>WQNJ02000015.1:70595958-71795958 GCA_016584745.2 Phylloscopus trochilus trochilus | reverse complement strand
AAAGATGGTACTTTAAGCCACATATTCCATTTCACAAACATATGTTTGTGATTTATTTTGCGTTTGCATCATACATACCCTCTCAGGTTATTTCTCCTTTGCAGAAAATTCCATGAAAACATTGTTTGTAACTGTAAATAGCATTATAAAACTTTATTTTCACTTAGTGCTACCTCTTAGTCTGGAGACAGATGAAGACTTCAGTGGAAATGTGCTGAAGGACATATAATTTTTTAAAAGAAACCAAATGACAAGAAGTCCACAGAGAGCATGACATTGAACAGTTTCAAGATGCTAAAATTTCCCATGGGACTGCCACACCCACACAATCTGCCATGATGTCTTCAGCATGGCATGCAGGTGGCACAACTGTAATTATATTACAAAGGCATGAAATAGGTCAGGTTGGATAAAGACAGTGGAGTTAGTGAAACTTTATGAATTGATTTAGGAGTAATATTACCAAGATCAAATTCCTGATTTGCAACTGAAAATTCATTAAGTTGCTGTATCAACATGTGCCAGTTACTAGATATATGGATAGATACATATGTATATATGCTGACTTCACCAACAAGCTCGAATAAGGTAATACTTGGCATCTTCTGACTTCCATAGTCAGGAAAACAGGCAATCCACTCATCCACTAATGTAAATTGTATATTGCTTCTTTGATCTGCTTAACAATTCCCAGCCAGGTATTCCAACACACTTCTAAGTAGAGAATGTATGTAAGAAAATCACATGATCACAACCCAATATTTATTTGTGAGCTTTTTGTTAACCGATTAGATTCAGTCAGCACTGAATGTAATTTATGTGGTGCCTCCTCATTTTTAATCAAAAAAATTTAGATTTTTCAGTATCTGAGACAGCACAAATCCATTTTTCCTAGTAATGTATATTCTGTCACAACACAGGTGTATCAAGAGTGTAGTATTTCTTTGCTTCTTTGAGAACAGCATTTATTAAAGGAAAACCTGGTGTTACAGGTACTCAGGACTTTGGGCAGTGGAAGAACACAAATCAATATATTAAACCAGAAGAAGCTAAAAGAGATCTGAGGCTTCCAAGTCCCAATTACTTGCAATAGAAGAGTAGTAAAAGAACATTAACAAAATAGATGGGTTTTTTGACTTAAATACAAGGGGAGATCATGTACCTAAAGTTATGCAATAATCTTATTGTGAAACAGTGGATCATCCTGAATTCAAACAAGACTTGCAAGAAGCAGAAGAAAGTATATCTGGCATCAGTTTCTCTCTGTCACACAAGCATTTATGTTCGAAAAATGAGCAGTACCCCAGAAAAAACCAGGAAAACAATGGAGAACTTGGTCTTCTTTATGACTGACATTCCCTGGAGATACAAAGACACTGCAACCACTCATATGATTAAGATATACATATTTAATATTCACAATTATTAAGCACTCCAGAACTGAAATCTGTGAAATCAAAAAAGTGCAATAAATTTATGATTGATAAATTTAAGAATGAGAATGATAATTTATAATCAGCCTTTTAGTTAAACTTGAGCAATACTGACAGGTAACATTGACTCCCCTTTGAAAGGAAGCATGAGAGAGAAACAGAATGTACCCAAAGGTGATTTGGTATATGTGTGATAGGTGCTAATGGAGAACCTAAAGGTAACATTTCTAACCTGTGTGAGCTGGCACGGGCAAGACTCAGGAACAACCACAAAACCACAGGTGAAATGAAAAGTGTAAATTTAATTTCGTTACCTCACCAGCCAGGGTAGCCCTGATGCAGCACCCAGGCAGAGGCACACGAGGGGACGCAGGCACCACAGGGCTTGGTCCATGCAGAGGATCAACAAAACTGCTGTTTTCACCTGTTCTTCAGGGATTCGTGCAGGTGTAGTTTACTACTCTGCTTGGGTCTTTCCCAGGGCAGAGAAAAATGAGGAAGGAAAGGGAAGAGAAGTTCAGGGAAGGGAAGTTCAGGGAAGGGAAGTTCAGGGAAGTTCAGGGAAGTTCAGGGAAGTTCAGGGAAGGGAAGTTCAGGGAAGGGAAGGGAAGTTCAGGGAAGGGAAGGGAAGTTCAAGGGAGGGAAGTTCAGGGAAGGGAAGTTCAGGGAAGGGAAGTTCAGGGAAGTTCAGGGAAGTTCAGGGAAGTTCAGGGAAGTTCAGGGAAGGGAAGTTCAGGGAAGGGAAGTTCAGGGAAGTTCAGGGAAGTTCAGGGAAGTTCAGGGAAGTTCAGGGAAGGGAAGGGAAGGGAAGGGAAGGGAAGGGAAGGGAAGGGAAGGGAAGGGAAGGGAAGGGAAGGAAAGGAAAGGAAAGGAAAGGAAAGGAAAGGAAAGGAAAGGAAAGGAAAGGAAAGGAAAGGAAAGGAAAGGAAAGGAAAGGAAAGGAAAGGAAAGGAAAGGAAAGGAAAGGAAAGGAAAGGAAAGGAAAGGAAAGGAAAGGAAAGGAAAGGAAAGGAAAGGAAAGGAAGTGACATCATCAGTATCAGTCCAGGTTCCAGCATCAGGTGAGCCACTGGGATGTCCAGGATGCTGGGGCATGCACTCTGGCTTCATGGGGGTGCCTTTATATAGAAAGGTTTCCCTGCCCTGAAGATGAGTTTTTTCTCTCGTTCTATGTAAATCTGTTCTCATGTGCAGTTCATCCTTTCAGACCTTTCTGGAAATAAGCTGGAGGCTTTGGGGGTCTTGGATGGTCTTGATCCCCCCTACAATCCATAACCACTTCTTAGCTTCATTCCCGCTGTGCTGTGTTGTGCTTATCTCCAGGAGCCAGAGCAAGGACATTTGTTCCCAGAAGTGCTGCCTTTGCTCTGTGTGTTCCCCTCTGCAGCCACATCCTGTTCTTTCTCACAGAATATTCTTACCAGCAATTCTTTGTTTTTACCAACAATCCTGGTCTGTTACCACATAACTTTGGTTGGCTCCACAGTCATTTGGCTATGGCTATAGCCAAATGTCAATGAATGACTCAGAGTATGATTCTGGAATTTTTTTATTGTCATTTAAAAATGAAATACAGGCAAGAAATCAACCAGCAAGGGTTAAAGCTGCTCTACGGTATAGTAAAAAGTTTGGCTACATTGAAACTAATGTATTAGATCATTTCCAAGGACTGTCCCAGAGGTATAAAGCTCTGCCAATTACTTAAGTTTCATCCACACAACACAGTGGCCTTGAATGCCCTTGGGTGATAAATTTCATCCAAGAGTGATTTCATTATCTCATTAAGGCCCTTAAATAACCATCCGGATCCGACTTTATACGTACCTCATATGTCACCTTTATACAAAAGGTGATCTACTTTATCATATATGAAGGTTGCTGCTTCACTCCATTCATCTATCAGACTGATGCAGCAAGAAGCAGAAGGACTGGCTCCTCTGAGAAATCAGATTTCTACATTCTTCCCCATCTCAGTACTGTCTGTCATGACAGCTGACATAAGGTAAGACACAACCTCAGGAGAAAAAATCTCTGTTATGTAAGATCACACTCATTATTGATGAGACCTCAAAAACCTTACTATTACAAAGGACAAAGGATCTTTGTTTTCTTTCTAACAGTGCCTTAACTGAGAGCAGAACAGACTCTCAAGACATGTAAAACAGTGACTTAAAATGAACATTCCCAATGCTCTTGCTTGACACTGGGCTCCAGAGAAGACAAAATGCTGTCTGAAAGCAGTCCAGTTTGGGGAAAACAGCAACCAGTCTCTAGAAGAAAAATTAAAAAGTTAAAACCAAATCCTACTGCATGGGGGATTTCACTAGGTTTTCTCACCTTGCTCAGAACTCATGGTTCATAAGACTGTCAAATAGGATCTATGAAGAAAATTTTTATCATTCACTCTTTCCCAAGTCTTCATATTTCAATCGACTTGGTTAGGAGAGACACAGCGCCCAAGTTCCTCACAGGACCACCACCGCCTCCCAGCATCCATCATTCCAAATTATTTTGTGTTGTGCTTTGGAAAGATACAGGACAGTAAGGCACAGACAGGAGTGTCTCAGGAAAGATGGAGTAAGTAACAGTCCATGAATGTATGGGCTGAAATGACTGTTTATGAATAGAAGAACATATATAGATAAGAAAGCCTTGTCATGGAGGTTTGCTCCATTTTGTGGAGTGAGGCATCTGTTGTGAGTCCACAGACTGTGAAACCACTGGTTGCAAGGTGAAGTGTTACCTCTGAAAGCCCCCAGACAAGCAGTCACCTGGCTTGCAGTATGAACAGGACCATCAAAGGGCACACACAGAACATCTCCTGCCCAAATTTATTATCCTTCCTCTAGCTCCACTGTCACAATGGACATGGCTATTCCCAGGAAAGCCTGGAGGACAGGGGATACTTTCACCTGAAGGTGTTTGTATAAACATGTAAGAGGTTTTACACTCCTGTTCACAGCCTGCTTCTTATCTTACCCCTTTATTACTTTTATTCCATTTATGTTTTCTTCTTTTACTTCTTCTTTATGTTTGTTAGCTGCTCTTCCTAATAATAATCCTTCATTCTGTCTAACATTGGTATAAATATGGTTGGTCTATCAAATGCAAATAATTGCCATTTATTATAATGCAAAATTATAAATTTGATTAATATAGAACCTGCTTTACTCTGAATGTGTATAGCTTTTCGTATTTCATGCTTTATTTTTCATATTTTATTCTTTATGTATATAAATATTTCATGTTTATATATTTACATAAACAATCAGAAAATCATCTGAATAGATTTTAATATCTGGGTCAATCCTTGGAAGTGATCTAATACAGATCTAATAGAGATATAAAACACATTCAGCTTAGGATCTTTGAGACTTTTAAAAAGTGTATTTCTACATATTTAGCCTCATACTTTTTTTGTTTTGCCTTTTTTTTTTTTAAACTGTTTCCACAGTCTGTTTTCTAGGAAAACAAATCCTTTGCAAATCTATGAAGTTTCTGCCCAGTTTTAATTTATCTTTAGTCTTCTCTGAGGTAAACTCTCAAAATAAATCTGCTAGACCTTTAGCAGAAGATCATGTCCTTTGATCAGCTAATGAATTTTGATTTAGGACAAAGCTTCAGGAAATAAATTTTCTAGATTTTATTTACATTAAAATGAACAGAAGAAATACACACTATGAATTGCTTAAAAGATTCAAGAGGAAAGATGTCTCGTATTTGTATATCCTTCACTGGCACAAGCATAATTTCATTTCCAAATCCTAAAACTGAAATACAAGCCAAGTTATTCTCAATCAAGTAAATGTGTCTGTATTTAACACTAGGGAGCTCCTGAGAAGAAACTCATTAAGCTTAGGGGTTTAATGACCAACAAATACCTTTTCATCTTGGGTCTCCTTTGGCTTTTGTGTATCAGCTCACTGTAAACTCCAAGGCTGGGCACTAGATGGTTAGTTATTTCTGCAAAGAGCAGTTTCAATCAGCCTTTCAGAATGTAAGGCTAGGATTTCAAAGGAGCCTAACCAAGTTAAGTACTCATCACCTAATGGATGTCAAAGGGGTTTAAATCCCTTAAAGATTCCTACAGGGAGAGGAAAAACAGTAGGTCTTTTTGATACAATGGAATTAAGAAAAGTCTTGTTCCAGGGAGATTTACAAACATGAAACATTTATTTGTCACCAGTGGTAAGTTTTTTTGCTAAAATTGCAAGAATACTGAATTCTGATTCTTTTAATATTTAACTGAAGAACTAAGAAATCCTTCATAGACAAAAAGGAGGTCTCCTGGATACCATTAAGAACATCTATGTGAACACAGTTTGAAATTTTTAATTCAATAAACAAATAAAACAAAAAGCACAATATTACACAAAATGAAAACAGACTTTTCCTGATCTTTCAGAAACAAGGACAGAAGCCTTCTGGAAAGCTATGATGCACTCCCATCACACTATAAATCAAGACTACCTTTCCAGAATTAATCCTCCCCTTTTGATCTACACAAGCATGCAAATTTCTTTAAAACTAAAACCAGAAAAAAACTAAAAGAGGAAGGATCCTGAACACACTTTAAAAATCCTGAGTATTTGAAGAGTTCCTTTTTTGTTTTGGCAGTGAAATTTGACAATACTGACAAACTGAATTCCCTGCCTCACATGACTTGAAAAAACCCACAAACAAACAAACAAACAAACAACAACAACAACAACAAAAACCCCAGCCTATGCTACTTTTTTTGCCTGTGAACTTGCCATTTCTTTTGATATTTTCTTGTGTTCTTGACTGTCCAGTTATTTGTGTTAGGACAAAAATGGTATAATTTCTATTTATAGGCAATTTATTTTCAATGGAAAGAAGACAGTGGTTGATGAGATTACTGCATGAAAGAATGATGCAACTTTGAATGAAAATGCACTTGAAATGAAATGCTTCTCTCTCTGTGGAAAGGTTTTTTATTGTTAACAGTGATGGGAAAGAAACATAGTTATAGATTTGTGTTCCATCTGAATGAGCTGACAGTATAGATACACCACAGCAATTTTTAAGCCAGCACATTTGTGCAGTTAAAACACTTCAGCTATATCACAGATCTTTGCTGTTGTTGCCATCTCATTGAAATATGCTGACAATATACTCCAACATTCCATAGAGACACTTTCACAAAAGCATCACAAAGCCAAGATGTTGAATTTTGCACTGACTGTCAGAAGGTAATGAAAATTCCTGTGGCAGTTACAGCAGTCAACTTTTTTTTTTTCTATTCCAGAAATCCTAAACACAAATTCTGATGTTAAAAAGATAATCAATAATGGTGCATAAAGAATAATGAAAAAAGATTCTTCTGGAATACGAGAGTCTAGCAGATAACTGGAGTGTAAATATAATTAGGGTTTTTAATATCCTGAAGAAGGTGGCTGGAAGGATTCCATGCCTGTAAGTACTATAAGCCATTGTACTTTCCACCACAGAGCTGGCTCTGCTTCAATACCTGTGACTTCGCACAAGCTGTCTTTGGTCAGCTTTCCCTTGGACTGCCTTCAGGGGTTGGCCACCTTTTGCCTAATACTATAACAGACCGGAAGATACCAAATCACTGTTTTTCTTAGAATTCATTACATGGCTAACTTTAGTCTGCTGCAGATGAATATTTTCACGAGCTCACCCTTGTACACCTGACTGCTGCAGAGTGTGTGTGGCATTGGATCTGAACAGTCCTCCAGACTGACAGCTGGGCTTTTCCATAATGTATCTATGAAAAGATACTTAGACCAGGTGCAACATTATAAATCAAGCTTTTTATATAACTTGAGTTTGCAATCTTGTGTCCAGATATGACATTGATAGTCAAGAAAACTTTCTTTGAAGCAGTAAGCCTTTGAATTCTAAGCACAGGTATACTTCTGCCTCAGAGGAGATGTGAAAAATGTCAGAGAAGGACCAGGCAAGAACAAGTTCATATTCAAGTCCCAGTGGGGAACCAGAGCTGTAGCCCCAAAAGAGGAAGAAGATGCACACCTAAAGGGAAATAATGAAAGCCCATGATTTATTTGAACTAGGGAGGTGAGGAAAGTACTTGCCTGTGTCTTTATTAAGGGTCTCTATGTATACTCTTTTCAAAGGGCTAGACTGCCAGATAAACCTTTGGAAATCATAAAGTCCCACTGATTTCTGTGGAAGCCTTGCCAGCTGACAGAGTATTAATTCAGCGCTTTTATATTATGGGGCACTGTTCTACAGTGTAGCAAAGTAGAAGTGGTCCCTAGTAGCTGGATTTCTATCCCTGGCCTTGATGTGGATCCTTCGCATTGTAACTTTCCTTGACTTGTTATGTCTTGAATGGTTGGTTCTCTTCTTCCTCCAAATCTTTTATTTATTTCAGCACCTTCTTTCTTTTCCCTTTGCACCTTTATGTGCAAATCAATTTGAGGAGGAATGTTCATGCAGATGATTTCCTGCATGAAATTTGTTTGGCTTGCTCCATCTCTTCCCAATCTACCCTGCTATTTTATTCTTTTACCTAACTATTATCAGAGTAGGCTCAGGTCTTTAGCAGAAGTCACCTGATAGATGAAGTCACAAAAGCACAGAATCAGAAAACTTATGTTTCAATAGGAAGCAGAAACAGTTTCTTTGAAGAAGAATGTGACTAATTGTGTGACTAATATATTACAGTTCTTAACATGTAGGGAAGTGACACAGCAAATCAAAAGTAGTCCAACGATTCACAAAAGGCTTCTCACAAATCTAAATGCAGGACTTAAAAAAAGCCAGATCCTGCTTTAAGACTATTAGTTTTAGACATACGTGGTTTATCATTCTGTCCATGAAAATATCTTGAGTCAACTTCAGAGAAATGTGCAATTCCATAATACCTCAGTTGGGTATTTCTTCCCACCTCTTGCAAATGCTTTGGTGGTTTATGCCTTGGGTCATAGGAATTTATCCCTTACTCATTTATGACTCTCTCTATAATTGTTATTCCTATATTTAGTATTTTTACACACTTCCTGTGTCTTGCTGAAAGTTTGTCTTGTGGCAGCATTCCAAGTTCTCTTTGTCCATTGTGTTAATAATGTTTTTGCTCAGTTTAAGGGGTTTTATTGGGCAGTTTCAGGATAAGCAGCAGTTGTCTGAGCTGGGGCTTGGTGCAGGAACACCCAGCTATTATACACAGTTGTAGTTATTCTCAGGACTTATGTTGAACAGTAAACTGGTTTGTTGAATTACTTAATAGAGTTGTGCAATAGCATATAATACTGGCTAGCTCTCATTTCTCACTAGTTTTGCACATGTAAAGTATCTCAACTTCATGTTCAATGATGTTAAGTACAGTTATGGAGAAAAAAGGTAAGTAGCTATTTTTATTTTAAGATAATGGAAAATTTTTATTTTATAGGAAAGACTATGGGAGATATTTGTCATCATTTTTCCAAGGGAAAACCCCACAATAATGCATTTTACAATGTTGCCTTTTAACTTTCATTACTTAACTCTGGTAGCTGTGGGTTTTATTATTTTCTTTTCCCTGGCAATTTATGTCCAGTCATACCAAGGAACTCTGTGAACACTATTAAAGAATGAAACCTTTCTGGTTTATAGTGAAATCTGTCATTATCCATTATTCTTGTTATGATAATCTCCACATAATTAAAGAGGAAACTGACAAAGCATCTGTGATTAGGAGGGACAAAACTACTTGAGTTTACCTCCTGATTAGCTCTGTCTAGTTTTCTCTTGAAAGAACATATGTACTTCTCTTTCTCCTTGATTTTCTTTTCACTTGCTGATCTCTTACACAAAAGCCCAATGTCTTAATCCCCACATTTGCCATAGTCCCAGTGACTCCTTTTGACTCTATTCTTGAGCAATAGCTTTTGATTACAGCCCTAACTTTGTGTATTAGCCTCCTTGGTGCTCTGATTTTATTGGAATAAAGGATAATAAAAATACAGCATGTGTAGCTTTGTTCCTGCTTGTGTTTGTCTAATGATGAAAAACCCATCTGATAGTAAGATATTAATTTCCACAGTAGCAATATTAATTATAGTAATTTTAAAACACTGTATCACAGCTATCACATAAAAACTTATTCATGCAGAAATGCTTCCTTTAGTTCTTGTTTACTCTAAAATACCATGAGCTGGCACTGTGAGTAGGTAGTTACTTGATCAAGACTGTACATGCACACACAAAGGTAAAATAATATAAAGATATTGACACTGAAAACAAAACCAAAACAAATTATTCACTTAGAGGTAGATTATATCAGCACAGTAGCTTTCATGAGGCTTGAAGAAGTTTCTGTGCCTAGTAAGTTAGTTTATTAATAGGAAGTTCAGAGCAGCAATATGCAGCCTTGCCATGTCTGTGTCAGCAAGGTCCAACTTCAGGATGCGGGAAGTGATCTTTCTCTCCTTTGTGCCAGACACTGAGAAATCATTTACAGGCAGGCTGAGGAGCTGGGCCTACTGGCAGTCCTGCAGTACCTCTGGAAGCTGCATGATAGAGTTTGCCAAGGACAGGAGCCTTCTTGTATCTGGTGCCTGCTGGCATGGTATGGCAGTGCTGAAATTCCATTTTCTTCCACTGGGATGTGTCCGTTTGCTCACCAGATTTGCTCACTGTACAAGCTACAGTACCAAACTCTTGAAACTGAGCCTGAACAGGAGAATGAGGGAGATTTTGGTGTTTATCAGAGGTGTGTGAAATATGACACTTGCATTACACAGGGCTTGTTCAGGCTTTTTTATAATTTCACTTAATGTAGGCTTTAACAACCCAAGATTTGCTTTGAGTATCAGCTTCAAATGAACTCCAAAGGGTTCAGGATCCAAAGCCATTAAAATATGAATCCCATATAAGGAAATCTAGTCCAAAGGATAAGCCTAGGTAATTTAATGACACAGGAAGTAATAAAAAACCAGTGACTGCATTGTGCATGTGTGTTTTATACAAAATGAACTAGACAATAAATCTCTATTTAAGTAAGGTGAAAGAGTGACATAAATAGTACTTGACATTTCATATCACAAATCTGTCTGGTTGCCTGCTTCAAGGAATTAGAGTTTAGTAAGTTTAATAGGATTTGTTAAGGGTTTGTAAAGTCTCTTGTTGAAATCAAAAGTATTTCCCAGATTTACATGAAGTTTATATGGTTCTAGACTTTAGATGTCTCAGGTTCTAGTAAAAAGTTCTATGAAACATGTTGACTACATCTGGCTAACTGATTTCATGTACTGTGTTACTGACAGACAATTCTTGTGCTTTAAAAAAATTACTAATTAATCACCTTTGAAGTGGGGATATGTTTTGCCAACACTCTTAGAGAACTACTTTTTCATTTAGTTGGGAATTTTGTCATACTGTAGAATTAAGGCTTTGTTTTTTACCCAGGTTTTGTAACCTAACATCAGATTTGGCCAGGGGCATTATATATTTTTGGTTTGATCATATCCAAGTTTGACTTAATCACAGCCATAGAAAGAGATCTTATGGTTTTATTACTCTCCCAACTCTTAGGTAAATGATCATTGAGTTGAAGAATGTGATTTCTTTCCCCAGCAGGGGGAAAAAACCCACTACTTTTATCAATTTGAATACTTATACAAGTTTCACACTCAGAAAATGATTAAGGAATTTCCTCTGCATGTCTCCAGAAGCAAAAGAAGTGAGAAGGGATTGTTCTGCATGTGCTAAAACACTAAAGACTCCTAACAGCTGAAGCAGCTTTTGCTATTCATTGATTTACAGATTAATACAGATTATTGTTAAAAGGAGTAATTCTGAACATTTCATGACCTCCTGCATAGTGCAGAAAGAATTTCAGTTATTCTTGTCCGGTGTTCCAGGAAATCACTTTGTACTTGCAAAGAATCAAAAGAAGACACATAAAAATGTAGTACTATGGGACCACAAGGAACTGAATTGATTCTTACAATTCAGTCATCTAATTTGCAAATGTTTGAAAGATAACCCAATGGATAATAAAACCTAGTTTTGCCTGAGGTCTAAAGTAATCACCAAAAGTGTCTGTTCTACTGCACAATAATCTGCTGATGGCTCTTGGTAACTGAATCATCAAATGGAAACCCTTCCAGGAGCACAAAGGGCTCCAGCCTTTTTTTTTTTTTTCTTTTCAACAAATATGAACAGTGTAATTGTCTTCCATCTGATGGGTGGGAATCTTTTGGGAAATTGTTTCTCTGACATAACAAAAGAGTGAAACAATTAGAGAAATAGAGAAGACAATTTTTCTATCATATTCACCCATTTGCTCTTGTCCTGACCGATAACTGAAGCAATAGTGATCCTTTTCTCTACATTCTTGTCCTTAAAATATACAGACTTTCAAGGCATAATTGTATTAAGCAGCATAACTTTATCTTTAAACTCTACTAACATAACTATAACTTTATTAACCAGCATTATTTTTTGTGATGCTAAACTAAATTTTCTTGCCATTTAGCATTTATTCAAACGCTATTGCACCCTAGGACAGCTACACACAGCTTGATGTCCTCAGAAAACTTGCTGAGGGTGCCCTCAACACCACTGTTCATGCTGCAAACAAAGATGTTAAACAGTGTTGGTAGACGAAAGCAAAACACAAAGCACTGGTAAAGAAGATGCAAATCTACTGCAAAGAGCATAATGGTTTCTATTTAAGACACATTCTTCATCGTATGCATCATTAAACATAAGCAGCCTGTTAAACAGTGATTTTTCTGCCACTGAAATGCAGCTTTGCACTACAATCAAAACTTTACACATATTTGAAATATTATATGTATATAAATTACAGCACAAAAATGAGATTTATATGTTAGTCTTGCAGCGCAATGTGCTTCTGTATTTGATTACAGGTTTGATGGTAATGAGTCCATTTCCTATCCCAGGAGAAATAAGCATTCAATGCCAACAGAAAAGAGAATGGAAACTCAGAAAAAGGGGTGTATTAAAACTCAGACACCAAAAGAGAATGCAGTATTTGTTAGCAGCAAGGCAAAACCCTCTGTTATTCCTAAGTAAAAGCAAGTTTTCATTATAACTTTCAAGGCTTATGTGCACCACTAATGTCATATTCACTTAGCTTTTGTTTTCGTCAGTATTATCTTGCTTTCCTAGGTGTCACTTCTTCATTCCTTTTCCTTTCAGTCCCATCTCTGGACTAGCTCTTAGAGAACCCTTTGAGGTGGCTTGTTAGGTCAGCTGATAGAACAGACAGAGAACCTTTTCCAGTCCTCTCCTCTTGAAGACCAAACAAAAGAGTACATGCTCTGATCTTGTCCTGCTGAGCACATTAGGAGTTTTTTTGTCCTAGTTCTCCTTCAATTTTCTTTTGGTAATTACTGGAGGCAGGTTAATTAAAACCAACCCTTTTGTCCATAGCATTAAGTCATACCAATGACGTCCTGGCATATCTATTACAGAACCACTGGAAAGTTGCCAGGATGTAGCATGGAGCTAATTTAATGTGTCACTTAGAGCAGAACATGCACTATTGTCATAGCAACAATGCAGCATTTCATTAGATTTTACATTTTGCAATGCCATGTTATTGATAACTCCCTGTGAAATACATCAGATGGACAAGAAAGGTAGAAACAGAATAACAAGAAAATATTCTTTATACCTTATATTTGAACACAAAGATATTCCAAATGACTATCATAAAAAAAAACAACAAAACAAAAACAAAAACAAACAAAAAAACCCACAAAAACTAAGAAGAATGCCTGTCTATTGTGTTTTATAATAAGTGGCGGTAAGCATTTTAATGCATACAAAAAGCAGGTATGATTCTACAAATATTTAAAACTTTTGGTTTTAAAAGTATTTCTTTTTATGCGCAAGCTATCATAAAGTATTCCACAGAGTTCAGAGGGACAGCTGCCTCAGTGTGGACTATACAAGAAATTACTCATCTCCCTCATTTGGAAGTTGTCTGAAAGGAATCCTTGCGAGCCCATGCTCCTTCTGCAGTCAGTACAGGGACAGTGTCTGTCCAGAGGTAGCTCAGATCACTGGAATAAATCACTGTAGCAGAGCAGTTGCACCTTGCAGGTCAGTTTTGCCTGAAATAAGTTGGTTTTGAACTAAAGGACAAGCTGCCATTAAGCAATAGATCCTGCAGAAGGAGGGTAGAGGTTTTTTCTTTGCTGGTCTCTTTCGCACACCATGATCCACCACTGTGCCAATGCAAAACTCTGGAAGTTTACTCAGGAACTTTGTCCTGGCACAGACAGACACACAGACAGTCACACTCTCACCCCCTCCTCTTGATGCCACCACACTTCCAGAATCTTCCAGAAATCAGACTGTCCATGGCCAGAACTCCCTGTGAAATACATCAGATGGACAAGTGGTGGAGGTTCTGGGGCACTTAGGGTAAAACCAGGGTTATAAACTCCAATTTCTGATGCTTACATGGGTCCCCACCCACAACAGAGGAGGGCTTAGTTTCACAACCACAGACCACAATCAGCCACACATGGCTGGAGCTATGGGTGGTGATATCTTTCTTATCATCTTATCTTATCTTATCTTATCTTATCTTATCTTATCTTATCATCTTATCTCTCTTTCCCCATTTTTATCTTTGTAGTTTTCCTCTCTTAGGGTGATCACATCCTCCGGAACAGCTATATACCCCTCTTCATTTTTCTCCACTTACGGTTTCAATGGAGTTGCTCACTGTTGTATAAGTTATTGTTTTGCTTTAATCCACCCCAAAGGATCTGTTAACAAGGAACCTGGCTGCCCTGCCTCAGAGGCAGATCCCAGCAACTGCCCTCTCCGAGGTACAGAGTAGAACAATGTGGCTTTTAATTTAGATGCCTTACTTGAGTGCCTAAAATTAGAAAGGTGTAATTGATGAAAAACAGGTATTTGGATACAGAAAACATGAATATGTTTTCCTGGAGGCCTTAACATATCTGACAGTATTTGTTGGCAATTCTTCTCTCAATTCTGTCTGAAATCCAGAAATGTCAGCTAGGTTTTTACTGTGTTGAATGACTTCTTGATGCTCACTCATGAGGTACTCTGAAGTGTTGTATCATATTAAATATTACTGTTTTGCAAAATATCATGAGTGATTTAAAATAAATATTTCAAATTTAATAATAAAATTGGCTCTGGAGTACAAGTTGTTCTGTACATATGTGCTTGCATTAATGATACTGCTCTTACATACTTTTAGATAAAGTTTTGCAAGTCTTTTGATTTAGTACTGCATCATGTCCTGATGAAAAATTTGTATACTCTACAACATAGAGCTCATGCAGAATGAGTCAAAAATTGCCTGGTGTCACTCAAAAAGTAGCTGACTTCGGGGAAATCACTAGTGAATATGTGTGGGTTTTCTAGAGATGGGAAGCCTGTAGCAGTGTATGGATGGCGTAACGATTTCAGAGTGGGTTGTCTAGCTGGCTTGTGACTCAGGCTTATTTAAAGAATAAATGCTTTAATAAGGAAAAATATAATGTTAAAAAACTAGCCGTGGGAGTGTCTGCTTCTGCTGAGAGTCGAGAAATGCATTGGAACAGTCCTGATGCTGGGAGGACCGTGTTTGGGACTCTCGTGTGTGCTCTTGTGTGCAGTGTTACAGCAGCTCTGCTCACCTGCCCTGCACACTCAGAGGATGTGCTGGGGGGAAATACAGGTTGTGTCTGCTTAGATGTTCCATGTGCCATGAAAAAAGAACCTATAGGGGGTAGAGACTGTGAAGAAAGGCATTTAAAGAACAATATAATTATCAGGCACAGACAACACGAATTCACAGAGGGAAATTTATGCTCATCTAATCTGGCATCTTTCTACAAGAAGGTCACCTGTGTAGTGGGTGAAGGCAAGACAGTGGATGTAGTTTTCCTGGGTTTTAGTAAGGCTTTTGATACTTTTGTCCTTCCTAGCATCCCCCTGGGCAAGTTGTCCAGGAGTGGGATGAGCAGGTTCACAGTGTGCTGGGTGAAGAACAGGTTGGATGGCAGGGCTCAAACAGGGCTACTCTGACTGGTGACCATTAAGCAGTGGTGTTCCTTAGAACTCAAGCCTAGGGTCAGCCCTGTTCCATGCATTTATCAATGTTCTGGATGCAGGAGGTGAATGCACTTGTGCTGGTTTCAGCTGAGGCACAGCTAATTTTCCTCACAGTGGCTAGTACAGGCCTATGTTTTGGTTTTTGCTGAACACAGAGTTGATACTACAGAGATGTTTTTGTAATTGCTGAGCAGAGCTTACACAAAGCCAAGGCCTTTTCTGTTTTTGATTGTGACACTAGCAGGGAGGATGGGTGTGCCTGGGGGGGTTGGGAGGAGACAAAGGCAGAACAGGTGGCCCAAACTGACCAAAGGGGTATTTCAGACCATGTGACATCACTCTCAGGATATAAGCTGGGGGTGAGAAGAAGGGGGGTATATTTAGAGTGATCGTGTTTTACATTTGATGGGACCCTGCTCTTCTGGAGATGGCTGAACACCTGCCTGCCCATGGGAAGTGGTAACTTAATTCCTTGTTTTCCTTTGCTTTTGCTTTCTCTATCATACTCTTTATCTCAACCTATGAATTTTCCAGCTTTTACCCTTCCAATTCTCTCCCTGATCCTGGGGAATGGGGGCAGAGCGAGTGGCTGCTTGGGGCTTGGCTGCTGGTTAGGGCTAAACCTCAACAGCACTGTTACCACATTTGATATGAATTATATCTCCTCCTAGAATTTTAATAAGTGGAGAATGCTCATCAGGCCAAGGGTTTTGTTGAGTGATTAATGTATCTGTAAATTAAAATGAATGTACTGTGCTTACTTTATTCATGTAAAATAAGGAATTCTCAAATGTTATCTTTGGATAAGTAAGAGCAATGTGAGTGCATCATGCTGGCATTCCCAAAACCTGTGCTGTCCTTGGAGGTTCTGTTGATAGAAACAGGTCTGCAGAGAAGACTGCCAGAGATGACAATGACAGGCAGGATGTATGCAGGCATTTTCAGGATTTTGTCTCTTTTGTTTATTATAATTGTGTGTTCAAAAAAGTATTAGATTCATAATTAAATTATAATGACTTTGATCTAGGATTCATAGTTACTTTGCCTGTCAAAGAACCTTGCACCATTTGGAGCTGGACCTGATGAGGAATTTATCTTGTGGCTTAGCCAAGAGTATATACACCCAGATAACTACTCTGCTTTTTTTCTGTTCTCTCTCTTAATATAAAATTATTTTAATTGCGATGTGACAAAAAAATACTTATGGAGAAGATAATTGTTGGTTAATTTCCATATTCATAGTTGAAATGTCAAAAAATAGGTATGCATGCTTTATGACTTCCAAATTATTTCGCCTTTATTTTTACTTTTAGTTGCCAGTTCAGATGATGCTGTGTACTCACTTGGCTGTCATGGTGTATTAAAGATTATATTATTTAAAGGGGTTTGACAGAGAAAATGAATATATTATTAAGAAAGGATATAAGAATGGTGATGCTGAGTGGCACCACAGAATCCTTTCTCAAGCAGTGGCTAGCAATAGATGCTGAGGCTGAGAAGAGGATAGGATGATGTAATGTTTCCACAGAATACTTTCTCCTTCTCCAGCAGTTGTCCTTATGGATATTTATTGATCCCATATAACTCTATAAAGACTGTCATAGGGAGTTAAAGACCTTACTTTCAAATAACTCTGTGTGTTGTCAGACAGTGCAGCTGGTTTCACTGGACAAAGTAGACATAGCTCTGTCCCATTACCTTTTTTGCAACTGGCTATAGGCCACTTCCATCTGGAGGGTGTGTGAATTCAAAAGAAATAATGACTGAAAAATTTTGAGCAGCGTATCTCAGAAGATAACTAGAATATATGACAAAAGTATAAAACAATGAAATGTTGTTCAGAAGCAAGAATAGGACAGTTGCACATAATAGTAACAAGGCAGTATTCAACTTAAACTGAAAACTCGCAAAACAAAAATTACAAACTTCATGAATTACTGTCACTGTGAAACGTGAGGACAAATTACACACCACAAGTCAAGGACTTAAGGTTTATACAAAGGTGGCACACATAATTGGAGGTCACAAAAATACCAAGTTCAACAGTTAAGGCTCAGGTTTCTGCACCCCAAGTACTATGCTCAGTTTTGGGACTCTCACTACAAGACAATGAGGTGCTGGAGCACGTCCAGAGAAGGAGGTTGTAGGCAGGTGGAGCTCAGCCTCTTCTTCCAGACAACAAGAAGAAACAGCACAAGAAGAAATGGCCTCAGGTTGCTCCAGGAGAGATTTAGATTGTGTATTAGGAAAATTTCCTTTGTCAAAAGGGTTGTCATGCATTGGAACAGGCTGCCAAAGGAAGTGGTGGAGTCACCATCCCTGAAAGTACTTAAAAGATGTGTAGGTGTGGTACTTGGGGACATGGTTTAATGGGGAACTTGGCAATGCGAGGTTAAGGGTTGGACTTTGATCTTAGAGGTCTTTTCCAGTCTAAAAGTTTCTCTGATTCCACTGCAGAAGGGTTAAATGGTACACTTTAAAAATTATGCCAACACACACTTAGTCTCTAATGAGGAAAATTCACCAAGCATCTGTGTGCTCTTGGACTCCTTGCATCTTTTTCTGCGAAACATCTCACACTGGCTGTGTGAAGACACTAGATTAGACTAGAAATATGATTCTGATGAACTTACAGTGAATTCCTGCCTTTTTTCTCTTGAACTGTAATGATTACAGGCAGTTTGACGCCAGGCCCGCAATGTATAATGTCCTGACATCACTCCCATTTGAAGAATTTGGGGCTGTTGCCATTTAAGAGAGCAGCAGGAGGCACGGGCGAGGCTTTAGAACTTGGGCACGGGCGAGGCTTTAGAACTTGCAGCACGGCGCGTCTGGAAGGAAGGACGGCAACACCTATTTGTGCTGACGCTGCACTTGGTTCACTCAGCCTGGGAACAATCGCCGTGTTCGGCTACCCTGCTTGACATTTCATCTTCTTTTTGAAAACAAAAAAGCCAAGCCAAACAAAACCAAACAAAACAAACAGACAAAACCAGCAAACAAACGCCCCCCAAAACATAGCAGGCACAGTGCTCACGGGAGCGCAGCCTTGACCGACTCCCCGCGCCCCCCGTGGCTCCCGGGAAGCGCCTCTCCAGCGCAATTCCCCAGCCCGCCCTCCTTCCCTCCCTCCCCACGTTCCCGTGCCCAGCTTTCCATGTCCCCTCCCACGGCCCGCCCCGCGGGCGAGGAGCCAGCCCCGGCCCCCATCCCCGAGCTGTCCCCGCCGGCCGGCGCCGCCGCTCCATCCTCCCCTGGCTGCGGGCAGCGCCGCCCGCCCGCAACGCGCGCCCCGGGGCCTCGCTGACTGCAGCGAAGGCTGGCAGGTCTCCAGACCCAGCTACGGCGTATATAGCATATGTGATTACATATAGAGAGAGATGTATATAAAAGGGTGCTCATGCTGACCTCATAGTGAGAAACGAGCCAATTCCTGCTTGCCAAGGGAATGTTTTATGTGCAGGCGCGCGATGCTCCTGTGCTGGCTGTGACAGACCCCGGCGGGCTGCGGAGGTGCCCGACCTCCGCCAAGGAAGAGACTGGCCCGGTGGTCCCTGGGCTCTGCAGCAAGCTGCTCACCTGCAAGAACAGACCATGCCCAGGCCCTGCCGAGGCTCCCGTGGCAGCATGTTAGATCTCAAGGAGGAGTGCTGTACAGGTAGGTTTTGTTAGCTATTATTCTTTGCATGTCTCTTGTGTTCCCCAGGGTTTTTTTGGGGGGAATGGGATAAACACAAAGAATGTGCCTGGTTGGTGTGTGTAATCAAAACAAGAGCTTGGCTGGCTCCGTGGTTTTTTTTTTTTTTTTTTTTTTTTTTTTTTTTGTGGGGGGGTTTGTTGTTTTTGTTTCTTTGTTTGTTTGTTTGCATTGTTTTTACTGGTAATCTATCGGAAATCTCCACTCGTATTTTCCTTGAGGAAAGGACACTACCAGATGTGTATATGTGGCCTCTCCATGTTTCTGACAGTGTTAAGTCCCCTGCCATTTGAGCTTTCTGCAGCTTTCCTAATTCCTGGGCCTGTCAATGGGTGGGAATAGCATTTGCATTCCTGGCCGTATCTGGAAGCAACACTCGTTTTCCTGGACATTCATGCCCTGACGTGCCCTGAGCCGTAACAGTAAAACTGTCCTGCTCTGGTCCTCTGACTACAGAGGTGGACAGCAAAATCCCTTACTTAGGCAGTGAGGAGAGCCATGAATTAAGAGTTATTTATCAGTATCATTAAAAACTGAAGAGGTTGCATAATGAAAACAAGTGCTAATATTAAGGACTTTGCAGGTGATGCCACCAACCATTTTTTTCCACAGGGTTGATGAATGAACCTAAATTACCAAAAAGACTTTCAACGGCTAAGCCTAATGTTATGATGATACATTTTAAAGAGGTTGGGCTATTTATCAGTTTATCAGTTGACCAGCCTTTCAGTGCTTAATATTGAGGACAGAGTACAATTTATTCACTGAAATTTAAGGATGTGTGAGTGTTGCTGGATCATGACCTGTATAGTTCAATTTCTGCACAAACCCCCTGAGGGTTATTTCTGTGCTACCTCATACAGCTCTATGAAATTTAAATTTGGTGCAATGCCCTGAAAAGGGTAACTTTTTATGCTTATGAATTTTATTGCCCTTGCATTGGGTATTTTACTGAGTTTTACAATAGATTAAAAATTCTGAGCCAGTGGGATGTTTCAGTGTTTCTAAAATAATTTTTGGTTACACTTGTTGGCACAGGCCTACTGGACTAGTGACACAGTTACTTCTGGTAAGGTATCACTGCTAGAATTACACTCAGTGTTGAGACTCTCAAAACTATTTTCTTCACTCTAGTGTTTGAAGTAAAGCCAACTGGGTTACATTTCTCTCACAAATTATGTTACAATATTGCTGAGATAGTGTAATTTTTATTGCTATTTTAATGCCTGTTTTTGTTATCAAGTTCATATAAAGATGTGAACTTTTCTACAGAGGTAAGTGGGTGTGACATATGCTGTATTTATAAACATTTCCACAGGCTGCCAGCTGAGTTTCCATGGCTGAAGAGTATTTTAAATTTTAAATCTCATCTCTCACATGGCATGCTATAAACCACAATGGAAGCTAGGAGTATTAAATGGAATTTTTGGACAAAAGAACCCTTTCCACCCTAATCCCTATCTGTGTTTAGAATCTGTAGCATTGGTGAGTGACTTAGGAAAGGATGAACATTCTTAAAATGTTAAGAGTCTGATTATGCCGGACTGTGCCTGCATGAAGAATCCTTGTTCTCATAACTGGTGTCACTGAGGACAGAGAAATTATTTACATGGATTATGAACTATTGTATAACACATAGTGTGCAATATTACAGTCCCAACAATGTAGCAAAGCTGTCCCATGAAGAATTCCTTCCGAAGTTTCATTTTGCAATTGTCAATTAGATTAACTTTTTCTTTCTGAGTGCCATGAAACAGAAACTTCTTTGATGATGTACTCTGTGCTGATCCAAACAGGGAGGTGTGAAGTTATGTATTGGTTCCCCAAACTGTATTTACAGGATGCTGTCTGAACCCAAGAGAAGCAATGTGCACTCCATATTTAGTACAGGTTGTTTAAACAGAGCACAGTGCTGTGTCCAGCAATCTCTTAATGGGCCAGTGAAGTACAGTTGCTCCTGCAGTGAGTGCAGCCAGTGGCCTAATATCAGTGATACATGTTTAAAATGTATCTAGAAATAAAATTCACAACAATGGGTGGTTCCTTTTTGTTTTTCAAATAATAAAAAACTTTGTTAAAGATTTCATCTTGATAGATTTGAAGTACTTTAACAATATTCAAAATATTTTTTCACTATTTAGAATGATTTCTATTTAACATACTTGGAAAGTCAGGATTCATGAGGAACTGTTGCAAATTTATTGATTCATTGACATTCAGAAGAGTATTATAAAAGAAAAAAAATCCATTAACATACAGGTCGGGAACTATGACTAAGGTACTGAAGCTGCATGTTGCTGAATAGTCTGCGTGTCTGATACCTTTGTGAATGTGAAGGAGCTCTTCTGATTAGCACTGGAAATTTGACCAGATTAGAACTTTGTTTGATTTATGACCTTACTTTCTTTTTTTCTTTTCTTATTTTGTTTTGAGTGTTTGCAGATTAAATAAAATCCATCATGTACGTATAATAGATCTGGATGCAAATCTTGTATTACAATGTCTCTAGCAAAAAAAAAAAAAAAAAAAAAAAAAAAAAAAGTAAGTTTGCTTGAAAAATCCCCAGTCATGGCATTAAAACTGATCTTATTTTTTAAGACAGTTGTCTTAGAAAATATTAAATATACTTCATAAGCAGAATCAAAAGTATGAAGACTAATAAGTGAGAATCTGAAAGCTGGTATCCAGGTCCATATTTAGCGCTTTACTTAATGACCAGTTTTTCCAAAGGTGCTGAGCAGCTGTGTGTGTGAATTCCATCAGAATACTCAGCTGCCCAGCACTTCTGGGAACACACCTGTTACTCAGGATCAGACATGGGAAATTTCATGAAACCTTTCTCATACTTCTTTTAAGTTGATCCATTTTATTAAGTTGGTTGCATGAAGTACTGTTCTAGGACACCCCCATTTTGTCTCATGAGATCTGTCTTACTTAAATTTTGGCAGAGGAAAGCCTGGCTTATGTAGTGAGGCCGCTGAGGGACCCAAGATGTTGGCTGGCAGCATTGTGGCACTTTCTCTTGGCTGTGAATTGACTTTATTTTATGTTGCCTGACTCCATGAGTATTTTAAAACCAGAAACTGGTTCTTTGCAGGTTTGGCAATCCTGTTCTTGATTTCTTCTTGACAGAAGCCAGAAGGTTTTTTGTTATTTTCCACCTCATTTTAGATTAAAGTGGTCCATGACTGGAAATACTGACAGATGTCTTTTTGTATCAAAAGCCAGAAACAATATTTAGACATGAGCCCAAGCTTAAGAGAGCAAAATATTTTGTTAATTCATCTTGTTTCTTGTTTTCACTATATATATTTTTCTTCTGCCTGTTGCAGTTTTGCTAACATATTGATAGTTTTCTATGTTTTGCAGCATTTCGAATAAAAATTGGTCATATTTTTACAGAGTTTAACTCTGGTGCTCCTTGAAGTCACTAAACTCCAGATCGTCATCTAGCATAGTGAAAATAATTTCTTTTATTAATTTCTTTTATTAATTTTATTTATCAATGTAAATGTTTCGATCACATAAATGCTTTCTTTTCCTTCATTTATGTTGCCATAAAATTTTGTCTTAGTGTTCTTTCAAGTAGTAGCTGTACATAGCACATATTAATCATTGACAAAGTTTTTCCATGTGGGTTTTTTTTTTCCTTACTATTTCAGTGATATAAAACCACTTCTGGGGATGTAGCAACCAACATGACATTAAATCTACCTTTCTTCTCAACATCTTCCCAAATTGCATGTTCTCATTGAGCTAATTTAGATGTTTAACAATCAAAATGGCAGTCTTATGAGCAAGAATTGGTTATTATTGATTAACTTTGGTTAGAGTTCTGTGGGAACTAAGCTGTAACATCAAAATACAGCCGTGTCTCTGCTTCTGTTTTCGCAAATTATAGCAGTAATGTGCAAAGCTTCCAAAATATGCTATTGCGTATCAGAGCACAGAAACTTGATGATTAGATGTCATAGCCTTATCATTTGTTAGGATAAAATTGTAAGCTGATTATACATTTTCGTAGTCTTTTTTTGTTGTGCAGTGCTTAGTAACATTTTGTAAAGGAAAGTTGGATGCCATTAAAGTTTTTTAAAGTCAGTGACATTATTTGGACATCATACTATTTTCAAGTATCATATTCTTTTTGAGAAATTTTCTTCTGATTAAGAAGGGGGTTTCTGTTTGGTTTTGGTTTGTGCCATTTTTTTTTCCTTTTTGTTTCTTTATTTAATGTTGTGGTATGTTGACTCTGGCTGAATGCTGAGTGCCTACCAAAACCACTCTTTCACTTCCCTCCTCAGCTGGACCGGGGAGTGAAAATTATGGAAGGCTCATGGGTTAAGATAAGGACAGGGAGAGTACACTCAGCAATTACCATCACAGGCAAAACAGACTTGGGAAAATCAGTTTAGTTTAACACCAGTCAAATTAGAATTAGAGTATGCTAGTAAGAACTAAACCAAATTCTTAAAAAAAACCCCTCTACCCACCCTTCACAGCTTTAACTTCGCTCCCTCCTCTGACTGAGCAGAGCAGGCGCATGGGGAATGGGGGTTATGGTCAGTTCCATCACATTTTGTCTCTGGCACTCCTTCCTCCTGACTGGAAGGACTCCTTTACACTCTTCCCCTGCTCCACCACAGGGTAATTCCCACAAGATACAGTCTTCCATGAACTTCAACAATGAATCCCTTCCACAGGCTATTGTCCTCCATGAATTCATCCAGTGTGGGTCCCCAGTGGGGTCACAATTCCTGACAGCAAACCTGCTCCAGTGTGGGCTGCTCTCTCCAGGAGCCACCGGTCCTGCCAGGAGCCTGCTCCAGCACGGGCTTCCCATGGGGTCACAGCCTCCTCTGGGCATCTCCCTGCTCCACTGTGGGCTCCCCCAGGGGCTGCAAGGGCTGCAGGGGCACAGCTGCCTCACCATTCTTTCTCTGCTTCTTTACTGACCTTGGTGTCTGCAGAGCTGTTTCTCTCACATATTCACAGCTACAGTTGCCCTTGTGCAGTACTTTTTTGCTCTTAAATCCATTATCACAGAGGTGCTGCCTCTGCTGCTGGTGGGCTCAGCCTTGCCAAGCAACTGGTCCATCATTACTTTAAAAAAATGTGTAAGTTTTTGCTATGGATATGAATTAAAGCATTTTCAGTGTTCTGGCCAGTTTGATAATGGTAAAAATGCAATGGATTTAATTTTTATAAATTGAAAATATAAAAATTAGCTGTTTCAACATCAGAAATAAAAAACCTTTTATTGAGATCAAAATTCCTATCTTACCTTCTGAAAGATTTGAGTGGGATTTTTTACATCTCTTTGAGAGGAATAGTGAAACAGTACTGTCACCACTTTTGGCATGATTTCAGGCATAGGAGTGCCTGAAAATTAGAAACAGGTATGTGCTTTATTCTCCCCACTGTGTCCTTAGTCCTTAAAGGTTAAGGATTATTTATCTGTGTTTAGGGCGGGATGGAACAATAGTAGTAACAACTCTAAATTTTCAAAATCATCAGTGTCCCACTTATTTTTTAATGTATATATTTTGTGAAGTCTTAATAGCTTTAGAAAATCCAGTAGCAATGGAAGTGAAGAGTGGCAAAGACAGAAGGACCCCTACATCTCATGGACAATGCTGCTTTTAGGATACAAGCAAATCTGGTAAAAGAAATTTTACATTATTTCTTGTGTGTTATTCTGGCTAATGCTCCTAAGGCATCAGCCAGCATTTACTTTCCCTAAAATGCTCTTTTAAATGGAATGCAGTCTCCATCCTGTAACCTGGGTGCCTTCCATTTCAGGTAGCTCAGGCATGAGCACATCTGGTAGTGGTTCTGTTCAGGACAGGAGGCTGGAGCCAGGACACCATTCAGCTGAGGTCTCAGACAAAGAAATTGGACATTCCTAATGCATCTTCCAGGCAAAGGCCTATTTTGATCTTTGAATACAGCAAACATTAGGCCAACACATTTCTGATTCAGCAGCTTCAGGGGAACTGTAGCAAGGGAGAGAGAGCCCAATCTGTGGTGATTATTCATGCACAGACAGACAGGTTCTGTGTCTGGACTCTTGGCTGAGGCTGGTGGATTATTCCAGTCCTTGCAGCCAGAGGCAGCTCATTTGGCATTATTTTCTGGTAACTTTCCCAACAGCCTCTTTTATCCCCAAGTGCCAAGCTGCCGAGGACTGGAGTGGCCCGGTCTGAACAAGGCACTAGCCAGCCCATGTCTTCTGTGTCCCAGTGGTGATGATGAGGGGGAATGTCTCCAGCCCACCCGTTCCTGTTCCTCTGTCTGCATCTGCCTGTGCCTGGCCTTGGCTGCTGCTGCCCATTCTTGGGACAGAGTCTGGCATAGCTGGGTGCAGAGGGTGCAGAAGCATTTCTCTTTCACTTAGCACAGCCACCCTGCCAGAGGCAGACCTGCAGGAAATGAAGAGGAGAAATGCAGAGGTACTGACCAGTGTTAAAATTTCCACATCAGCTTGACTGTGGTAACTCCTTGATGGCCTCATGTTACATCCATAGGAAGTTCTCGGTATCTTTTTCTGTAGAGATCAGATAGGTTGTGCTTGAATATCTGAGAAGCTGAAAATATAAATGGAAATTTATTCTTATATATACATATATAGTTAACACAAATATATTTTTAAAACCTTGTTATGAACAGCCTGATTGGGGAGTGAGGATCTTACTAATGAGCTTTGTGGAGTATGCTTCAGGAATAAAAAAAGGTTTTCTTGATTTGAATAGAAGCATTATAGAACTGTAAAAACTATAACTGTGGCAGCCTCAGCAACCTCTGACTAAATCTACAGGCAGCCCTTTGGCTCAAGAGTAGTGGGATATATTCTTTATATTTACTGCAATATTAAAATATGCTTATTTATCTTTGAAGGGTACCATTATGCTATAGCTTCATATGTTTCTGTTGGTAATTAAGCAGTTGTGATTTTTCTTTTTTCAGGAACTTTTGGGTCTTAAAATATTACAGGAATCTTCTTGCTGTTTCAAATGCAGTGGGTTTTCTTAATTCCTTCAAATCCTCTACAGCCTTTTAGCTCTGTGAAAAGTTAACCCTGTCACAGAAAGTCAATTCTTTCAATTTTTCACAGCACTTCACTCTTTGCTAATTCCATTCTTTGGAGTAGAAAATGTACCTTTAAAAATAGTGCAGTCTTCTGAGCTTGAGGATTACTGAAGAATATGAAGGTTTCTACAGTTACTCTTTACTTTTTGTATTTTTCCTTCATTCAGTAAGAATGCCAATTTTGTTTGTTTGATTTTAAGGGGACAGAAAAAACCTCTTTTCTTCAAAAAATCATATTTAAGTGAAATGCTATTGTTCATTTGTGCCACTCCCCTCTAGTGAATAGAAGTGGAATTGCTTCATGCCATTGACCCCCTAGCTGCAACCAGATTATGGAATTTTTCTTCAACTTTCAATAACAGAGTTATCGTTCTTTCAGTGGAACAATGTGAACTTTATTCAGTTTTTTTCTGTTAAGGAAGAAATAGGCTTTCATTGCAAAGCATGTTAAATTTGTTAAATCCTGTCCTTTGCACATGCACAATGCCCAAGTAAATATAAAATTAACAACAGCAAAACTGTATTAGTTATTACTCCTCACTCTGCATATCCCTGGGTTTGAGTAAAAGTTTCATGCTCTTTTCCTCTGTTTACGTACATGACATTTTAACAATGTTTACTTTTTCCTTAATAGTTGAATACATTTTTGTGTAGTGATTGTAACTCCTCCATGATGTTTGCTTTATTGAACCTTTGAATAATTGATACCAAAGCTTGAGTGTTTTGGTCACAGATAGGTGTGCAATTCTAGATAAAAATATCTGTCCACATATTTTCACTTGGATGTTTTTGTTGAAGAGGTAACAGAGGAAAGGAATGGTACAAAAATGCTGTGTATGTGATGAATATTCTGTCAAATGTCAGCTAACAAGGCACCAAGTGTGAGATTTCTCTGGCCAGAGGGCAGTCAAATAGCTCAGCAATCACCCTAGTCTATACTCTACTTATCAGCCATGGAGAGAAATACATGCATTTAGCTTTCCATTTATCATCTAAAGTACACAGCTAAAATACGCTCATAGTCAGAAGCTGATTGTTTCTATTTACTGCACATGAGAGGTATATCAAGCTAGTGTGAGATGAATCCTGTAGGCGGCGGGGGGGGGTCTTTAAAAAAAAACCTTTTGTGTCTGCTTTTTTGCTCATTAATTGTGTCCTTAATTCATATAATAAATGTGTCATTAATCAGTGGTGCTGGTGAAAACAGCTTTTTCTTTTACTCTGGCAACCAGATTTATTCCGTAAGAGTTGCACAGGCTGTGAAGGTCACAAGCCTAACAAAGTAAACAGCCTGAAGAAGTTATATGAGATGTAGAAGTAGTGAATTCTAAATTGACATAAAATCTGATGTCAGACAAATGTGTGCAGAAAAATATTTCGTAGAAAAAAAGAGCATAGATCCAAGGTATTTTTAGTTATGCCTAAGAGATGCAGAGGTTTGCTGAGACTAGAATTTGCTCTATAGAACTCCATGTCTTTTTCATACACATACATTAAAACTGACCCTAACATCCACCCATCTGAAGCTTAAACTGCAGAATGTATGAATGTAGCTGAAAGACCAAGTTTAACACATTCTCTTGTTTTCCGTCCTTTAGGGATATTTTACGTTTCACATCCTTGCTCTTTTCTGCTACTCAAAGATGCAGTTCACCCCTGTTCTTAAAGGATGACAGATGTAAAGGCTAAAGGCCCTTTTTTTTTCTTTTTATTTTTTTAAAGAAGTATTAAAAATATGAGGCCAAATCCTGTGGCATCTAGTTAGCTAAAACTCACACTCAGATTTGGGGATTATAGTTTGTTTGTTTGTTTGTTTGTTTGTTTGTTTGTTTGTTTTAATGTACTGTATTGTACATTACTGCATCTTTCTAGTTTCTTCCTTTGTAACAAAAGAATAAACTCTTGTTTGTGATTGCACAGCATTTTCAAAGCTCTGGTTGAGTAATACTGTTACAGAATTGTTATTAAAAAATATCTCTTCTCTTTTCCAGGGAAATCAGTGCTTGCCCAGGCAACATTTGTTTTTGAAAAGAAGGACTGCTCTTTGAAGGTAAAAAGCCTTTTTGTCTCCCTTTTCATTATTGATAAAAATTGTTGAGAAATGGGGATTCTATAGACAATTATCTTAGCAGTACTCTTAAGACTTTAGCCCTGGTTAACACTTGTAATGAATGGTCTGAAAATAGAACGAGGAAGAATAGAAAACACAAATAAGACAATGCGTATATGCTGGCTTGTTATACTTTGTGTCTCTGTCTAGAAAGTGACTCTTCTATTTTCCTTGACTTTTCCATGCTTGATTTTTTTCCAGAGGCCTGCAGAAGACCCAGTTTGCAAAGCTGAAAATGGTAATGACTACCTCACTGAAACAGCATAATATAACTGGATTATTCATAGGTCTGCCTGGGGAAACAGTGTTTGGACTCTTTCTATGAGCAGGGGCAAATCCCAGTTACCAGACTAAGATTTTGTGGGTTATAGAGCCACCTACTCTGTCCTAATATATACATCCCTGTCTTCCCTCAAGAGTTCTTCCATCTTACCTCTCATATTTACCAGAAAGTCAAGCTCCAGAAGCCCTGAAAATTGACCAAGTGTATTGATCAGCTGTATGAACTCCTAACTGCCTTTTTCTGTTTGCTTGGGTAATGTTATAATGAGCTTCTCATTCTTAATGTTTTCTGACCCCATGGGCTATGAAGTGCTTGTTTTAAGTTCTCTGAACTTAGTAGAAATAAAGAAGACTCCCCAGGGCTTTGTGACAGTCTTGACTGAGATTCCAAAGCCTTTTTGCTTTAAAGCTATTCTGTAAGTCCCACCTAGAATTTATTTTGTTCAAGTTTTAATTCAGCATTACAATATCATGCTGACGCCTCCTGCCAATTACATTATATTTTCTTCTCTCTAGATTTCATTAGTTGTTCCAGAAAACGTGCAAGATCATCATCTTTGACTTTCCAGAAGTCTGACTGTCAGTCCAACACTGGTATGACATTTATCTCCAGTCATGTTTTAATTGGAGTTTTGTATTCTCATCTGGTAAAGAAAAGAATCTCTCCCTCATCTAAGAAATGTTTCTGCATTGTAGTCATGCTGCAAGTCATGAAAACTTAAACATTGATACTTGTTGATAATTTCCAATAAATAGCTTTTTAATTAAAAATACATTGTGTTTTCCATACTTACATAATACTAAAATAAATACAAAAATACTAAAATACAAAATGTATAAATTTTATATCATTTTCTTGAATTGCTCACACAGTCAAGGGAGGATAAGATAAGGAAAGGAATGATATCCCTGGCTTCTGGAAGACATCAGTGTTCCCTGGGCAATCCTTTAAAATCTAAAGCAGTTTTTAAAAGGACTCCTCCTTCTGTCCAGCCAAGAGCTGACTGGGAAGCCCATTAAGGACTGTGTATTTTTTCCATGGGAAATGAGGAATCACTGAGGCTACTGTGCAGAAGGACTGATCTGTTTTTTACAATCTTTATTTAACATATGAATGGTACCAGACAGGTACTTCTGAATTCAAGTGTTCATACATTTTTGTTTTGATCTGAATGTATCTAAGAGAACTTAAGATAAGCTAAATTTGGTTTACATTGAAAGTTAAGCTGGGATATATGTGATAGAAATTTTAGGGCATGCCTATACCAAAAAATAAAGCAGAATGCAGGAGGAAGCTGGAGTGTTTTCCCTCTTGATTGCCCACACTGTTTAAGTGATAGGTCACTGTCTGGCTCTGTTTTGAACCTCTCCATCTGGAGGTCTCCAGGACAGAGCTGCTAGAGAGGATTAGCTGTGTGCTTGAGCCAGGCTGTGCTGCTTGGCCTCAGAGACCTCCTGGGATCAGCAGCATAGTCATAATCTAACAGTCTGCTTCAGAAAGATGGTGAGTAGCAAATAATAATTTATTTTACTGTCAATGAAAGCATGACCTCAGCCTGGCTAATCCTAAAACTGGTCTTTTTTATTCTCCAGACAAGTTATAATTTTAGTCTTTTATTCTTTTTAGATACAGCTCTCACACAGAAAAGAGGGAGGTCATCTTCATTTAACATCCTTCCTGCTTTCCCTCCCTCCCAGACAGGTAAATAAAATAAATGTTTATGTAGAAAAGCAAATATTAGCTAAAATAAAGATGTGTGCAGAAATGCTTTTTCTTCAAGACAGAGCTGAAGTGTGTTGGACTAGTCTGGCACTTAAATGGGAGAAAGGAGTGTTTTATAAGGAGGACTGGCAGTTCAGTAGAAGATAAGGGTTTTTTTAATAGTTGGGGAATCCTCTGGAGCAAGGGTAGAATCTCTGAATAATTTAAAAACATGCATTTACAGAGTGTAACTTAAAAAACCAAAATGAAATTACTGTAATTACAGTAATAGTTTGCTTGCAATATAATGGTGATGATTCCTACAGGAATGTAAGTTTCCATCCTAGGAGCTTGTCTTTCACCTGACAAGGGACCCAGGGAATATCCTCACTCAGCACTAACAGGAATGGTGGAGTAGTCTCAAATCCTGGCCTACATCTCTTACCAGAGACAGGATTTTGACAGATACTGGCATAGAGGATTTCTAAACAATGTTAAGAGTTCACAGCGTTTTAATACCAACAAAACATTCTTGAAATGAAAAAGTGGTGATTGTAGTGTATCAGTTGTGCCATTTTAAAGGACATGGTACTGTTTGGCATCCCACTCTTAAGGGGAAGGCAAAACCCAAGATTTGTAGGTGGTTATGGTGGAAAGGAATGACTGAAGTCAGAGGTTCTTCAAAAGCTTAAAAACTTTTACTGGTAAATTACACAATTGGCATGAAAACTGGTATAAGTCCTGATCTCCTATTATAAGCACATGGAGGTGGATTTTGGATGAAGGGGAAAAGGAAGACAGAGAATTAAAGAAGATTAAAGAGAAGAAGAGAGAAAGCAAGAAAGAGAGAAAGAGAGATCACCTGTCCTGGTTCCAGCATCAGCATCAGGCTGGCTGAAGGCATGTCCAGGATCCTGGGGCTCACACCTGGGCTTCCTGGGGGTACCTTTATATAGAAGGGTTTCCCCATCCTGGAGATGAGTTTCTCTCTTTTAATGCAAATCAGTTCTCATGTGCAGTTTGTTCTTTCTGGAAATGGGTCAGAGACTTTGGGGTCTTGGGCGGTCTTGATGCTCCTACAGTCCATGCCCACTTCTTGGCCTCATTGTTGCTCTGCTGTGCCATGTTGTGCCATGGTTGTCCTGGAAGAGTGCTGCCCTACCTCTGTATGGCCCCTTCTCCAGCCACATCCTGCACTTTCTCATAGTGAGTTATCACCAGAAGTCCTTGGTTGGCTCCACAGCTATTCAGATATCAGTGACATACACATTGCCATCCTTACCTCCTTCTTACTTCTACAACATGGTTGCCATCACCTTCTCAACAGTGTTTGGTATCTTTATTAAAACAATGAAAACATCAATAGTGCACTGCCATTGTTCTAGTAAGTTATGAAGACCTTTTTATCAGGACAGGACAGGGTACATTTCTTTATTTATTCCTATTTGGGCCTCACTTAATCATCTTAAAAATGCCTAAAACTTGACCAGATAGCATTGGCATTTCAATGTTTCTACAAAACAGGAACACCTAATTTTAAAAGATGAAGAAAGATTTTGCATTTAAAATATTCATTAATCTAAAAGACTGTGACATAGCCAGAAAACCTCTGGTGCTTTCTGCTGCCAAAGTCTGCCCATCTGTAAAAACTGAGACAGTAACAGTTATCTTGGAGATCTTTTTCATATAGATATGTTGGAATATTGCTCAGGTACTACCAAAACAGGGAGAGGTTACAGAAATATTAATTAATTGTTAAAATTTGGATTTACTCATTATTCAATTTTAAATTCCTTTTCTGTAGTAAAGAAGAATAACATATTCATGACCTCAGCTCTTCTTCAAAGACATCCTGACATCATGAAAAGTACAAGAGAAGGTAACTGTCATTGTAGTATTTATTCATTGTAGTTCCAGAAAGACTGGAGATACTGGTGCAAAAAAAGAACAGTTCTTCTCCATACTGAATGATAGGCTGTGTGTCTTTATGCAATTCATAACTTATTTGTTTGACAGTGTAAATGTCCTATGGTCCTAAACTCTAGTCTGAGCATCTGCTCTGACTACTTATTTCCTGAGTGGACTGAAAACAACCTTCCATAGTGAAATTTCACATTTCTAACTGAACACCTCTGCTCCTGGAGAAGGCAATGAAGAAACCTTTTGGCATCTGAAGATGCAGAATTAAATCTGAAATGCCAGAAGACATATCTAAAACAAAGCAATAAATTTAAGTATAAAGATATACTTAAATATATAAATAAAAATATATTTTATAAGTACAAATAATAATGTTTATATATAAAACACATTACTTTTTTATCTGATAGGATAACACATTGGTTTCACTTCAGAATTGTGTATTTTAGAAATCATTACAATTTTTCAGAAGCAAGCAAACAACAGTAAATGTTACTTAAAAATGTTTTGAAACTTTCAGTTAAGAGGCAAGACATATAGATATGAATTAGATGTGAAGAAAAAGTATATGTTTACATATTTTGTCTTTGTATTTTGCAAGGATCCTTGTCACCAAGTCAATTGTGGAATGTCATTAGACCTGCCACTTTACAGCCCCCACAAGCCCTGACCTGTCCTGAAATTCCTGTAGTATCTCTAGTGACTAAGAAAGAAGCATGTGTTCAGGTAAAAAGAAAAATAATTTTACTGGAGCTCAAATTAGGGAAAAAAACACAAACCGAAACCAAACACCAAACAAACCAGTGCTGTTTTAAAGCAATTAATTATTCCACTGTGTGATTTTCAAGAACGTTCCCATGTAAGTTTCAGTGGAATTGACGGTATCACTGATACGATATGAAATGTTAAAACTCATGCTGACTGTGTTTGAAAAATATCTCTTCTCTGCAAGCTGTCTTACCTTTCTGATATCAGGGTTCTGAGGGAAAATCAGCTTTGGTTTTTGGATTTTGTTTATTTAGAAAGTGAGATTTTAGTATTTTAATTGAAGGCACTGGCTTAGTAGACAGCTGGAGGGAGCTCTACCAACAACCACATCTATTATCTATATCTGTATCTGTCTGTCTATTCATACACCTTAGTGACTCTGGATTCTAGCAGATCTGTTGATAGAAAATATACTACCTCTGGTTAATCGATTTGATTTTATTATTCCTAGCCATCTGAAGACAGCTCTTATTTATCTGCTGAGAATTCACTAAATTCCAAAACAACAGTGGGGTCATCTATTACCATGAGTCTTTCCAGCTCTCAAAAAACACAGTAAGATTTTATTTATTATATTTCTGTATCATCTTGTCACTTGGCTGATGGCCATGGCCTTTCATCATCTATGTCTAACATTGTACTAAGCCCGTGCTATCTGCACCCACACAGAGCTCAGTGTGTGGTGCCTAGATTTGTGTCTTGGCATGAGCTTCATATGCCAAGAATGCCAAGAATTCATATGCCAAAATCGACTCCTAACTGCAATTAGTCTCTATGGGACAGGTGGTTTCTCACTAGCAACCAAGCCTGAAACTATTTTGGTTTGCCATCTCTATTCTGACTGCATGTCTGCTGCATCTCATAAAAAGGGTGCAGAGAAACTCAGGACATTTCATTCTTTTGAGGAATTACCAATACATGTCAGCATATTAGACACAAGAGGCATAAAGAAAAAATACAGGATTGATTTGGAAGACCAGGTGAATGCTGCATTTGATGCTCAGCTTTCATTCACAAAGCAGAACATCTGGCATGAAAAGTTATCTACGGTGACTCTGATAGATCAGCATTTTTGTGCAGCACAGCCTTCAGAATTTCTGCGAGGAAGCTGACATACTTGGACTAGGATGTTTCCCTATCCTTTTGACACTGCATGTGGCGGAAAGAGTCCCATTCTTGGAGATCAATCAGATTCTGACTAAAAGCTTGGAAAGCTTGAGTCATAAGTGACAGAAATACAGTGCTGGGAAAACACTGGCTTCTGGTCATTTATGCAACTTTGCACAAGGTTTTGCTTATGAAACAGGAAGGGGTCAAGGCCAGCACTGAGATGAAGTTGTACTGGTGCAAAAGTAGGCTATTACCTCTCTCTCTGGGGAATGACTCACGAGAACTCTAGGTCCGTGGTTGTCTTGTGGTATTAATACCGCTTGCTGATGTTGATGAGGGTTATTTACCTGGAAGTTGTGAGCATCAGGAATACACCTGGTATCACTTACGATGAGAAAATGACTTTTCAAAATTGCTAGAGGCACAGATAATAGTTTTCTAATGTTGCCCAATTCCCCCTCCTACCCAAGCAGGGCATAGAATATGTTAATTGCAAAGGAGCCTGTGCTAGTCTCCTACAGAGCTAAATGGACCACAGATTAAGGTTGGGATGCACAATGCCAGGGCTCTGCAGAGGCAAGGGATTTTTAGACACACAAAACACTTAGACTCTCAATCCTTATCAACAAAAAGAACATCATTAGAGGGCAGATGCTCACTGTGATTTTGGAAAAACCAACATTTTTATTGCATTTAATGCTGTTGTGATGCCCTCTGATGACAACATGTAGCCACACAGCACACTGGATTTTTAGCAGAATCTGAATGAAGGTAATGCATATATTAGAAAAGCTAAATCAGTTGCTGTTGATACTTTCAGTTTATTTACCTTCTGTCAGCTGTACAATATCTAGGAAAAGATTGATGAGTGACTTTCTCCTGTGAAGTAGAGAAATGGAACACAGTGATTCAGTGCCAACAAGCTAACTTAAAGGTACTTATGGTATTTCTTTCCCTTGTCTTTTTTTATTTTTTCCCACAAACACCCTGCTTGGAGTGTTTGTGCCTCATGAATTCTGAATATCACAATACTAGTTCTATTACAATCATGGTAAATATTGGTTCCTTTGATAATTGAAAACTAAATACAACCAGGTGCTTACTGTTTTTCTGAGATTGCAGGAGGATGTAAGTGCCATCTTCTGATCCATATTAAGTGACTGATGCTGTAAAATACTTAGGTAAAATCTTTCTGGTATAGCTGTTTTCTCATCAATAAAAAACAAATGACTTTATTAAGCTCTGCGTACATGCTGAGCAGTGAACATTGCAGCCAGACTTCCTCATTGCTAAGAAAACAACTTTTTAGGTTTGCTTTTAATTTTCAGTCAAGGCATTTATTTATAAAATAAAATGCAGAGAGATGCAACAGCAGGGATTGCTTTGCCTGCAGATATCTCTCTCACTTTTTGCTCCTCTTCCACTTCTTCATTTCTTCATTATATGATTCTGTGGAGAGATGAGTGAAAATACCTTGTTATCCCTCTGCAGTTGCTGCAGCTGTTCATGTTCCATGAAACTACTAATTTTCATTTCCTGGGCTGAATATAATAACTGAAAAGGAAAAGAATCGAGTTTGTTGAATCTCATTAAAAGCTTGGAAAGCTTGTGTCATAAGTGACAGAAATACAGCAATGGGAAAGCACAGTCTTGCAGTCATGTCAAGTCACCTTTGCACAGGATTTGCTTGGAACACTGAAAGGGTTCAAGGCCAGTACTGGAACTGGCAGCTACTCAGACCTTTTCAGACACTCTGAGAAGGCTAGTACCTGAATCTATTCTCCTCTTATAATCCCAGGCAAGTACTTTACCCATATTTCTGCTCCCATTGTTTCTTGTTAGTGATCATTCCTTGGTATCAGTGACTGTGTTTTGTATCTCCATGACAATGCCATCCCTTGGGCAAGAACACTTTGCATCCCTGACAATGCATCTTTGGCAGGAACACTTTGTTCTTGCTAGGCAGCAACATAAGAGTATTGAGTTTTTAATACCATTTTAAGGCTGGTACTTGCAGTTTACTTTCTCTTAAAAGAAAGATCTTGCATTGATTCTTTTTTCTTATATTTTTCAATATAATCAAAACAATTTCCTGTATTTTTTCTTAGAAATAAGCCTCTAATTGTTGTTTTTTTAGCTTTTTTGAGATGATGTCTTTAACCTATCACAGCAGTCTAGAAGTAGCAGTTGAAATATCAGTATGGAAATCGGTCACACTTCAGTGAATTGCAGTGAGGGGTGTGTTTAAGGATAAAAACCTCATCAACACACTTCAGATTCCCTGTTCATGGCCCAAAACATGCATAGAAGCTTTCAAGGCTGAAAAGACAAGTATTTTCTGATTTCTCTGTTTTGCTCCTAGTCTTAGCAATACATCAAGCATGGGAATGCTAAGGAATATTTTTCTTCATTAAGAGTAAGACTGAGGGAGGTAGTGCTTGGTAAGCCCTTCATCCTTGAAGAGATTTCAAGCACACTGTAGCTGTGAACAGGGAAACACTGTTTTAGAGGCAATCATCAAAGTTCTGCCAACAGACCCAGTTAATTAATAGGAATATCCTCTACATATGTTCTGTTAAGCCCTCCCGAGGGTGATAAATACTGTGAAACAGAAGTAAGTGGTGCTGAAGTATGCAGTTTGTGACACAGTATCAGACCTTTCTACCAGGTCATCTTTCTGGAACAGAAAGTGAAAAGAACTCGCCTGGTTTTGCCTATGCCAGCAAGACATGCAGGATTAACCTCTACAGAAAGCATAAACAATGTAAAACCCCTTCATAAAAAAACCTCCAAACAAACCAAAACCAAAACCAAACCAGCAGCAGGAACAACTTCCACATTAAGCAGTTTACAAGGAGTTTTCTACTGACTTTTACAAAAAATGAACCCTGTTAATTTAAAGTGGCTATGTAATTAGCAGGTCAAATCACAATGCTACTTGTACAGAATATTCTTGAATGTAATCTCTAAAATATAGTTGGCCAGTACCAAAGGATTGCAAGTATTGAGTTCTCATTTTAAATAAATCTATGGAACGGGTAATTGAAAAATGGAAACACTTTTCTCTCCTGTTTTACTTATACCTCATCTTAAGCCATCTGCTATCATATCTGTACATCTTTTCAGAATTTGTGTGTGTATGTGAATACACTGCCTCCCTGCCCTTCCAAGATGTAAGGAGGATGACCAAGGAGTCCCTGTAAGGCACTGAGGTGTACATTATTCTGCAGAGTACTGGAGCTGCACCATCTTGAAAGGATGGCTAATTGTTGGTAGTCCTTTGGAGGGGCAAAAGGCAACAGGGAAACAAAAGCAACTCATTAAGATTCCTGGAGTAAGACACTTCCCTGAGGAGAAGTGGCATGTTGTTTTTTGGTCTTAAGAAATATCCTCAATAATCTTAATAAAATATAGTGTGGTACTATGTTCCTTTCATGAAATGTGCCATAGAGAATATTCTGAGTCTCTTAAAGAACTTATCTGATTACTTATGTGACTATTTTGTTTTGTTTTGTTTTTTCTTTAATGTTAGGCGTAGTGAATCTTCAAAGTGCTTTAAATAGTTCTAAATCACATTCTTACATTATTTTGTTCCCATAGAAGTCAGTTGCTCAAAGAAAGAAGCTGCAGCAATTCTGATTTTGTGTTTGGAGAAAACATGGTTGAAAGAGTTTTGGTGGGATCTGCACATGCTGGCAGACTTTTTATCAAGGTCAGTGCACTTAAGAGTATAATTAATTTTTCAGAGATTGATCCTTTTTAGGTCTTCCTTCTTTCAAAGATGTGAGTAAATATGGTTCCAATGTCTCTTAAGGAGAAAATTTCTAAGAATTTGTTGCTGGAGGGGTAGGCATTCTTGTCTTCACCACCCTAGATAGGCTCTTTAATTACTAACACATACCAATATGGGCTTCTGGTTTGCTCTTTTTTTGACTTGAAAAAGAGGTTTTTTTATCTATTCCATATAAAGTGGAACACCCACAATGTAAGATAAAAGAATGTGGTTCCTACTGCTCTGATAACTTCCATCATAATTGTAAGGAGATCAGGTATTTAAAGGGAGCCTACAAGAAAGCTGAAGAGAGACTGTTTACAGGAGCATGAAGTGACAGGACAAGGGGAAGTGGTTTCAAACTGAATGACAGTAGGTTTACCTTACATATTAGCAAAGAAATTCTTCTCTTTGAAGGTGGTGAGATCACAGGAAAACATTCCCTAGAAATGCTGTGTATGCCCCATCCCTGGAGGTCATCTAGGGTGACCTAGCTGACCTAGGGCAACCTGGTCTAATGGAAGCCTCCCTTATCATGGCAGAAAGGCTGGATCCAGATGATCTTTAAGGTCTCTTTCAACCCAAACCATTCTGTGATTCTGTGATAAGTAAATATGTGGGAAAAATTGGACTCCCATCCTAGAGAGTGTCCATGTGAAAGTATATTGTGCATGCTTGTGAGGCAGCTTAAGTCCTGAAGGACTCCAAGACAAAAAAGTGGTTCCCAAGCTGAGTTCTGTAACACTGAAAATGGAATTGAAATTCAGTTTTCAATTGAAGTAGGATGAAAACAGTATACTCATCTGTGAGGTAAAAAGCTTGGCAACCACAGGTTTGGGCTATGACTTCTGGCCAAGATTTATTTATAAGGTATGAGTTGAGCCACTGAGCATTTTCAGGAGCCACAAGCATTTATTTAGACATGCCTAAGAAAATTTATCTGCAAAACTGAAGGTGATAGAAAATTTTAAGTCCTCTGAGGTCAAGTTTGTGGTGTCTGAGAGTTTTAAACTACTCTTCTGGGAACTATGGGCTTGAACTGGAAATAAACCAGTACCTCAACAACTAAGTTCTTCAGAGGAATTAAATACTATTCCAGGATCCACACAAAGAGGTCATTCTTCTCAGAGGAATAATTATGTACTGATTCTATGATACTGATATTACTTCCTCTAGAGACTGAAACTGTATCATCTGGAATAGTTTTTACTCTGAAGCTATTAAAATTGCTGATCTTCAGCCTAGCATGCATTAAATGATTCAATGTTCTGTTTGATATAAAGCAATATAGCCATTTCTCAGTAGGAGTTCTTATTTCCCCTGTGTTTTTCTAGAGTCCTGAGAGGCATCCCAAGCTGTGTAATGAAGTGGATTTACATAAAGGAGAAATAACTTCCATGTCCACAGGATCTTCTCATGTGGGGCCACAAACAAGTAAGCATAATCGGCAAACAAGAACAGTTAGTTTCATTATTATGTTTCACTGTATTTTAGAGGATGTCAAATGAGTGGTGGTCAGTAATTTTCATCTATTCTCAAACTATCCAGTCATGAGTATGCTTAGAGTATGTGCCAAAATCTATATTCAGAATGCAGCCACAGTTTGGTTTATGACATGTGAACTGGACTAACTTCAGAAAGCATGATCTGAATTACTGAAGAAAATATTACAGAATATTATTATTTAGTTCAGATAATTAATTATTGTTTGAAAAAATGCAACACCTTTTTGAATGCCTTGTGGAACACATTGTGGAATTACAATTTTAGGCTGTCTGCTGCTTGTATTTTTCAAGTTCTCATATAAATTACTTGGTTATTTTGGATCATAATTGTGGGACTGCAAGTTCTGTATTGACAATTTCAGGGCTTGTTTATGACTGTGGCATGAGATTTCCTACTAAACAAGCCATGTAAACCTAGGCTGTGAAGGAGTTCGCAACAATCCCCTATTGTGAGCCTTCTTGACAAATTTTGCAGTCCTCTTTACTAACAGATGTATTATGTAAAACTATGATTTGTGTAAGTACTCTTACAAATAAAAAATTGTAAAAACAAAGCCTTCAGAACCTGTGTAGAGATTATGCAAAGATACAGAGCTTTGTAACAATGTTGTTCCTTTCAAATCTTGTCCTTCTATGTTGCTGTTAAATATTCATTGTATATGTATTATTATGAATGTTGGGGTATGTACACTTGGCATAACAATATATCAGATGAGTTGAATTTGGAAAATGAGCTTCTAAATATTTAGGTCTTGTTTGTGTTTGTTTGTTTCTGTTTGTCCCTTGGGACAAACCTCTGCAACTATAAACAGCCCTGTTCAATTCTCTATGAACCTTTTTAGTGAGGTATTTTGTATTCCTGCTTTTTCCTCTTATGTTTGTTCCTTTGGCCAAAAACTTATTAATAACACTAAACAATGTCAGATACCACAGATATTACTGAGGTCACATCCTGTGCACTGGTTTTTTTATGCTAAAAATATTCCCAAAATATTCCCTGCACAGAAAGAATTTCTTTTTTTTTCCTACAGAAAGAGCTTTGTTGAGGAATGCAACATTAATTGAATCAGCAGCTGCTTGTATTTCCAAGCCAATGGAGAAAATCCTGTTAGATAAAGTTGAAGTTATAACTGGAGAAGAAGCAGAACACAATGTATTGCAGGTGTGTATTTCCTAAAACCTTGATGGTGAGTAGTTTTGTTGTTGAAAAGAGCATCTGGATCTATTGCAGGTGCAGAAATCTGAAAATATGTTCAATTTATATTTTCAATTTTTGCTTTTTTTAAGCTATGCCTCAGCTAACCCATTTTTCTGTAAGTTGGTACTTTCTTTTTTCATACTGTATTTGTTTATTTTGTGGTCCCTTTCAGCAAGTGACTATTTCAGTGGTATTTTATAAGCATCTACACAGTACACGTAGCTGTAACTAAAACCTTAGAACTGGAAGTGATTTGAGTAAACATAGGGTTTATGAAAAACTTTTTTTGGGGAAAAAAAGCTATGTGTTGTTAAAGTAATTTGTTTTATAGTTCATCTAAAACAGCAATTATCTTTCCAACCTGGCAGGGCATATCTTACTATTCTTTGTCTTCAAAATATTATTTTCTCATAAAATAGCAATTATGATTTTAAAAATCTTAACATTATTTTATATTTGATTAATTCTTCTTGGCAGAACACTAAAGTTTTACTCTCTTATGGAGCAGTACTCTTCTAGTAGCAGTACTGGTATCTTGGGCTACATAACATTTGTAATGAGGGAGGAAATAAGGCTGTACAACTTCTGCAACAAATTTAGCTATGCTGGTGGAGATCACAGATGTAGAGTTAATGAAGATGAAATAATTGAAAAAGTAAACTAGGATTCATGCTGAATGTTTTCTATGATGTGACAAGAGTTTAGCACAGATCTAGGAGCCATTTCATTTTAAGTAGTAATGGTGATCTATCTACACATCTACCTTTGTACATATGCATATGGATGTATCAAAAGTTTTACAAACATAAAGTTTTAGAGCAAATGAAACTAGTATTTGCTGGCAGATTTCATCATGTATTTCTCTTTCAGATTAACTGCAAGCTCTTCGTATTTAATAAGCTTTCCTTAACCTGGACTGAAAGAGGCAGAGGATCTCTGAGACTTAATGACACTTCTAGCAATAAGCATGGAATGTTGAAGTCAAGGCTAAGTACGAATTAAATAATGAAACACCTTGTACAGAAAGCACCAAATAACTTGTATTATTGTTGGCCAGAGTTTATTTCAGAACATTTAAATCTGAGAAGATTGTTATATTTAAGTCAAGTTGCTGTGAATCTTTTTACCTGATAAAGTTCTCTGTGTTACAGACTGAGGAACTGGACTCATATATATTGTTAGGTTCTGTGTACTTCTCTGCTGCACTGTGTCTTCAGCTCAGTCACCAGTCTAACAGTTTGCTCTTTGTTGGTTCTGCTTTTTCAGCAGCACTGTTTCAAGACTCTTTTGGAATGTTCTTACTGGTGCTGTCACTTTTTTGTACTGTATTGTATAGTTCCAGCAGATTATTTCCTTTGTGTTCCAGACAAAGAAGCAAACATACTTGAGTATTAAAAAATTAAAATCTTGCTATATCAGGGTTTTAGACCAAATTAAAAAGACTATTTGATGAAAATATTAGTTGTATACAAGTGCTGAAGAAAACAGGTGCAGCTTATCATATTAACTTATTTTAGTTTCTCCTTGTTTTAGTTATGCGAAATCAAGGTAGCTTGAGACTGATTCTCAACACCCAACTCTGGGAACAAATGGTTATAAAAAGAGCAAACAGAAAGAGCCTGTGTTTCACTGCAACAGATCAAGGGGACCATTCTGTTCAAGTATTTCTAACTCAGGTGAGTAGGAGACAACAGTTCCACCCAAACCCCCAGTTCCTCTAGAATTCTGAAGGGTTGCTGAAGGTCAGTTTTAGCAAATGGGCTTCATGCTCTGTCAGAGTATGCTCAGCTTAGAGCTGAGCTTTTATCATGGAATGCGTTAGAATGCTATTTCAAAAAAGCAGGTGTGATGATATGATCTAGCCTCAAGACAGACATTTCCAGACTCTGCTTCACATATCACCAATGGAGTCATTTCAGTAACATGCAGAAGTGGCTCTTTTTAAATGGAAGCAATACACTGACATTTTCTTCACAGGTAGTTACAATTTTATAAGTTACTCTGATAAAGGCAGCAGTTTTCTGCCATGGTTCTCAACACAACACTTGTAATAATTCTATCCAGTGTAGGACCTCCTTTCTCAGTTGAGAAGAATACAGAGTTTCAATATTGTCTTGTGTAAGACAATAGTCTTGGGAATCCTGATTTTCTCCAGAAAGGCTAAACTGGAGATTGAAATGTGCTGGACTTATTTGCAAATAAATAGCACATATGTCCCAAGCTGGAAGGTGAGAGCATCAACATGAGTTTAAGGGTGTTTAGAGTTTCCCCAGCATATCTTTCTAGGAAGGATTCAGCTTGCTGAGAAAGAAAAATAAATCACCATTTCCAGGAAGTGTCACATATCATACACAAGCAAAGCACCATGCACTGTATATGCAAGTACTGTAAGTCTATCAGTTCCTCTCAGGGATTAACTTAACTATGGCTGATCACATCACACCCACAAACAGTGCCTAGAATTCACCAGTGTTCATCATCCACAAAAAGACTTCTAACTCCTGAAGACTGCTTCATGACTGGAGTAAGGTCAATGAAGTGATCAAAAACATAGAACCACTCCAACCCAAATTTCCCTATCACTAATTCCAAAAAACTAGCCTCTTGTTATCATCAGTTTAAAAAACTGTTCTTTCAACATACCACTTCACCCAAAAAATACCTCAAAGTTTGCCTTTTCAATTAGCTTCTTAGTTTTAGTTAGCTTTTAATTGTGATAACGTAAATTATAACGTCTGTATTGTCTCACCCTTCACGTAAGACTAAAAATAGAATAAAAGTTTTTAAAGCACATCTTAGTTACCCCATCTCTAAGTCAAAAAAAGTATAATCCAACAGTGCTGGTCTGCATGTGAGAATTATAAACGTCCTGATTTCCAGGTGTGTCGCACTGTTTTCATAGACTGTGTAGTTTACATTCTATAAATTTGTCTTGGCACTACTGGGCAGTATAAATAGACATATATGAGGAAATCACAATATATGAAAGCTGTATGGGTGTGGCAAGGGTTGCAGGAAGCTGATTCTACAGTCGCTGAAAAGGCTGGTATCCATCATTACAGTATCCACCTGGTGACTGCATATATTAATATGCTAGTGCTTTCTTACATCTAGAATCAAACACAGGAATCATCTGAAATATCAAATATTCCATATAAACTGAGCTGTTCTTCAAGGAAAGTAATTTTTAAGCTTATGTTTCTTGTAACTATAGAGAAGATAATCAACAGCTGCATATAAAACTCAGATCACAAAAAGAAACTTCACATTATTTGTATTTACATTATTAATTGGATGTTAATTATTAAATGTGAATCGTAAGTTGATAATTTTGATTAGAAAGGACAGAAATACAAGTCTCATTATTTTTTAAAATGGAATTTTAAAAACAGATTTTTCTCAGTTGTTTTGGACTATGCCTTTTATGTTCTGCAGGCAAGCTCAAAAGATACTGAACACCTGTATGCAGCAATACATCATCGCCTTGTGGCCTTGCGAAGTTTTGCTGAACAAGAGCCAGATGCTCGTCAAGTAGACACAGAGTCAGAAACAGCTTTTCAGCCATTAAACTGTGATAGTGATGATGAAGATGATGAAGAACTAACTCAATTGAGTAGCACTGGATCTGGTAAGCAAAAGTTTTGCTGGAAATGTGTAATCCTTTCAGGGTATTTGCTTAAAGTAATGAAAATTGGACTTTCTTTTTTTTTTTAATACTGACTCTAACTTTTATCTGATACAGTTACCCCTTTTTCAAGTAGACATTGGATAATTCCTTTTAGTATTTTGACTTACTACTGTTAAAATGTAAGGTTTGACCAGCTCAAGTATCTACACATATTTATGACGATGGAATGCTCTTGACAAAAGCTTGAGGTTTGAGACATTTCATAGTATTAAGCATTACCTAAATTGTTTTCCAGTATATTTCAGCAGGAATTACTAGAAATGTTGATTTTACCTTGAGTAAGTAAAGGATGAGTCCATTCACATCAGTGACTAGCTTTTTACTAAAAGCCTGGAGCACAATGTTTTCACTAAGATATTTATTATGTCATGGTTAACTTAATTTAAAACATGATTCTTAATCAACTGTAACAACTACCTCAACTAGGAAATCTGCCGGACAACATTTACACACCAGCTTTACCAGCTTTCTTCACCATAACAAAAATGGAGGTTCCTCAGAGAGAAAAATGCCACTAAAATAAGATATAAGATATTAATCTCTTAATTCTTCAGTAAATGTGACTCACAACAGGGCTGCGGTGACATTTGCAGAAAGCAAGGCAGAAAGAGCTGTTAGACTTAAAAGCTCTTCTGTCTTAGAAAAAGACATATTTCTAGAGCAAATTCACTGCTGCTGTCAAACTGCTACAGCGGATACAGGAGCTGCCAATTAGGTGTGATTTTTTCAACAGATGGACCACATGAGGCAACTTTGAGTTGTTGCTCACAGGATTAGTTTCCCTCTGCAGCTAAGTAACAGACTGTCCTTATATTATAAATCTTCTTTCAGCAACTATTCACCAGGAATCAAGTAATGAATAGTAACAGCTATAAGCCCTATTTCCCCAAGGAAACAATTTTTTTCCCTTTTATCATAGAATCATAGATATCCTGAATTGAAAGGGACCCTTAAGGATCATCGAGTCCAACACCTGGCCCTGCACAGCACACCCCAAGAGTCACCCCATGTGCCTGAGAGCATTGTCCAAACACTTCTGGACCTCTGCCAGGCTGGTGCTATGACCACTTCTTTGGGGAGCCTGTCCCAGTGCCCAACCACCCTCTGGGGAAGAACCTTTTCCTGATGTCCAACCTAAACCTCCTCTGACACAACTCCAGGCCATTCCCTCAAGTCCTGTCACTGATCACCTCAGAGAAGAGATCAATTTCTGCTCCTCTTCTCCTTCCTAAGAGGAAGTTGAAGAACCCAATGAGGAGTCCCCTCGGCTGCCTGTTCTCCAGGGACAACAAGCCAGGTGACCTCAGCTGCACCTCATACATCTTCCCCTTAAGGCCCTTCACTGTCTTGGTTATCCTCCTCCTGATAGACTCCAATACATTTATATCCTTCTTACATTGAGATGACTCAAAACAGCACACAGTTTCTGATAACTTGGAAATTTTGGATGGAACATGATTCCTTCCCAGAATTGATAATGATGAGAACTCCTTCTTCTTTCAGAAAAAAAAATTAAAAAAAGGGAAAAAGGAAAAAAGAGGGGAAAGGGAATTTCAAAGCAGTGTAGGAACACAGACATACAAGTTAAATATTTATTTTGACTTGCAGACACTTCTGATACAAATACTCAGATGGCAGCCAGCAAACAGATTCTGAAATTTGTGAGGTGTTGTTTTTTCTTGTCCTTTCAGTTTAAGCATTTGAGCCTCATTTATTCCAGTTTGTAACAACAGTTTTAACAATTCCTTTCAAGCACTTTTTAAAATGGCTTCTAGCATTTCCTGCTTACCCCAATCTCTTCTCAGAGCCAGAAGGTTTTAATTTTGCACACATTTCAGTTACTGGTATCCAAGTCACTCTCCACCTTCAGACATTCAATTTCACTCATGACTGTCCCTAGAACTTCCTTTTACAAAAATGGAAGAATAATAGGCCTTATGGGTTTTGAACAGGAAGAGGTCAGTTTTAAATATCAGCATAGAAATACCCATTTAGATACAAGAGAACAGATCTTGGTTTTTTAAGAGCACTTGTTTTAAGCTTTAAATTTTCATTCTTTCATTTTCATTGAAAGGGTGTATGTAAATAAGTCATCTTCTTTTTATTGATATAACTCAGCTTTGGAGATTGCCTCTCCTTAAGAGTATATAAATGTTAAGAAGCATAAGTCCTCAGGGACTATTTCTTTACAAGAAATACAAGAATTTATAAAATATGCCTGCATCTTATTTCATTCCATTCTATTTGTTTTTTCTCACCGCCTCCAAAAGTGGTTTTCTTTTCTTAAAATGGCAATTTCTTTCTTGTTAAACTGAACTCTGTCAGTTGCCTAGGTGATGCTCTGTATTTCATGACACTGTAAAAGACATGAAAAATTAGATAATTATCTTTATGGTATCTTTATAATAGTTGTCTTTAGTGCTTGAGACTGAAGTAGAAAGTAAATATCATATACGTAATTAGTGAATTATGGGCATTGAAGTGATTCTGTACTTTGTTGTAAGCATTCTTTACAGAAAATTTTTAATCTAGAGTATGTTAATGCTATATACAGACAATATGTAAGGTAGTAGAGATATTTCTATGATTTTGTGAGTTCAGTATAGATATAAATATTCATAAATATTCCAATATTTTTAAAATTCCTAGTTGAATTGCTTTACTTACAAGTAGAGATATTAATTTCAAAAAGTCTGTAATGAAAAATTTGCTAAGTCTGGTTTTTTTATCAGATCATATATCACCAATTACAGCCTGAATATTTTTACCAACAAATTGCTCTGTAAATCTAAGTGGAGAGAAAAAGAACAATTCATCTTTAAATAGATTTTGAGAGTGGATGGGATCAATGACTCTTTGGAAAGTATTATCTTTTCCCTCTGACTATAAAGTGAGCTGAGGAAGTGAATTTAGACAAAACAGTAAACTTCTTGGTTGACCAAAGTCAAACAAATAAAGTACATGGGAGGTACAAGGACGGTAGTGTCACTAGGCAAAGAAAAGTTTTATGGATTAGTCCTTATACTCCACCTCATCGATCTGAAATCTTCTACCTTCATCCTGATTGAGGGATCCTCTCTTTTGATTGAGGTGTCTTCTCTGGAATTTCATCTTAGAAGCTATTAGAATAAATTCAAAAGTTTTGAAATCTAGGACTAGGTAAGGCGCAAGAAGTCTCTCCCTACCCAGCCATGGACCTTACAAGAAAAATCACAGCATGCAAAGACATAAGAGTATATCCTGTATGGATGCATAAAGAATTGCATGGATTTTGGAGATTACTGATATTGATAGTCAATAATTTCTGAATACCAGTAGTGTGTTGGTCTGTATCATAACATAGAAATGCAAAAGCAAATACATTTGCAGAAACAAAAAATGTTTTATTTTAGGGACATTTTCTGGTCCACTATACATGTACTTCCCATCTCAGCTTCATTAGGACGCTGTCTTATGCTGGAGTTCATCAAGACTTAAAATGTTACAAGAATTTTCTTTCTATCTGGATGTAAAGTACTTCTAAAGTTCTTAAAGGAACTACTCTTCAGCAGCACCACACAAACTCCTAAAGAGCTGCTATCTTTGGCATTTCTTGCAAATGTAATTTAAATTCTTATCAGTTGTTAAGAATTCTAAACTATAAAGCTAACACACACCTGATAGTGATTGGAAACTGAGGAAAAGGGAAAAGTTACAAATTAACTTCTTTGTTGGAGTTTCTGTATTCTTTTCAGCAGGCACCAGTAATATCTAAAGCAGAGAAAAAAGACACTCTGTGATTGGTTTTAAATGCTCTCATATCATTAAAGAGAAGGGGAAAATAATATTTAATATTCAGACAAACACAAGCTTTCATAAAGAGATTTAAAACTCTTAGTAAGTAAGTATAGGAGTGGCCAGATGGTAGCAGCAGTTTTTAAGCAGACACTGTGATAGTGGTATTACATGTCTGATATTTTAGGTCAGTTCTACCTGTACTGACTATTTGCAGTACTTTCTGCAGATTAATCAAAGCCACAGAGATTACACAGCAAAACCACTTTCTCATAACCAATGAGCTGTTTGAAGGTATGTTAGATTTCTCAGAGTTTTCTGAGTATCTGTAATGAAGTCTTAAGACAGTGTACCCTCCACAGAGAGATAATTTGCATCCTGGGTACACTGCCCTACCTAGACATCAGATTCCTTAGTGTTTTTGTGCTTGTCTGTATTGACATGGAGGGTCATAGGCTTCATTCACAATTCACATGGTCAAATATTTGTGAATAATGCTGTTTATCTAGTTACCTATTTACCTAAAACAGGAACTTATCATATCCAAACTTTAACCTACTGCTTTGGTATTATGAAATGCTGGATTGTTTCAAAACATGAATATGCTCAAATAAGCAAGATTTTTTTTAATAAATTCTTTTTCAGATCATTCTAGATGGAACCGCAGGCGGTCTGTTGTCTGCTCATGATATCTGCCAGAGGTTACAACAGCTCAGTTGGGAACTCATCTTCCCAAAATGTCTAAGCTGACTCATCATCCCCTGGAGGGAGGAAATCAGATGCATATTACTTTATGACTTTTAAGTAGAGATTAATTTTAGAGACAGCTTAATTTGTTGAGGAAGAATTTTATACGCACTATTGAGGAGTCCAAGCAGCCTGCTTTGCACTGAGCTGTGAATAACACTATGGCTTCCAGTAGTCAAGAACTGTTACAAAGACTTGATTTTAGAACTAAATAGAGTTAAATATATTTAGATACATTATTAGAGTAAGGAATTTTATAGAGAATAAGTATTTGTTCATCATATTGATGGATAATACCATATGAGCATGAACTAGTAATAATAATATACGTAGACAGATAATTGTTACTTTTAATCTGTTATTTAAAAGATACATTTGGAAAGCTTTAAATTGGGCTTCACTGAAAACATTTATTTAAAATTGTGTGGTAACATTCAGCATCCTGTTTTTAAGTACATACAAGGAAAACCTGGGGTGGCAGTTTAGCATGACCAAGGCCTAGAGAAACCAGCCTTCATACAAGGGGTTTTATTTAATGTTTATTTTGAAAATATATGGAGTGGTATACTGACTGCAGAATTTTGTTTAATGGAAAAGAACCATAATCTGCGTCTTTCAGCTTTACACACTGAAAGAATTCACCATGAAAAGTAAAAGGCCGTTCTAAGGGCTATATGAGCTTTAAAACTTAAAGTGTATCTGCTTGCTCATGAGCACCTTTCTAACTGAATAAAACAAGCACCTGCACTTGTGTGTATTAATTGTCCATTTGATATACACAAATAAATGCATACACAATACAACAGGATATCTACATTAAAAAAAAAAGTCCCTTAAATGTGTGAGATTATCTGAGATTAATTCTGGCTTAGCTGTAGCTATTCCTAACAGCATCATTCATATGAGTATGTTATACATTCTCATGTGCACAAGAATCCCAACAGTGGCCAAGAAACAGTTGTTCCACAAACTACTGCCTTCCACCTAAACATTTTTTGTGAGAAAATAACTCCAATTCTCTCTTAATACCTGTGAATCAAGGTATGAATGCAGGGTCATTCATAAGCCCATGCACACCATTTATGTTTCATGTTTTCCTTTTGTCAAGGATAGAATTTGTCTGCAATCTCTCCACTTCCACTTCTCTGATGTCCTGCACATTGTTTGTCATCCTCAGAGCAGAAACAATGTTCTGTAATATCTCAAGTTCTTTTAATTAAGGTAATTATAATGATTTCTCAGTGTAAAAAGCTGCAACACACCTGAACAGTCAAGTTACAATTTAGTTTTCCTATCTGAACATATGTATGAAGTTATGAAGGCACAAAACTAGTTTCTTTCTGAATTCTCTCAGTGCACTGCCAAGATTAGCATCCAGATGTAGCTGAAATAGTTATATGAATTATACTGAATCATAAATGGTCCACCAAAATTAGCACTTGTCTGACGTTGATCTGGATGACAGTAAATTTAAAAAGAACTTGACTTTTGCCTTCAGGAAAGAGGGAGTGCTTCCCAATAGACCATCTGTGTCAAACAGTGAAGGCATGGGGATTCTCCTTGACTTCAGTCTGCCAATAAAAAAAAAAATTGTTTCCATAATGAGCTGTACATTGTGTCCTTTGTTATCAGCCTCACTCCTGACCACAGCAATACTTACATCACTGACCTTCATATTTCATTGCTGCAACTCATCCTCAGGGACAAAGCTACATGTTATAAAAACTCAGGCAGTTGTAAAACTCAGCAGCCCTATGTATTTAGCAACAGGTCATGGTGATAAGTTTGCCCTGGAGTTCAGCTGGCTATGCACTGAATGCAGAGTTTGATTTCAAAGTCTGTCCTGATAATCAAAGCTTTCTTTGAAACAGGATTTAAGCACCTGAGTGTCATGATACCCCTCTAAATTCTACTACAGCTGTAAAATCTTTGGCAAATGGAGGAGGTTTCCAGGGCAGAGACAACAGAACGTTTTCAGACTTACACTTTGTAATTTGCTCCCACAGCATGCAGAATAAGGTTTATAAATAAAGGCTCTTTCGATTTGCCTCTTCCCAAGATCCTTACATGTATACACAAGTATACATATAAACACACTCATGTGCACACACACTCAAACAGAAAGCTTCATCTTCTAAAAGCTGAGGAGGAAAAGAGAGGTTTATTTTAAAGATATTGGATACTTTGGAGAAAAAATTTTTGCTCTTAAGGACCTAATTATGTGTTCTCTTTAGTCTCACTGCATTAAAATTCACTGTTCCTCAAGCCTCAAGGTACACCATTATGTTATGTATTAACTTGGTTTTAAAAATGTAGTTTGTCATTTTATGACACCTGAAGAACAATTTCCATGTCTCAACAATAAACAAATTTCTTACAACTTGAATTCCTGTGTAACTAGTAGTCTTATTTTGTGTCCCAAAGCTTCTACAGTTCCATGCTGCAGAATCTAAAGCCTGCTTTCCTAAGGAAACAATATGTAAGTGGTTGTGCACTCCATCCACCCATCTGTCAGACCCACATTGAGTCCACTCTTCAGTTTTAAAAAATTGGACAGGAGCTAGAATGCTCTAAGGCAATTTAAATTCTTCATGAAAACTGGCAGTTGCTGAGTGACAGAAATCAGACAAAGGCATCCTTTGAGGAAAAAGTTTCAGGGTAAGCTTGGTATTTTCTGTGATGCTGGTGGGGCTGAGTGGTTTATTTCTGCTTCTCTTCAAGCTGCAGCACTTTCTGGGAGGGAGGAGAAACAGACCATGGAAGGATGGGTCCCTGTGGCCTGAAGAGAAGTGCAGAGACATGACGCAAACCGATATAAAACTAGACACCATTAATTTATTTTCCATATGAATTTTTATTTTTTTATGACAAATGCCAGTGATGAATTTATATGCATAAGGGATGTAGTGTTGAAAGATCTTACGTATTCATGCAGTAGTAATTTTCCCAAGGAGGGAAAAACTAACAGTTTCTAGTAATAATAATGATATATTCTACTACAATTATGAACTTCAAGGAAAATATACTTGGATGGGATAGACTGAATGTCCTGCTTTACATTCTGGAGGCATTTGTATCTCTTCGTAAGTCTTGTCCCTCAGATTTTTATGTCATGCTCTTTAGTGACCTCTGAAATAATTTTGGCAGACTGTATGAAGTTAAGAGTTAGGTAATGTCTCTGCTGAATAAATGAACACAGGAAAAACTTCTAGCACATTTGCTTTCACTGTTAGTGATAGCCAGTATGACATGGACAGCGAGGGAAAGAGCATCCTCATTTCCCTTAGATGGGTTTTAGAGGCCTTACCATGGGGGCATGCTGGCAGGAAAATTTAAGCAGGATGCACAAAAAAGTATGCACGGCCCACTCTACAGCAGTTCTCTGTCTAAAAAGTGGACTTCAAATCAGAACTGTTTGTGTTTCACAAACGCTGAAATTGTTAGCACAAAATATCTGCATCTGTTTGAGCATATTCAAATTGCTTCTGAAATGCTGAAGTCAATTTTATTAGAACACTTGAGTGATGGTGTAGTTTGCATAAGCAAAGAGTGGAAAGAAAATTAGGAAAGTAAATATCTGATAATTAAAATATGTTCTAATGGAAGTGTGGACAAAAAAGCTCCTCTCATTGGTTTTGTGTAAAAAAAATCAGTAATTTGCATTGAAAATAGCTGCGCTTACTATGCTTTACCTTCTTCCTTGATTTTATAATTTGGAATTTCTGAAACAAATTATATGATTCAACTATGCACCAGTGATGAGGGTACGTACATATGTTGCAAGCAAAGTGCAAGCACACAGATTGGATCTGGGATCAGAAATTCTATCAGACTTCACCTGCTAATACTTTAATCTACGTGCCTTGTAAGACACTGATATATTGCATGAGCAACATGTTCTCTAACCATTAGTCTGGAGTTTTCCTCTGGATTATCAGAATTAACAGCTGTGGTCAGCTGGTCTCAAAATCCAAGGACTTGGTTTTATGAAATGTTACAGTGATGGTGTGTTTACCTCTTCCCCTGTGAATGCATCTAACACTGATAGCATCACTATTTAAAACACAAACAAAACTACAATCATTTTCTGTTACCAGCAACACTGAGGATCACATAGAGTAAGTTTACACAATGCAAATAATTGGATAAGTTAATTATATACTGGTTATTAATTAAACTATCACAAGAAGGCATTATTCACAGACTTCAAGAAGGAGTAGAAATTAATAGTTTTTCCAAATTGTAACTGGACTACAAACAACATATACATTCTTTTGGGTGGATATAAGCTATATACAAAGATTATCTTACATAAAACAGCTGGCATAGTCACACATTGCCAGTTTTGCAGCTACTGAAATCATTTAAGGAATCATTTATTGTTTATGTAGACATTTTTGCAGTTACTTTGTTACACAGGATATTTTGTGTATTGCATAGGTATTTTTAAAAGTTCATTATATATCTTGAAGCATATAGAGCTAAGGATGCCTGGCTTTCTATGGATTTGTGTCTTGAAATTACATCATGTATGATAACTCCCTGGTGTCTAAAATGGGCATTTCTCAGAAGCATTTTTCTAACTTCAGTAGCTACTGAGGCATCTGTTTCCATGAAGAATTTTTAAGTACTCTGTGCCCAAACCAAAGCTTGGTTACAGATAGTACAGTGGCCAGCCAGTTATTACAGTGGGATTTACTCCTAGTCTATATTTGAGTCCTATACTAGGTTTAAATGCCTATATTTATTAGTTCAGTTTTGGATGAACAAATCTGTCCCTTAATCTACTGGGTATATTATTTTAAAGTCATTCAAAATGGGGCATGAAGACATGGCACATCACAAACTGAATATATCTCAAAATAGGTAAAGGGTCATTTTGACAGATCTATGTACCTTCTTGCTGTGTATCAGGTATATGTTCAAAAGTTGTAGTGAGGGAGGCATTAGTGTCTAATGATGATTTTGTAAGTAGATCCATTTATAAAGTAAGATGCAAACTGTAAGTAACATTCCACAAACTATTTTATATGTTAGAGAAAGTTTAAATCCTTTTCCACAAAGACAGTGGGATATCCATGTACTCTGACAAAGAGCTAATCTGTCAGAGACTTCCTTCTGGGAACTATGGATTAATCACTTCATACCCCATGCTTCAGCATTTAATCCAGAACCTTAAGGTATCATCCACTGAATCAAATTTGCATTTTTAAAATATTTCATATTTTATGCTTAAAAGCTTGGTATGGGAATTAATTCAAAAGACTATAACATGATAATTGCATGACTTCAGAATAAAATACTGTTCCATATTCAAACTTAGTGGTTGAAGCCGATTTGATTTTCAAAGATCAAAACAATTCAATATAAATAGACAATACACAAAGCACAAAATCTTAGATGAGCAGGTAAATGCTCAAATAAATTACAGATACCATTCAGAACAGCATCATAAACTTTCAAAATCTCTTATATCTTTTAGGTCACCAGGATGTTGTATTACCTACAGGTTTGTACAACCTAGAAGTTAATGGTTATACAGAATGAAGCATTTTCTGGTTAGCAAGGGGATTAGTTATGTTTAATTGGTCTTCTGGTAATCTGTTTTCTGATATTTTCCTTCAAGGCTAAGCTAATCAGTAGACAAAAACTCCTCCTACCCACCAGCAAAGACTGGAGAGGGCCTTTGTCTTGTGGGGAGGGCTGAATGGCTGCAGCTATGCTCATTTCCTAAAACTTTTGGCACACTGTAGAAGAGTGCGAGTGCTGCATTGACAGGCAAGAGCTGCTGCTCCAGTCCCTTCCCTGAGAGAAGATCAGGGGCAAGATGAGTAATGAGAAATGAGTGTTTAAGTGAAGCCTTCAGTGCAGAAGGATCGTCCGTGGCATCATTCAATGCCTGCGCAGGCAGTTATTGATAATCATGCAACTCCCCACTGAATTTCTGGACAGCTTGCTTAGAATATTAAAAAGTAACTCAGGATCGATTATTTAATTTTTTATTTTTTTTTTTAACCTGGTCTTGCCAGACGGTGTCTCGCAGCACTGCGGCTAGGTTCTTTCTCCCCTTCCTGACGCTGCCAGATGTCAGAAAGACTAGAACAGGCGTGGAAAGCAAAAACAGCTTTTAAGCTGCATGTATCTCGCCAGCTCTCCGCACCGGATGCAGTATTTAGTCCTTCTAAAATACAGCAGCACGTGGTGTGTTTTCCCACTTTTCTGAATTTTTTTCTGAAAGTTTTTTCCCTCCACCGCCATTTTCGCAGGGAAGCAGGCCGGGCACGCAGCGAAGCAATCCCACAATGCCTTCCACAGCCTGCGTGGTGCCCACCGCACACCCCCTGCTCCAACCGGGCCTTATACCACAAGTAATGGGGGCACTCCCGCTGTCCCGCGGGATGTGGGGGGACACAGTTTAGGAACACTGTTTAGTCTCACAACACTGATTAGTCTCAGAATTCCCAGTATATTCCCCAAGGCTATCGGAGTTTCAGTAATACGCTACAATCAGTTCATATTTGCCATTCTGCGGTGCTGTAAAGCTATGACACAGACCAAGAGCAGGAGCAGCAAGACGTGACATTTCAACACACAACTTGATCTAAGACCAAGTAATTCCTCCCTCTTTATCTGCTTAACACCATCGCTGCCTCCTGGGACACTGAGAGTGCTGGTGGGGCACTGATGGCATTGTCACCGTCTCCTGGGACATAAGGGCAGCACTGAGCGGTACTGGGAATAGCGTGGGGGCACGGGAAGCACTGGGATACTGCTGTGCTCTGGGACACTGGGGAGCACTTGGGAGCAGCGGGGAGCACTAGGGACACTGTCACTGTTCCCTCACGGGGGAAGCTGGTCCCGGACCCCTCATGGCGCCCCGGGGCGCCGGGCGCGAGCATATCCGCCCAGGGCGAGCACATCCGCCGCGCGCCGCCTACGTGCCTCGCACCCCGTCCCGCGCGCCACCAGAAGGCGGGGCGGGCCAAGCAGGGGCGGGGAGGGAGCAGGCTCTCTCCTCTACGCATGCGCAGGCGGCCTTTCTCGGGGTACGGGGTGGGGCACGCGGTCGCCGCGCGCTGTGCCCCGATTGGCCGGACAGAGCGCATGCGCCGGGGAGAGCTCTCTGGCTCCGCCCCCGTGAGGGGCGGAAGCCCTCCGGCGCCGCTCGCTATTGGCGGGGCCGGCGGCTGCGCGCGGGGAGGGCGGGGCGGCGGGCGCGGCCGAGCCATGTGTGCCGGGCGCCGCCGCAGAGCGGCCGCAGCCGCCGCCGGCAGCGCCGCGCCCGCTCTGGGGAGCGGCGCAGAGCCCGGGAGATGTTCTCCTTTTGGGGCTTCCCCTGCGGCCGCCTCCGCCTCGCCGGCCGGGCGGCAGCTCGCCGCTCCGCGTTGCTCTCTCAGCGGGCGGCGACTTCCTCCGCCCCGCCGTGGTTGCCGCTGCTTGGCAGCGCCCACCGGCGCCTGCTCGCGCTCGGCGAGCTGAGTCCCTCCGCGGCGGCGGCGGCGGCCGGGCGGGGGGCGGCGGGGACCGCGCCGCGCCGATCGGGGGCGGCGGGGGGCGGGTTCCGGCCGTCGCGGGTGGCGGTGGTGGTGAAGACGACGCGGTACGAGTTCGAGCAGCAGCGGTACCGCTACGCCGGGCTCTCCGAGGAGGACCTGAAGCAGCTGGTGAGCAGCGGGAGGGGCCGGCGGTCCTGGCCACCGAGGCGTTGCCGGGGCTGCAGCAGGGATGGGGGTGTACCCAGAGTGATGCCCGGCTCCGGCGAGGGATGACCGAGGTGATGACCGATGGCTTCGGGGAGGTTTGCGGGATGATGCCCGGCTCCAGCGACGCCGCCGGGCCGCTGTGTCCGAGTGTCCCTGGGGCTTCCCTGGGCCCTGGTGGGGCGGAGCCGGCAGCCGTGGTAGTGTGCGGGGTCGCGGCCGATGTCCCCCACTCTGTCCCTGCTACTGGCGGCTCTGCCCTCCCGCTGCCTCCCTCCCCGCGCCTCTCATCCCTGTGGAGCCACCGAGCAGCAGCGCCTGGGAGAGGGGCACCAGCCGCGCCGCTGGACATTTACCGCTTGCAGGCTGCCGAGAGATTTGTGTAGTAAGCATGTTTAGGTTTTACCCTCGGAGGGATCCCAGCAGTCCTCAGCAAACTGCAGTCTTTTTCTTGCTGTGTGTAGTATTAAGATTAGAGAAGTGCATGCTAAGGAAAACACAGTGTTGTGAAAAATCCCCTCTATGTCTTAGAGTGTGATTCGCATTTCCTCCGTTTTCTTGCTTCACATCCTCACTCCATCCTTACGTATTTTTCACCATCCAGACAGCCAAATCTATCTCAGATCCACCCTTCTTGTTAGAGTTTTTAAAAAAGCCTTTTTCTTTAGTCTCTAAGAAACCTTTAATGTAAAGGTTCATTACTGAAGGTATACCAAGGAAAACAAGTATCTCTGAGAGTTGTTATGTGCACCCAGTGTCTTCTTGTCTTCAACTCCATCATGCTCAGTGACCTCCCTTTACCCTGTGGCTGTCTCCTTCCAGTGTTCATCTGCCACCGGTGGGCTGAAAGATGGTACCTGGAGGAGTTGCTTTGACTGCCAGCAAAGATTGTCTGTGAAATCCGTGTCATGTGCTCATACTGTTATGCCTTTATTTCAAATAAGTCCATTACATTAATTTGTCCACACATTAGTTGCTGTCAGTCAAGTCTGTGGTCTCTTATAACTGAAAATATTTTAGATCTCTTGTTAGTTTGCAACATTTGGACTAAACTTGTACATGTGCTTAACTTATGTAGCAAGGACAAACAGCTGCGTACCCTTGCTTTGTAAAGAATTGGGCTAAAATGTACAGTATCTACAGCAATGTCTGTGTGCTTCAGTTGGTCATCTACCTTCTATGGAATTCCTGTCCAAACTTTTTTTACATGTTTTGACTAGGTCTGTAGTCACAGTTCAACAAGTCTAATAATGTCAGTCTGTGTTGATTCTCATGTAGGTTCCTGTTGCTGGTGTCCCTGTACTTCCTTTCATAGAGTGGTTAGGGGGGAAAAAAGGTCTCTCACAGCTCAACCATAGGAGTTTTCATTTAGCTTTTTGGGAGAAACTGTTTCTTGTTGTTAAGCATAGAGGTTGTCCTCAGTGTGCAGCTAAGCCCAGGAAAAGCAGATTGTTTGGTTACTTTTCTCTAGCTGCTTCTCTACAGGCAGGACTGGGTCACTGAATCAGTGAGCAGTATTGCACATCCTTTAAGGTGCTCATGACTGAATGTAGTGGTAGCTGCAGGTTTTTTTTCTCATGGGAATGCATATTTTGCATGATTGGTAACCTGTATCACTCTGAATATGCATTTTTAAAAAGTATCTGTGAACTCGGTGATTGTAATAGTTGCAGAAACACCTTAGAGTTTGTCCTTTTGGAGAAACTTACAGGTACATAATAATTCTTGGTATTTGTGACGATTCCAGAATTTCTGTTCTAAGACTGGTGCTTTTTTTAAGATCTGTCTTTCCCCTTTCCCCTGCCTTGTGAGGAATTGCAGCAATAAAACTTGGTGTCGCCAGGTAGACAAAGCCTAACTTGCCTAACTATGTATGTAGCAATACTGTGTTAAGCTCTTGCTGTATGGGCGGGAATACAAAGATTTGTGCAAGAACACGGTCTTATAGAATTTTGTTTTTGAAATAGAAAATAAGAGAGCAAAGGAATTATCCTTGCTGCCCATTTCTCAAATTTTTAAGCTAACCTATAAAAATTTCTGTATTTGCATTCTACTGTGACTCTGGTCTCAGATTTTTTTTTCTCAGATTGAGTTAATGGTAGCCTCACTGAATATGTTATGGTGAAGGTTCAGAAGACTCTTATCCTCTCTGTTGGGGACAGAGATCCCTTTGTAGCAGAATGATTGCTGTGAAGTGTCCTTCCCCTGCCATTGTGGGCAGCTTGGGAACATGATGCATTTTGTTTTCTGGTGTTAGCTGCAGTCCATGCTCCCTGTGTCTCTGTTTCTCCTGGGGAGACTTTGGAAGTTGCTCCAACACAGCTGATGTCAGAAATGAGCCCAGACACACTGTTTTGGGTTTGCAATTCAGTTGTGTTTAAGGGCCAAGCAGAATGCAGGGTGGGAGTTGAATTCATGTGAAAGCCTCCTGCTGGGATACAGGCAAAGAGTGAAAGCAAAAGGGCACAGGAGAGGTTTGGCTCCTTTGGTGCTCGGAGTTACTGGCTGACCCAGATGTGTTGGGGGTGGGGGTTGTGTTGCAGGGGCTCAGGCTTGGGTGATGCTGGGGAAGGCTTGTGGTGTGAGGGAGCCAGCACCAAGGGAGGAGCACAGTGCTGTCATCCTCTGTCATGGACCTTCAGATGTCCAGACACTGGCTATGAACTACAGAAATTCAATTGCAAGGCACTGTTCGAGGCTTAGATTTGAGCAGCCATACCTGGGCTTGTTGCCTGCTTGTTGTGAGCAAAAGAGGTATCTACAAGTTTCTAGAAGATAACTGATGTCTGTATTTTAAAGCTTCAGATGTCAGTATAGCACAATTAGTGAGAATTGTGGGCTTAATCAGTACTGCCTAATCACCAAGACAGGAGAGCAGTCCTGAACGTAGCTGTTTCAATCAGTGTGTTTATGTATTAAGATAGAATATGCAGTAAGTAACAATGCAGAAATGGTGGTGCCTTTGGGCGCACGTCCTAATGAGATGAGATTTGTTCCGTGTTTAAGGAGGCTGAAGATGAATCATTGGCATACACCAATATGTACTAAAATATGATACGGATCATAGTACATATCCTTATCTATGATAGACACAGTGAAAATCACAATATCCTCCAAGAAGCAGAATACCAGTAATGAAGGTGACTGGCTGACATTTCTAATAAGCCATGAAGGTCCTAGGCACCTGTAGCTTAAACCTTTCTGTGGCCTTTCTTTTGGACACCAAATAAGTTGCATTATACAAGCACTATGAAATGTTGCAAAGCCAAAGCTGCAAGGTCACAATTCCAGAATTCTTTCTCTCTGCAGAGATAGGAGAGGTAAAGAAGCAGGCCAGAGAGCAGAAGAGCACAAGTAATGGAGGAGAGATGAAAAGCAAGGACTACTTTCACAGATCTACTAAATACTTTCTGGAGTGTTTAGTAGATCTGTGAAGGATGAAATATTCCATTGCCTCTCTACATGCATGTTGTACATGCCTGCTCCATGTACAGGATCTTGTGGCAGATTCTCTTACATACTTACAAATAAGTTGTTAAAATCTGTTTATAACTCTGCATAAACACATCTGACTATCATAATTAGTAGTCTAATTCTGACCCAGTCTGAAAAGTGTAATTAAGCGCTGTGTATGCTGTTGTACAGGGGAGGGTTTCAGACTCTTTCATTCAGAAAGGAGATTAGAGACCTATAAAAATGGATTTCTAATACCACAAAACAAAAATGCTCTGAAATGACCCAGCAATTTTAAAAGAAGTGCTACATCAGTAAATTTTGTGCATCATATCTTGCAAGCAATACTTTTCCTTGGCTTTCTAAAACTTGCAGTTACCAACTTGAAGTTACACTAATCTTTCTCCCAAGTCCCTACAAACAGTTTGCTTACCAGAAGTGACATCAATTTCCATTTCTTGTGACCTAGTTTACTGGGATTAACATCTAAATATGACTAGTTACAAAAATGAATGATCCAGTCAACTAATACTGAAGGCTGTTTCATGTTCTGTTTATTTCACTCTCAGTAAATCCAGGCAGAGGAAGCACTGCTGTTGTCCTTATGTAAACTAAGAGAATATAATGCCCCAGTAATAGATAAAACTCATTTCGGAGCTTTGGTTGACTTCTGGTTTCTGTTTTGTTTGATAGTGCAGATGTGATAAGTTGCTGACTTCTCACAGCTGTAAGGTATTTAGGGAAGATGAAAAATTTACCTGTCCAAACACATTTCCTACACAGTTCTAATTGTCTCTGAAAATGTCTTGTCATATGAAAAGTTGCATTTGTCTTGGTCTTAATTGGAAGAAAGTTGTTCACTGTGGACTAGAGCTGATATTCTGTTGTGGCTGGTTTATGTGTCTTTATTTGGAGCAGAGAGGGGAGAGCAAGTTGGAAGTTTGGAACAAATTTAGGCTTTTCTGGATCACTGCAATTAATTGCTAGGGGTGGTAATCTCAGTGATGTGAAATTCATACAGCTTTATAGAAAACTGGTGTCTGGTTAGGGAAGAGGTAACCTGTTGTCAGGATTTTGCCTCCCCTGAGAGAGGCCAATGTGAACTCTCACAGGTGGCACATAGGACCCCAACAACATCCTGAGCAGGGCTGGCCAGGAAGGAAGGAAGGAGTGTTGCCCAGCAGGTAGGTGACAATCCCACAGAACTGGGGAATGGGGTGTGTAGCAGAGCAGTATCCTCCCACCCTTCAGCTCCTAATTTATTTGTGTACAGCAACAGTTGTTGCTAGCCTGTGCAGTAAAGTTTTCACGTTTCTTAGAAAATTCCCTCTTGTGGGAAATGTACTATTTTATCTTTAAATTGATAGGTGATGGATTTTTGTTTTAATTACAGAAAAATTCTTAGCTATTTTTTTACATTAAGTGGTGAAAGATATCACTCTTGAATTACTTTTCCTAGGTACTAGTGTTACAGGCTCATACCACCGTTTGAAGATACAGTTTTGGAAAATAGCCGGTATTTTGTTCTTAGATTTCTGGTTTAGAAGACTGTACTTCAGTACTGATGCCTGTGATCCTCTCAAACAGTGATTTAGGAAGTGCTAACCAAATAGTTTCAGAACACTGTGAATTTTTGCAAATGGGTGGAAGGCAGCAGAATGAAAAAGCAAGATATATACTTCAAAGTTTAACTGAATTCTAATTTTAAAATTAAATCTGGTAATTTAGCAGGCAACTGAAAGAAAAGTTGCTTTTCTGAAAATCAGTATTAGAGCATTTAAACCCTATATGCTCTTGTGGATCCAGATGTACAAGGTATGTTTCAAGGCAGTGTCTTTAAACAGAATGAATGAATTCCTTAATGAATGAGGTGATACAGTGAAGTTTTTTCATTGTTCTGTCAAATTCAGACTACCCTTCTCTTCTTACCTTGTAATGTGAATTTTTTCAGTAGATGTTCTTTTATGGAGCACATAAAGTGTTTTAAAGCTTTTAGGACTGTACTATTCTCTCCCTTATCCTGAAAAGAGGGAACAGTAACTAACTCAGTTTAGTGAATTGGAGCATCCAGGATTCAGGACCTGGGTTATATTCCACCAGGATTATATAAAGCTAAATACACTTCTTTTTCAGGAATAAAAGTTTTGAACTAATCCATTGGAAACTGAGATGAGTGTAAATGCTTTCCAAATTACACAAATATGATGTGCATTTGTTTATATTTATCTTTGAAATTTGATACATTTGCATCGGTGTTAAGTCACTACTTGCATCTGCTTTATTAAAAAGTTTCTCCTACATTGTTGTTCTAAGATGGATCTGGAAGATGATGGAAACTATTAAATGCAATGTAGTAATTATTTTTTCCTTAAGATTTGTTTTTTTTCCAGTACACTGTTCAAGTATACTCAGTCACATATAGCAAATAGTTATAAAAATAGGGCATTTCAGTGTAATTCATCTAAATGAAACTTCTGTGACTGTATCACCAAGCATATGATGCTTTGTAGAGCTGAAGAAGGCTGCTTCTTGGAAGTGACTTTAATGCTGGTTTTAAACTAACTTTAATGCTGACTTTATTAGTTGTGATTTACAGCATCATGTTGGTGTTGTGTTGAATTAATGAGAATGATTGAATTGCCCGGATTGCACAGGTTTTCTAGAAATCTGGTAGTGGAGAAAGCAGTTACCACTCCCTGTGCAATAATTTGCTCAGCATTAGCCTGTGAATTGCAAACTACTATGTGTAGCCTTCAGATGTGGTTAAAATGACAATAATGCTTTAATCAGGTATATGAACAGTTAGAAAAGTTAATGGCATTTTAACTTTTGTTCATGTATGCATCAAACTCTTGCCCTAAAGCAGCATTTCTGTAAAACTACGGGAACATAAAAGTGAAGTCAGCTATTACAGAAGTAATGGTATACAAAATGCTACAATATCTATACTTCACAGTAATTTTTCTACAGAAGATACATTAGTCCACAGCAGCATTTGAAGGCCTGCTGTGACTGTGTAATGAAACTGAGGGGTCTAAATTAGTGAAGAAAAAAGTGAGGAAAGTATAAGGAAAAAATATGCCTAGCTAAAGTAGCCCACTGGACTTCTGCAGTAGGAGGGATGATGTAGCAAACTCGTAGAAACATAGCAAATAGCCAGGAACAATATTGGGAAAAAATCTGAGCAATTGACAGCAAGTTAGTAAATCAGTCAGTAGTGCTGTCAGGTATCTCCTGCCTTCTTGTCTTTCTTGTTTGGTTAAGTACTGACTTAGTGCACTGGTTAACTTAGCATACTGTTTTTTTAAACTAAGTGTCTGGAGGCCTGTATAATATGTAATACTCCAGACTAGGAGGGGAGGAGGAATTGGATTTAATTGGTCTTGCAGCTTAACAGTAGTTTGTATTGGAAAACTTGATTCATGTTCCAGGCCTGATGGAAAACTTAAACCTGAGCCTTGATACTTCTGATCCACAGTAGGAGTTTATTTCAGGAACCTGATTGATTTTTCTGATGCTTTAGTTAAAGCAAATACTCATTATTAAAGCCTTCCTGTACAGAAATGCATTGTCTTTGTGGATTGGATTTTTTAGCTATTACATTATCCGAAGCCATTGAATTTTAAGTTCACAGGACCTGCAGCTCCTCAGTGAGGCTGGTTGTAAGGTTTGCTTTAGAGAGGGTTTCAGAGCACTTGTGCAAGTCTGAATGAACTGAACTGCAGGCCCTTGAAGGAGCTGGGTGTCCCAAAATGGGTTAATCCACTGGTACTGCAAACATAATTCTACTGAAACTGGCCCTGTTTTGATGGTGGGGAGGACTACAGGTGTGGCATCTGTAAGAAGCTGCCAAAAGCTTCCCTCATGTCTGACAGCTGATGCCATATAGGTCCAAGATGGACCCTCATTGGCATAGATCAATTTAGAGGTGATAATGTTGTCTCAGCTGGTAACGTATTTAAGAGGGGAAGAAAAATTACTGTGCAAATGTAATTGTTCTCGGAGAGGAGTGAGAATGTGTGAGAGGAACAGCTCTGCAGGCACAAGGTCAGTGAATGAGGAAGGTCAGGCAGTGCTCCAGCTACCAGAGCAGAGATTCCCCTGCAGGCCATGGTGAGACAGCTGTGCCCCTGCAGCCCCTGGAGGTCCAGGGGGGAGCAGATACCCACCTGGAAGAGCCCACAGTGGAGCAGAAAGATGCCCAAAGGGGAATGTGACCCCATGGGAAGCCCGTGCTGGAGCAGGCTCCTTGCAGGACTTGTGGCCCATGGACAGAGCAGCCCACACCTGGAGCAGGTTTGCTGTCAGGACCTGTGGCCCCACAAGAGGCCCACAATAGAGCAGCCCTCCTGAGGGACTGCACCCTGTGGAGGACCCAGACTGGAGCCGGTTGTGGAGCCCATGGAAAAGACTTACGCTGGAGAAGTTCTTGAAAAATTATCTCCCATGGGAAAGGCCCCAGGCTGGAGCAGGAGAAGGAGCTCCTCTACTTGAGCAGTGTCCAAAACAACTTGAGATGAGCTGACTGTATCCCCATGCTCATGTCCCTGTTCCGCTGAGTTGGGGGGGAGGGAGAGCTGGGCCAAATAGAGGGATGGATGCAAGATGTTTTTAAGACCTGCTTTACTTCTTATTTTCCTGCCCTGATTTTGATTCATAACAAACTCAGATCATTTCCCGAAGCTGAGTCTGTTTAGTCTGTGATGGTAACTGGTGAATAATCTCTCCCTGTTTTTATCTCAACTTTCCTTCTATTTTGTCTTCCGCTATCTCAGGGGGTGATAACAGCAGCTATGAGGTGTGATAAGAGCAGCTTTGGTAGGCACATGGTATCCAGCTAGTCAGGGTCAACATGCCATGTTAAGCCAGTGCCTTACCAAATGGTGTTATTCAATAAGCCTGGAATTTTTCAATAAATACTAAAATTTGACTTGTTGGGGTTTTTTTGTGTTTTGTGGTGGTGTTGTTTTTTTGTTGTTGTTGTTGTTGTTTTGTTTGTTTGGGTTTTTTTGGTTGGTTTTTTTTGGTTTTGTTTGTTTGTTTGTTTGTTTTTGGTTTGGTTTGTTTTTTTTTCCCTAAGTATGGTTACCTTACTGTCTTCAGTCTTTATCTAGAGCCAAGCCATGTGAGATTTAATCATGCATTGACTATTTCTAGTGCAAGAACAATTAGACAACATTTCCCCTTTTAAAAAGTCAGGCAACTTCTGTGAAAAGAGGGATATTAAGGATCTCTCTCAGCCTGTCTTCACAGGAGAGGTGCTCCAAGTCTTAGACCATCTTTGTGTCTCTCCTCTGTACTCACTCCAGGTCCCTGTCCTTCCTGTGCTGGGACCCCAGAGCTGGATGCAGTGCTCCAGGTGGATCTCAGCAGAGTAGAGGGGCAGAATCCCCTCCCTCCCCTGCTGCCCATGGGGCTCTGGATGCAGCCTGGGGTGTCTTGGTCTGTGAGCTCACATTGCTGATCCATGTCCAGCTGTTCATTCACCAGCACCCTCCAGTCCTTCTCCATGGCTGCTCTCAATCCCTTCCAGTCCTTCTCCATGGCTGCTCTCAATCCCTTCGTCTCACAGTCTGTATTCATACTGCCCCAACCCAGATGCAGCCCCTTGCATTTGGCCTTGTTGAATTTTATGAGGTTTATACAGAACCACCCCTCAAGCCTTCAGGGTCCCATGGATGACACCTCCACCCTCCAGCATATCAACTGCACTACACGTCTTGGTGTTGTCAGCAAACTTGCTGTCACTGGTGTGAATACAGCAGTTGAAGCTCACAAATGATACTTGTTTTCTGCTATAAATCAAAGATAGGTGTGTGCTTACCATGAAAGTTACTGTCGTGTCCAAACCTGGGTATCTGTTGTGTACAACCACCCAATTCAGCTTCCCTATCAGTTCCAGCTGATGGCTGGTAAAAACACCAGCCATTCAGAGTTGTGGTTCAGGCTTGCTTTGCCTGCCCTAGCAAACCCTTTTGTGTGGTATGCTTGAAATGTGTCTCCAAGGTACAGATTTCTGTTGGGCAAGTTCTGCTAAGGCTAGCTGCTCAGTTTATCTATTTTGTTGTTAGCATCTTATTATCTAAGATTCAGAAGTTGAACCATGATTTAATCCCATGTGCTTGTATATGGATTATTTTTACATTTTGAAATAGAGAAGCTTAATACTTCATTTAAGCTCCTAAGAAATCCAGAAGTTTAGTGTGAGGAAAACTGTGAGGAAGAGCTGCATTTGTTTTTAGTATGACAAATCAAGCTTTGTTTTAACTAGTTAACACTAGAACATAGGAGAATTACTTGCCTGTAGACGGTCTTTGATAATTATGGAAGTTTTGTATGAAAGTCGAGTTTAGTCAGGAAAGCTAAGAGAAGTGTATGGCTTGAAAGGCATCCTATAGTCAAAGCTGTTCCTAGTTCAGAACTTAATGTATTGAGAAAAGTATTTTTTCTATAAGCCTGTCAAAATCTTGTTTCTTTTAAAGCAGAACAAAACTGAATAACCTTGGGACACATGGTTAAATCTTAAGAGACAATTTCTGAAAATGCAGGACTTAAAGTGCCATACTCTGCTTAGAAACAGATTGTTATGTTAGTGCTCATCATATTTTTGTCTTTAGGTTAAAATTCTAATTTTTTCTCTTCAGCTGTTGATCTTTTAATCTGCTTGTATTGTTTGGTGGTTTGTTCTGTAAAAATTGGGTAGATTGTAAAGCTGTGATCTGTTCTTGTTTTCCAGCTGGGGTGCATGTGTGGGTAAGTTCATTGTAGAAATTTGAGAGAGTAATTGTTTCTAGAGCTGTGCTTTTTATTGTTGTTAGGCTTTTTTTTTCTTCTTTCTAGTCAGACATTTAGTTCAACTCCTGAATGACTGATAGTCGTGAAACAAGTGATTGGTACACCGAGGCATTAACTCCACCCTGGTGCAGTTTAAGGCTGTGTGAAAGTTAGTGCTGTAAATTAAGCATAAGCCTAGTAATGAGAATATATATATCCATTCATATAAGGCCAGAGTATATCCAAAAAGTTCCATTTCATCTTGCCAATCAGAAAAGTCCAGGGGAGAGCCACAAAGATGGTCGTGGGGCCGAAGCACCTCTGCTGTGAGGAAAAGACAATTTGAGCTTTTCAGCCTTGAGAAGAGAAGGCTATGAGGAGAGCTTATAGCACCTTCTAGTACCTGGAGGGGCTCCACAGGAAGCCCACAGAAAGCTGAAGGGGGACCTTTTATCAGTGAGTGTATTGATAGGATGAAGGGAATGGTTTTAAGCTGAAAGAGGGAAAATGCAGCTTAGCTGTTAGGAGGAAATGCTTTTTCCTATTGTGAAGGTGGTGAGGCTCTGGCACAGGTTGCCCAGAGAAGCTGTGACTTCCTCATCTCTGAAAGTGTGCAAGTCCAGACTGGACGGAGCTCTAAGCAACCTGGTCTAGTGGAAGATGTCCCTGTCCAGAGCAGGGTGGCTGGAGCTAGATCATCTTTAAGGTCACTTCCAACCCAAATCACTCTGTGGTACTGCTAGGATGAGATGCAGAAGGTGATTAGTTGACAAATTCACTCCAGACAATATCCATGTTTCTGTAAGAGAATGTGCTCTTTAATCCTAATGCTCAATGAGCAATCCAGTAGGACAAAAGGCTTTTCCTTCCCCATTTTCTGAATCAAGGGTCATAATCCATGTATGTAGACAACAGTGAGTATTCTGATGTTACTTGGCTTTGTGTTGGCTTCTGTATTTGTGTCTAGAAGCCATATCCTTGTTGTGCAGCTTTGTTCCTGCAGGGCAAACATTACTAAAGAACAGCAAACCCACAGTTCAAACCAAATTACCACGAAAGGTGGAATTTGCCAGAGTTGCAGGCTAAGACTACAGAAGGAAGGTAATCAAGCGAAAGTCCCTTGAATAAGTGACTATTAGAGGAACTTTTTGAGAAATAATTCTTTCCTTAAAGAAGGATCAGGCCAGGATATTCAAGAAAAACTATTCTTAGATATTTGATTTAGACTTTCTCTCCTTCAGTCTAAGGAAAAAATAGCTCCATTTATAGGAAAAGTTTTGTTGCCCTAAGTATATTTTCTACTACAAGCTCTCCTGGAAGCCTACTTTGCATTGTGTTTCTGCTGTGTGGTTTAAGACTACTACTGAAGTTGTGCCTCAATGTATTTTTGTCCAACTTGTCTCTGTTTTCATACGCTAACGCACTTTTTGCTAAAATAGCTCTTGTACATATATTCATGCATTTTATTTTGTGTGGTATTAAGGTCAGATTAACAGGCCTAATTATCGATCAGAGCTTCCTCCAAAAGAAGAGCTTGAAAGTTGTCTTCATGCAGAATCTAATACCTCTGCCTTTTTGAGGAGTCAGTTGACAAAACCCAAGTCTGGCATATGTTTGGGGGCCTGTGTCATGATTTGGCTCAGGAACCAGGCTGTCCTTGTGCTGTCTGTACATTCCAAGTGTCTTCAAGGATCTTTAGGGAGATGATCATGCATACGGCAGCTAGACTGCCCGATCTTTACCCTCAGCTCTTTTGAAGTAAAAAGCAGGTGCTAATCTCAGTTTGGTCTTACACTTTGCCCTAAGTGCAAACCTCTTTCCAGCAGCAGTATTTGTCATAGTTCTAGTGTGGCACTCAGATGCTGGATATGAGGCAGGAGCAGAGGCAATAAAATACAGGTACGTCTGTTTGGATATTGAGAGACAGCTTTTCACTGTGAGGGTGACTGGACACTGACAACAGTTTGCCCAGAGATGTGGTAGAGGCTCCATCTGTGAAGTTCGTCTAAAGTCTGGTTATCTGGATCTGAACAGGTGGATTTAGGTGGCCCTGCTTGAGCTTGAGGTTAGACCAGAGGACCTGTAGAGGTCCATTCTAGCTCAGCCATGCTGTGATTCTGTGCCTGTGACCACAAGGACTGTAGACACTTCCTGGTTCTTTGGAGTAGTCGAATGAGAGCAGCTGATGATTAGCATTCTTGTTTGATATACTTGACTGTGGTTAGGCTCAGTCAGGCTTCCCTCCCTTTTTGAGTCCTTAGATGAATGAACTTGCAAGCTATTAATCTCTGAACACAGAAAGATGAGGCTGGAGATGAACAGACTGTTATAATCCCTGGAGCCTTTTGCAAATCAGAATTGATTAACTCCATAGTTGTAGCATAGCCATTTAAACCAAAGGCCCTAACTTCTCATTTTTCTTGCTCAGTAATGCGTGCTTACTTGTTCTAGAGCTAAATTCAAAGAAGAGATCTACACATTCAATGCCTACAGTGCTGCTGAAATGGTTCATCCAGTTGTCAGAATACTGATACTTTATTTGCTGAGCAACCTCTTCTGTTTTCTGAAGCTATTGATGAAAGAGTGTAACTCAGCTATGACAAATGTAAATTACAGAACAAACTCTGTTCCATAGCAATGGCACTACCCATACCTCTCGTTCCTGGTGATGCTAGGGAAATGTTAGCTGTTGGCTTACCACTGATGTTGGTGGCTCAAAAACCTGCAAATGATCACACGGAGAATTATTACATAGTTATTGTTCTGAGATAAAAGCTCTCTTCCATCAAGTTGACAGATATAGCATGCTGACAAATTAGCCAAATAAATGAGGTACATAAAATTGCAAGATTGAGTTTGTGGTTTCTATGTGTGGAACTAAGAGCAGCTTGAAAAAGTGCACTGCCACAGCATTCTCCCTGTCAGGTATTTACTTCATTTGCAGCAGATACTTCTAGAGGTACCCTGATTTTAGTAATGGTGTTTTTTTGGAAATGGTTTGATTGTGGATTCCTTCTTGTGGTAAAGCAAGATCAATTTGCACTTTGAACATGCAATTGAAAATTCTTTTAGCAAATTAGACCTGTGGTGCTCAGCAGCAGATGTCTGTGGGAGGTAAGTAACTCCTTTTCCTTTCTCCTCCAAGTGGAGGCTGACAGCAGACCCAGCAATGGGCAGTGCTGTAACTAGCATAGCTCTGTGTAATCTTTCCCTCCCCAGAGCCCACAAAGGCATCGTTCAAGTTCTCAGTGCAGCACCATGGACTGTGCAGTGCCAAGAGGTGTCCAAGGTACACAGACATTGTAGCTTAGGAGTAGAAACAAAGGATTTAAGCGTGTGAGGCAATTAATGGGACATAACACCCTGTATCCCAGTAAACCAGTGCGAGCAATCTTTGGGAAAACAATCTGCAATATTTATCTAGATGTTTTCTGATCATCTACATGCCTGTGTTGGTGTGTGATCATGCATAGCTGGCAGTCAGCTATTCCCACTGTCTTCCTTTAGTGCTGTTGATGTATCCAGGCAGCCTGTATGTCTCTGTTAGAAGTGGTTTCCTGATCCCAGCTATAAGACCACCTGAAGATTTTGTTCCTGCAAGTTAATTGCCAATTGTAAATACGCTGAGTGAGCAGCAATGCGTTTCCAGAGCAGCCAATTACATTCTTTTCTGTAACTTCTTTGGTGCTGTGTCTATCTTACATGCTTAGCTCATGGCTGGATTTCTTGACATGAACAGGTGTCAGATGAATAAAGATTTAATTTCCTGGTTGTTGGATTATGGTTGACTTCAGTTGTCATATCCTGACAGTCCTCTCCCCTTCTCTGTGGAGTGGAGAAGTCTGTGAAAATGGGATTAGACAAGGCTGTCTGGCACCACTTTCTCTTGGAATGGTATAAAACTTTGAATAAAGGCGCTCGAATAAATTGCTAGAAGTGCCTGTTTAGAGCTTCTGGCACAGATGAATTCCTCTACACAAACTCTAGGAGAAGTTCTGTTTCTCTGCTGATAAATTGGTTTTAACTGTTCAAGGAAAAGGAAGCAGTGACAGTAGAATTATAGATTAATTCAGGCTAGAAGGAGCATTGGGAGCCTGCTGCTCAAAGCAGGGATCACTTTCACTATGAATGTATTTATAGACTCCTTTTGCTTAACATCCTTTGCACCCTCTTTCTTTCACTTTCTTTATCTCCATGCACACACATATTTGGCAGTATCGGCCCCAGATGAGGGCCCCCCTTGCTAAATAAGATAAAGAACAAATGGTGACTGAGTTACTCGCACAAAAACTTGTTGAAAAACTAATGTGCAACAAATCAGTAACCTCACCTGCCTGCTTATGAATGTATCTGTATAAACTGCAAAATGTTTCCATGGTCTGAAAAGTGTGTTGAGATTAAGTATTCCAGTTTTTCAGTTTCCAGGAAGACTAGAATGCACCTGCACAGTTTGTCTTATTATTGTTACCAACTTGTTTGAAAGATATGGTGTATAATCCAGGGAACAGTATCAAAGATAGTAGGTAGATTGTCCTTAAGCTTTTTTTGATGCAGAGGAAATGTCACCTTTGTCAGCACTTGGCAGTCTTCCATTTTAGCACAAATACAATTTGAAGGGTAATGCTGTAGGTATTTCAAGCTTTGCTTTCTTGATTGTTATTCCTGTTGCTTTTTCTATTGTCTGTCTTCTCTACAATATAATTTTTAGCTAACTGGTTGCTTCAGCACACAGGAGAAATATAGTTAGTGTAACTGTATGGATTCATGTGGAGTTTAAATCAGCTGGCAGATTCAGGAGGAGCAAAATGTCTGAAGTTGCATGGAAGTCAATGCAGTATGCTTGTTTGCTTATTTGTGTAGCCTGTGATTCTTGATGGCCACTGCTGTGGCCATTTGATTAATTTAATAAATTTAATGAAGTAGTCAGTGTAACCTGACTGCTGTGTATATAGAAATGTAATTAATGGAAGCCTTATATAAACATATCTCTGCTGAGAGAAAATGCATGCTTTTTTCTAGCTTATATTTGCATTGCTCAAGAGCACTTACTGTACTTAACTTATACCAAAACCATTTGTATCTTACAGCTTGCCTTGAAGGGATCTAACTATGCTGGTCTGCTGGAACGGCATCGCATTCATACAAAAAATGTGGAGCATATTGTAGACAGCTTACGGTAAGACACTGCATCATGGATGTTGAGGATTTCAGACACAGTGAAAATACCCATGGATTGTGTGAAACTCGAGGAAGCCTCATGTTACAAATGCTAATAAAATAGGGGTACTGAAAAGAGAGGGGTGCAGATGAACATTCCTGAAATGCAGGTGAAGTCATTCCTGAAAGAACCGTCATGGAACTTGCTCAGTTAGGTTGACTAGCATGTTCTCTTATCATCTTGAAAATAAACAAGAAAGTACAGGATTTGTGTGTTGAGTGTTTTTAAGCCCAGTGTAACTGTAATTACTCCTTAGATGCATGACAACCTTTTGGAAGGCTGTGACAATGAACAATACAGGACAGAATTCAGACTTTTTCTGAACTCTTTGTTACAGGAATGAAAAGATAGAAGTTCGTCTTGTTAAGCGTCGAGAGTATAATGAAGAGACAGTTCGGTGGGCAGATGCTGTTATATCAGCAGGAGGTATGACTTTATGGAAGGGAAGTATTTGTTTCAGTATGTTTTTGTAGATATGTTTCTCAAAAATACTTTGCAGTGTTTGAAGCAACTGGAAATACGCAGATTCTGAAAAAATTGCTAATCTAATTGTCAGAAAATATGACAAAAAGCAGTAGTTTATGACCATCTTGTCAACCTCTGTTGTGGCCTATGGAAAAGAATCCCAGTGCATGGCCACTGGAAAAGTTTTTAATGTGTGAAACAATATAAACGGTGGAATTTATTGTAGTTTTCAACTAAAGAGGATAAAATGCTTGATGTCATCTAATTTTATGTAGCCCTAAAACCTACTCATTGTTTTTTGGGATGTGAGGTGTGGACTAACATACTACCTTATGGTCCCCTTGCTCAAACTGTCTTTCTTGCTTTCACACTTAATCCAGTGACTGGCGTATCAAGTTGGATGGTACAGGTAAAAGTCTGCAGCTTCTGAGCATCTTGTGCCACTGATAAGTGTTTCCCAGACGAACCAACAGAGCAACTAACCTGATTGTTTATTTTGAATATTGAATTGCAGCAGTTCATTCAGTATTATTTTTTGGGATATGCTGCAATTACAGCATTGTGTTGCCGGGCTCTGACATAGTGTTCACTCATCTGTGGCAAATAGGCTTGATCACAGCTTTTTCTCTTCCCACTAGTCCAGTTTGCCCTTAGATGTACTAATCACCATGAAGAATGGGTAGAAAGTTTTACTCCTGGAGCATCCTACTACATTCTTGTAGATTTTAAAGAACTTCCCTAAAGTGTCAGTTTGTGGCAAAATTTTTTATGGTTGAGGCAAGCGTCTGGGAAGTGATACGTCAGCTGAGGTTTTCAGAGCTTGTCTTCATGCTGTTCAGAGCTTGTATCTTTCTGCAAAGACTGAATGAGGTTATAGTTTTCTTTCTGTTTAACAGACAGGAAAAAATACCAATATCTGGAGAAACCAGTACATTTAAAGATTTTTGTTTCTGAGATTTCTACTTACCTAAGACTTGTTTTCCAAGTGTGCCTATTTGGAGCCGAATAAGATCTTTAAATTACCTTTTAGGAGGAAAACTGGAGTGAAGCTAAAGTCATTGTTTTTATGTGATTCACAGTAACATTTGGTTTTGTTTCCAGTCTCCTGTGGCTTTGTTTAGCAAAACTTTCTAAAATTACTTTCATTAAAGAATTTCTCTTACCTGCTGATAAACGTACAGAAATTTCCATAAATCTCTTTTAAAGCTTGCTTCTGCCACGTTCAATTGCCTGGGCATGTATACCTGTCAGATAAGCTGTACTTTTCTAGTCATGTTTGCCATCTCAAATTCAATTGCCACTACTCTTATTTGGTATGGTGTCAGTAGTTTTGTCCCATTTTATTTTTGTCTAGCTTGCCTGATTTGTTGTTGACATAAACGCACATAATGCTAATGCTCGAGTATGTTCTGTTTGAGGTACTGGAATGTGAAGTGAAACTAACTTTTGATCTTTTCTTTTCTGTAGGTGATGGTACAATGTTGTTGGCAGCCAGTAAGGTCTTTGATAAATTTAAACCAGTCATTGGAATAAATACTGATCCTGAAAGGTAAAAACGTGTTTGGGAAAGCAGTGCTTTGTTTAATATTAGGCACTCTCTGCGTCTGTTTTCATGGTACATGAGGTATACCCGTAGCATTCAGCAGCATAAATTTCTGTTTTAGTGGGTTGTAGATACCAAGAGAATTGTTGTTTTTTTAGAAAAGTTTCCACAGGGAGTTATTCTGTCTCATCTGGATATTAAGTAGTATTGGACAAGCTGTGTTACACTGCTGCAAATGTTCTTGCACACCAGTGTAACAGCACTTGCAGCTAGTTAATGTATATTACTAATTAGAAGTGTGAGGCTGGAGACAGTAGAGTAAAACTTAGGAAAAGGGACTTGGTAAGCAGCTAAGTGTGGTGCCTGAACACACAGAAACTTAATTTCTGTGTGAAGAGGGTGGATCCAGTAGAGCATCAGATGAAGAAGTTTGCTGTGGTTTCTTAATGTAAACCATGAGATACCTCAGAAAACTCAGTCTCCTGAGCCAATTGTTGGCACTTAGCTGTCCTATTATAAACTCAGCACAAGCTGCACCCACCTGCCTACATCAATCTTACAGCTCAGTGGATGCAGTGTGTCAGTACTGCTTGGTTGGTATAATCTTCAAATGGATGGCAAGTGAAACTCAGAATTCACCAAGATTCTGCCTGCTGAGAATGCCAGATTTAGATTTCTGCTTTTGATATTGACATTTAATTTATTCCTGGTACATAAAGTGGTGGTCAAAAGGTTTAATTCCTTTTATACGTTCTCTTCTAAAACTTTTCAAATGCTCTAAGTAGCTGTTCTGCATTACCAAGCCTGACTAGTAGGTTTCAAATAATAAATGCCTTCAAATTGTCACATATTACTCATAGAAGGGAGCAGTGTTTAGTCTTCTGGTTCTGACATGCGATTCTTTTGATCTTAGGCATGCTGCTTAGCTGTTGATGTTGCTAGCTAACTTGTGTGTAAGTGGAGGAAGTTTTTTTTTCTAACCTGCCAGGTTTATTAAGCTTAAATTGCTTGCCTAGAATGGTGACAGGAGCTACATTAGTGTTTACATGCTCCTGCAGGATTATTATTAGTGGAACAGTTTTTAGGGGAAATGTGGGAGAAATACCCTGTCTCAGACACAAAGATTCCAGGATCTGAGAGCAGTGTGTTGCTGCTGATGTGGTAATGTGCAAGAATAGAAGAGATTCATAAAGAAAGGTCTAAGAGGTGTAGCTTTGCTAGATGTAACACATAGGGAGATTTGTTTTATTTTCCAAAGGTACCAAATCTGAACAATAACACTGTCATTTTCATTGTCATTTTTTGCTACCAGATCAGAAGGTCACCTGTGCTTGCCTGTGAGATACACACATTCATTTCCTGAAGCGCTACAGAAGCTTTATCGTGGTGAGTTCAGGTAGGATTCATTGATCTCTGGTTTTCAAAAACATAGAGGGATTGGAAAACACCTACCTAATCATGTGCAATTCGTAAGAAGCAGGTGAAGCTTAGTGAAAACTTAATGGCTCAGATTTCGTGTAGATGTTTATAAATGTTGAAAAATGAGTTTGTGGTCAAGAGTGAGACTGGAATACAAATGATAAAACCACCTGCTAGTTCCAGGAGAAAGTCTTCTGGTATGACCTGCAATAATTGATTTTCACTTCTGACTTAACAAATTCATAAATGAGGAACTGCATTCTTGTAAAGGGTATACGACTTAATTTATTTTAGGACTGTCCTGGTTTAGGGCAAATTTTATAGGAAACTTTTGAAGTGGTCTCCGAGAAAGCAAATTCAAGCCGCCCTTCCCCCCAGAGGAAAATCTCCTAGGAAAGTGCAAAAAATGTTTAATTAACAAGCAAGGTGCTCGCACACATGAACAATACAGCCTCTCGCAGTTGTGAAGAGATGCAAATCCAGGAAGTCCTTGCCGTGGGTGTAGCTCCTCTCATTCAGTCCCTTATCAGTCCCTCCTGCACTGGCAAATGCTGTCCTGGGCCCTGATGGGCCACAGGTGTGAGCTCCTGGTGTCTCTCTGGGTTTGCAGTCCAGAGCAGACTGATCAGTTCCAAGAAAAGGAAAAGCCACAGTCCAGGGAACTCCTCTGGCTCAGCAAGCTAAAAGCTAGCTAAGAGCAAAGGAGAGCTGTCTCCTGGTGTCTGTGCTGCAGACAGCAGAGTCCGTGAGAAGGGTGCAGGGGAGTGAGTGCAGCCTCTGCAGACAAACTGCACGCTCCTTCTGCCCCCTTCGCTCTTGGAACCACTCTGAAAGGTGCAGAACTTAACATCCAACATAAACAGAACAGAGGACTGAGGATACAAGCATCATAAAAGTCACCCCAGGACAAGGACTCAAAAACATGTAGTGCAGTGATGGCCTAAGAATGGAAGCTAATGAAACACATGCAGTTAGGAAATGGTCAGTGTGTTGCATCTGGTGTTTTGGTGATTGAGATAAAGTGGTTTAAATTTTATTAACAGATTACTGTAAGGCAAAACATTTCTTCATGCAGAATATAGCTTGGTGTTTTCAGTACTAGACATTTTTAAAATAGAATAGTCTCACTCAATTTAAAAAGAAAGAATCTGAATTTTAAAGGACAGACTAGGGAAGAGTTTTTAATACTTAGGAAGAGACATTGTTGTGTAGTACAATAACTTCCCGGAACATTTTTGTGATGACAAACTATCAAACCAGTTACTCATGTGAAAGTATGTAGGAGTTGATTTTTGTTTATACTTATAGCATATTGCATTTGTAACTTGAAGTGTAACTGTATTTGTGCCATAGAAAAGTTCTGAAATTAAACTAATACAGTTGCCAGGATAAATAACTGAAGGAGTTTCAATATGTATTGCTAAAGGAACAGGTACTTTCAACTCACATATTCTAAGATTTAGAAAACAAAAGCTTTTTGGTCTCCATTGTTCTAATTTGCAGAAATAAAACTCATAGTGCTTCAGATAACCTCCCTTGACATTTGTCAGTTTGGATGTTTTGTTGGAAACAAAGTTATATTTTTGTTGCAGACACTCCTGTTACTGCTCATTATGGAACTGAAACCTCACCAGAGCCAAACAAAGGATTTCTCTAATTATTTTTCTGAAATAATAGGAACTTTATTCTTAAGTACAAACATGAGCAGGTGTTTCATTTGAGAGTTCTTAGATTTGTTTGGCTCTAACCAAACTTTCGAATAGGTGGGTAACTAAATCCTTGTCTGGAAGGTCTTGTAGTGGATGGTGAATTGCCAGGAAGTGGAAAAGGGTAATTGTTTTTTCTCTTTATCCCTGACGTATCAGCCAGTGCAACAATCTGTGTTAATATGGACCTTGTAAACCATGAAACAACCAACATTATTGATTTATTAAGGACAAACTGTATTAGATTACCCACATTTCCTATCTTGGTTGTCAGTGGTGTAGCAGGTTCTCAGAATAGGGATATTTAGTAGGGGTACAGTCCCCTTTTCTAGTTTTGTAGGGGACGTGACGTGTTCTAGCCATGAGCATTGTAAGGAGGCTAGTATAATGATACTCACTGCATGCTTTCTGCATGACTACCTAAAATCATACTTGGAATTTAAGGGCAGGTAGGATGTATAAATGAGGCTCTGTAAAAATAACAAGAGGAAAAACTAGCAGTGTAGTCATATAAAGCATAAGTCTCTTGTAGTTTTAGGAAAAACTAGTTACTGTCACCTGGATATCAACAATATGAACATGGAAAAGATATGCTCATAATGCTGTCTTGTGATTTGCTTTCTTAGTCAAAATTACTGCTATTTTGTTTTATGAAATGTCTTAGGTTGTAAGAGAAAAAGGAATTGATATCTCTAGGGAAAAATAAAAAAATCTGTTGTAACGTGGTTTTTATATCCTTCTCTTGCTTCAAATGAATTCCTCTTAAGCACCCTAAATTCCTAGGCCTGGAGGGATTTTTAAAATGAGAGGATACCTGGGGCCTTATATATAAAGAGATGCATAGAGCTGCTTTTCTGGACATGTACGAATACAAACAAAAGGTGTTAAAAATACAGTATGTATTTCTGTATAAATTCTTGACAGCTCTTTATTCTTAAAAGCATTGTGTCAGTCTTTAATTCACATGTTAGAATCACATACCTAAAAAGGAGAGATTGTTACATACAATTTTTGTAGGCTACTTTTGGCCAGTGTCCTCTTATTTTACACATGCAAAAAACATTAGGTAGCAAATTGGTAAATGTGAAGAATTTACAATTTAGTATTATTAACTTTCTAAATTCAGAAGCTATAAAACTTGAACTATGACTTTGAATATGTTTAGCTCCTAATTTTAAGATGTTCAGCTTTGAGAGTGGAGACTCTCAGATCCTATCTAATTTTGTAATGATTATTTTATACTGACTTCTTTTGCCTCTCTTAGGTGGCAGTGGCGGCAAAGAATCCGACTGTATCTTGAAGGAACTGGGATTAACACAACCCCTGTGGATTTGCATGAACAGCAGCTAAGCCAAGAGCAACACAGCAGGGCTCACATAAATGAAAGATTCCAGGATCAAAGTAGGTTAAAATCTGACAAGAATATAATCACTTTGCTATGATAACTTGGCATAGAAGATAAGGATGGATGTAAAAGTTCTAGTATTTTAAATATCTGCTGTCAAAATACCTGATCTTTTTTAAAATGCTGTCTCTTAGACTTACTGTAACTACTTGAGCATGTGTGTGTACACATGCTAACTTCTAAGTTAGGTTAACTGGGAGTTGTAAAAGCTGGTCTTGGACTACCAGCAAGCAAATAAGATATTAGAAATGAGAATCTATTTGTAGATAATTCTTGAACACCTTCAGCTCTTTTCTTTATGACTGACTGAAAGATGCATGGTTCTGTGCCTAACCTGTGTCCAGTACTGAATTTGCTCACTAAGAAGTCCTTGTCAATGTGAACAATTTGTTAATCCCCTTTAATTACCTTGTGGTATGAAGCCTAATTCTCTGAACTTCTTCAGAAATGTCTGTTAAATCACTGGCAATGAATTTAACTTGGCTGAGAGAGTGACTGACAGAAGAGAAGACTTCACTCTGCCTGGTTGCCTGTGACCTTTCAGGGAAAAGGGTCTGAACTTATGTGTCATTGCTGACCTTGGTTTAAATATTTATTGTCTCCAGTAAAGGACGGTGACTGGCCACAAAGTAAATCAGTGAAAAAATGAATCTTTGAAGAAAATGGAGCATTAGGTCTAGAAAGCAAACCCAGGCAGCAGAATCTGTCCTCAAATGAATTGTAAATGGTTTTTGAAAATTTGTCATTCAAAACTCTTGTATTTGATATCCTGCAGGGTCTGATATTTCTGGTCCACATCTTTTGCCAGTGAGAGCACTCAATGAAGTCTTCATTGGGGAATCTCTTTCATCCAGGTATGTATGACTGTTTGTTGTTACAGCAAGGCATAGTTGACTTAATTTCTTTTTATGACATTGCAATCAGTGATGAGATTTCACTGTCAAATTTCAGTTCTAGTTCTATAAATATTTAACACTATTGTATTATTGCTTAGTATATTTACACTACTGTAAATACAAGTTTACAAAGATTACAAAGTGTATTTTCTTAGATGTAAGTGCAGTAATGTTAATTTCTGGTTTTCTTCTTCCTCTCTGGTTATCCTTTCATTTTTCTGCCTTTTTTCTTTCCCTTTTACTGATGATTTAAATATCTATCCTTGAACTGCCTCCTCTCCTGCATATCTTCTTAAATATCTTTCCTTAAGCTTTTAGCATGACCAAGCAGAAATAGCTTTTATCATGACTCCTTTTTCTGCCTTCTGTCATGAGATGTAAAGGCATCAGCCTGCTTTTGGCAGAAATCTTGTTATGGAAAATAGCTACTTCTTTCATTTAAGAAACGTGTTAGTATCAATTCATGGCACTGCCTTATCCAGGATATATTTGACTGTCCTTTCTGTCCTGAATATCAATGCATTTTTGGAAGCCAAACAATAAGAAGGACACGAGGAATATGACTGGGGCTGTAGTAAAAGATATGATCCTTAATCAGGATTTGACCAAACTTTCACTTTATTTTATATCTGTTTTCACTTTATTGTTTATCTTGAAAAAAAACTCCAAACAAAAACAACAGAAAAGCCACTTCAGAATTTAACAGTATTTGTACAGTGCCTGGGACACTGATTGCTGGTGCAAACAGCATAAGTGCCCTGTGAGTGCTTTATTTTTTGCCCGGATTTCAGCCTCAGACTGACAGAAGGAATTAATCTCAAGGAGATACAAATCCTTGTTTCTACTAAATCAAACCTAACTTTATTAAGATTGTAAGAAGTTTGTTGAACGTGCAAGTGATGGAGGAACACAAAGCTGTTTTCCAATGCATTGAGTGTACATTGTGCTCTTGGTTCCAGTGTATTTGAGAACCCCTGAGGAACACAAGACCTCTAGAAACAAACCTCTAGAAATAAGTATGGTGTTAATAGGACCTTACAATTGAAGACTTAAATGTCATAAAGATAAATTTTCTGTTAGTTTCAAATACCCAGGTCTGCTGTTTATTTAGACAAAATGACTTTAGGAGCTTCTTTTAAGGTCTTATTCTGCATGTCAGTGACGAATACAAGTAAATTGAAGAAAAGAAAAACCGGAAAACCTGTCATACCTAGCCTGCAAAAATTAAATTAAACCGAATCAAGCTGGCACCTGTGTTCTTAATTTACTTCCTGTTCTCTAATCTCCCCATCTTCTCGATAGTGGTTACACAGCATGCCCTTAGTTACTGAGAGTAAAAACTGTTTAACACCAAACAGCCAAAAGCTGAGTTTCTAGCAGATCTAGGCTGAAAATATAGCTCAGTTAGTTCTGTTTACGAAGAAAGGTGAAACTCAGTCATGCATAAAACTGTCAATGTGGTATTTGTGAGAGAATATCTATTAATCTGAAGCCTGTATCACAGTTTGGATTTGGCACTATGAATATCAACAAGTTAAGTTTGTAAATATACTCTTGGATATTCTGAAGCTTGTATAGACAGACTTTGGTCTCTATGCCTAACACTGGGAATCCCCTGACATGAACAGTAACATGCAGGAGACGATTGTACATCAAGACCTAGTATTTTTGAATTTTAAGGATAATTTGCCCTGAAGAGAAACATAAGCCTGCTGATTGTGTAAAGCTATTAATGAAGAATCACTGGATTCTTAATTACCGAAGTGATCAAGAATTCAGGTTCAATCATGTTATTACTTACTGATGTTGAAATGTTTGATGTTCCTTGACATAATTTAATGAGACCCAATCATAGCATAAACACAGGTTTTGTACAACAGTTATGCAAGGAAGGTAATTATTAATAGTTTTATTTGTAGGTCTAGCAAGCCCTGCAGATGAACCACAGAGGTGGTTTTGTAATAAATTAGCATGAGAAGTGACTGCAGAAAAAGTGCCTGAAAGTTCATGCTACAAATCATTTTAGTCCATTATAAAAACTACTATAAAATAGTGAATCAGAAGTAGCTGTCAAATGGGAAACACTGTACAAAGCCTGTGAAATTGTGATCCAGATTTGAAAGTAGCCCCTCTAAATTGTTATGTGCCTGATAAGGCTGTGTGTTCTGTCTTATTCAGGGAGAACTTTAAGTCCTGCAAACCCAGTTTTAAATTCTCGCTTCATAGGGCCTCCTATTATGAAATATCAGTTGATGATGGTCCTTGGGAGAAACAGAAGAGTTCAGGGCTTAATGTGTGTACTGGAACAGGATCAAAAGCATGGTGAGTACATGTTGCTGTTTTGACAGAAAATACCATTTCAGATAAGCTAGGTGAACCTATTTGGCCTGTGCATTTTGTCCTTACTGAGACACTGTTGGGCTCTGGGTAAGTCAGTCTAATATTGTCACTGTCTGTATGGCTCAGAGCTGTTCCAAGTGTATGAGAAGAGCATGGCACTCATTACTTGTGGGTATGGAGAGAAGCCTTGAAAGGGTGAGGAGCTATGGCACTGAGACAGAAGCTTTCCTTAGGTGTAATTTCAGTGGAAGACAGGGCATGCCACACGTGAAGATGAATGGTTGGGAGTGCTGAGGGAAAGAGATTCTGCTGTGACTTGCAGGGAGCTTACTGGGGTGATCTATGAACTACTCTTGTTGGCTAAAATTAAAATGCTTAGATGATTTAGCCCAGGATCTTACAAAAATCTGAGCTCTAAGAAGAATGGGAAAACATGTATTTGGAAGCAGTTTTAAGTGTTCTCTGGCACATCTACTGTCCATTATCCTTTCAAGCCTCTTGTTTCTTTCATATTTAATTGACAGGGGACAATCTCTTTGCCAAAATACACCCGTTAAACAGAGATGGCCATATCTGCACAGAACTGTGCTAGCTTAATCAGAGGGATAAATTTTTTAAACTTCAGTTTAAACATGCTTACATGCAGTAGCATGTAAGTCTAATCAGTTTAGTTTTGAGATGCAAGAGATGTGTTTGTGCAATTTAAAGATGTACAGTAGGCACTGGATTTATGTGGCAGGCTAAGATGAACTATAACAGAACCTTTCAATGGAATTCAAAAATGAGTATTCATGCTGTAACCATGGTTACTGGATTTTGCTCCTCATTGTAATTCAGAATTTTGTATTCAGGCAGCATAGCTTAGTCCTGGAGCTTGCCAAGGATGAAATTGGCAGACTGCTAGGGAAACTTTCCTAGTGTTCAGTACCTTGGGAAAGTACAGTCTTAATTCAATGCTGTTCTTACGCATTTCATTTGCTTACACACTCTGTGCTGAACAAACCCAGAATCAGGGACCAAACTCCGGGATTGCCCCTCTCCGTTGCTGTAGTCAGTATTGCTGGACTTCTCTAAACTGAGGCCAAGCCTCAGTGGAGTGATCTCCATTAGCCTGTTGTCTAGGGGCTCTCCTGGAATTTCAGACTTTGTGGAACTGAGAGACATTTAAATGTCGAGGTGCTTTCTGTAGCTGCCAAAACTTGTGTAAAAGGATATCCTGGTAGCATCTGCTCAGGTGTGCAGGTAGGCAGTAAGTGTAAGAGAGAGAGCAGCTCACAGGCTCCGCAGCTCTGTGGTCAGGTAGGGCTGTAGTGGATCCCTATTGCAGTCTGAGGCGCTGCCATGATAAAAGTGCTGGACTGAAGATTTTAAGCAGTATTGAGACCCAGGCATGTGAGATCTTCATGGTACTGCTACACAGTGGCTGTGGTTAGCACCTGCTCCCTTTTGAGTGTCGGCAGAGGAGGGAGACTGGTTTTGGAGTTCTGACTTAATTCGTACCAAGGCTATTCTTCCTCCAAGTGTGCCTGACAGACAGAACTGTCTGATGTGACTGTTTCTTTTCTATACACACCACTTTTTGTGAGATTCAAGAGCACAACTTAGGGTATAAATAAAGAGGTAAAATATTTGTAAAGAAGTGTTGGGTTCATAAATGAGAACTAAGAGAATAAATCAATTAGCAAGGGTTGGATAGACAGGGTAAGAACACAGTCTCATGTGTTCTTTCACACAATAACTGGTTTATGTTCTTGAACATAAGAATTGTCATGCTTCAGTTTTCTAATGAAGACTTAATTCAGCAATTATTGGGGTTTTAAGGTAGGGGGATTACTTACAAGGAGACTACATCCCATGGTCTCCTTTCCTGAAGACTTAATGGATTTTTAAGGTTTACAAGGCCACAGGTAGATGCCAAAGCAATAGTTGATTTAAGATTTTTTTTTTTTAAATAAACTGTTATCGGCTCACACTTACTAGCATTGTTTTTCCTCCACAAATGTTGAATTTAGTTTTTCAACAGTGTGCAAGATTTTTTTGGTTTTGCTCAGCTTTTGTCCTAAATTGTACTGCTCAGCAAACAAGGCTTCTTTTCTGTCTAGGTCCTATAATATTAACAAGGTTGCACATCAAGCTATTGAAGAGATCCTTAAGATCGGTGAGTGAACAATGTGGCATTACTAGCCAAGTTTATATAAACATACATTTATCTAACTGGGCCTCTTTCTCTTGGCTCAACAGCGAAAAAGCATGGAAGTTTGAATATGCCATTGAACACGGAACTGGTACAGAAAGGTTAGTGGAAAAGGCAAGATTTTTTTTAAAGTATCTTTGGCCAGTTAATTTTGTTTGCATTCTGTACTACTCAGCTTTCAGTCTTTTAGCACTCTTGAAATAATAATCTTTCTTACAGACCTTAATTAGGCACAGTTGGCAAACAATGTCTTACATTGTTTAAAAAAAAGCATTTTATATAAATAAATATATAAATAAAAGCACGTATTTAAACTTCTGTATATCCTCTTCAGGAGAATTTCAGTTTTCCTGAAATTTGAAACAGTTAATATTTAATCACCAGAAGCAAGCTATTGAGTATTCATCATGCAGTAGATCTGAAAGAAATCTTCCCTAAAAGTAATTTTTTTTTGCATGTAAAAACTATTAAACATCTGTCAAGACTTCATGTTCCTTTTTGATAGAGAAGCCACTCTTCCCTGGAGGAATGTGTGTTTCTGAGATTATCTGAGGTCTCATTTTCTCTGGAAAAACTTATGGCTGACTCCTCTGCTTACAGTAACAAATGATTACAATGAGTCTCTGCTCTACAGTCCAGAGGAACCAAAGATGTTTTTCAGTGTTCGAGAGCCTATTGTAAACAGAGTTTTCTCAAGTAGCCGTCAGCGTGGCTTCTCTTCAAAGTAAGTGTTGGCTGCAGTAGCAGAGTTACTTCATTCTGTGTATCTGTCAAAGTATGAGCAATCCAGGACTTTCCCTTGAACTGTTTCAACATCCAGTTTGAGCTTTGAATGACTTGAGTATTGTTCTGGTAACAGCAGGATGAAAATGTTTCCTAGTTGTGTTATGACTTTTTAGTGTTTGATCCCTGTACAATCTTACAGAATAAAAGAATCTCACTGTGCCCAGTTTTGGATATGTGCCATTTCTCTCAGTATGAGACACAGACATTGGCAAACTGGAGTGAATTCAGGAAAGGGCCACTGGCAGGATAAGGGCCGGAACAAGTGGTTTATAAAGGAAAGACTCAAGCAGTGCTTTCCTTTAGCCTGGAGGAGACAATTCTAAGGGGGAATCCAGTTGCTGTCTTCAGCTACCAAAGGATGGTTACAACTGAGACTTGAGTTAAACTCTTTTCAGAGCAGAGTATAATGCAACAGCCATGATTTTACAGGATGTAAGATTCTAATTAAAAAAAAAAATCACAGTGGGAGTAGTCAGGCAGTCAACCAGGTTGTCCACTGTTCTTGAAGATACTCAAAACTTGCCTGGGTAAGGCCTTAAGCAACCTAACCTGTCTTTAAAGTAAGGCCTGCTCTGAGCAGAAGGTTGGATTAAATGTATTTCCAAACAATTATTTGCTAATTCATCATTTTAACTTAGAGCACTTGTGCCAGTGGAGGTTTAGATTGAATATTAGGAAAATTTTCATCATGAAAAGGGTTGTAAAGCAGTAGAACTAGGTTGCCCATAAAGTGGTGGAATCGTCATCCCTGAAGGTATTTAAAAGACCTGTAGGCATGGCATCCAGGGACCTAGTGGTGGGCTTGGTAGTGCTTGTTTAATGGTTGAATTCAGTGATCTTTCATATCTTTCCCAATCCAAGTGATTTTATGATATGTGGAGCTTGATACAATTTAACTATAGCTACACAGAAACTATTGAAAGCAATACAGCATTTCAGTTGTAATTAAAAGTAAGTTCAACCTTTTATATCAAAACAAATATCTAAAGGAGCTCTGAGCCAAATTCTTTATTTAGCTCTAAATGAGATGCCTTGAATTTTTTAAGACTAGATTTAAACTTAACTTAAATGTTACAGTCAGATTCTAATATTGACAATAATATGCTGTAGTTCTTGAAGTTGCCTGGCAAGCATCCTGACCTTCAGCTTTGTGTTTGTAGTTACTTTTCCTCTCTCTGAATGATTAATGTAACAAAATAATTACATTAATGTCTAAATTATCTGAATCTCAAGCATTTTTACTTGAAAATACGTATTTCACATAACATGAAGACCACATATTAGAATCTTAATTAATTGTAAACTTTTCTGAGAAGATTAAGTAAATCACACTTAAATAGGATCATCAGTAGCTTTCTTTGAAAATTACGCCTAAGCTCCAACTTTCAACACCAAGTGTTATATTAGAGGCTGTGCTCAGACTCTGAGAGCAATAGGCTCCATTGACCAAGTCCTTCAATCCTCGCTGGACTCTTTGCTAAGTCCATACAAAGCACTGACATCTTGGGGGGTTCTAGTGCCTAGTACCATCCTAAGTGGAGGTTGAGCATTTACCGGCCCAAGCAAAAGAATGTTCCAGAACCAGTTTTATTGTTAAGTGCTTGTGTGAAATACTTAAATTTTTAAGCTGTTTTGTGATAACTTACTTGTTGGGTTTTTGCAGAGTCTGTGTCCGTTCCCGTTGTTGGGATGCTTGTATGGTTGTAGATGGAGGAACATCTTTTGAGTTCAATGATGGGGCGATAGCTTCGATATTGATTGACACAGAGGATTCACTGTGCACTGTTTTGCTGGAAGAATGAAGGAGCCTGATGTCTTTTGCTGAAACGTTTATGGATCCATAGAGGGAAACCATGGGGATATCACAATGCTGCATTATATTGGAAGTTGGCCTTTTCGGATGCAAGAGCATTTGGAGGAAGCTTGAAATGCTTTTCATTCCTTTGGGTTGGGGAATCATTAGCCTGATATTTAAGCTCTTTTTGCATCTAGTGTAAAATATGTCTGAAGTGTTGCCTCTAACGTCAGTGGAAATTGACATTTTAACCTGTAAGGCAAACATGAAAGCTTTGTAAACACAGGTAAATGGGTTTAAGTATTAAGTCAGTAGCATTAAATATTCAGATGTACAGTTTTTTAGTAACAGTCTGGGACTGATGAAACTAAATACTTCATACATACACTTTTGTAGAAAAGTTGACTGTCAAACTAGCAATTTGATGCAACGATATATAGATTTTGGTAAACCATGATGTTGATGTGAAAGAAATGAAAATACAAATCTTTTGTATGCTTTTCAAAAATTGTACAACTTTGTAGTTTCATACAACTTGTGGCAAATTTTTTTTGTTCTTCCAGTATTTTTTTCTACTTTGTAGACGTACATCAAGAGTATAAGTCTGGTTTAATAAATCTTGAATGAGGTAGATTTTAATTTTTTCTGTTTGGCTAGATAGGGACTTGAAACCCAAAGCTTTACTTGAGCCCTTAATCAGGAATATAATTACAGAAATCATGTTGTAGTAGGATATATTCCTTCACTGAATGGATTAACTGGCAAGTAGATGATCAGAGACACTAGTGTATGTAAGTAGCTATCATTAAGAAATATATTTGGCCTTATTAAGTTGAATGGTTTTAAAATTTAGGTTTTGAATTTCTTACATTTAAAGAAGAAGTGAGAAATGCTGGGTACTAGGAGCTGGAGCACAGGCTAATACCTGTTTTCCAGTTTTCTCAAAATGTTTTTACCTTCTCCAGAAAAGTTAAATTTCCAATCCTATTCTGAATTCTAGTGATACATAAATGACAACAAATTAATGTCACATGTCTCTGCTCACATTAGGTAATCAAATTGATAATAGAAAAAAATGCTCTGATTAAAGAAGAGCAAGCTTGTTAGCCTTTTAGAGAAACTGTGAACTGTGACTGCCTTTTGAAATCTCTGCTTGTAATTGTATAGAAGGCAGAATTTGACAAAATAACTATTCCTACAGCAGGAATTCTTCTGCTTCATGACTTGAAAATAGTATGTTTTGTCTGCTACAGATTGGTTTCCAAGAGTGAGTTTTCTTCAAATGACTTTTGAATTACGAGACTTCTGTAACAGATGTTCTCAGGTCTAATGGAAATGTTCTCCAGTGTGGCCAATCAATCAGTGTATTTATTGCCACTTGCAAAATGTAAACTGCTCTTTATTGGTGAAGGAAATGGACAAAAGGTTTTTTCCTTCTAGAGTGAATAGAACTTAAAACATAATTTAGAGGATATTGATTTGACCAGACCATTCAGTTCTAGGAAAATGTGGAATTGATGGAGATGTCTGAATAAGCTATCATTGTGTACATTTTACCTTCTAAGTGTGCTGCAGAGTTACTTACACTATCATTGTGGGGATTGTAGACCCAGAGGGGAAAATCAAGGTAGCCAAATAAGCTTGCAAAAGTTGGTAAGTTCAGGAACCATCAGAATAAAGCTCTTACTATATAAAATAATGTGCAAAGCTTATCTAAAGGTAAAGACACAAAAGACCAATCTTTCTGAAAGTTGTGTGCACACAGACTAGGGTGTTCTAGTTTTTCTAAATCCATCTGTAACCAGTTAAGATTGTTTATTATGTGCCTCTGTCAAGTACACTAGTCAATATACTGTTAGGATTCAAAAAATCCCCAAGCCCACCAATGCCATTAACACTAATTTATTACTTCCTAGGACTCTACCACTCTTAGATCAGATTTAGGTATTGAACACGTGCACAGCAAATTTACAGCAGAAATCCTACCCCCTGCTTACTTAGACATTTGTGTGCTATAATGTTTTAAGGGAGAATGGTTAGTCTGATCAGTAAGCATACCTCTTAAGCATGCCTGTCATTCCTTATTATGAACATCAGAACTAAAAGGCAATCTTTTCAGGCCCTACAGCCCCAAAGTATGATTTATATTAGGACTTAGTAAATTTTCCAGGTCAAATTCCTAACTTAGCAAAATGGAAGCCTGACCTTACTCATGAGTGGCCTCTACTGGTTTTATCTGTATTTAATTGCAGTTGTTTTGAAGCCTTTACTGGCAAATGCTTAAATTGACTAGGATGATTCAGAAATCTATAATTAATAGTAAGCAGCTACCTTTTTTTTATTAAAGAATTTTTAAGGATCCTTTATGATGAAGGATTGCAGTACAGACAACTTACTTGGTAGACAATATTCCAGGGTAGGACTGAGTCTTGGCTTAACACTGATTTAATCTGCATGGACTGGCAGCGATTTTTGCACCCCTTCTACCTGCTGAGTCTAGTCCATGGTATTTTCATTTAATGCTAGTCTACATTGTGTTCTAGACCTAAACTAGACCTGTTACTCTTTTCTTTTTTTTTTCTCCCAAGTAGTGTTTATACATTATGTAATAAAAACTAAAAGGTTAATTGATAAATGAAGCTGTCCTGTGCCTTATTTCACCTTCAGAAGTTTCATGTGCTCAGTTTCTTCTCATTTACTGTTTCAGGTTGTTTTAATGGTTTGTGAGCTTTCATGCATTTACATGTAGTACAGAGACTAATCAGTGTAGCAGGTTTTGTTATGGAGCGCTTCGGGCTACTTACTATTTCCCTTAGGAAAGGGTCAGTTGAGCTCCTTATCCATAGGGCTTTCATTATATGTCTACTACATCTGCCATCACAACCACTAAATAGACAGGCAAAAGGATGCTGATCCCCTTTCAACATTGAACCTTGCTATGTAAAATTATTCCTTCTAGTTAAAGGCCTACTACTGTTCCAATTCTGCACAGGGTTTTTACAGCATAGTCTAATAAATGCTGAAAGTATTTATGATAACACCTTGTCCTTTAAACAACCATTCATTGATGACAGACTGCTTGGAGAAATTTCTTTTTGACCCATGACACAAAGTTGGCGGCAAATCAGGGAAAGCATTCAACCATCCATCAGTCATTTAGCACAATCTAGGAATTTCTTAGATCTTTATTAAATGCAAGAGAAGTTGCATGGAGTTAACTGTGCATAAGAAGAATTTACAGTAATGCTGTGCTACAAAGATAAACTACTTCAAGAAGAAAAGTTGTAAGGTACAATTCTAAGGCAGCAAACGGAGGCAGTAGAATATTCTGTATCCTCCAACCTCCTATCACTCCTCCAATTTCCACAAGATAGGTCGCCCATTAACTTCTTTGTAAGGGATATAAGCCCGTTACTAACACCTGTTACTTACACTGTTAAATTTAATAAAAAACAAACCAACTTAGATTAACAAGATAATGCTTTATTTACTATATTCTAAAAAGTCAAGTTAAATACCAAATTCTAGTACTCATACAACCTTTCCACAGTAATTAATCTGTTCCTGCACTACCAGATAGTCATTCCTGAATGCTTTTTCTCAAGACTGCAATGGGAAAAGCTCTAGCTATGCAATGGCCTATAGTAATACGTTGGCTACTTTTAAAAACATCCACAAATAAATTCAGCTGCTTGCTTACTGCATTCACAGGAAAAACAGCAGCATGTTTGTCCTATGGAGGGTCCAAGTTTTGCCCTAGGAATAATCACCTAAAACACCTGCTGGAACATTCTAGGTTTATGCATGAGGACCCTGATAACAGATGCAAATGAAATGTTAAAGACATTATCTGTCCCTATTCTTTGTTTTTTTGTTGTTGTTGTTTGGACAGTTACTCAGCTTCCCCTATGCCTTTTAAAAAATATCAACACTAGACAATAGTGGTTAGTGATACAAATAAAAGAAATGAATTGCTACTACAAGCAAACTAATATAAAAGAGAAATTTATGTCTCTTGATAGCACCAAAGCATCTCTCCCTTTTAGCATTCTTACACAGCAGTCCCAGGTTCTGGTTTTTGGTCATTTCTAGAACTCTTTGAGCTCTCTTCCTGCAAAACTTTTACCATCAGTTGCAGTTGAAAGATCTTAAGAGAAAGTTTTACCTACATTCACAGAAGCTCACAGAAGCTACATTAAGTTTCTGTAATATGTAATTAGAAAACCTAGGACCACAACATGAAATAATGGATAACCAGCATCTATTTTTACAGATGCTAATTCTGAACAGGCTTTTCAGACTGTATTTGGCTAAAAAAGAAGGCTACTAAAGACAAAAGTTTCCTTTGTGGCCTCCTAAATAAAAACTTCACTAGAACTCCTTTATGCTGCTTAACTTGTCTCTTAGCTGCTTCTGTGTAGATATCCCCAATTTACTGTTTTCAAGTTTGATTCATTCATCCTACTGTACCTTTTCTTCTGTTACAGTAGTTGAACAGATTTAGTATATAAGTATTCATTTTGAATTCTGCAAATTCCCTAATAAACCTTATAAAGGTATCTGGCACCTCTGCAAGCTGTTCCAGAAGCTGTAGACAGTTGCTAGAGGCTGACACTACTTAATTACGGTGATTTGTTTCATAGTATTTTTTTCAAAGATCCCCAGTAAAAAAGACTGAAAGAAATACTCTGTATTTGCTCACAGATCATCAAATTTCCAAAGGCTTTAAGTACAAAAAACTGATATAAAAACTGATGAAACAACATTAGGGTGTAAGACCAAGTTAGTGAGTAACAGTACTATGATAAAAGGTGCTCCCAAACTTTTTTTCCCTAAGGAGCTTCAGCACGCACAGTGTGTCCATCTGGTACATTGTACATGATCACAAGAAACTAGGATTTCTCAGTGTCAATCTGCATTTGATGCCCCAAATCTCATGGCTCCTTTTATTGCCAACAGTTGGCCTTGCAATGCTGGTAAAGTGTGAACCATTGATCTTCATGTCAGGCAGTGCTTCCTCGAGGAACTGCAAGGAGCTATCAGTCACTATTCCAAACACCTGAAGAGTCTTCAGTGTTCGAATTTCACCAAGCTCTCTAGAAAGAGAAAAATATAAAATTAATCATGAAACTGTAATTTTTTTGAGTTTTTCAGCCTGTACCCAAGGTAGATAACTCCATTTCTACTAATTTTTTAGAAGAGGGTACTACTGAAGTACATACTTAATTGAAACTAGTACTCAGCATTGATACTTCAAGAAACCGGCTGAATAAATTACTTCTTTGCAAATATCTCTCACAGACTGAAAATAAACTGATTCTTCCCCTTTCATATCCTTGGACTTAAAATCTAAAACAAGTGAAGGCAATTGCCCAGATGAAGTTCCAGGATGTGGCTTAGAGGACACAAGCCCCTGAGTACTATCAATCAGTCTCCAATTTGTAGCAGTATTTTGGTGAGTAGCCAGACCCAGCTTATTGATTGCTTTACATTTTCCCAGTCACTATCTGAACTGTGTATCTTACAAACAAGTACTGGACAAAATCAAAAGGCTGAGGCATGTGCTTCCACAGCAAAGGTGCTTCAGATTCTCATTTCCAGTTATCCCGTTCCTCTCAACCTTTTTTTTTTGTTGTTTGTGCTGACAAACAACCATTTCCATTGTGCTGACATTCTTCCTGAAGGTATTGGACTGAAAGCTTCTATACTAATAAGAGGCAGAATGACCTCATGAACCAGTCACTCTAAGCCATGTTTCAGTCACAATCAATAACTGATAAGGATGCACACAAAAGCAAATACACCCAGCTTACTAGTCCAGCCAGTACTGTCATCTCTGCCAGCTTTACCAAACCTTGCTGCACACTCAGAAGTCTGGTAGTGACATCAATACTTGTCACTGGCAGGACTGCAACCTCCCATGCCAGCAATGAGTACCACTGGTATAATGCCACTAACAGAAGACATGAGGCATGCATAAAGCAGCCAGTTCCATGAGTACACCACTGGAAGATTATCTCAGCTTTGGCTCCAGTCTAGATTCTCAAAGGTACAGGTTCTAGCAGTTGGGTTATTTTATCTCAGTTTTATTCCTCATAGCATTAGGTTTTTTTAAACAGTACTTGGAATTTTAACCTAAAATAAAGTAAATTTAAATTAACTTATCCTCTGCATGAACAGCAAACCAAAGCTAATTAGAGGTTACTTACACTAAGGCAGCAGGTGATATCTGGTAACATCGGCTAAGGCACAGGTGTTGCAGGAACACAAGTTGTTTAAAATACTGGAAGCACTCAGGCTTTAACATCATGCTGTCACTGTACAGAGAACACATTAAATAAAGGTTTAAGTATACAGCAGCAATAAATTTGCCATTCTGAAAGTTTAGGCAGAGGAATTTATTGAATATCTACTTTTTCTACCATAAAAGTATGTTTTTGCTGAATGTGGACACAACCCATGTCTCATGTATGTGCTGGGCACACAAATGGGCAAGTGAAGGAGAAGTTTCTTTTCACACAGATACTCTGCAGCAGAACTTAGGCCATGAACAGACAAGTTCTTCAGAGATTTCAAAATTCTGTAACTGACTAGGTCAAAACCAAAATACACCTTTTTTTGCAGTTACATGGCCAAGTAACAAATTTGTATTAGAGATTACTTAAACCCTCTGTAGGATGCTAGGCTAATAAACTGTAGGTATCTAAATGCTTCCTTCCATTCTACCAATCAATTACCATCTCTTGTTAGTTAACAAATCCTGCAGGTATCTGGGGTGACAAAGACATTTTCATTTACTTACCTGCTCCAGATTAGGCCACACCAGATAGCAAATTTTTTGTAGGTGAGGTTGAGTAGTGTTTTCTGGACGTGCAGTGCTACTCATTGCCTTAGTGCTAACCCCTGAACCACAAGGATTTAAGGACTGGCTACACAGGTCTTCTTACCTGAGATCTAAATGGACAAGCAAAGGACATCTCTCCACCAGTGTTTTCACATCTGAAAGAGTTCACACAGAGTCAGGCCCTCTTTCAATGAACAAGATGGACGTGCTTTACACAGCCTACTCACAGGTCCACACATGTTCATTTATACCTTTTCACCTGAAACCCCTCAACTGAGGCACATTTTTTCAACTACAAGATAAATGCTTAAGACTTACAGCATACAGTCTGCCTGTGAAGATACCTTACAAGGACTTCTAACCCTCAGCAAAACAGACATTTAGTTCAACATATCATCCCTAGAAGTCAGTGGCATCAACCATCAATTTAGGAAGACAGTAATTTAAATTCTACTTTTGTGAAATCTACTGAGACATAGTAATGGTGAGCTGCCTGAAATACTTATATGTAGTGAAAAAGTGACTAAAATTTCCATGCATCAAATATCCTTTCAGAGCACCACATCCTTTAGGCATCTCCATTTTACCCTGAGAAAGTTCTTTCCTTATGACAGAAAGTTACGGTTTTTCTGATTCAAACAGTATATTTTTGACTTTCTTTTCATTGTCTGCAAGTAGCACTGAATCACCTGTGGTTTGGATATCACCTAAAAGCCATAGCAAGGTGCTCAACAACATGCCAGAGAATTTGTATTTCAGCATTCATGTACAGGAAACTGAACAAAACAATATCTTAATTATGATGATTAATGCACTACTCAAGTCTTACGCCTGATAAATTGCACTGAAACAGAGTAAAGTCACTCGGGGAAAGTGTCTGACAAACAGAAATGGTCAGCACATGGTCTCCAATGGCTCAGCTAGAGGGCCCAAGGTTCAAATTCCTGATGTGGAGAAGATTATGTAGCATATTTGTTTATGGGTTCGGGGCTGAGATAAGAAGATTTGCCTATTTCCCCACACAGGGAATGCATGAAGGGGTCTGTGTGATATTTAAAGAGAAATGAGAGGTCACCCCCTGCATGTCATCCAATGCCCTATTGTCATATTCACTCATTGCGAAAATTAAATTCTCTTTACCACGAAAAGACTTTCACCCTTTAGCTATGCTCTTGTTAATTTTCATGTACCCTCCCCCAAATCCTGACTTACCTGCATTTTCTATAACCCTCCAACTTAATAAAACTTTTCTTCCTAGAACTATTAGTAAGTAAATAGCTAAATGTTGATTATTGAGATTATTTGCCTTCCAAATTAACTGGTATCTGGATGTCAGTCTGAAACTCAAGCACTTACTATGTCTGTTCTTTTTTAGAAGATGCTTTCAGCAAACATAACAGCAGAAGCCTTAAGAACGCTCTAGGAACAGTATCTGGAAGGCTAATTCATAGCACACAAAGTCCTGCCTCCGGGACTTAATTCACAAGTAAAGGCTGTTCCTTCCAGTTGAAGAAGAAAGGAGTTTTCACTTGACTGTTCCTAAACTCAGAAGAAAAATCATCTCACCCTTCATGCCTGAGGCAGAAATATGAGTAAGGGTCTCTGACAGCAAGAACTTCAAATTATACAGAGCACAAAAGTTACTGTTAGTGCATGATTCTTCTATACAAAGAGTGAATGCCAACCAGAAGAAAATATAAAACCTGCTACTTCATCCCATAGTGGGATAAAGGTTTATCACTGCTGTTTACCTGCTATTTGTAGATTTTCTCTGTATCCACTTAAATTTAACTGGGTGACCTTTGAAGTAATATGATTGACTGCTGCTTTGACGTGAGTGGCTGTGAACTCACACCAGGACAAGTTCAGCTCCTCCAGCCTATACACAAATGAACAGAGTTGTTAACAAAAATTGCTGAAATGCAGTTCATATTCTAGTATTCTCCATTATAGTTGATACTTTTAAAGCAAATACTTGTAATATGCCTACTGCCAACTTACTATATTCATGACTAGAAATTCTAGTATGACAATAATTAAGCACTAATAAATGGAGTAGGTTACCCAGCCAAATCTGTCGTTGGAGATTTCAAGATCCAACCAGAGAAAACCCTCAACCACCTGGACAGTGCTAATTTTAGACCCTGGTCTGGGAAAGGGGTTAAAGTGACTTCCCAAAGCAACATGCAACTGGAATGATTTCGTAATATCTTAGGAAGTGAAGGCTCTCTCCAGAACAGCCACAAGGAGACACTGTCTTTTCATCAGGTTTGTGACCTGAATCTGTTACAACCGAACAGATGGTCACGTTGAGAGGAAAAACCACCATCCATTTTTAGCATTGGTCAGATGACCAATTAATCCTAATTAGCATAAAATAATTCATAGTTTTATATAAGCACAGGTCACGCTGTGAGTTCAACTCTCTTTATCTGCTTGATTACCTATAGCCTGTCACCATGGGGCTGGGACAAAGTATTGTTCTGTGTGCAGGTGCTATAGCTGTAACCAAGGAACAAAGACACAGTGAATGCACAGCTAGAGCATTTAGCTAGCACTCTCCACATAAAATGAAAAAACAGTTGAATTGCCACTACCATTCCTAGGATCAGGTCTGCCATCTGCTATTCACTGTGCATTGCACAGACTGCCATCCCCTAAACAGCTCATGATCTGAGTCATCAGACCAAGCAACAGAAAGATTAAGGCTCTGACTGCCCACTAACTTGCAATTTGATTAAAAATCCACGCTTTTGCAGAAGGAATGGTTACGTATGTTGTCCTGCAGGTCACAGGAAGTTGGCAGAAAGATTGGGATACAAATCCTGAATTCACTGAGGCCCAGTTAAATGACATTGTGCCAGCAGATGCTTCAATCACTGGAGCTGTCAATCTGAACACAGCCCATCATAAACTAGAAGGTTACTGAAGGATTATTCTACCATGGAAAGGCACAGTGTTTTCTCGGCCACTCATGCTGTACACTCTGATTGCAAAGGGAGCTCTGGAACTCCACTTCCAAAACACACGTCTTTGTGAGACTCACATAGTATTTTCAAAAAAAAAAATGGAGTTAAATTTACATGATATCAAAGGAACATAAGGTTTACGCACCCAAAAAGACGACTCAGAAAACCCATGAAAAACTACTGAAATACATCTTTGCTATTAAAGAATAAAATAGCTTGATGGAAAGAAATTACCTGACTATTCAGCTAAAAATCAACTGTTAGGCATTTAGGAACAAAACCAGCCACATTAAAAAAACAATTAAATACAAGAATAACTGGGATCCCTAAGGAATAAAAGAAATCCTTTGTTTCAGGAATAGCAAAATCTGGTTTTGTCTTACATGGAACAGCTGCTCAACATCAGCTCCAAGGCTTCTGCAGAAAACCCTGAGCACCCACAGAGATTTAGTCGTATCAAATTGGGATTTCTAGCAATGCTCCTGTAGAGAGAGAAAAAATGAAATAGCTGATAAAATTTAAATGCTGAACACTGTTTGCTTTGCTAGTATGTGACTATTTTTAAGACCTAATTTCCTGGACAGGGACATTAAACGTGCATTAAACGTTCATTAAACGTGAAGTACTCCATCTTTAATCAACTGACCAACCTGAGCCACTAAGGGTCTCAACTCTGTAGCTGCTGCATCAAGGCACAGCATTAAAAGGGATACCTGTCTATTACCTGACGCTGCTGACAAGTCTGCATATTTACAAACTACTAAGTTTACAATAAAGTGGTTTCTTTTCACCTTCTCCTATTGTATCTTAATAAACATACACCACAGCTTATCAGAGATGACTACACCTCTACAAAAGACAAAGCAACCATCCCATTTCTGATGTCACCCTTTGGCAAGATGGAGGTTATTCCAGGACCAAAATTCATGTCCAAACAGCATCCCCTAAATGCATGTGTTTGCAAGACTAAAGCACACATACAGTTATAAAATTTGTTCAGAAGGCAATAAAAATTCCATCATTACTACCCATCATTAGTAGCCTGGTAAGTACCCAATTTTCAGATAGTTTTAACTGTTACTGCTGATAGTATAAAAAGCCAAACTATACTGGTTTATTTGTATTCTGGTTCCCCCTCCCTGGAATGAGGAAGGCATCAGAAAGCAGGACAGCCAGGGCCTCTGCCATCTGACCTATGGTCCCTGGCACCTCCACAATTCCCTGGTGTGACCGAAGAGGAGCTTCACTGCGCACCCATTAGTGTCTTTGCAAAAAACCACTTTGTCTGCTTGACAGAATCTGTAATCTTCTACAACTTCAGAAGTTCAACCAAAAAGTGAGCAACAGTGCAGAAGCACAGCGGGCATCTGATGGGAGAGCTACTGAGAGCCCTTGGAATAGAGAAGAACCTGCACACCAAACACGTGGGAGTGCAAAAATGGGAAAATAAAAGTAGCTCTGCTGTACAGATTAGCTGTGGGAATATGGACACATAAACCCTAGAGAGGTGAGCAGTTTCTCCAACTTCCTGCTACTCTGGGGGAGAAAAAAAAAAAGGCACCTAAAACTGGCCATGTCAAAAGACTCCCACAATGAACAACTTTCTACTGCATTCTTTCACTAGCCTGCACAAAATGATTGCACCTAACAGAAGGTATTTACTGAATATTCCCAAACATGTCACTCACTTGATGATGTTGTCAGAAAGCACCAGACCTTCCAAGCTGAGATTCTGCAGCTTTTCACACAGACAAAGAATACTGTGGAGATCTGCAGCAGACACTGTGCAGTTTGACAAATCCAGGTGCTGAATTTTAAGAAGACTAGCAAAAAAAGGACAGAAATGTTACTAAAATTGCATTAAAACTTGTTCCATAAATTCTCCACATAACAAATATATCCCATTTCTCATAACACCTGGAAGTCTATCCTGCTGGAGTTAAACTATTTTTTGAGTGTACCATATAAAATGCTGGAGATTATGATAACTCTTTGCCCTACAAAATAAAAACTGCAAAGGCATTACAGTGCTTGATATTAAAAAAAAAATCACATCAACTGGGTTTTAGATAACTGACAGGTAAGTGCAGATCCTCCTGTTTCAACACAGGCTTAACCACTGATTAGCTCTTCCACACTCCAGAGACACCACAAACACTGCTGCTGGTTGCTATTACCTTAAAACAAAAACCACATAGACTGTGAATATTTGAGACTCAGTTTCAGGATTCAGCACATGCAGAAAAAGCCTTACTTGCTTGTTTTAAATAACGGATCCCCAATGCAAGATCTTGGGCAGCGGAACACAGTAACACCTGCAGGCAACAACTGTCCAAGCACTCCTGGCAGCAGATTCCCACCAGTCAAATCAAGAGTCTGCCAGAGAGATTCATCAAACCTGGGGCATAGAATTTTACTTGTTAGTGAGTTCAAATGGGTAATGAGTCAAAGCTATGAGTACAACCACAGAAAGTTTTCAGTATCAAAAACAGACTGAGAGAAGGGAAAGCTATTTAAGAGACTACAATCATATGAAAACATGTGACACATCTTTTGGTTATACATAACTACATACGGCCTAAATTGAATTATGTATGTATAAATAAGATGAGACCCAGACCATTTAATGGTCTGTGGAAACAAAAACTTTCCTTAGTACTAAATGACAAGAAGTAATACTTACGAAAGTCGGTGCCATCTCTTGCAAATCATAGAAACTTTCAGCAAATCCTTTAAGGGCAAATAGGCAAAGATTGCCAAAAGCAGTTCATCTGGAAGTGCATCCAAAGAAATACCTTTAGGGAAAGAGCAATACATGCTCTAGTTAAATCTGGTTCATTTTTGCCTGCTGGTCAGATGCCTTGTTTCGTTTGGTTGTATCTGTAGGTTATACATCACATCAGCCCCACTATTCAATTTCCTTGCAACTCATCATTGTAGGAAGATATTTTTACCATCTTAGTCTAGGCACAAGTAGTAAATTGAAAGGTTCCTGTAATATTCACTTTGTATACATAGTAAAGCCATGGACACTTCTCACACACTCACTTGGGGAACAAGAGAATCTTAGTTACTGCCTTTGTAACCTAATGCTTGTATAGTTCTCTGGGTTTCCCCCCTCCGCCCCCTCTGCTGAAATTCCCACTCTTCCTATGCATGCAAGGGTCCCAGAAGGGAGCTCAAGGTAAGCTATGCCTCTATGTGATACACAGAAAAAATCAGATACTACAAACTGCTTCCTAAAATGCACGCCATCACCACTCCAAGACTTATGTGAAACAATGTGCTGCAAATACAGCTTCTCTCAGGGCTCCAGAAGGTGTCGTGATTCACTTGGGAGATTTCTGGGTGGTGGAGCTCAGTTAACAGCTGCTTTTGACCCAGCACCCTGTCTTATATAAAAAGAGGACTGTCTGAAAGCATTCCCACCTTCTGTGTGACAGCATAATGTCTGGAAGAGCTGCTTATTCATTTTCCCATACTCATCCCATACTCACCCAGACTAAAACCACCTTCTGACACCAGGGAAATGAACCCAGTATTTCAAGAGCCCCAAAGCCCTGCTCTTTCCCCTTCCAGCCCAGCAGCCTTCCACCCTTTGATGTTCTTTCCCTGTAGCTCTCTGGCATGGTCCCTCACGTTGCTTGTTTCCATCAGGAGCTGGGACACAGCCCTGCTGGCACACCTCAGCCTGCATTCCTTATTTACCCTTCCCCTCCTGCCTCCAAACAAGTAATTTTTGGATTTACTTTTAAATTGGTTTTAAATTGATTGATTTTAGCTTGCTTTTTCTCTGTGTGCTTTAACCAGTAAACTAGAGTGAATGTTGGCAACAAGATTTGTCACACTTCTGCTTTTATATTAAACCTACTTCTGCTGCTGATTCTGTAAGTGACCTTAAAACACTGATTCACAACACAGCCCTGCTGGGCCAAAATGCCACCTACGTCCTATAAACAAGAGCAGACAGGCAGAGGGACATGCAGCACAACCACCCAGCACACATACACAGGCGCTCACAGGATTAGGCAGTAGAGAACCATGCTTTTCATGGGCCACAATTCTGGAGCCAGACACATCGCCTTTGTTTAAAGGCATACATAAAAGGGGATTTATCACCCCAAGCCTGAAAACCACTAGATCTAAGAGTGACAATCTGCTGGCTAAGAGCAAAAGTAAACAGTAAAGCAGGGCGAACTTGTGATACCCACTCTCCATCTCTACTGAAGGTCCAGCAGAACCTGGACCTGCGTGACAGTACCTGACTCTGCTTCTCGGAGCAGCCACGGCCGGCGCACTATAACAAAGTCCTTTTCGTTGTCCTTGACCTTCTGCCGTTTTGGAGGAAGGCAGGGCGAAGACACCAGCAGATCCTGTGGTGTATTTTCATTGCCCAGCTTGTCTTTCTTAAGGGCCGACACGCCCATGCCCGAGAGAAGTTCCGATGTCTTGCCGGAGTCCCATTCCAAGCTGGTGGAAACATTAGTGCTAGAGGATGGGATCTCCTGGAGATGCTTTCTGCAGACACAGCAAAACCCAGAGGCTCTGAGGGTACTGCCAGACTGACACCAAGCACAGAATGGGGATCCTTGCAGCATTTCAGTCACTCGTACTCCACATCCACACACAGGACAACTAAGTGCGGGATCTGCGGGCGCTGGAAGCACAAGCAGCGGCCACAGCGCAGGCGTGTGCTCGGTCTGCCAGACTTTGGGGAAGGTCCCGCCAGGGATTGAGCGCGGATGGGGCTCCCGGATGGGGCGGGCGAGAGAGCGGGGAGCGGAGCCAATGGAGGCGGCGGGATACGGCAGCCTCCCAACACCACCAACCCCGGACACAGCCGCGACGGCACCGCGCGGGACCCTCGCACGGCGGGGCGGCAGCTCGGGCAGCGGGACGCGATCCACGGGGAGGTGGGGGAAGCTCTCCCCGCGGCTGCCGCCCGCTGCGGCCGGGAGAGAGGCGGCCCGGGGATCCCGCACACACCGCAACCCCACCAGCCCCAAGGGCAAAGGCCGCCGCTCCGCCGGGACCACCCGCGGGGCCGCACACACACGTGTGATCCCCGCACCGCTCGCAAGCCCAGGAGCTCTTTCCCGCTCCCTCGAGTCCCACACCCGCTAACGGGGTTCCAACGCACAGCCATCCCCACACAGTCGGGGGACCCGAGGGGGGTCTGCGAAGTCTCACGTGCTGCCCCGGCGCCATGCGGCTCCCGCGCAGCCTAGCATCGGTACTCGTATCCCCGCGTCGCGGCGCATCCCCGCGTCCCGGCGCATCCCCGCGTCCCGGTGTTCCCGTGTCCCGGTGTCCCCGTACCTGTACATGGCGCTAGGAGGCCCGCGCGCTCCCCGCGCCTTTCAGCACCGCGCCATCCCGGCGCCGGCCGGAAGCCACAGCGGGGGGGAGCGCAGAGACTGCCGGGAGTTGTAGTTCGCAGCCCCGTGCCCGCCCGGGGCGGGGCTGTGCCGGGCCGGCGGCGGCGAGCGGCGAATGGCGGCGGCTCCGATGCGGAAGAAGCCGGGAGCGGTCGCCGCTCCTTACGCCACGCTCTGAGCCCGGTGCCGGCCGGGATGGCGGGCAGCGGAGCCCCGCAGGGAACGCGGCGCTGAGCGGCGGCTCGGCCGAGGTGAGGCAGCGGTGAGCGGGACGCGGGGCCGGGCGGAGCAGGGCCGCAGATGCCGAGTCACGGCCGGGCCAGTTCTCTTGAGCGGGGTCGAGAGCCGGGTGGGAAGCGGCAGCACCCGGTTACGTCCTCTGTGGCAAGGACACGGAGGGAAGGATGGTCGCGGGGCAGTGCTGGGTGAGGGCGGTCGGCGCGTTCGCTTTCAGGCTCTTATCCCGGGCATTGCTCCCCCGTCAGGGACCCCGAGCACGTAGCGCGGGGCGGTGCTGGTTCCGTGCCCGTGGAGCTCGGTGCTGTGCCGCACAGGCCTGTGCGCACACGGCCGGGCGGGGAGCGCTGGCACATTGCACCGTGGAAGCTTTTCTCTGGGGACACCTGAGACTGCCCGTGTGTGGCTGGTCCTGACCCTCACCATGCTTGTTCAAACCCTGCAGTCTTTTCACACCGTGTTTCACAGCCCGCAGGACTTTCTGCAATGCAGCGCTTCCTGCGCTTTTTTTCCCCCAGACTGCTTGTTTTGAAATCGGTGGGGATGGAGAACTAATTATGAACACACCTACAACCCGCTCTTAGTCAACCACTTGCTTGTAAATGCTCTTCTTTGTTTACTGCGTAACGATGGAGAGACGTGCCTGTAAAATTGAGGGTGATGATGGAACCCGTGGCAAAGACTACACAACTTTAAATCACATACAGAGAATGATGTGACTCAAATTAACATTCATATCATCTTTTAAAAAGTATTTTAACCGTTTCCAGTTTTAACTTAAGTCACAGAACAGTAGTTCAAAGATTATTTAAGCAGATAATCAGATGCAAAAGAGATGGAGATCTGGTTTAAAAAATAAAGCTGAGTTCATTTCACCTTTTCTGCGGACACTTTTTTCTTTGTGAATCATGTCACTCTTCTCTCTTAATGTATTAAAAGAGATTAAAAGATGATTTTGTGGAAAATCCAAGTGTTTTTTACAATTTGGATATTAGCAAATTGTTTGCCTGTGTGCAGTGTTGGGGCAGTCATGTGACTGTCTTACTGACACCTGCTTTGTGTGAGTGCATTAGTCTGGTAGCCCAGATAGCGATTTCTATTCTTTTTTTAGATTCTGTACGGTGCAACTGTACAGTGCTTGTGTTCGATTCTATTTCAGTTCCTCCGATATGTGAGTTATTTTCTTCTATGTGTTATTTTCAGCATACTTTCCTAAACTGTTTGAAAGCTTCAGCCTCTATGGCTGGTAATATATTAAATGGTAATTAAATGGTAATTTATAATATAATAAAATATATTACCATTAAATGGTAATATATTAAAAATTGGACTTGATGATCTTGAAGATCTTTTGCAACCTTAATGATTCTGTCATCCTTTAGTAGAGGACAAAGCAGCACCATGTAAAAAGCAAATGAGCTTGCCATGGTTTTGTACTGATGACCCCTGCTTGCATTTGAACACAAAAATCTTAATGTTCCTTGGTCAAGCATTTGTCTTGCATTTAGTGCTGCTGTGTGGAACCTAGATTCCTGCAAAATCAGAGAGTACTGCCATTTTGAGTGGTGTCAGCACAGCATTTTATTTTTGTATTTCGAAGATACAAAACATGTTTCCCTAAATATTGATCTATTATCAATTAAATGTTTAGTCAATTTCAAATTTTTCATTGCAAAATAGTTGAACTGATAGTTACTGATAAAGTATCAGTCAATACATAGACTGACTAGTGTGTCTTAGAAAAAAAAGCCATCCATGCAAATTGCTTTCTTCATTAATCTCAGAAGTTGTTTCTCTAAAATAGTGCAATCAGATAATATCTCTGGTTGGTTTTCTCGGGCAGTTTGTGGCTATTTTCTTTCTTCACATAGCTTTCTCACTGTAACAGAGATAAAGCAGGTCTTTGTCTACTTAGCATTTCTCCCAAGCTGTAAGGGCCAATGTGTAATAATAAAAGTAAACAGAAAAACCCAAACCAACCAACCAGCTGAACAAAACCCACGATGCCGCCCCTCCCCTAAACCTGAAACCAGCCTAAAAGAAATCCCTACAACATATTATGCAGGTTTGGATATTTAAATGGCTGAAGGGACTATTTGTGTTGTTTCTTTGCCTCTTGGTCTTCTCTCTTTACAAGTTCTGAAAAGTAAGTTACCTCATTTTGTTGTTTTAAGGTAAGTGTCAAGGGCTCTTAGTGTGGGGCAGTTCTATCAGTACTAAAGGCTGTAGTCTACTACTACATGTCTGTAGAGTGAGGTCTTTCTTTATGATTCTTAGCAGCACCATTTTGCTGAGCAGGGCAGGCTTCAGAAACCAAACACTGGATTTTTTTTGCCAAGTGAAATGTGCTGGTAGAACCTCAATAAGAACTAGCAGATTATTCCCTGACAGAAAGGCAGAAGGTGGTCCCTGAACCGGCCATTGATGTATTGCTGGAGATGGCAGCTTTTGTACTTGCAGGTGATTTGTGAGTTCAGCTGGAGGTGGGAGATGCTGTTGCCCAGATATTATTTTGATTTGTTAAGGCTCTCAGTTCTATTCCTGACTGTCTCTCATAATCCCTTTCATAGTTTGGCAACTTTTTTGGTGACAGGTTTTCTTAAGATGTAGTTATGATCTTTAAAAATATAAAGTAAGGCTGCTTGGTTTTTCAGGTGTTACAACTGAAATAGAAAAATCTCTAGACATGCAGCTTTTTCAATCTGTTTGATCTCTACCTGAGAATCCTTGAAGAGCAAGAAAAAAAAAGTCTTTAGTATTCTAGAAATGTCTGAGGTACCAGACAGGAAAGCCAGAAGCATGGTGGATGTCTTTATTAGTGATCTGAAAGACAGGCAGAGCTACAGATTGTCAGATTCCTCTTCTTTTTGAACTCCTGAAAAAAATTTTGGCACTAAAGCTATTTGTAAGTACATAGAATGTAACAGGTAAGTAAAAGACAGCATCAGGTTGTCAAGGACAAATAGTTGAAATAATCTAATCTATTTCAGTAGTGACGGATGGAGCTACTGATACAAGAGGATCAGTTTATAATCTTATATATTGCTTAGTAGGACTTTGATTCTTTTCCTTAGGATGTTTTTGCCTTGGAAAGAAAGCTGGAAAGAGCCACTTCTGTGGCTGTGGCTATTCCCTTGTCATATACTTTTAATGTTTTCAGAGTTTCCCTAATGGAATAGCATGACGATTAAAACTATAGAAGGCACAAAACCATGAGAGATTTCAGGTCTTTCTGAGAGTGGTAGCGTAAGTAAAAATACCTTAAAGATTTGGAAACTTGTTTGGAGGGAGCAGGTACAGCTGAGTGGAGTTTTGTGCCTGTGTTAAGCAGGAGCAATCAACCATAGAAATACAGGATAGAGAAATAGTGTTGTGTTTCCTGGAGGGAAAGAATTTGGAGGCCTTAATAAAGCCGAATTTGTGAAGGAAACATCCTGTTATCCTATTTATACTTTCTAGTAAGGCATGTGAAGCAGTGTTTACTCCTCTGTTCGGGCCTCCTTGGACATTTACTGAGAGACTGAGGGAATCCTTCACAGATACGTTTTACTTTTTCTAGCCGTTCTTTAAGAATATAATATTGGAGTGTCTTTGTTAAATTTGGTGCTATATTAAAGCTCTAAGAAGGTGTGGGGTTTTTCATTCTCTGCTGTTTCCTTTAGTAACTTGAGATTTCTGTACCAGGCAGCGTGGTTAGTTCATTTGTAATGTAGATGTCATGAGTGCAGTTACTCTTATGTTGGCAGGGTAATTTAATACTGTTGATAGTAGGGAGTCTATCATATAAAGAGAATTAAGCCTGAACTGAGCCCTTTACGATGCATGCGGAGTTAGTAGCTGGGTAAAATTAAAAACTTAACTGATTTTGTCTGTGTCTGAAAAGAAGCAGGAAAATCCTGCACTAACACAGGAGTGTGTCCTTGTATTTTAAGTTGCACTTCCCATGCCAGTGTTTCAGCTTTTAATCTTATCTGTATTAATCCGTAGTTGCCTGGTTGTTCAGAAACTGAGTATGTCAGTAAATACTTCTCCATTCATGGTGAGGGCTCTTGTTACTTTGTCATTGCTTTAATAGGAGCATCTTCTAAGCCATTGAAGGTTGTACAGTACAAGAGAGGTCTTCTGAAGTAGTTATTTCAGGACAACATTTTTTTAGCTGTTCTGGAATTTCAGCCAGCTGATACTAAGTAGCTGTATGCCAGTAGTGAGATAGCTGTCTAAATAAAGTGATGAAACAGGATGATAGGAAAGGAGCTTACCTTTCTTTGTGCTAACAACCAGTGAGAAATACTGCTTTCCACAGGAAAGCATGGCATTATATCCTGCAGTAGTGTATTTTAAGGCCTGATTCTAGTAGCACAGGACCCAGATATGTCTGCACTGTTGGGTTGAATTTAGTTCACCAGAAGAGCTCCTCTCAAGCATTGCATTTCTCACTTTGTGGATTTTCTTCCATTTAATCTTTCTATGTGGAGAGCTGGTTTTAAATGGTTTCTGTCTAAAGATTTTAAACTGTTATTTTGAAAATGTGTATACATTAATTCAAAATAACTCTGTTATTAGTATCAGTCTTTTGAAAAAAACCAGGTCTTTGTGTTTTGAGATTAAAATAGGAACCAGAGAATAACATAAAGATGTAGTTTATTGATAACTGTAAAGTCATTTTTGTCTTTGAAAGTGAGTTAAGTTGTGGTAGAAATCAATTCTGTCTTTATTTTAGCATATTCGGTACATTTTTATAATACTTCTAGAAGTACCCTTATGATAGTAGCTGAGTGCAGCATCTTGCACAAAAACTTTTTACCCTCTGTTTTGGTGGAAGCTTTTTCGGTGTTACTGTAATAAAACTTTGTGACTAATGAAGTGAATGCTGTATAATTTTTTTTGTTTACATGGCAAAAGGTGTGGCTGTAATGGGCATGAAAAGCTACATGCCAGATACCAGTGCCTTAATGAAGCTGATACATACTGGTTTTGTTATTTTTGCTTCTGTGGAATTTGCTGCTGTACTGTAAATACAAAAGACTTCTCTGAGGAAACAAGAATGTTACAATAAAGGACAGACAAGGACTTTCTTCGAATAAGTGATTGAGAAATGGGTGAGATATCCTGAGTTTTTAATGTGCAAATGATCTAGCTAAAGTAGAGTACAGACAGATAGTAAGAGGATAGTTTGTCCTAACGGAGGTGTTGATAGTTTGATAAACATGTTTGATGAAAGACAAAAAAGAAAAAATGTGTGCATGTTTGACTAGAAACAGGAAGGTAACTTGAGTTATTTTCAGAATACAGAATGCTCTGTGTCACAACTAAGCATGTGAGTAAACTGCCTGGTCTTACTGTGTGAAATTCAAATGTGAAAGTAGAAAATGGGGAGAAAAAAATTACGTTGGGGAAAAGAAAGTCACAGAATAATTGTTCCTCTGTGTTCTCAGGGTAATGGCATCCCAAACTTTAGAAATTTTTTTTGTGTAAATAAAAGAGTTTTCGCTGCTTAGTGTCCTCAAGCATAACAAGATCTGCTTAAGCAGTTTACTGAGAAATTAGTAAAAGAAATGGTTCACTTTACCAAGTTGTAAAGAGATATGTAAGTAAGTAGAGGGGAATTTCAGTAATAGCATTTCTTTTAAATCTCCAGAAAAGTGGAAGTATTGGAAGTCATAATAGCAAAGCCAAAGCAAAATCTATTTCCCTTAAATCAAACTAGCTAAATGTTAATCTTGATGGAGAGGCAAGTCAGATTGGCCACAGTAATAAACTTTATCTTTTTAATAATGCAAAAATGTCTGTGGTAAAATGATGTTTATTAAAAAGGTTTGGAGCAGTTTAAATAAAAGTGTAACAAGTCAGTTACTGTAATGGATTTCGCAGCTCACTCTACCTTTGCATAATAACTTGTTTGTATGAAGCTGTATGAACTTTTTTACAACAGTCCTGACTTAACAGTAACTAAATACAGAAGGACGAGCAAAGCAAAAATATATCATGGCAAGCCATACCAAATGATTTGAGAATTCAGTTGTTTCTCTGAATGGCACAGGAGAAGTAGGAAGATGAATTGAAATTCTTGAAATTCCAAACCTAAAAGAGGTGCATTACAGGTAGACTAACACACTTTGCTGTGGTTTTATGCTCTATTAACTCTTATGTACAGACTTTAAATGTGTATTTGAGGTATGCTCCATTAAAAAAGTTGTTCATTATCTATCCAGAAACATTTAATTTAAGTATTTAACCCTTTGTAAAAGTTAGTTGATTACTCCTAGAAGGAGGAAAAAGAGCAGAATAGATTTTCATCTTGAACTTTGTACTGGGCCTAAAGTTGGGCTAGTAGTCTGTACAAGGACAGAGATTTGCCTTCTGGATCTATTTTATATCAAGATGATGAACAGGAGTTGTCCCAATACTTTTCTGGAAATGATAGCATTGGAATGACATACTTTGATTTCTTCAGAGGATTTCAGGGCACCTTACTGAAAATCTTTGGTTTTGTCTGATAAGAATCCTGGTCACATGAAATATGAGAAGTTTGTTAATATATTTTAAAGTATCCACTGAACAACTCCTCTGTGTAAGTATCTTCCAGAGATTTTAATGTAATTAAATGTCTTTTTGTCTTGCAGTTCTGATCTGCTTTCCCAAGTGAGTGTGGTGCGGCTGGAGCCAACATTTAACAATGAGTGGTGCAGCGTTGGGCCTCGAGATAGTGTTTGTCTTTTTCCTGGCCTTATTCCTACTTCACCGGTATGGAGACTTCAAGAAACAGCATAGGCTGGTGATCATAGCAACATTATTGGCTTGGTATCTCTGCTTCCTGATTGTATTCATTCTGCCTCTGGATGTCAGTACGGTAAGAAATGTGCAGGACTTCCTGCTTAATTGCATCAAATGTGTATGATATTTCTCTAAACAAATGATTGCAAAGGACCAACTCTTAGAAACACCAAAGAAATCTTCCATGTAGTATCTTAATAAATTAAACATGACAATGTCTTGTGTTTATAATTAATTTTACTTTTTGTTGGTCTCATCAGATAAATCTCTTTCAAACATTTTAAAATTACATCATTTGTTGATAACAATTTTTAAAATCTGTTTAGGAGGCATAAGAACACTTTCAGTGTTTTACCTACTTGACTGCTAATTGCATGTTGATTTGAATATTTATTGGTATAATTAATTCCAAATGTAAACCCAGAGTACAGGAAATGTCACTAAAATAGGACTTACTACTTTTAAATAAGTATTATACCTCTTTGGTCACTGATATAAAACAAATTGTCTTTTAGACTATTTATAATCGATGCAAACTTGCGGTTAACTCCAGTCCTGCAGAAAGTAATGGCTCTTACATTACTCTTGCTCCAAGGTATGAGCTACATGTTTTTTCTTTAGACTGTATTTTATCATTTTCTTTTTTTAATTGATAGGAGCATATTGTGTTTTTAACACTGATAAATAAGTGTTATCTGTGTGATGCAAAATTTGAAATTTGTAAATATACAGGACAGTGAGGGAAAAGGTGATGAAAGGTGGATCTTTGTCTGCTGGGAGTAATTACATAGTAATTATGTAGTAGTTCTGGCTGATTGCTGAACTATTCTTTTTTGTGTTACTAGATTTCCTTTTTTGTTAAAGCAATAGGACTAAGCTTTTTGAGCAATTCTGGTTATGAGGAGAGACTTTGATGAATGCTTATCCTTTACAATCTTAAGGACTTTAAACCTGAAAATCTAATTTTATACCTTTGATTTAGACTATATGAATGAAATTAGCTTGTCTTCTATGTCAGGGGCATATCTAATTGCTTCTTGTAATTACATATATATGGTAATTGCAGTTATCTGAAATGTACTGTATTCCACCAAAGTAATGGAATAGTTGTGTCCTGGAAGGAAGAAAGTAATCCCTAAACATGGAGAAATAGACTAATGTGGGCTCTTTCCGTGACTGCTCATCTGGTAGCCTACACTGGTTGTTTCCCAGTGTAATTGATGTGTGCAGTGAAGCTATCTGCAAGATGTCAAGCTATCTGTAAGATGATCAGAGCCTTTAAGATGTCAGCTGATATGTCTGTGCAAAGTATTGCCAGTCTTGCTGCCCCAAAGTGGAGCCTGGAAGAATGGAGAAATGACAGACTTAAGTCACACAATATTGCACCCTATGCTTAAGACCACCCAGCAGATGTTAATTAAACATATTTCATTATATACACAATTTGAAAACCATTCAGTAACCTTTCAATTTACCTATAGCTTCAGACAAACTTTTTTTTTCATAGAATCACAGAATGGTTTGGATTGGAAGAGACCTTAAAGATCATCCAGTTCCAATCCTCTTCCAGGGGCAGGGACACTTTCCAGTATGCCAGGTTGCTCACAGACCCTTGCAACCTGGCCTTGAACACTGTCAGGAATAGGGCATCCACAGCTTCACAGGGTAACCTGTGCCAGTGCCTCACTACCCTCACAGTGAAGATTTTTTTCCTAAACTCTAATTTAAACCTGCCATCTGTCAGTTGAAAACCATTGCCCCCTGTCCTCTCACTGTGCCCATATAAAAAGTCCCTTTCCCTCCCTTTTATAAGCCTGCTTTAGGTACTAGAAGGCACTGTAAGGTCTCCTGGTGCCTTCTCTCCAGGTTGAACAACGCCTGCTCACTCAGCCTGTCTTCATAGGAGAGGTGCTGAAACCTTTAGTCATACTACCTGTCACTTTATCTTAATTTGATACTATTGAAAATATTTAGGTTGTGCACATAAAAACTTTCAACTCAGGCTAAACTAGTTTGACCCTGGAAAACACCAATTATTTCTCATTAGGTAGTCCTATCTAAGTTGACTTTATTGCCCCTTGACTCATCCTTGCTTCATTACTCAGACAGGTGTGTGCAAAAAAACCAAACTGCCTTAATGTAGATGGACTTTAATTTTTTTTTTCTCTCTAAAAGGATTAATGACTTTTCTAGTCTTCTGAAGTGAACACTTCCTGTTCAGAAGAGTATTGGCTTACTAATTGGCTTACTAAATCAAATTTTATATAAGACAGACTTTTGCCAACTGGGTGGCGGAAGAAACAACTAATACATTCTTTGTATGACTAAGTGCTCTAGATGATGATATGCCTAGATGTTTTTTAACAATGTGCTGCATAACTGGAGTTTATTGTTTTCTCTGTCTAAACAAATGTTCTTTCTGTGCATGAAATAATTATTACTGAAAATCAGAAGCTGTAACCTTAAAATGCTTTACTGAATAGTCCTCTTCAGTCTTTGAGCTTTTGACTTTTTTCTCTTAAGAAAGATAGCTTGTCCAGATACTTTATTTGTGTTTAGGAAAATGATAAATAATTCTAAGTGATCACTCAGTTTATTTGCTTGGGAGATGGTTGATTGTTGACTATGGACTCAAATAGTAGTACTATTTGTATGTTCTTTTCAAAGACCTTTCTAGATAGGAATTTCTAGAAGATGCTTTTTATACTCATGTCTCTACAACTAACAATAATATTCTTTACATTGTTACAGCAAGCAAAAATGTTTCAAACCCTGGAGTTATATTCCTGATGGAATTATGCCAATTTTCTGGCGTGTTGTATATTGGACATCTCAATTTTTAACATGGTAAGTAAGGCAAAAGAATATGGAGAACTAAGTGGACCATCATAATAGTCATACCATTCTTTAAAAAGGTGTATCACCATGGCAAAAGGCTTTTAAATTGTGTATTATTTACTGGTGAAATTTCTGTAATAATTACTGTACTAGCTTAGGCATATTCTTTTTTTGTCTTGCTTCTGTGGAAGCAAATTTCAGGTTGTAGCCGTTTATCCTTGGTTCACTTTTGTAGTTGAAAGTAAGCAATTTACACATGTTGGTGTTTGTGGATAGATTAAAGAAAGTGGGTTTTAGGCAACCAAATATCAAAATAATTCCATCAATCATTTGGATGATTTTTGAATAATATTGTAAATTAGTTGCTTTTATTGAAAATATTGTATAAAGTTTTAGATATAGCTCCAGAAAAAAGGTATGTCTGTGGGGTTTTGGATTGTCTGTGCTTTGTGTGGTTTCTGATCAACCTGTCATCAAATAATTATTTTTGTAGTTACTCAAGGGTATCAGGGTTGTTAGTTCGTTCTTATTTATCACCAGTTTTTCATAGCAAAGCTAACTGTATTGTTTTTATCTGCAGCTTGTTTAAGGTTTGCCATCAGACAGGTACATCTAGAATAAAAACATCTAAGTAGCTAATTTCTTAGAAGCTTGGGAGTCTTAAACTTTAACACCCCTGCCTCAGTAACCTGACACTGCTAAAGTACTTTTGGGGGTGGGGTTGGTGGTTTGGGTGTTCACAAGATTTTTTTGGTGGGGGTTGGTGGGGTTTTAGTTTGGTTTTCTTTTCTTTTTTTTTTTTTTAAATTGGCTGATGTGGTTTTGTTTATTTTCCTTTTCTCCTAGGATTCTGCTACCTTTCATGCAGTCATATGCTAGATCAGGAGGGTTCTCTATCACGGGAAAGATTAAAACTGCTTTGATTGAGAATGCCATCTATTATGGCACTTACTTGCTGATTTTTGGAGCATTTCTAATATATGTGGCTGTAAACCCAAACTTCAATTTACAATGGTAAGAATAATGTTGTAAACACTTCCTTGAGTTCTTACAGAATTGTCATGGATAATTTCTTCAGTGGATGAAATGGGTCATTCTGAAAAAACTAGTTTTAATTATAATATTTTGGTAGGCAGTTCAAAAGTTATGGTAACTTTTTATATGAAAGAGCCTTTTTAAAGTATTTATAGAAATTTGGGGGTTCATTTTCTGATTTTGGTGTGTACAGCAGAGGAATCATCTTGTATTTTCAATAGTGCTTTTTTTCTCCATACAAACACGTTTGCAAAGGTAGTGCAGACACTTTCTTTTTTATCAGAGCAGCATATTTCAAAAAATCAATACTTCCTGTGTAGTGCATCTGAGTGCTGTAGACTTCAAAGGTGAAAAGGAAAGTTAAAATAATTGACATCTATAAATTGATTATAGTCCTCCATACTAGATGGAATACAGATCAGAATACAAATTTCTGAACACGATACTCTGAATACAAATACTGAGTTCTAAGGCTGTTTCTTATAGTGACTACCATTACACTGTTTTGACCTCACTCTCTGTAAGTTTGATAAGTTAATGTTGTTTCCTAATGGAACATACCCCTTTAGGAGAACAGTTTGTTTGAGAACAAGCAAACAAATTCTTATCTTCCCTCCATAGTGAGCAGAACATGAGAGAGGAAAATTGTGGCAGCTTTAAATATGGCCAAGCAGCAGGTCTGGCTCCAGGCAAAAATTTCAGTGATACCTAGTCCATTCCTGTGAACTTGAAAGCCATATTGGTACATATTGATACTTCAAGGCTGGTTTCTTGCAGGTGGAATAGCAGGATGTTTTTTGTTTGGGTTTTTAATACTGTTTTGTTTCCTTAGGAACCAGCTTCAGACTATTGGAATAGCTGCTGCAAATACATGGGGTCTGTTCCTTCTTGTGTTGCTTTTGGGTTATGGTTTGGTGGAAATCCCGCGTTCTCACTGGAATGGGGCCAAGAGGGGTTATCTGCTCATGAAGACTTATTTCAAAGCTGCCAAACTGATGACTGAGAAAGCAGATGCAGAGGAGAATTTAGAGGATATTATGGAGGTAAGTAACTAGCTTTCCCTGTGAAAAAATGTGAAGGCTGCTGTTAGTTGTGTCTGAATTTGTTGGTGTTGGACAATTGTAGCATGAGCATGAACTTACTATAAAATATCTAAGAAACTAAGAAAATCATCATAGTGTGCACTCAATCCTGTGCAAAAATCAAAACAGAAATAGTCTTTGCTGTGATGAAGTTAAGAGTCATAGCAACTTGATAGCCATTATTTGTTGAGTCTATTCTTCTATTTACCTTTTTGGAGTATTACTGTTCCCTAACAAGTAACATTTCAGGGTCAGCTTGAACAGTCAGTGTAAGATGCTTCACTAGGGTTCAAACTTTGTACTTTTTTTTATACTCTGCTCACAGTGTATTTTTGGAATCGTGAGAAGAGTTTCCAAATTGTGTGGCCATGCTTACATGCTTTTTGAGAAGAGAGTAAATAGATAATTGGTTTTTTCAAAGTATCTTTTGAGACTCTTTTGTTAATGTCAGTGAGCAATAGGCTGTAATGTAGTTCAAGAACAAAACTGGAATCTAGCCCTTTGAATAGCTATTCCTGGTTCTTCTGCTGGAATGCCATGGCTTGGAATAATATGTGTGAACTGTTGTAAGGTAGGGTGGAAATCTGTGTTATGTGTCAGTACAAATTAGTAATAGAATCTTCATTCATCTTGCATTGTAATGCTTGTAATGTATTTTGAGGAAACTGCTAAACAGTTAAAAGCGTCTAAGTGGGACATAACTACAAAACTTACTAGAAAATGAGCAATGATGACCTTTTTTTACCAGGATAGCACTTAAAACAGATAGAATATATCCTTTGGAAGGGGCCAACAATGGTCATCTGATGCCGCTGTCTGATCACTTCAGAGGTGATCAAAAATTGAAGCAAATTACTAAGAGCATTGTTCAGATGCCTGGAGAGGGAGATGCTGATTTCTTTTCCCTGGTAGCCAGTGACAGGATGCATGGGGGTGGTTCAGAGCTGCTTCTGTAGAGGTCCAGTCTGGACATTAGGATGCAATATTTACCACAAGGGTGGTGGATGGTCTCACACTGCAACAGGCTTCCTAAAGAGGTGGTCACTGCCCTGAGTCAGTCAATGGGACTTACTCTTTATCTCCTGTTTATTTCTAACTTAAACAAGAAAGTCTCTTCCATTTCAGCCTTCATACATAGAAACTGGTTCTCCACATATTTTTATAGTTGTGCTGCACGCTGATGTTCTTTTTGTTTTACAAAATGCGTAAGTGTTCCTTACAAATACTTACCTTTTATGAGATATTTAGCAAAGTTATGGCATTTAGGAAGCTGAAATTTTTTAAGCTTTGATGGCTGTCTTTTCCAATTGGGAGAGCTGCAGCTCCAATTCACCAGTAAAATTTTATAGTTTATGAAAAATTTATTTAATTGATGTTTTTAATTTAGCATAGTTAAACTAATCTGTTATTTTTTCTCTCAATAGGAAGTCCGTAAAGTAAGTGAGAGTATCAAATATAACCACCCCTTGAGGAAATGTGTTGATACAATACTGAAAAAGGTAACCAATTGCTTATGTTCAACCCTAATTATTTAGTTGGGAGGAGGTGCTTCCTGCACATACACAATATTTGTACATTACTTTCTTTCTCTCTTAATATGAAATCTTTATTTGACATCTTCTGAGTTTCTGTTGAGACTCTGAGTTGAAATTCTTTGTGAAATACTTTATAATGTACGTAATTATCAGATATATTTCCCAAACTTATACAAATAATTAGCAAAGACTGCTTGCTACTCCTTTGCCTCTCAGTTATTTTTCCCTTTTCCTTCCAGTGCCCTACTGAGTACCAGGAAAGAATGGGTAGGAACATGGATGATTATGAAGATTTTGATGAAAGACAGAACAGTTATCCCAGTGAAAAAAGTTTGGCTAAGCTTCACAAGCAGGTATATTAATAGATGGGAGAATGCTTCACTTCCGTTAATGTAGTGAGAGTTAATGCTGGTCAGAGATTTTGAGTGTACTTCATCTGCATTGTTGAATATAGTGGGTTTAAGCTACTTAAGAGAAACTTTTCTTAGTGAAACAAAATACAGACATTTAATATCTGAAATGATCAAAATTCTGGATGTATACAAAGTGTTCTTCATGTGTTATATCTTGGTAGTGTTATAGCTGTCTGTGAATAAGCTTGGAATCAACCTTGAAATGGTTGATTGACACTGCATTCTGAAAAAGAAATTATAGTAAAAGCTTGATATTCTCTGAGATGCAAAAATAAAGTGGTAGATTGGGAAAATGAAATTGGGTGATAAAAGAGCTGCAAAACTCAGTAATCATGTATGTAGTACTTCTATGATTTACGTATCTAAGAGAATTAACTACCTGCTTTTTTGAAGATACATTCCTTGCTGTTCTGCAGTGCTCACATTTTCAAGGGATTTTGCAAGGGTTTTTTGCCTTTTTTTTAATAGAAGTATCTTGTAACCCTAATTTCTTGCAATTTATTGTAGGTAATCTATTCAGTGCAGAGACATCGTCGTACACAGGTCCAGTGGCAAATTCTTTTAGAGCAAGCATTTTACCTGGAAGATGTGGCAAAAAATGAAAGCAGTGCAACTCGACAGTTTGTTCATACCTTTCATTCCCAGGAACCAGAAAATAAAATTATTCAGTATTTCTACACACCAACGGTTGGTAAGTGCTGTCATGCAGATTTTTGGGTATGTTAAGGTATAACTGATACCATTCTGTAACAAGAACCAATTGTTTTACTTAAAAGTTCAGCTGCAGCAGAGGGAAGCAAGTCTGCAATATTAATGCATTAATGAATAGCTATCAGAAACTAATTTATGCTCTTGGCCATAAGCCTCAATTTTATTTACAAATTCAGTATCAGTTATGTGTTGCAATAAAGCAACAGCAAACTTTGAAGCCTTTTGTGAGGGAGTTCTGTTTCTGGTTGTGTAATTTTCATTAACCTGTTCTGGGTATGTGTGTGTTTGTTTTTTCCAGAATGGTATTGGGAATGCCTTCTCCGACCATGGTTTTACAGAGTGCTTGCAGTTGTGCTGGCCACGTTCTCTGTAATTGTTGTGTGGTCAGAGTGCACATTTTTCAGCACAAAACCAGTTCTATCACTATTTGCCGTTTTCATACAGCTGGCAGAGAAGACATATAATTATATATACATAGAGGTAAGTTGGAGATAATCATGTGAAAAAAAAATTCAGATCAATGGTTACAATAACAGCAGTAGATAAAATAGATTTAAAAATAAATCTCTAGATATAACCTGTCAACTTTCAACAAGTCTCTAAATACATGGAACCCAACTTTGTTTCTGTGGAAGAAGTCTGCCTCTTGCCCCTTATTAAAACCCTCAAATACCAGGTGAAGGCATGACCCCCTGGCCTGAATATCATGTGTAGAGTAACTTCTGAAACACTAGCTTTGAGTGTGGATGTTAATTAGACTTTCTGTCTGATTAGCCATGCATGTGACCGCAGTTTCCTAAACAGGAATTTGCAGATGACCAGGAATCCAGTCACAGGTGTGGCTAGCATATGTGTGCAGAAATTTATCAGTAAAGATCCTGAGCTGAAAAATCCCAGTATACTTAGGAAAGGTTGATTTGAAAACACTTGGGTTTATGTTTTGTTTTTTTTTTTTGTGGAAAGAAATGCCAGATGAGTAATATTGAGGCAATTCCAGCAATTTTATTTACATTAGCAAGAGGTTGTAGAATGTTTCTAGCCCAACTGAGTTAGCTTATGTGTAGAATGTTCTAATTTCCAGTTTAAGGTGTTCTGAAAAGCTCACAAAACTCTTCTCAGAGCAGGTGGTGTTCTCACATCTCAAAATGAAAAAAATTAAGGCTGGAGATAGTCTCTGCATGTGACAGGCTATCTGCTGAGCACATTAAAACCTTTAGTAGAGTTCTACATTTAAAGAACTTAACAACACTTTTTTTTCCCCTAGATGGCCTGTTTTCTTACCATCTTTTTCCTAAGTATCTGTGTTTACTCTACTGTCTTCAGGATCCGTGTATTTAACTATTATTACTTAGCTTCACATCATCAGACAGATGCATACAGTCTTCTTTTCAGTGGCATGTGAGTATTTGGTATGTTTTGCAGGTGTTCTATCAAATACTGAATTGAAAATATCCATGAAACTTCCATTTACATTCTTAAATTTGTCATATACTACGGGTATAATTCCTAATGAGCTCTGCGTTATTATTCTGTGTTAGATCCAGTTATGATTTTGTAGGTAATGTAAGAAACTCTTCTACATGCTGTTGCCTCTTGCATTTGTGCAGGTTATTTTGCCGTCTTACTCCACCATTGTGCTTGAACTTTCTGGGCTTGACCCATATGGATGCAACAATCTCTCACAAAAACACTCAGCCAACTGCTTATACATCTGTAAGTAAAAAAATATGGGTTTGAGCTTTCAATAAGGTTTGGAGAATAGGCAGAGTATTTTTAAATGCATCTTATAGGAAGATTCAGATATTCAAATCTTTTCAATCTTTTAAACAGGGTAAAAATACTTGGTTACAGGTAAGGAAATTGGTAATGATTTCTAGCAGTCATCAATAGCTTTTTTTTTTTTTTGCCTCTTTATCTTAAGAAAGTAAAGCATTATACTTCAGAGTTCAGAGTGTTCTTCTTTCCTGTATCGATTCCTGTTAGTTAATATCAATCAATAATTATTGATGAATTTATTATCAGTTAATCCTGTTAGTTAATATCAATATCAATTCCTGTTAGTTATAGCTTTCACTGGCTTTAGCATGTAGGGCATCGCTAGAGATTGGGAGCAATCCTAACTTCCTACTTAAAACCAGTGAGTTTGGTTTTATTGAAGAACTGGTTTCTGTGGCAAGTTACATCTCATGTCTTTGTTGTTAGTAACTAGATTCTTTGTGTTGTCTAGAGACTCTTTTCACAGCAGATAAATCACCACATTTGCCCTTGTTCTGGAGTCAGTGAGACTAGAAAATCTAGCATTTTAGATACCTCAGAGTGCTGAAAGTGACCTATACATCTGCTTATTCTCAAGCAGATCTATAATAATATTGCCTTTGTTTCAGTTACTGTCAAGGATTGTTTATTTATGTGAGAAGGCACAAGCTTCATGGGTTATGTAGAATATAGCTAATTAGAGCATTTTTTTTCCCTAGATAATGGGATCCATGAGAGTGCTGTCCTTCATTGCAGATGGATTCTATATATACTACCCAATGCTTGTTGTCATTCTCTGTATTGCCACATACTTCAGGTAAGTGATTTGCAAGGTAGATCCTCCATGCTTCTTTACGTTAATGTAATTAGTTTCAATCTAATTCAGGAAGAGATACAGTACTTCTTTTCCAGCAGTTGAGTTGTGTCATTTCAATAAAAATGCAAAACCTAAATCCATAGATTGCTATTTATATAGGTGAAATGTGTACATTTAAAAATACAGATTGTATTAACTCAAACTGAGTTAAATTAAACTTAATTCCTAGATTTTAAAGGATGGTCTGTTCAAACTTGAGAGCCTGGTGACATTTAGATTCTACTTTTGAGACTAAAATTACCATGAGAAAGCTGTTTTCAGCAAAGTTTTCTAACAAATTAAGAAGCACTAGCAGCAATTTTAGGTGTTGAACTTTCTTAACAGACTCATAATCAAGTTTCTGATGTGTTACCAGACTTCTGGTAATGCATACTGGTTTAAGTCTTTGATCTTGTTTCCTTGAGCCACAGTTTGTTGGAAGCTGGAAGGGTAATTGCAGAGAACACTATTACATTCCTGCTTTATAATTTCAAAATGTCTGTTTTTGAACGCTGTAAGGGATGAGATATTTTTAGCCTGATCTTGCTCAACTACATTTATGTTAATTGTTCAATTTTGCATTACTGTTCAGTCAGAAACAGTATCTATTTATTTAGTCAAGTACAATGTAGTGAAATGCCTTGGATGTCCATTAATAGTGTATGTGCATTTATAGATGAAAGACAACAAGTACCTAGTTGCGAGTTTTCCCTGCTTACCTTTAGGTTAAGTGACAAAAGTGGTGGTAGAGCTAAAAAACAAAAGAAAAAAAATAGTAACAAACAGGAAAGCCAATGACAAGAAAAGAGAAGTTTGTGTGACCTTTTGTCCACAAGATTATCCTGGGCTTTGAATGCTGTAGTGAAAAGGAAGAATAAAAATTAAAGGAGAGAGGGTTGCTTTAATGACCTCTTCTGATTAAGATACATGCAAAAACAAAAGCTGAATAAAATCTGTTGAGGAAAGCTGAATCTCCTGTGTTTAATCCAGCAGTCTTAAAGTTAAGATAGTATAAGGAAAAAATATATCAATATTCCAGTTTGAAGGAAGGAAAACAGTACAAAAACAGCAGTTGTGTTTGCTGATATGAAGTTGAAAAGGTGAAAGTGGTTTCATGGTATGTAGTTCCAGGACTGGCTTAAAAAAAGGTGGACCTATCTGCTCCCAGTGGCTATCCAAAAGAGCAGCCAGCATCTCTCCAGCTTAAAAGTATGCAGTATACGTTCTCCTCAGTGAAACCCTGAGGTGAAAGTGGATTTCCTATGTTATTACTATTTCTAAACCACAGAAATTATAATAAGCAGAAATTTTGTAGTAATTGTCTTCTGGCAAAGAGGAGTTGGTGACATAGGTATAAATTCTGTTATATCGGAGAACAATATTAAAGCAAGCGTTTAATGTTAAAAGCATTTAAAGCAAATGTCATTTGCACTACTCTCAAACAATACATTTTAATCTGTTTGAATGGGGTTATTCCATCACTTCCAATTGTATATAGGAATGTGTTACTGTTCTAGGTCACCTAGGTCACCCTACTGTTCTGGGTCACCAGTTACTGTTCTGAGTTCTGAATTTTCTGTTTTCTCAGCTGGTATAATTGTCTTCTGTGTTTTTCCTTTTTACTTGGATTGTTCATACAGTTCTGAACAGTTTGTTTTACATTTTGTTCTGTAATGTATCTAAACTACTAATCATAAATTAACAAAGGAAATTGCTTCTTTTACCAGTTTAGGAACTCGTTGTTTGAATCTTTTGGGATTCCAGCAGTTTATGGGTGATAGCGAAATGACCTCTGATTTGATTGATGAAGGAAAGGAGCTAATCAGAAGAGGTAAATTAGGTCCTCTGTCATAGTTTCCCTGTAAAATCATACTACAGTAGAATCGTCAGCGTTGGAGAAGACCTCTAAGATAGAGTCCAACCCTTAAACCAAGACTGACAAGTTCATCACTGAACCATGTCTGCAAATGCCACACCTACACATCTTTTAAATATCTCCACCAATGGTGATTCCAAACTTCCCTGAGCAGCCTATTCCAATGTCTGACAACACTTCCAGTGAAGAGGTTTTTCCTAATATCCAGACTTCCCTAGCACAACTTCAGGTCATTTCCTCTTGTCTTGTTGTTTGTTACTTGGACGGGGAGACCAGTCCCTACCTCACTACGCCCTCTTTTCAGGGAGTTGTCAAGTGATAAGGCCTCCCCTGAGCCTCTTCTCCAGGCTAAACACCCTCAGCTCCTTCAGCTATTCCTCATCAGACTCATTCTCCAGACTCTTCCCCAGCCCTTTTCTGGAGTCCAGCACCTCAATTTTCTTCCTGAATTGGGGGCCACAGAACTGGACACAGGATTGAGATGTAGTCTCACTGGTGCCCAGCACAGAGGGACAGTCACTACCTTGGTCCTGCTGGCCACACTCTTGCTACAAGCCAGGTGCCACTGGCTTTCTTGGCCACCTTGGCACACCCTGGTTCTTGTTAAGCCTCTGTAAACCAGCACTCCCAAGTCCTTTTCAACAGACTGTTTTCCAACTGTTCTGCCCCAAACCTTTAATATTGAGTGGGGTTGTTGTGACCCAATTGAAAATTTAAATAAAGTGGTTTGGTGAGCATTTCCACGACCTGCCTCTGTGCTTTTGGGTTGATCTGGCCCCACAGAACTGCGTCTATCCAAGCAGTGTAGAAGGTCACTGATCACATCCCCTTGGTTTTTGGGGACTTTATTCTGTTCCCCATCCCTGCCTTGCAGCTCAAGGAATCTGGTACCCAGACAACTGGTCTCAGTCTTAAAGACTGAGGCAAAGAAGGCATTAAGTATCTCAATCTTTTCCTCATCATATAATATATTTTTGGATTACATTTGTCTGAAATGTTGCCAAAAAGAAAGCATACTGTTTGTCAGTATTCTGAAAGCTGTACTGAGGAAGGCCACAGCACAAACTGCCATAAACTTACAGGGCTATGATCACTATGTGAAGTCCACTGTTGGATTTCATTAACATCTTAAATGAAGTACCAGTTTTATTCATCCAGTATCTGAATTTTAGATATTTCTAAATATTTTCCAGCGTGTTACTGATCAAATAATACCTTAGCAGGTGCTTGTGTAATCTGTCATGAAGGATGGTTAACATTTAAATTGTCTTTATCATCAATAAACTAATCTTTCTTTTGTAAGTGCGTTGACTGAGCTGCACAAATTCAGTCATTTCCTTCAGTCTTTTTTGCTACATCAACTAATATTTTATTAGCAAAAGCGTGTTTTTTATGTAAAACTGGAATTATCTGCTGGTTTGGAAAGCTTTTTATTTTACATTAATTTTTATTGAAAGTGTTTCTTGAAAGTTGCTAAAAGCCATTGTAATGTAAAATGTTTAGAAATAAAAATTTCTGGATACAATGTTATATTATGGAAGACTTCTATTCCCATAGTTGATGAAAAACAGAACCTGGGTTTATTTAGAGTAGTACTATTTCTTTTTTTTTTTTTTTGGAGAAAGATCAAAGTTTCATCCCCTTAAATAAGAGGTTATGATGACATTGATACTGTAATGTTACATGTTACACTTCCAACTTTATAACAGATATGGACACAAAGTATTTGGGTCACAGGTTGGGCCTCACAGAACTTCATGAAGATCTTGAGTCAAAAATGCTGAAGTTTTTTCTCAATATCATACTTTTCTAGTTATTTCTAAGTGTTTGTTTTTGTTTTTATTTGGTGGGGTTTTTTTTTTTTTGCCAGCTGGGATCTACATGCTATGATCCAGCATACCATCATGACAAAATAATTTTGATGGGAAACTCTATAATGATAGACAAGCGGCTCTTTGTTTTGTTTTTGTTTAATTGTAAGAGTCATGTATTTCAATAAGAATCTGTGTTAGTTAACTTCAGGTTTTCATTGTTTATTTAAAAAATTGCTAATGATTTTCCTTAGATAGAGCTCAAACAAAATTCTGTTTTTATTTTTAGAGAAAAGAAAACGACAGAGGCAGGAAGAAGGTGAAAACAGAAGAAGGGTATGAGATTTGTTTAGCTAATTATAATATACTGCAATATCAGATAGGATTTACCATGGATATTTAATTCACAATGATATTTCACAAAAAAATTAGTCCCAAGTAACTTTTTTCCTGCTGAATAGTCTTGACAAAGGGATTGATTATAGAAAGTTAAAGGACAATTTTAATGACACTACTTGGACACTATTTTTATTCGGTGTGCTGTGGTGTATGCCAGCAGGTATAATAAGCATTAAAAAGGGTCCTGATTTCTAGGATACAGAATAATCTGAAATGGTTTATTACCAGTCTCTTATACTGATACTGCTCTGCTAGAAATAACTGCAGTTTCAGGGTTCTCATACTGAAATGTGGACTCCTTCCAAACTTGGTGTTATGTGTGCTCATTGGAAAGTCACTGGCACATGTTCTTTTTTTTTTTTTTTTTTGCCAGAGGAGGGAATTACATTTAAAACAGAATCAATAGTTTCCACTGAATAACAAACAGAATGTTTGATTCAAGTAATGTTTCCTGCACATATTGTATTGACAGATTTGTGAAGCTTTAGTTTTTCATTAGTTTATAACAAAATCTAGTATAGAAAGTCACATTAAAATACAGATGAGAGAAAGGATGCATGCAAGATAGTACTGGCACTAAAATCTCTTGATTTTCGAAACTCTGGTATAATTTAATCCTAGATGCCAGCCAGTACTGCATAGACCTTTCTTTTCATCCTTTCCCTCCATCTCATAATTTTAAAACTTGAACTTGTTGGGAAGCAAAATAGAAAGCGTATGAGACATTTAATATACACTGAAATGACCTGACACCAAGCTGTGAATTTTTCTATCATCACATTATTTTTCCATTTTACCACTAGATGGAAGTAATGATCAATAAAAGCAGCAGTTCCCTCCATAACTTAGAGCAGTTGGCTGAACTTTGAGAGCAGATTTGAGATGCAATTTGTTTTCTAAAAGTCTTTTTTCTTAAGAGCAGTTACGATAAGTGGTTTAGTGACGCAACACATGTTGAGTTTCAAATGAAACAAAAATTCTTCCTGTATTAAAATACTGAAGAGTTGTTGTGTTTCATTTTCCCCCAACTTACATTTTTGTTCATGGTCTTTGTTTCAGGAATGGAAGGAGCGGTATGGAAATAGAGACGATTCCACCAGAAGCAGAGCTGTCCACACAGACCAGAAAGAATCCAGCTTCTCAGAGACCAATGCCAATAGACGTAAGCTTTGTGGGTTGTAGGGGAAGTCTGTTTTGTTTTGTTTCAGTGCCTTGTCTGCACAACATTGCCTGTGAGAGTAGTTTCAAATATTTTCCTTTTTGTCCTAGATTCTGTGCTGATTATGTTCACTTCTGTGGCTCAGTGCCACCTTGCCATTTAAGGCACTCAAAAGAGTCCCGTATTTTTTTCCATCTCCAACTAGCTGGGGTCGGAGATTCTGGAGATTTCTTGGTCATATAGGATGTATAATGATAGCCATTAGAGTAGCAGTTGTCAACAAAGAAACTTCATGATACATCTTCAAATTGGCTGTTGTAAATCTTAAAATTTACCTCTTCTGCTTGCAAATGAACTATCTCAGACTGGAGTAATGAAGCAATCAGGTGACCAACAAATGTAACATCACATAAGTGTATATACTTTCATTTAATAATGCCAAATATAGTAGCAAAATACTTTTTTTGTGGATGCTTTGAGCTTCCAAAAAGTTTGTCAGAATGTGAATGGTTTTTTCTGGGTTTTTTTGTGCTCTTGTAAGCTAACAACAAGTAAAATGAAATTGAAGAAAAAGGAGAAAAAAGCTTTTAAGAAAACACTGGTACACACCCTCTCCTCTGTACAAAGTTACAAACCCAGATTTTTAGTGGTAGACTAACTGCAATTACATTTTAATGTTCATCATGTGATCATGCATTCCAACTCTAAAACAAGCCATAGATAGTGACCTGGGGAAGGTCACAGAGTAAACTGCAAAATAACAGCATTTCATTAATTCATGAGATTGATTTTTTTAAAAACAAAAGCAAACAACCCCTCCAAACAGCTTAGTTAAAGCAGGAAGCTGGGAGGATGAATGGATTATTTAAAAGTAATGCTTGCCTGTAGTTTCTCATTTTCTGTCATTGAGGGGAGAAAGTTGTAGTTGCATTTCTGTGGAGATACAAAACCAAAATACTACAAATTTGAGCAAGTTTGGTTTAATACTAAATCTACTCTAAATTCTTTCACTTTTGCTTTGGGTGAGGTTGTTTTATTATTCTTACGGTTTTTTAAATTTAAATTTGATGTCTCCATACACTCCAGGGTGTTTATAAGACAAATAAGTGTCTTTCATTCTTTTTACTTTTTCAGCACTGTCAAAGTATACCCGTTCAAATGGTAGGACTGAAAGAGATAGAATAGAACTCCTCCAGGATGCAGAACCTTTGGATTTTAATGCAGACTCTGTAAATGACGACCCCCTTGAATCGGACTCAGGAAGGTGAGGAATATTCTATGTAATTTCCAGTTAAAAGTTTCTAATTCTTCTGTTTTCCTATGATAGCTGTATCAAATAGTTTACTAAAAAGAGTTTTGTAAGCTTATAATTTCATCAAACTTTTCTCCTTTCTTCCTTTTTCCCTATGATAAGGAAACAATTTAAAAACATATTAAAACTTGAAGGTGTTCCACATTTTTTAGAAATGTCAGAGTAAGATTTGAGCTGGATATAATGTTATATATGGCATAATTTGAAAACTGCTGCATATAAAACTGACAAATGATTTGCATGTTAAAGAAACATCCCAGTGTGACCATTCAGGGGGCAGTTTGGGGATCACACTTGTGCCACCCCAAACTTTCACTGCCAGGACTGAAGCCCCTTCCCTACAGGCAACTCCAGTGACCCCCTTTCACTCCTTACTGACCCCACTCTCACAGTCAGAAAAGTTTCCATTTCAAGCTCAACCACAGGTTTCCCACAGCAGAGTCCTAGATACCTGGTTCCTTTAATTACAGTGCAGTGACAGCATAACAGATTGAATCGGTGCCTCCAGGGAGGAACCCAAAACAAAAGAATCTCTGAGCTTTTATACCCTCCCAGTCCATGTGGACCATAATCCAGGCTCTTCCAGCTGAGCCCTTGGCCTCCTGCATGGTCTCAGAGTGTTCTGGCTGGGCCAAAGGTCGCTGTGCCCTTTGTTAGTTGTTCATGGCACTTTGCCTAGGGCTCCCATTTCCTGCCATCTAGGACACAACCTGCAGCTGCACACCAAGCTACCTGGTCTAAGTGTATGTCTCAATAGACAGATGTACAATATAAGGTATTCCCTATTTTCCTACAAAGCTCAACTGGAGAAAGCTCACTTGATTTCCCAGTATAAAATCCATTACGAAAAGGCTGCAGGAAAGAAAACCGAATGTTACAGGATCTGCTGCATGGATACAGCTGGATATGAGATCTTGGAACTACTAAAGAAAATTAAAATCTGAACTTCCTGGACAGAGAGTACCAGACTGCACAGTGTAGCTCTGCCTGTGGTAGAGAATTTTGTGATTCTGTGGTTGTGACTGCAAGACCAAATTTCCACAGTCATAGAGTACCTTATGTAACTTCTAAGCTCTGCTCATATTTAAGAAACACGCAATACATTGTATGGGTGCTTCGTTTTCTGGGGTGATTATGGTATAGAACCACTAAGTGACAAATAATTTAAAATTCACATATGAAGACTTATTGTTCATTGTTTTTCAGCTAAAACTAGCTTACTCAGTCAAAAAGAGTCGCAAAAAGTCATTGTTTCAGTCGACTCCTATCTATAAGGTCAATAAACAAATGTCGGCTCAGAATCATGAAAAGAACGCCAAATTTCACAGGTTGATTCAGACAACTGGTTTAGTCTCGTGTCACCGTATTTGAAAAAGTCTTTGGTTTTTAAACACAAGAGTTTAAAGAGGAACTGACCTAGAATTTCTGTCAGCAGTTGGCTTCTATGCAGTGTGAAAGGGATTGTCTACTAAGAACAAGAGTATTTCAAGCACAGTTTTAGAAGTCTCCAGGCATCTATACATGCTTTGCAAAATGGAACATTCTAAATTTCTTCTTTAAAAAGAAAACCAAGAGCTTCAAAGCTTAGTTGAGCTTCACCTAGTAACCTTCATTGGATTTCATGGAGCTAATAAATCAACAGTAATTGCACATGGAATTTCAATTAATTTAGAAGTAGCTTATGTAACATCACTTTTCAAAACCAGAGCTCCCGCAGTAGATAGAACATTCTTGGACAGTAAGGGCAGTTAGGACACCAGATTCTGGCTTTGTGTTCATTCGGATTTTAGTAAATACTATAGCAAACAACAACACTGTGCTTGTGTTGGGCCTTATTTGTGCTTTTAAAGTTTTTCTAAAATACACTTGATCACCAATTTATGAAGTTTCTCTTTTCCCACTAAGCATGTAGGCATTTGTTTTGATTATCTTCAATACTGTACTTCTTCTAAGAATGCCCCATGAGATGTACTGTTAAGCATGCAAGCTACTTTATGAGTGCCATTGTTTATTTGGGTTTATTGTGTTTTGGGTTTTTTTCATTTGTTTAGTTGTTTGCATGGTTGAGATTTTTAAAAAAAGTCCTGTTCAACCAAAACATCCAACTTCTTTCCATTGTTTTACGAAACAGAGTTCTTTTAAGACTCCCAGTATTCATATAACTGTTTCTCTTGGTCACATGAGGTTTCATTTAATGACTGTCTTTCAAATTCTCATGAACTAATTCAATAGAATATCAAAGCCTGTAATTCACTGGAGTTAAGAAGTAAGATTGCAATGAGAGTTAGATGATTTTGTGGGTCTTTATTTTTCTATTTTCTTACCTTTTTACTTTTAAAATTGATTCTGCAGATACCAGCCTGGTGGAAGATACCTGTCAATGTCTCGAAGCAAAATATTTGATGATGTCTAAGCTCATCAAAGCTAAAGAAAATTCAGTGGAAATATAGATCCTACTCATTGCTTGGAAAATACTGTATTAGTGATATATCACTGAACCATCAAAGACTCTTTAAAAAAAACCATGAAGGAACATCTCTTTTGGAAATGCACATGTATGATAGCTTCAACACTTATGATAGTAATATGCTTCTGCTATTGTAGATACTGTTGTGCATCAGTATGGGCTTTTGTGTCATGACCAAAAGGGAAAACTATTTAAAGTTAATAGATGGTAAACTCATAAATATACCTAGGGCTCAACTTGAACTGTAACAGTCTAAGTTTGGGGAAGAGTTTTTTGGAATTTTTTTATTTTGTATTTTAACCAGAGAACATATTGATGCATCCAAAGTGCAGTTATATCAATTTCTATAATTTTTCTATTTGGACTTTATGTCTAGTCCAAGATCTGCTGAAGAAAAATAAGGCTTCCATTTCCTTCAGTGGTGTTTGAATCAGACTCCATATAATGAGAAAGCCTGAATGGCAGACTTCCTTCATAAAATCAGAAAATACAAATTCCAATATTCAGAGGGCTACAAAGAAGATGGTGACTCACTTTTTTAGAAGGAGTCACATGGAAAATACAAGACGTCATAGGCACAAGTTACTCCTAGTGAGATTCCAGTTGGACAGTTGAAGTTTTTGTACAGTTAGAACAATCAGCCATTGAAATAATGTCTCCAGAGAAGTGGTAGTTGTCCTCAATCTTAAATTAAAAAATTTTACTGGACAGGGTGCTGGGCCATCTTGTGTACACTGTGCTTTTGCTGAGAAAGGTTGGACCGTAAAATCATAGTTGCAGAGCAGTTTGGGTTGCAAGGAACCTTAAAGATCATCTCATCACAAGCCCCTCTGCCGTGGGCAGGGACACCTTCTAAACGGGGTTGGTTGCTCAGCCCTCCATTCAGCCTGGCCTTGAACACTCCTAGGGATGGGGCATCCACAAGTTGTGTGGCAAGCTATGCCAGTGTCTCATCCCCCATAAAGTAAAGAATTTCTTAATCTACATCTGTCCTCTTCCAATTTTTACCCATTTCCCCTTGTCCTGTCATTACACCTCCCGATGAAGAGTGCTGTACCAGCTTCCCTAAAGGCACCTTCAGATACTGGAAGGTTCCTGTGAGGTCTCCATACAGCTTTCTCTTTATGAGTCTGAACAGCACCAACTTTCACAGCCCGTCTTCATTGAGGGAAGTGCTCCAGTCCTCTCACCAACCTGGTGGCGTTCTCTGGACTCCCTCCAACCGGTCCCTGTCGTTCCTGTGCTGTGACCCCAGAGCTGGATGCAGAACTCCAGGTGGGTCTCACCAGAGCAGAGCAGAGGGGCAGAATCCCCTCCCTCCCCTGCTGCCCACAGGGCTCTGGGTGCAGCCCAGGACACGTTTGGCTCTCTGGGCTCTGAGTGCCATGGCTGGGGCATGTCCAGCCTCTCACCCACCAGCACCAGGTCCTTCTGGGCAGGGCTGCTCTGGGTCTGTTCTCTGCCCAACCTGTAAGCTGTGCCTGGGATTGCAATGATCCAGGTGTAAGACCTTGCTCTTGCTTTGTACAGACCCACCTCTCAAGCCTATCCTGCATGGCTTCCCTTTGCTCTAGTATCAGCTGCACCACACAGCTTGGTGTCAACAGATAATCCTTGAGGTTCCTTCCATCCTGGTACTTCATGATTCATAAATTTTGGAGCAATGTGTGTTGGTCAAGAAAGGCTACTTTTTCTTTTCCAACATTATATGCAGATACACAATTTTAGCATGTGTAAATAGTTGAAATTGAATATGGACATGAGTGTCACTGTCCTATGAGCATATGTGCAATAGCGAGAACACATTATTGAAGATACAATGTCTGCTTAAGATCTTTACAGATATAATGATTCAAAATCTTGGCACACTAGTGTTTTTGTAACTCTAAAAGAAACATACTATGAAAATGCAGTTAAATACTGAAACATGATAATTTGCACGCACCTCAGGCACAGCTTCAAACTGCAGAGTATTTCTTTAAAAGAAGGGAAATACGTAGCATGACTAGGTAATGGTAAACATTTTTAATATCCTGAATACCCTGGTTGCATTATGTATCAGTTTTTAAGGTGCCTGTATTTTGCAGTAAGTTGTTGCAAAAAGAATAATACTTTGCCATTCAGAAATGCCAATTATTAACAGTGTAAAAAAGCTTCACATTAATTTCATTATTGTAGGCATATTTTTAAACTGTAGTTAGTTGATTGAATTTTCAGATGTAATCATAAGGTAAAAGATGTGGTCAAATTCATGATAACTTTGGTAATTTGAATAATTTAAAATGTTGCTTTTTTCCAGTTTGTCTGAAGTCTTTACCACTTGGGAGCTTTCTTACATGCTTATTGCAAAGTTATGTTGAAAACTGAAAGAGAACATGTTTATATCATACATTCTTTATCATGCTTAAAAAACACATCCCTTAAAGCAGATAGGAATCAGTTATTCTGAAAAGTTAGTTTTCGTGAATGACATATTCTACTAATTTTTAAAAATAGTCTGTGTTTTCTCAAGTAAATATTAATGGGGATCTAACTCTACCTCCTGTGATTTTAGTACATGTGTTTTAACAGTAGTGGTATTTGTAATACATTGATCTGCCTGTTTTGAAACACTGAATTGTTACTATGAAGGAGAAGAAAAATCTTTATTTGTATAGAAGTAATTATATTAATAAATTGGCAGACATACAGTAATTGTCAGTTTTGTTTTTAGGTGAATACAGTGAATGTCAGCCATGCCCACAGGCATTCAAGCTCATGCAATTTCCAGATCATTCATATGAGGCCACTTTTTATTTTGAGCATTTTTTGTTTCTAAAAGCTTGCTTCGAATCTTAGGCTGGAATCTTACCAGGCACTGGAAGTTGAGAAGATGAGTCTCTCTTTATTCAGATATTTCTTAAGCAATTCTATGGTAGCACCTATTTAATTTATTTTTGAACTACTGAATACTGCTATCCTAAATTCATCCTTATATGAAAGGCATTGTGTATGTTCTTGGGCACCCATCCACATGAATGTTCTTAGACTATATTTCTGTTTTTAAAATTTGTATCTCATTTAATTGTTCAGAGGTTTATTTATGAAAATCTTTGGCAGAAATAAAATTCAGACTCTTTGTTTAACTCTTGAGATATCACTGCAAAGGGATCTAATTCAGGGCCAGTAGAAAAGCTATTAGAAGGAGTGTCTTTTTCTGAAAATCTGTGAAATAATCTTACCTAGTCCCTGGTGACCAGGCCGTGGGACTGAGCCTTCTTGGGGCCTGGTTTTTTTTCCCTTTCAGTGAAATGGCTGCAAACAGTATCTTCAGGGGAAACATGGTCAAGATTTTATATATAACAGGTAACTAGTCCCTGGTGCTGATTTCATTGAAATAATGAAATTTGAAGAGTTGATGGTATAAATTAATGGCAGTGGAATTTCAGATTTTAACATGGACATTCTGAGCTCATTACTGTGGGAATCCGTTGACATTTTTGATGTTGCAGTGGAGTAAGGGAGAACCAATGGCTGCTTTTGGAGCTCTGAAAACTCTAAAGAGGTTTCTGTATGGTGCTTGGCAGTGTCTGGTGTCACATCCTTCCTGGATACTGTTCAGTTAAACAAGGAGTTGATAAGTGAAGTCAGGTCTCATCTGTAGTGTGCATTGCTGACCAGGAGTTATTCAGGCTCTAATTACATGCAATTTATTGGCTAATTAATTTAAAATATGTTCTGAAAACTCATTATGGGTTCATATGACTGAATCTGGAATACTTTCAATAAATAAATATGGTGTACAACTATAAAAGAACAATATTTGCTGTTCACTGGAGCTAGTTTCAAACAAGTTTGGTTACTTTTAGTACAAGTAATGCAGAACTTGGCTGGGGGCATGTCCCTAAGGATTTAATCCACTCCAGAGAGCTGTGGATGCCCCATCCCTGGAAGCATTCAGGCCCGGGCTGGGCAGGACTCTGAGCACCCAGATCGAGTTGAAGATGTACTGGCTGATTGTGGGAGGGTTGGACTAGGTGCATTTACAGATCCCTTCCAACCCAAACTGTTTGGGGATTCCATGGTGCTTCTCAGCCAGACTGCAGCAACTCTTGTGGGTTCTTTCCTGCTACAGCTCCAGTCCTAGTAGCACCACAGCTAAATGAAGTTAAAGACTAGCTTTGATATGTTTAAGCAGTGACTTTTCTGTAGACTAACAATGTTCCTGCTTCATTTCTGGTGCTCCCAAGTAGAGATTTTAAATACAACTCCCTTGCAACCTGTGCTTTTGGGAACTGAGTGTTAATGTATTTTTCCATTAGTGTATATATAGAGTCATATTTATGTGCTGCTAAAGAATGTCAGTTATATATTTCTTTATTATTTCACTTCCTGAATTACTGAGCAGCTAGTGTATACATTTTGCTATCATTTCTGCAGTTTTCTCTCCATCAGTAAACACCAAAAAACAACCCCCAAAACACCAAAAATCCCACCCAAGTTAAGTACAGATGTTTAAATGTCTTCCTGACAAAGACTTAAATGAGTGAAAAGAATGTGTGCTTCAAAAAGCAGTGTGAAAACAGTACCTAATCAGTATTGCAGTTCTTAAAAGGTATGGATAGCAAAAAGCTGTAGTCAAACTTACTACTCCTACTAGAGTTATAGTTCCCTTTTTCTTAATACGTATTTTGATATGTATATTGGGAAATAAGTCCCTTGCTCAGCTAAAGAGGATTACGTCTTTCAGCCGTGAAGTAAGGAAATATTTTTATGGGGGAAGGTAATAGCTTTCTACCTTCTAATCTGTGCTCATAGTGATGCGTTGGGCAAACGAAGACATAGCTTCCTATTTAACTACAGTAATGTGTTAAGAAAAAAACCAAACTTTATACTTCCATAAATTACACTACTGGAAAAATCATGGTATATAATCTCCCTTTATTTTGCAATCAAGCACTTGTAAAGTAGTCATTAACAGTATAAACAGGAATGGTGGAAAGCTGCTGTCTTTTCCATATTTATTCATGCTATTTAAAATATAACATGAACAATGATTTTTACATAGGAAATACTAAAAATTATTACTATGATTTTCTATAATTATGGTAATTTGTATTTTATTAAATTTGTCTTGGAATACTGTAAATATTATGTGAAAAATACTACATTTTGTTTCAGTTTTCATTATTGCTTTAATTACTTGAAATCTGAGGGGCATTCATAATACCAAATAGAGATCACTTTATGAAGGAAAACTTTTTATGAGGCTTCTTAAAGAAATCTGACGGGTTCATTACAGACAAATAGGTGCATCTTAATTATTAACAATAGCACTACTAAGGGGATATAGTGTGTCCTAGCTTTTTAATTTTTCTTTGAAATTCAAAAAAACAGTTACATTTTTCAGAGCAGCTTAGTTGTGAATCTTGTAAACTTTCTGAAACTTTTACATTCCTTTTACCTAATGGGCTCTGCAGGAATATGTACTGCTTCGTGGCAGTTACCTAATACTAGCTGTGCCTCTAATTAAGTAGTCTTATCTGAAGCTGAGACACTCCTACACCATTTGATTATGTTAACAGAAATTCAGCATTACTAGCAAAAAAAAAAAAAAAAAAGGCACATTGAACTAGATCCCTTTTAAATACATTAATTGCTGTTGTTGATTTTATTGCATTATATTTGGTACCCTCTGTTTGGGTCATATGGTAATCCCAATCAGGTTTAATCTTTGTTTCTCTTAGAATGCATTGGAATGTAGCATGCTTTTGTGTGCATGTGCATGTTTTAGTATGCAGCTTCAGTTATTTTCTCAGAATAATGTTGTTATATTTGACATATTCCTGTAAAGTAGTAGTTTCAGAGTGATACCTTAGCTGTCACCGTAGAAATTAATTTCTTTCTATAGAAATCCATTTTTGTAGAGGTATCTGGAAGATAAGGGAATTCATTTGTAAGTGTAGGTTTAGTAATAGACCTTCATTCTCCAGCGTATATCAAGATAGGCTGTAGGAGTGCTGCTTATGGATAGACTATTTTCTTTTGCCTTATGATACAAGTATGTATTCATAAATACCTTGTTTTGAAATTCACTGAGTTAAACATTTTTCTCTGTAGTGCTCTGAATTACTGTTGTACTGGATAATATTTTCGAAATGTGTGTTACAATATATATAGTCAAATACTCAAATTGGCATGAAATAAATAATTTCTGCAATACATTTTCCCTGGTGTATTTTAGATATTCGTACTTCTCTGAGGTGTTTTGAAAGTAGTCTTTTAGAGAAACTTGACCTATTCCTTTTTTCCAGGTGAAAGTTATACTTTTATTAAAAGTATATTCATACTTTAGAAGACAATCCAACTTAGTTTTGGTTATCATTTTGAATCTTCTTGAAGGCACATTAAAAAGGGAAATCAAGAAGAATATTGCATATCTGGTATTGTCAGGGAGACCTGTGAAGATGCTGTGTGCTCCTGGGACTGACTTGGCACTGAGTATTTCTGTGAGGCATAAGGTGGGATGAAAGGTAGGATCCGTACACCTCTCCCTCTTTTCTGTGAGAACTCATACTAGGACATAGTTCCTTCTAGTTCATCCAGGTATCTGATGAGAATAAAGGCGAGAGACTGATCCACTGCAGCTGTGAGGAGACGGGCACAGCAGAGGAATTGACTCCATCTCATCTTCTAATGCTTGCATATTTATTGCTATTCTCTTCCCTACAAAATAAAATAAAATAAAAGTAAAGGAAGAAGAGAAGGATTTTTTTTTAATTTTAAATATTTTACTGTCTCTGTAAGTTGAGGGAGGTAATTCTGCTCTTCTACTCTGCTCTGGTGAGGCCCACCAGTCCTGTATCCAGCTCTGTGGTCCCCAGCATAAGAAGGCCATGATTTGTTGGAGCAAGTCTGAAGGAGAGACACAAAGATGATCAGGGGGCTGGAGCATCTCCCCTGTAAGGAAAGGCTGTGTAGAGTTTGTTCAGCCTCGAGAGGAAGAGGCTCCAGAGAGATCTCACCGCAGCCTTTCAATACTTCAGGGGGGTTTACAACTAAAATAGGGCCCACGGGGGATAACAGTTTTAAACTGAAAGAGGGTGGATTGAAGTAAAATATAAGGAAGTGTTTTACAGTGAGAGTGGTGAGACACCTGGCACAAGTTGCCCAGAGAGGTGGTGGATGTCCTGTCCCCTGTAACTTTCAAGATCAGGCTGGAGGAGGCTCTGAGCACTCTGATCTAGCTGAAGATGTTCATGTTCATTGCAGTGAGGTTGGAACTAGATGACCTTTACATTCTTCCAAACCAAACTATTTTGTGATTCTGTGAGTGATCTGTGTATTTTTTTTTTTCTTCAGAGGTGGTTTGCTTAGGGAAGTGACTTTATTCTCCAGATAGTTAAACAGCCACACTCTTCCTCCCAACTTAGTGTGATAAGTTACTACTCTTTAATCTATCAGGCTACCATCTATGCAGTTGATGGGATTTGTCCTTATTCAATACTAACTTTCAGTTATTTGTTGTCAGATGTTTATTTGCTCAGAGAGCGATATAGATTCTGGTGTTTAGTTGTTAGCAGTTGCTAATGAAACTACATTGAGTGTTCAATGGATTTTACATCCTCTGAAATACCATTTGCCTGACTGTGAAATTACCAGCCTTGTCAATTAACTCTACCCTTCCCTCTGCAGCTCCTCCTGCAGAGTGCCATGGTGCTTGTTCATCCTTATCTCTGCTCTGCATGCTGTGATAAAGATCTTTACCCTTTCTCTCCATAAACACTGTCTTTCGCATCTTGTTCCGCATTGGTTCATCGCATGCCATTGCCTTGAGGATTTCTTGAGAGCTTTATCAAAAAGCAGATGTTGGTTAGGGCCCAGCTGAGAGAGAAGACAATTTCTCTTTCCTTCATGGGCAGCATGACCTGGACTGCAAAGAGAGATTCAGCTCATGAACAGAGATCAGGTATTGGAGTGATTTATGGATGTGGGCTGAGCACAAACACAAGAAAAGCTCCCAGGTTCCTCCCACAGAAACATCTGGTTAAAAGTGTGTGTTTTGAGTTGCTCAGTCAACATCAAAACAAGATGTTGTACTGTAACTGAGGCAGTGCCTAGGCATGTCTGTGGAAACCTGCTAAGCCTTTGAAATCCAAATGAATGCTTATAGTTAAATAATTCACATTAAACAAAAATAATTTCCAGAGTTTAGGAAAGGTCATCTCTTCTGAGTAAACTTCATAAAGGCCAGATGCTGGTGGGAATTTTCCTCATGTATTCTCTGTTCCTCTTTTCCTCCAGAGGTTGCTCCTTCCATAAGCATTTGTACTCCTAAAACATCATGTTTTTTATTTTGGAAGATTTTGCTGGTTTGAAATCTGTCCTAAATGAGTGTGCTTGAGATTGCCTAAAAATCACCAACAAGGGTATTAGCCAAAGTCAGATTTAGTATTAAACTACAAAGCCCAGCCAATTCATTGGTGAGATTTGCTCTACTTAAAAAGGACAGCTGAGGCACAAGGGAAAGCAAGCAATAACATAAACAAACAAAATCTAGGCAATCAAAACAGAAATTAATTGAAAACTACCTAGGGGGGTGTGTTTTGTGTGTGTAAAGACAGTGAGGATGAAAAGGAGTGCTTGTAAGTTAAGCTTTTATCTTAATTTATAGCTTAACTTTAACAATCTAATAGAAAAATCACTTAACAGCATTCAGCCTAAATTGTAACTTAACCTAACTTCCAGATTTCCTACAGCATATGCACAAAATTTATGCACACAGACAGAGACATGCAAAATAAGGAAAAATCTCCCTCAGAGGTCAGTGAAAATACTCCTTTTGAATGCTTTTGCATCTCCCAGTGGGCAAATGGTTTGGCCTTGAGGAGTGAGGATATTGGCCCAGGATACCTGGTGGTTCAGTGACCCTCAGGTATAGCAAACCTGAAAGTTTGCTGGCTCTGACAGACATCTCCCTGTCTTGGTTTAGGGCAAATTTGGGAGAAAAACTCTGAATGGGGTCCCACCAGAATAGCAAATTCAAGCAGCCCCTCCGCAACTGCTTCAAGAAAAGGTTTCCTTGGAGAAAGTGGAAAAAAATATTTATTTAACAAACAGGTGCTCACAAGCACAAAGAATGAACAATATGAAGAAACAAAACCTCTCAGTGCTCTGAAGAGAGATGGCAAAATTGAGAAAGTCCTTGCTGTGGGTGTAGCTCATCTCCTCCAGTCTCCTATCAGTCCCTCCTACGCTGGAAAATGCTGTCCTGGGCCCTGATGGGCCACAGGTGTGAGCTCCTGGTGTCTCTCTGGGTTTGCAGTCCTGAGCAGGTTTAAACACTCCCAAGAAAAAGAGAAAATAAACAGTCCACAGAATTTCTCTGCCTCAGCTAACTAAAGACTCACTAAAAGCACAGGAGATCTCTGTCCTGCTGTCTGTCAATGCTGCCGACGACAGAGTCCAGGAGCGGAATGTGGAGAAGCGAGTGCAGTTTCTGAAAACAAACTTCCCTCGCTCTCAGAACCAGTCTTAAAGGTACAGAACACAGCATCCAACACAAACAGAACAGACAGTTGGAGATACAAGCATCATAAAGTCACCCTAGGACACCCCCTAAGAGGGAGATTGCTGGTAGTAGGCCCGCTGTGGTCCAGGAGAGCTCAAAGGGCCCCACTTTGGACTTCTTTCACATGGGTGCAAGAGAGCAGGCTTTAGTCATAACAGTGGTTTCATACTGGCCACAGTTTGGGTCGGCACTTTCTTTGAAAGCATGAGAATAGGAATGCCATTCAGGCCAAAAAATATTTTCCAAGGCTGGTCATAAGAAAAACAAGCTTGTTAGGAGTTCTTGGGAGCAGACAGTGTTTCTGATAAGCTCGGGAAAAGCTGAGCTAAAGTGGTGTTTTCAAGGACAAGGCCTAACAAGCATTTCTCAGATCATACTGCAGCCTGGAAAGGAATGGTGTGGGATGCACTGCCACAAAATCCATGGGAATCATGAAGAAAACACAAAAGTGGTGTATGATTCCCAACACATTCCAGGTTTCACAAGTAACTATCCGGTCTATTGCACAAGGCCCGTGGCAGCCAGTGTGGCATAGCACCACTCCCTTCAGAGACAGCTTGTCTCTGTGGAAAGGAATGAGGCAAAGCCAACCTAAGGCAGAGAGAGACAGGACAAAGGAAGTTTGTTGAGAGACGAAGTAAAGTCTGAGAGCATTTGACCAGTGATGGGAAGGGAGATGTGAGTTGTGCTGGCTCCTGGGGTGAGTTTATCACCTTTTGCTGCTCCCAGCCTCACCATGTATTTCTGTAGGAAATCTGATAGCAACATGCTGATGGCTGGCCCCTAAGGCCTAATATGTAGCTTTGACTGCAGGCACAGTTCGTGGCTTGATGCTAGGGATATCCTGGCACAGGGAAATTGAGGAAGTGATTTAGGAGAGAGTGTGAGCAGCCATTGTGCAATTCAGAGCACCAAAATAAAATACTTGTGGTTTTGCCTCTCATAGACATTTCAGTCGTGGGTTGGGAAGACATAGACACTGGCAGTCAGGCCTTCTGAACTAATGCTTAGAAGGGCTTCACAAAGCACCAGAAACTTGTTTTCTCTGAGCAATAAACATTGCAGAGACTGTGCTTAAAGAACACTGATGGGCTGTAAAGCAGTATCCAAGCAAGTGCAGAACAGCAGAACTGGGATCTGCAGGCTCAGGGGAGCAAGTGGCTGGGCAGGGTCTGTCCCAGGTACCCAGAGAGGTGGAAGCCCTCTGCTAGAGGGGATGACAGCATGAGTGAACCCTTTTTGTTGGTTCTGAGTGATTTGGAATGAATTTAGAGCTAGAAAAAAATAAAAACCTTAAAAACACTTCCCTAAAGTAGGATGAACTTGTTTACTGTTGAAATGTTGCTGAAATATAATCAGATATTCAATCACAATTTACTGGGAACAATAACACTGAAGAGCGCTAGGAATTGCCATAAACCATAGTTACTAATGAGCTATAAGAAATAACAAACTTGATTTTACTCTCATTGAAATTAAGGCCTTTGTCAGCAGTAGTAGCAAACCATGTCTCATGTAGTTATTTCTCTGGGAACTGTTAATGGGCTTGATAGAGCTCATTAGCATATTTGAACAAAGAACAAATATGAAACCAGTCATTAGATTAGCTATAGATTCTGTCCAGGGGAGCCCATAGCTTGTAGATCCTTCAAAGGGATCAAAGCTGTAATATTCAGTGTGGAAATTTGAGCTTATCTACCACAGGGCAAGATGACACTTCATTTACTTTGGAGTAGATATGCTGATAAATACTAAACCAGCATCCCTTCAGAAAAGTATGTTCAGGAACAAGACTCAATGTCACAGTGAGGAAATTTGAGCTTTTGTTTTTTGCTCTGAAATCTTTTAGCACTTGCAGAGAACAACAAAGTATCACCATCTGCAAAATTATTCTTGGGTTCCAACAGTACAGTGTTAGATTCAAAAGTTTCTTCCTTGGATGCTTACCCTTGAGATATTTTTTATTTCTCTGTTACTTTTAAATCAAGAACTCCAGCACTCTCTGCTATCTTCCACCATGGTTTTTGCCACAAAATCAGGAAGAGCACCACAACAACTCTTAACCTATATAGAGTCAAGTTTCTGTTGGATTTGACTTTTCTTTCTTTGGCAACATTTTCAAATTGGCTTGTGTTCCTGACTTTCTGGTGACAGAAAGTGATCCTAAAAAGATGCAAAAAAACTTTTCTTCACATAATTTCAGAAGTCCCCAACTAAGCAGGAATGAACTACAGAGACACAAGACACAGGAGTGTCCATCCCAGCTTGTGGTTTGCTTGCAGTAGGGCACTCTGCTACAGCAGACACCTTAATTTTCTACAGCAGAGCAGGAATGATTTAGAAACGTCACCCATGTTATGCCAAACTTCTCCTCCAGGGAAGTGAGGTCTTTGTGCATAATGAGTTGATTCATAAAACTCAGGCAAGTGCTGGACTTCTATCTGTAATGGAAAAAAAGCAAGACTCTTTAACAGGATTCCATTGCTTTTGTACATTTTAATTGCTACTTCCTTGTCAAATCTATAAATTGTGAATTCTTTCGATTTTAATAGTTTATAAGTTAATGAAGTTAGCTAACTCTTCAATTAATCCTTTTTAAAATAATGAATAAATAAATAAATAATATCCTTGAAGAATAGAAAATAGCTTTTATTCCTGTTACCACTTCAATGCATACTTGTAAGATTAAATTTCTTTCAGAGCATGTCTGCTTAAGCAGGAGCACAAACCTTGTGTCAGCAGCCTCTTTGTCAGCTGCTTGTGTGATTGTCCCACCCAAAACGCTGCCACTTCCCATCCCACACCACCACACACTCTTCTGGACTGCTTGCTGCTTTCCTTGCAACAGGAAGCTGTGGGCTGCTTTCCAACAGACCACAGTTAAGGTAAGTATCATTGTGCTTGAAATAACCTTGGTATTCACGTGAGGCAAAGTTCTGCCTTCCAGAAAACCATGGGCAGCCTTCAAAAACTCTACACAACAGATGCTGCAGATGACAAAGATCTATTTAAATAACTATCTATGTGTACATCTAGCTAGCTGTCCACCAGCCACTCAATGAGAAACTTGTTGACTATTCTACAAGGCAGCTACAAACTCACCAAACCCCTGAGCTCAGTGTAGTGATCTTTTCATCTTCCTCATTAATAGGAGAACCCCTTTTCAGAGCAGTCTTCACAAGATTTGGACAAGAATAGAGCAGAATTTTTCAAGAGGACCTCCTTCCCTCCCTTGCAACAGTGAAGGGCTGAACTCTTGGTGTGGGCAGAAGGAGTTCAGTGGGTTTGGATCCGAGTAGTGACATTTCATAATTCCTATGTCAGGAACCCTTAACACATTGTCCCTTTCCAGAAAGCTTTTCTAGGAAAGTCCCTAGGCTAGACAGTCAATATACTAAGTGCCTTGTAAACTGCAAAAGAAGCTTTGTACCATCCAAGGGTTGCTCCAGTGTTCCCTGGCTTCAGGTAAACATTAAAGCAGAGGACTGATGCTGTATCCGTTCAGCCTACAGAAGATTTCTCATACTGATGACCAGGAATGTGCCAAGCAAAAATCCAAAACCTTGAGAGAAAATATTACTCTACCCAAGGAAGATTGTGTTGCTTTTTGTGCTTCCTTTTCTTTCCACATGCCTCAGTTTGGGTAGCAGGTGTAAACTGCAATGTTAGTGATAAGACAAAAAAACTACACTGACCTGGATTTCATACCTAGAAATGTTTTGTATTTTATTCAAAGTACAAGATCCACTAGGGATATACCTGGACTTGAAACTGCAGGACTTAACTCCCTTAACTCCCTTAACTCCCTTAACTCCCTATCTAAAATCTGTTTTATCTGGCTGCATTAGCTTTGACTAGGAATAACATGGTAAAGACGTGCATGGGGAAGGGAGAGTGAACTTCCACTTAATGACTTTTGCAGCCTTGCTTCATTATTTGAAGTCTGTTATTTAAAAAGCCACTGTCTGGGATGGTGAGGAATGGAGATGGGCTTTGCCCATAACCCAAACTGTATAAGGAACTGCACACAGAAACGATAAAGACAGTGTACCTGCCCTCCACAAACCTGTCAGTGCTGCTGGCAAACCCTTTTTTGTATACAGCAGTGCAGACCCGGCCATCAGAGTACTTAGTACCTTGCCAAGGACTCTACTCCCATTTTAACTCCCATGATAGTTCAAATATTTTCAAGTGGGAGACATTTTAATATACTGCCCTTAACTCAGCCCTTTTTTTTTTTTTTTAATAGGTTCTTCAGAGGCTGAAATGAATCTTTTCTTCGCAAACAAGGAATAGGTAAAACATTAATACATGCTGTTGGGATGCATCCCTCCCTGGGCTCCCCAGGGAGAGAGAGAAATGCTGCAGGGGTTGACTTAAAGCCTTTAGAGAAATTAAAATATGTTAAGCCACGTAAATATAAGGTAGAAGTTTAGATTTTAGTTTTAAGTAAATACAGTCTAAGGCCTTAAAATCTGTCAGCCAGCACAGGGTCCAGAACTCTAAGGCCTGGTAACTTAGCTTTAGACATAACAAAAACATAGAATATTGCTCACAGTACTAGATAGAACAGGTACAACCTTTACATGGATGAGATAGAACTTTTTACATTAATAGATATGCTGTATGTGTAGATTTTTTGTAAGGTTTGATACTATCCTTTGCAGGTTTTCATGGTTTTACGCACTTTCAGAATCAGGTTTAGATTAGTGTAGAAAGGATGTTTTAGAATTGTTTCTCAGCTGATTGGGTAACCTGTAGGTAGGGATATGAATATGCATTTAAGGTTTATGGATAAAAATCCCCTGTTTTGGGAGCAATGGCACTGATTCATCCATTTCTCAATTGATCAATCCATCCCCCCACCATCTACAAGAGAGAACAGGGCTTTGCCAGAGAGCTGCTGCTGGGACTTTGTCAGGTATTATCACTTGGATTGCTGCCCGTGGTACTCTCGCTGCTGCTGCAGCAGCCTTTGCCCTTGCTGAGAATGCTGCTTGGGAAAGGGAATCTGGGCTGGGAATCTGCCTTTGCCCCCGTGGCTGAGACTCTCTGTCAATCAGACCACTTCTTTATGCCCCACTGGGACCTTAAGCCTCATGGCTTTTAGCAAGACCGCATACTTAGAACTCTCTGCCTTCAATACTGATTCATTTATGTAATAAACAACTTTGTAATAACCAGAAACTGCTCTTGGCTCTTTAAGACCTTAAACCCATGAACAACTTGACAATATGATTTTTCACCACTTTGGGGTAAAAGGCAGTAAAGGGTTCAAGGCTTTTGGTGATGTGAATCACGCTTGCAACAATGTCTGTTGGAGAAGAAGTCAGGCACCAAAGCTCTCAGAAAGACCCACTGCCTGGGGGCAAGCCACTGAGTCCTTATCCTCCCACTTGACTCACTTTGTCCCTAAAAACCAAGCACAGTTTTGTGCCATGTAATGACAAATCTTCCAAGATAAGGTTGGAGCTCCAAGTTTTCCAAATGTCCAGAGCCCTCTGTTTCTCTTTAGATGAGGTATGGTTCCTTATGGGCAACGAGGGACTGATGTGACAGTGCAGTTAGGAGTATCTACCTGACATTTGTGCCAAAGCACTGCTGAAAGCAGCTAAAGCCACTTTTTTTCTTGATGCAGTATGCCTTTTTGATGATGGCAGGACGGGGCTGTGCCATGGTTAGTGCAGGCAGGGAGCCATGTCAGCAGAAAAGCTGGACTCCCACACTGGAGTGTCCACTTGGAGGAGCCTCTTACTCTCCAGGACTCTGCACGTTATGGACTGCAGCACAGCACTACAGCCTCTATCCTTGGCAGAGACAACTGGTGGTGGACTGAACATGCCACTCCTAGAGCTTACATAATATTCATAGTATAATTAGAATTAACATTTGTCTTGTAATATTCTATTCTAAGAAATGTTTTGTTACTTTTTGTGAGCTGTTTTTTTGGTGTTGGGTGGGTGTTTTAATTTGTTTTTTTTCTTCTTCTTCTTGGCATCATCAAAAAAGCCATCTTTGGTGGCATCCGGGTGGTATGACTGTTTGTACAGAAACTTGTGAGGTTTCATCCATCAGAAGATAATGACTTCCCCCTGCAGATAACAAACATGCCAGATTATGCAATTTCTGGGTAGATAATGTTAGCAAATTCTTGTTAGCATTATCTGGCCTCAAATGCAGGAATGGTGTATCAAAATGGCAGTGGCTGTAGTCTGATTTCTTGTTCACATGTCTGAACTAGATTTTTCACTAGCATGAATCCATTTGAGATAATATGACTAGTTTGTTTTTAAGAAGGATAAGCCTTCAGAGAGAGAAAGTAGTTTACAAATACTTAAATACTGATTAGTGGCACTATCCTAGAATAATTATGTCCTGGTAGCTGCTAGTGGTTTGTGCTGTGGCGGGATCCCCATCAACCTCAGTGTCTGTAATGGATACGCACAACAAGACACAGAGCAAGAACATTCACGTGTGGGAAGGGCCAGGAACTGGGTGACTAACGTTAGGGAGCAATATCAGGCACTTCATTTCTGTTGACTCAGGCCTAAACATACAAGTTAGATGCTACACTTCCAAAATCAACAGGAACTTTGCTAGGGAGTAAAGTTATGACTTGACTGTTGGAAAATATCTTGAACCACAGCAGGGTCTGTAACATGTTGTAATCGGCAAATGGAGTTTGAAACATTTGGGGAATCCTGCCACCATTTCTGCAGCATGGAATGTGCCTACTCTGCACTTCACTGTTTGATGCCCTCTGCAGTATGTCCCTGTAGATCTGTGCCACTATCCAATGTTCCTTGGTCACACAAGCTGCACAGGTTTCTACTGCACTGTACAAGGTGGGGTAATGAATAATGGCCTGGGAGTAATGCTCTCCTGCTCCTGATGGCACTCCCACCCAACCTGCTGCTGGATAAGAGCACCTGGATTATCAAAGAAAGCCCTGGGTGCCTTTGGGGAATTCAACATAGATTTTGTTGTTCCTATTACTTGCTAAACTAGAGGTCAGACAGAAGCTTTCTGGCTGGTGTGCAAGAAAGACTAAGTCACAGATAGGGCATGTTCCCTCACAGGTTGGACAAGGAGGGTCTGTGGTAGATGATCCAAATAACCAATGTCAAAATCTGCTGGGCATCACCAACATATTATCAGCTCTATTTAAAATCATTCTTGATTATCTACTAAAGACAGGCAAGTAAGGGGCCTACACAAAGACATCATTACCCTGCAGCCCACAGAAAGAGAGATATTGCCTGCCTAACTTCCCAGCTAAGAAGAAAACCACCATCCCATTTCAAGGGAAATGGTAACAGGGAGGGGCAAAGAAATCTCACTGCTGAGACAGACCTCAACTCTGTGGGTGTGAAAATAATGACACACAACATAACAGTCTAACTTCCCATTAAAGCAGTTCACAGCTGGCAAGATATGTCACCTAACTTGGAAAGAGCAGGAGAAAAGTTATGGAGTGCCTTTTGGCCCCCTCCTAGGGGCTGAGTTTGAAGAGGCCCTCATACTCCTCTCTCCTCCATTGTGTTATGTTCAAGGTCTTGTTTATGGGCAAAAAGAACACCTTTACATACAAGTAAAGCCAAGATTTTATTGTTAATTGAGATATGCAGAGTATGTTATCTCTAATCCAAATCTGATAGAGAAAAATAAAGAGAAACAACGCTGTCAAAACTGCAATATGGTTAAAAGTGTCAATAGTAATATTAAAAGTACAATTACAATACACTTATTTTTGTCCTTTTTTTAGGATTATGCTCACCCTTCCATTGCTCTTCTATGTCTTAAAGTCATACAATCATAGAACAGAATACAATGAGCTGGAAGGAACCCATGGATCATCAAGTCCAGCTCCCGTGTCCTGTGCAGGACACCCCAAGAGTCACAACATGGGCCTGAGAGCATTGTCCAAACACTTCTTGAACTGGGGAGCCTGTCCCAGTGCCCAGCCATCCTCTGGGTGAAAACAACTTAAACCTCCCCTGACACAATTTCAGGTGTGTCCTCGGGTCCTGTCACTGTCACCACAGAGAAGAGATCAGTGTCTGCCCCTCCTCTTCCCCTTGTGAGGGAGTTGTAACTGCAATGAGGTCTCCCCAGTGTTCTCCAGGCTGAACAGACCAAGTGACCTCAGCCATTCCTCACATGGCTTTCCTTCCAGACCCTTCGCCATCCTCGTTGCCCCCACTTTGGGCACTCTCTAATGATTTAATGCCTTTTTTACAGTGTGGCACCCAAAACTGCCTCCAGCACTCGAGGTGAGGCTGCCCCAGTGCAGAGCAGAGCAGGACAATCCCCTCCCTTGGTGGTGATGCTGTCCCTGATGCCCCCAGGACAGCCTTGGCCCTCCTGGCTGCCAGGGCACTGCTGGCTCGTGTTCAGCTCACCACTGACCAGGAGGCCCAGGTCCCTTTCCACGGCACTGCTCTCCAGCATCTCCTTCTCCAGTCTGTCTGTACATCCAGGGTTGCCCTGGCCCAGGTGCAGAATCTGGCACTTCCCCTTGTTGAGCTTCATGCAGTTGGTGATTGCCCAGCCTTTTGATTGGCCATGGTCTCTCTGCAGGGCCTCTCTGCCCTCAAGGGAGTCAACAGCTCCTCCCAGTTTTGTATCATCTGTGAACTTGCTCAGTACCCCTTCCAGTCCTGTTTCCAAATCATTTATAAAGGTGATGAAGAACACAGGGCCAAGGATGGAGCCCTGCAGAACCCGAGATCAGTCTGATGTCACCCCAGTCACTGTAACCCTTTGTGCCCCACCCATGAACCAGTTGCTCACACATCACAGGATGTGTTTGTCCAGCTGTGAGCTGCACATTTTGTCCAAAAGGATCCTGTGAGAGGCAGTATCAAAAGCTTTGCTGAAATGCAAAAAGGCTTCCCTTGATCAACTAGGTGAGCTACCCTATTGTAGAAGGACAAGAGATTCCACAAATAGGACTTTCCCCTCATGAAGCCATGTCTGCTGTGGCTAATTACATGCATTGACCTTTCAATACCTCCCAGAATAAACATTTCCATGATTTTACCAGGCAGTGAGACTGACAGGCCTGTAGTTTCCAGGGTCCTCTTTTGTGCCCTTTGTGAAAACTAGGATAATGTTTACAGTCAGCCAGGATCTCTCTGGGTTCCCAAGACGCTTATAAATCATCAAAGGAGGTCTTGTGATGACATCAGCCAGCTCTTTGAGGATTCTCAAATTAATCCCATCAAGCCCCCAGATTTGTAGGGATCCAGCTGGAACAGCAGATGCCATACAAATTAAGAGTCAACAGGGAGCTGACCATTCTCACAGTCTTAGTCCTCCAGCTCAGGGCACTGAGATCCCCTTTTTCCATCATGAATGCTGAAGACGTAGATAAAGATGCATTAAACAAGTCAGAATCTTAAGCCTGTAGACTTAAAACTGAAAATCTTCAGCTTCTGGTGTTCTTTCTTGAAAAATTATCATATTTTGGCTCTAGGATCTACTTGAGGTCATTTGTCTGTGTTACCTAGGATGCAATTACATTACGCCTTTTTTCCCCCGACTGGTCTGCAGCTACATTTTACAGCTGAATTTGCTGTATGTGGTTTATTCTACATACAGTAAATGCCCTTTTTTTTTTCTTTTTTTTTTTTCTTTTTTTTTTGTCTCTTTTTTACTTCTCAACCCAGGTTTGTCCAGCTACAACTCCATATTTTTCTAACTGACCACTGCTGGGGAGCAGCAAGGTCTCCACTGCCAAGCCTGTGCCCTAGATTTCATAATTTCATGCCCTGTATTGCTCTAAGCTCCAGGCTCTGTCTCCACCCTGATATTGTATTAGATGTAAATATCTCCATCACTCATAGAAGTACTTATTGTTATTTCTACCTATATAAATCTGCTCCATACAATGAGAAACAAAATTAAAATTAATAACTGCACGAAACTTATCACTTAGAGAAACCGCTGTCACACAAAGTAAAACAAGTCTATAGGCAAATCAAAAGTTCAGACAGAGCAAGCCTGCAGGCCCCTGTCCTGAAGATTTGCAGAAGCATGGTGCTTGTTTCTAGCAATGGCAGTGCCAGGTTACAGGGCTACCCTGCTGTACTTCTTGCCTACCCTCTCAGCAAATTGGACAAGCCAGCATGTAGAGAAGGCCTTTAAATTTTTAAGCAGTAGAAGCAGTACATCCAGTACAAGTCCATATATCTCTAGCTGAATGTTCACTGATGAAAGAGATTAGCCAAATTTTGGAAGTTTTAGAGATCAATAGCTGTGAATGAAACAGCAAAGCAAGGAGCTGCTCTTTTTAATTTTTAATTTCCAAATTAAGCCTTTAGAGCACAAACACACATTTCAGAACCTTTTCTACTACTAACACCGTGCTGCCTAATTGGAATAAAAAGTTTACGTCAAAGGCATGAGAAAATCTGCCTTGTCAGATAATTCCCTCAGCACTGTGATTTTTTCATTTTAGTGGTTTGTAATACACAGGGAGTAGTAAGCAGATGGAACTAGTTTACATTTGCCCATTCATGTGAATTCTTCTTTTAAGAAAGGAGTTTTATAGTGAGATTTGTTTTGCTGAAGCCTTAAAAGTCATTGTAATAGTAAGACACAGAACAGTATAGAAAGACATCTCTAATTGGATTCCCAGAACTGCAGTGTAAGGAACTGGCAGTTTCTCCTAGTCAGCATTGACAAAGCCACAATTCACGAGTTCTAGCTGGAGTCCCCTGGCTCAGTGGTCTGCTTCATCTATGAAGAGCATGCCTGGACTGGATGCTGGAGGTTGATACTGGAAAAACAATCCACAAGCAAAACTATATGGAGCCACAGATAGTGGAGAAGGGGTCAGTCTTCATTTTTATTCCATATGCATTCCTGAGAGCTGTGAGCTTAGGTCAGCAGCCCATGCTGTGATGGCAGGTCCCCCATCCCTTTGCTGTCCATTGTGAATGTCTGTGGGAGACATTTGCTCCCTAGGAAGCTTTGTGGGGGGGTTGACCCCAAACTCCCTTGGGCTTGCCTGGAATGTGCCAAAGACAGCTACACATGCCCACTGTTCAGGTAGGAGATGCATGAACTTATTTTAAGAGAGACACTTCACCAAAGATCTGAATTTTAGAGACTTACAAAACTGGAACAGATGCTTAGCAATTTTAATTCCACCAAGGCTGAAAACTAGCATGCTCAGAAAGCATAATGACCTAGCCTGGAATTACAAATCTTTAAATTTGACTTCCATTGCCAGGGCAAATGGGAAGAAATGAGGATTTTGCCAGTGTGTGCCCAGGTGGCCAAGTAGGCCAATGTCATCCTGGCCTGGATCAGAAATAGTGTGGCCAGCAGGAGCAGGGTAGCGACTATTCCTCTGTGCTGAGCACCATACCGTAAATCCAGGCTTCACTTCTGGGCCCTTCACATCAAAAAGGACATTGAGGTGCTGGAGAGGGTTCAGGAAAGGGAAACAGAACTAGAGAAGTGGCTGGAGCAAAAGTCAGATGAGGAGCAGCAGAGGTCTGTGGGGAGATGTTACCACTCCCTACAACTGCCTGAAAGGAGGATGTAGCCTGGTGGGAGCCAGTCTCTTCTGCCATGTCTCAAGCCAAAGGATGAGAAGAAACAGTTCTCATCTGTTCTTGTTCTATTTTCTGTTAAGTTATGCCAGAGAAGGCTCATACTAGATATTAGGATTTTTTTTTTTCCTCTGAAAGCGTAACCATGCATTGGGATAAATTGCCCAGAGAGGTGGTGGACCCACCTTCTCTGGAAGTGTTCAGGAGGCATCTTGGATGTGGCATTTGAGAGTATGTTTAGGGATGATTATTGTGATGCTGGGTTGACAGCTGGACTCAATGATGTGGAAGGCCTCCTCCAACCTTGATCATTCTGTAATTCTGTCACTCTGAGGAGACTTTTGTCTCCTGTTTTTGTGCATATGCATCTGCACTATGCAGACATGTGGTCTGGTTGCCAGCAGTGCTGTTTCTAATGCTGGAAAATGCTAGGCCCATCCATACCTCTTCTCCTTCTCAGGTGTTGGTCATGAGTCCCAGCAAATCTGCATTAAGCTCACCATCGCAAGGTTGGCAAGCCTGTTGGCAGAGACACTCTCGCAGGACTTTTACAATCACATCGTCTCTTTCCTTCTAGCCCTGATTTATGAGTTAGGACACATTCATCTGTTTTGAGACTCTGTCTTCTGTCTGCTGACTCATCCTTGAGTGTCTTATTCACAGCCGGAGAAAAGAGACCTTCACTGGGACAACAGCAGCTCCTGTGCCAAGGTGGCAGCATCTCAGGCCTGTTGTGCACAGGAGCCTGGCAATAGCTCATGCCCTGGGTGACAGAAGTCACTTCTGAAATGCAGAGGCCATGGAAAGAAGGGGCTCTGGGACATCACAAAGCCCTCTAGAGTGATTGTGTATCACCAGCCATGCTGATGAGTGTCCCCAGCATGCTGAGTGTGAATTGCGGTGCCATGTGAAGCGTGCCCTGGTTGGGAAAAGCATCCAGCTCACATACCACCAGTACATTTCAGGAGTCAGGAACCAAAACAGTTCCTGCCAATTTGGAGAGGAAGCTCCAGTGAATAACAAGAAAAGAATACATCCCATTTGTGGCTGTTTAAGAAATGATACCACAGGCTGAAGTCATAGCTGCAGTCAGTTTGGCTCCACAGGCTGGCAAGCACAGAGTTCCCTGCCCTGATAGGCAGTACAGCTTCCCCCTCACAGCCCCCTTCAGATACTCCTGCAGCAGTGCCTGGCCTGGCTCTGCCCTCTCCTGTATGACTGACACTGCTTCCCACTGCCTTTTCCTCTCCTGCCTAATGGTGCTTGCATGATCCCAGGTACCTGTAAAAATCCACACTTCAGTGGACTGGCAGAGTTGAAAAAAAATTATCAAGACTCCTCCTCTTGGCATATGCCTGTGCCGAGAGCAGACACTTCACAACCAATCTTCCTTCCCCAGGACATTCCAGCATTTTGTGACTGTCTTTAGGGAGGCCTCTCTGAGGAGCAGTTTGCTGGAACCTTCTCCATTCTGGTTTTGGCTCCCTCCTCTTTGCCCCCTTCAGTTAGAACAGATTGTTCTGTTGATGTTGAAGCAAGCTACAGACTGTTCTTGTTCTATTCTCTGCTACTTCCCCCACTTTGCAATGATTAAGGACAGCTTTTCAGCATCAAAAGGTATTTGATCCTAAAATGCTGGGCCCATTTAACTGTTTTCTTCTGTGGACAAAAGAGAGGGTTGAGCATAAAAGTTACTCATGCATGTCAGAACCCCATCACATTGTTTCACTGTGGTTGACAGAAAATTGCCAATATTTTTGAGAAATGTAGTAGAATAAAAAAACCTCTAACACCCACAACATTGTTTTTTTCTATTTGGCCTGAAAAAGAACTTAAATTTTCATTATTTCAAGGCACAAGCTAAAAATAACCAATTTCTAGTAATCATTAGTTGCTTAACTTTTTAAAAACTTAATTATCTAGTGTTTTCATTTTCCATTCTCCAGCTGAAAACAGACTTGTGGTAGATTTTCAAGAAGAGGAAAATTTTAAAGATAACTGGCTCTCTTTCTGGAGTGCTCCTAGTCTCAAATCACTTTCAAAAAAACTTGTCAAGTGCATTTAGCAGCTGATACAGCATTAAAAAACCAAAATCTGTTTGTGCTTCCTGAGAGCAAGGGGAAAAGGCAAGTAAAAGTAAAGGTTAGGAATGCTGTAGTTGTGGAGCCAGGAGGAGCAATCTGTCACACAGGCACTGCTGGCAGTGTGCACCCTTCGAGCTGGGAATGCTCCTCAGACCAGAGGGCTGAGAAGAGGGTCACTGGTGTGGGGTCAGACCTACGTGGAGACTGGGCTGGGGCTCTGTTACAGAGCAGGTCTGGGGCTGGGATCCAGCAGGCAGGTTGGTGGTGACCACTCTCTTGGCAATTAGCTCAGTAGCATGAGCACAGTCTGCATGTGCCAGCTGGTCTCTGCTCTGGAGAGCAGACAATTAATTTCAGCTGGATAACTACAAACCACACAGGGAGACAGCATTTTAGGATATAAAAGTATTATATTTAGAGTCAGGGTTCAGTTGTGTTTGGAACTAGATGATCTGTAAGGTCCCTTCCAACACAAACCATTCCTTGATTCTGTAATTTAGTTGGATTACAGCCTGGCTTAAAATCAGAATACTTTTCCCTTGACAATGTACTTACCATGAAGATTTATTTTTTAGTGTATGTGAAACTTTCTTAATTTTAATGGCAGGAAAAAACCCATTGGCTTATCCTGTAAAATTAATCTTCTTTGCTACATAATGTTCTGGAACTTCATGCTTGCTATTTTTTTCTTAAACTGTAGTCCACACAAACCCCCTACCAAGGACAAGCAGATATGCTCATATCTGTTCTCATAGCTGAAGAGCTTCTCCACAATAATGGTCACAGGTGGCACCTTAAGAAACAGTGCTAGAACTTGTAAACTGAACTGCAAAACAACCAGGGCCACTTTTTTTGAGACATTTCTTATGAAGTTTATAAGGCATTTCTTATACCTTCCCTCTTGCCTAAATTCAACATGAAATCTGAATTTTTAGAAACTTCAATTGACTTAAATTGACTCTGTCATTAATGTATAGATCATGTTAGGCCTCATAGTTAATTTTTCTTAGTTAATTCAGTCCAGTGCTAAGCTACAAACTGAGCAGACAGTTTAGGCTGTTCAGGCAAAACCAACAATCAAATAGGTACACATGTATTCAGTGCTAGTTAGAAAATTATGAGGAAAAAGTTCAGAGTTCTGGTGAAATCCCTATATCCTTTATGATAAATTCTGAATTCACTGAACTCTGCTTACAGCTCTGTGCACAGTAACAAGCAGGTACAACCAAATAAATTTTGCCACACTCTAACGTAATCTGAAACACCTGAATGCCTGTTAATAATTTTTCAGTTGGTAACTCATTTACCATCTCAGAGTATAGTCCAGTTACCAGGGGAGTGTAGAGTAAACATCCATGTGTGTCTGTATGTGCCTGTGCTCACTGGCAGAGGGAAGGAAAAGCAGCAGAATGCCCTGAGTATACAGATATTAAATTAACTTATTTTTTTGCTTTCAAGAGCTCATGCCTGTTGTTTCAACCTGCTGCAACCCTCTGAAAGCCAATGCAAATTCTGCACTTGAAGAATTTCTTTGTTTAGGTGGGGGGGGGGGCAAGTTTCAATGACCAGCTTATTCAGTGAAAAGCATTTCTCTAGCTCTCAGTGCCTCTGTTTTGTCTTTGCAGAGTGTGTGGACAGGCAGCAGCCCAGATAATGTTCATAGCCCTTTATCTCTTCTGCATTCCCAGAAGGTCTCTGGATATCAATTAATAAAATAAAGATAGTGGATGGAAGGACGTTACATTTTCACAAAGGCAGTACTTCTGAATCAGTATATGATTAAATAAGCATTGTTCCCTGCTTGTGCATTAATGTGCAATCAGCTGTCACATGATATAAAAGAATATTCTAAGTCTTGCACAAGCTTTGGTTTAGTACCAGGAAGTACCTGTTGATGAGAGATAAGCAGCCTGCCAGGATGCAAGTGGTATTAGTCTAGCAATTGCCTAAAATAACTTTCTGCTTTTGCCAGGAAATGATACACTTTTTCAGTCTTGCTCAGTGTTGCATCCATGGCCAGAACAGGGCTCTCCCTTAATTTCCCACATGCTCTCACACTGACTTGTATACGCTGCCTTCACCATCAGCCTTGATCTTACGTGTTCACCTTGCTGCTGCCCCAGAGGGCCAGGAAACACACACAGGCTACTCCTACCTCTAAGGAGTCTATCAACATCCTGATTCCCTACCAAAGTGATACGTTGTCTTACTGACAATGTTTGTGACCTCCTCCAGACCAAGTTGCTAATAACTGTTTCTAGGCAGGGAGCAATTTTTCCTCATCATATGGGTGTTTAACCTTTTCAGCTTTCTTGCTGCAAATGAACACAAGCTCAGCATCTCCTCAGAGGTTCTAACCACTAGAAGGTCTTCAAAGTAGCAATTAATCATCAGGGGAAAAAGGTATATATGCTGGTGAGGGATTTTTTTCTTTTTGAGCCACATCTGACAGTCTTTTACTAACATGTTTCTATTATGTTTTGAGTAAACAATTGAACCAGCGAGTCTTTTCAACCCTATCAACTATGAAAGCAGTTGAAACCTGTTCTATAAACACAACCCCGCACAAGGCCTCCAGGGCAATGCAGCACTGTTCCACAGCCACTTTCCCTCAGTCTGACCACTCAGCAAAGGGCAGCACAAGGGGTCTCCCACTCTCCCCTACTCTCCAGCCCATGTGGGCAGAGTTGAGAAGAAAAGGCTTTATTTTTAAAAGAGATAAAATGAAAAGGCTCTCAAAACCCCACAGCAATTGTCCAGGGAAGCAGCATAATTGAAGGTTGGGCCAGCCACAGCCTCCAGTGTCACCTTGGAGACCAGCTGGCAAACTCCAGGCCTCCCAGAAGAGGGGGAGCCAAGGCAGCCGGGTAAACAAGTAAAACGAGATGGATAAAGAAGCTTTGCAGTGAGGCCACGGCCCATTATCACCTGAACTTGTTTCTTGAACTATCCAAGCCTCCTGAACACCTCAGTGTTCCTCAGTGGAAACCCCAGGTTCAGAGAAGCATTGCAGGTAAAGGACTATTTTTTTTTTAATCTAATTTTTAGTTTAGCTATATAGCATATATATATTTATAAATATATATGTAAATATGCAAAAGAGCAATCACAGCAATATTCACCTGTCAGAAGGCTGAAGCTGGATGATGCTGATCATGATGGAGAGAGAGATGGAAGGCTGCTGCAGAGGAGTCAGGGGGGCTGGGATTTTTAAGGAAGTGTCTAGATAGTTGTCAAATTCTCCTGCAGTTTTCATACTTTTAATAATTTAATGAAATTATAAGAAGTAAATTAAATGTGTGCAATTGACTTAGGCCACTTAATCTATTATTACATCCTAGGATCTTCTGCTCTGGGGTGGGTGGTGTGTCACTTGTATCTTTGGCCAAGACAGGGGCAATCAGGAGTCTGGGCAATCCAGAGGTATGTGTCCAGATGGGACTCTGCCCACCATACTGCAGTGGTTTTTAGGATTTTCATAGGAGGCTTTTGGGCTCAGCTGAAGGATAATATCTAAACAAATATTGCAGAGCTTAGACTGAATCTGACTCTTTCCAGGTTTAATCCTCAGGCAGAGAGGAATGTAAAGGAATCTGGTTGATGAACAACATAAGATTCTTCTGGAAAAAGCCAACCCAAAATTTAAAGCTTTGTATTTTTTAGGAATAAATGCAATCATTCCTGTTTGGCCTGCACAACACAACATCACCTATAGAAACAAACAATGGTGACAGCATGGGGTATTGTAATTGTTCATAGCCTAGGCTGTTAAACAAAACAAAACAAAACAAAACAAAACAAAACAAAACAAAACAAAACAAAACAAAACAAAACAAAACAAAACAAAACCCTCTAGCATTCAAAATTAAAATAAATACTGCTGGTTAATTTCACTGAGGGAGACATCTGATAGTCTTGGATGAGATACACAAATTAAAACCATGTAGAATTACTGTTACGACTTGTTATTGTTTTATTAATGATATCAAGATGTAACACATTTGTACACCATGCAGAGAACTGTTATATTCAACAAACCCTGATTGCATCTTTTAATTACTTGACATTATCCAAAAAGGAGCAAGAGCAAAATGAAAAGGGAGGAAAGACCATGTGAATTCCTCCCTCCTTGCATTGATTTGGAATCTCTTTTCTTACAATGCAGCCTAGGAAGAGTTTACCTCTAACTTAAGCCTGCAGCCCAGGCTTAAGTTAGAGGTAACATTGTTTGCACTGTGGACCAGGCTTGCATGTAGCAAGTTTTATATTTAACTGGTTTTCTGTATTTTCTGAATGTATAAAAAGGGTTCTCAAATGCTTACTGTCATGGGGCACAGGAAGCCACGTCCTGTTTAAGAGGCTTTAGTGTAATGTGAAAGTGCAATTACTTTAAAAACAGACTTTAATTGCTGGGTTTTGTATAGAAATATGTTGTTGGTGATTTAGTTAGTGAACATTATAGAGAAAGCAGATTTTCAAAGAGTGGCAGAAATATTTATTATTAGTGCTTTTAACCATGATACTTTGGGGGGAAAAGAAGTGGGAATATCTTTACTTATGTTAGTGAGACTATTGGAGTGCTCTGACCCACTTCAGAAGGAGCACTGGGAAAAAAAATAAAAAGTTCAAGAGCAACAGCAGAATTATCTGACATCTGGAAATTAGTTTTGTACCAGGAGTCCTGAGCTATGCCTAATTACTCAGCCAAAATGAGTTTAAAAGGGACCTTCAAGTACTTACCTTTTTTAATAGGTAGCTCTTTAATCTTGTAAGAGAGTAAAACAGCATCTAATATGGTGGAAATTCAGATTAGAAACAATAGATATTAAAAGAAAAAATATTCAATACTGGAACAACTTAGCCTAGAGATGGTGAGTTCTGAGGCAGAAACGCCTATAGATATAGAACCAAACCTTACTGCAGAAATTACAGAGGATTGGTCAGTTTCACTGGCTTTTATTGAGGTTCCAGAGATCATAATTGATAACAAATCAGATTATCCCTCCCTAGCCTCAATTCATGAGTCCTACTGCAATGATTATTTGATGCACATTTCAGTATTCTGGAAGTTATTCCACTGAACCTGAGACAAGGAGATGCTACACTCTTTTCATGGTGTGTGTGTGCTTGTGTAGATTTTTGCAGCATGCAGTAGAGATGAATTATGTCCTCATTGGTCTCAGCATTTATAGAACTCCATAAAAACATAACATAGTGTAGAGAGAAGCATACTGCACAGTGATACAATTGCATTGTGTACTCTGTATATAGATGTATAGTTGCTATATGTTATATGTAAGCAATAGTACATTATTATATAATGCAAATATAGTTTGCACTGGGTTTATGTAACCTCACTGTATTTTAAAGTCTTTTCAGCTAAACATTTCCCCTTAAGGACAGGTCATTGTTTGCAGAAAACATTTTTGGCTGCTGATCTCACACAGCTGTGAGATCTTCCTGGTCACTGGTTAATGAGTTCCCAGAAGAACTTTGCTTGCTCTATCTGAAGCAAAGGCCAAAATGCTCTATATTTTACTCCTCTAGACTTCTACAGAAAACTAGTACTGAAACCATTTGGGGAGTACAAAACCATTTTATTTTTCTCCTTTTCCAAGGCTCAGTTGGAGTCATCTGAAGTGGTTATAAAATTCAGCATATGTGGCATTACCAGCAGCCATAGCCAATACTCTGTAAACAGGAGTGGAGTAGTTAAGATGAAACAGTTTAATTCCATGTTTCTTAGAAGTTTTGTCTGACCAATTCACACTTCTGCACATGGAATTACAATGGGATTGGAACTGTCATGTGCACTAACAGTGCCTCACAGGGCTGTTCAGCTTTATCTCCTCATCCCAGCACTGCCTCAGCAGAGCACCAGAGGCTCTCTGAGTCTAGAGCTCTGCTGTAACTTCTGTGACTCTTGTGTGCCTGATCCCATGGTGCTTGAAAGGCTGGAAAATACTTTGAGAGTCTTCATGGTCTGCTGCAGATCCATCAGCCAGGCTATGGAACAGCAGTCTTGGCCCTGAGCACATGCTCAGGATTCATTGTGGCCCTAAAATATCAGTATGGCCATGGACAGTCTTACCTTTCTTAGTACCAAGCACAAATAATCCCTGTGGGGGTGGGAGTGGGTCTCTGCCAGCCTGGGCATGCTGTTCTTGGTGGTGCTATTGCAGCACTGCAGAGGCACAAGCTGGTTTTCCCTATTTTTAGTCCACTGTTTTCCTCTGAGGGAAGCTGGAAGGCCTTTGTTGTCAGCATGTGAAATCCTGGGGTGCTAAATACTGTGAAAGTTTAAGGTATTAATTTGTTTTGCAGTTGTGTTAAAAAAGCAGCAGCTGTCTGTCATGTGTAGGTGACTGCTGTTGCTCAGACATGCAATGGGAGAAATCTCTGCTCTGCAGAATTAAGTGGAACAAAAGTTTATCAAAGGCAAAGATCCTCAGCCAGGGTAATTTTTATCTTCCTGTGGACAAATGACAGCTGCAAATCTGGCCAGGTGGAAGAGGCTTGGCAAGGATGCTGTAGACACAGACAGAGCCAGGCACTCCTGACTGCACACATCAGTTGTCATAGTGTTCTTACACTATAGGCAGAAAATTCTTACACACAGTTTCCTGTCTGCCTTTGGATTAATCACAGGGTGGTTGGCTGAGCTCTCCTTTCATCGTCAGTGGCCAATATTGGCAATTTCCCTTTCTGACAGAAGGATATAAGGAAAAGGAAATAGAAGGTCAAAATGGGTTCTCATGAAAGAGTAGCTACCAACAGCTAGCAAATTAGGATTTTAGGATGCTAAGGCAGGTTTCAGCACTATGTCTGAATGTGAATCCATGCCACATGAATGTTTTCATCTTCAAGATGTCGGGCACAGCAAGGCATGACCGAGAGATGGCAATCAACGCAAAAAGAAGCCTGTCCAAAACCACTGACCCTTTAGAAAGACTTCGTCTGCAGTGTCTAGCAAAGGGATCTGCAGGCATCAAAGGACTTGGCAGGTGAGTGTGCAAGGCTTCAAACCACTATTCAGCCTAATAATTTTAGCTGCAAGAGACTCGCACCCTAAACAGGGGCCAAAACTTAAGTTTCCTCATTTCAGTGCAAATGCCACAACCCACAGAGCTTGGCATTGGGGCTTATGTGTTTTGGGACAGAGGACTGACCAGCTCACCTATTGAAGGATTGAAGACTGTGAATCCCTCATGAGAAAGTCCTTCTGTGAGATCCAGAACAACTCCTGCCAGAGAAAGGAAGGGAACATTAACCATTAAGCTCTCCTTGGTGTTTTCTAAAATTATCTTAAGTATTTCAACACTGGAGATTTTAAGCTTCCTTCCCTTTAGGGTATGATGCCCTTGTTGTAATGGGCATCATACTAACACAACTATTAGCTGTCTAGTTTATGGGAGACACCTAAAATCTTTTTGCAAGCATCCCATCCCTGGAAAAGGGGAGATGCATCCCACCCTGAGATCTCTCCCAGGCCCCATAAATCACAAATGGATCCAGATGGTTACCAACTGGAGCTTAATCTAAATGTGGAACTTCATCTATATGTGCAAATTGCAGAGGACAGAGAATTATCATGAACAGAAAACTATGGCAGCCTTTCCCTTGGTTAACTTCAGATGTGTAATATTCATGCACCCAATCCAAACAAGTCACCTCTACTGCCAGTAAGTGTAGGGGATTTGTTGGTTGGAGATTTTCTTCCTTTTTTTTTTTTCTCCCCCGCCTCTTTTTTTCCCCCCTCAGAATATTGAACAAGGAGGAAATGTTATCTCAGTAAGATGACTCTCTACTCCAGTGCCATGCTAAACCACTGAGCACTCTCCATGTTTTCCTATGCATTTTCCTCAAATTTCATGTTTTCCACAGAGTATTTCAGGTTATTGATGGTAACAAGAGCAGAACCCTTGATTTCAATGAGTTTCTAAGAGGACTACGTCATTATGCTGTGATGATCAATAAGGAAGAAGCACAAGAGCTTTTCCGGATATTTGATAAAAACGGCAGTGGAACAATTGATTTGGATGAATTTCTTGTTACACTGAGAGTGAGTCTGGGAATTCATGTTGTTATTGCATTAAAGGGATTAAAATATAGCAGAACAGAACAAAATAAAGTAGAATAGAATATTTCCAAACAAACAGCTGTGATTTTTTTCAATTAATTGTGGCCTTGATTTAGATACCGAAATTCCTGTGCTGCAGTTTGGGTACCTATGCTGTTCAGCCCATCAGTCTCACTTCTTTTTGGCCATTTTATGATGCATCTCTTTGTAACATGATCTTATTCAGAGAAGACTTTCTCTAATCCACCACAACGACTGATTTTGTCTAAAGTACCTTTGCTCTGCTGAAGCCTGAACAGTTAAGATAGAAAATATTAGTACTTAAGGTAATTAGTAATTTCTTGTTGGAAATATTTAAAATTGGCAGATCAGAAAAGTGTTCTAGGTAGCATTTTCTCTCTTATTGTCCATTTGCTGTTGTATGGGTATGCACTGAATAGTCTTAATTATATTGCTCTTTTGAGGATATACTGACTGCCCTTTCTAGCTCATGGACAGTGTAGACTATCACTAGTACATTGTTCCATCTACCTTGAAAGTTTTGCTGATAGCAACAGCAAGTACTTGAATTTGGAACTGGGCAAATAGTTCGCAAAAATAAAATGATTCTGTTAATATTTCTTTACAGCCTCCCATGTCCAATGCAAGAAAAGAGATCATCATGCAGGCATTTCAGAAGTTAGACAAGACTGGAGATGGTGTAGTAACAATTGAAGACTTACGCGGGGTGTATAATGTAAAATATCATCCCAAATACATAAATGGAGAGTGGACAGAAGATCAAGTGTTTAGAGCCTTTCTGGATAATTTTGATTCATGTGATGACAAAGATGGGAAGGTAAGTGAAGCACCTAATTGCAAGCCATGAAATCACCATCTGACTCAGAATCTGACTTAGGTTATTAAGTGTAGGAGTAATTGCATTCTGAGGCAAACGGGGCTCTGCAGGAGGTGCAAGGGTGGTTGTGAGATTGCATTAAGGCTGGTAGCCTTAACAATCAAATTTCATAGATTACACTAAGTACATCTTCAGATTATCCCACAAAATTGCTGACTTTGAGGATCCACATATTTTTCATTTCTTTGGAGAATAAATACTAGGATCCAGTTCAAAAGCAGGTTACCGGCTTTGTTAAATACTTTAGAATTAGTTCTTCTCCAGTGTAATTACTGAGACACTTGACTTGGAAATCAGTCTATAACAGAGAGTCTATAAAAGATTTATCTACAGAGAGTAGGAGGGAGAATGGGGCTGGAGCTACTGCCATGGGCATGTACATGTGGCACCATGAGCTGGAACAGAGCTGAGAGCTCTCTTTCCCCTTGTTATGTGTCTGCAAACTTCTCTGGTCTGAATTTACATCTGTTGACTAGCTCAGAGCAATCTTGTATCTCCGTGGTTCATGTGGTGGTATTCTCAATCTGAGCAGTTAATAACAAACTAGGCTGTAAGCTTTTACCAGTGCTGTTTGGAATGTTCTTAACACTTCTCATCACTCTCCAGGGCACACCTGGGTTTTCAGGGCTGCATTGCACTGGTGACTCCTAACTGTCTAATGCTCCACCCGAGTCCTTCATTTGCTTTGTTCCCACCACTCAGGCTCTCAGTTGTAGAGAGATGATGGATTTTATCTGCTTTGGGCATGACTTTGCACTTAGTAGAGCTGACCTTTATCCCTTCCGCTGCAGTGTCATCCTCAGAGATACCAGTTTGGAGCCAGTTATCCCCTTCCACCTCCACAGCAGTGGTGACATCTAGCAAATTTCAAACAAAATGTTCCTGCTTTTTCTGCTGAGTTCATAGATGAACACATTAAATTAATTCCCATACTGATCCTTGATGAGTTCTGTGCCTGGTTACTCTGAGCATCCACCTCTTGTTCAGCTGAGGTTAGCTCACCTGATTACTGTTTCTTCTGAGAACAGATTGTGGCTTTCCTGAATCAGAAGACACTAACGATACTGAATACCTAAAATGTTTTTAGCAGAAATGCCTCAAGCATTTGCTGAGTATTTGCTAGAAAGGCCCTCTTCACCGTGGTCTTGCTGGCTGCCTCTCAAATAGGCAGTTTTAGTGAGGCTTGTAATAATCTTGTGATGGTAGGACAGTCTGAAGTGGTCCCTTTTCCTTATTGTTATGTTTCTCTAAGTTCTTAAACACACAATGCAATCAGAGCAGATATAATGGAATCACAGAATATGATGAGTTGGAAGGAACCCATCAGGATCATCAGATCCAACTCCCAGTCCTGCACAGCACACCCAGAAAGCACACTATGGGTCTGACAGCATTGTCCAAATGCCTCTTGACCTCTGGCAGGCTCATGCTGCGACCACTTCCCTGGGGAGCCCATTCCAGGGCCAAACCATGCTCTGGGGAAGAACCTTTTCCTGATATCCAGCCTAAATCTCCCCTGAAACAACTTCATGCTGTTCCCTCGGCTCCTGTCACTGTCACCACAGGGAAGACCTGCCCTCTTTTGCTTGCCCTCACAAGGAAGCTGTAACTGCAGTGAGGTCTCCCCTCAGTCTCCTCCAGGCTGAACAGACCAAATGACTCCAGCCACTCCTCACTCAGCTTCCCCTCAGACCCTTCACCATATTCTTGGCACTCCTTTGGGCACTCTGTCACAGCTAAATGTCTTTTTAATATTGTTTTGTATTCTTCTATGTAATGTTTATTCAAGGAATGACCTACACAATTCAAGAGTTAAGGCATCACAAGAGATATGCGCAGTTTTTCTCTTCACTACCTTGATTATTTATTTTTTTAATGGTCATTTTTAAACCTCGAAATATCTATGAAAGCTATTCAAAACTCTTAGGTATTTGAAAGAATATTTGCTTCATTAAGGGAGACTTGTTCAGAGTAATGATATTTTCTCTATATAGTGGATATTAAGTTCCAAGCTGTCTCTGAATTGCATTGGTAACCTCATCCACTTTATTAATAATTATGCAAAGAACCAGATTATAGCATCCTTGGAAAAAAGTACATTAAAAAAATTGTCTTCTTAGGCAGCAGTGATTTTAAGTTCAGTTCCTGGTAAGGTTAGTTAAATGTCACATGTTTCATCTACATGCAAGTGTTATTGAGGACAAGAGTTCTTGTTTCTAGTGAAGTGAAATTAAGCAAATTTTAAGTGTCTTAGTTCCTCCTGTTGGATTCCCTTTTGTAAGCAGCAACATGAAATAGCAGATGTTCAGTTTCATTAAGACTTCTCAATGTGTGGGTTTGACTTACATCATTAAATGAAACCAAAGTCTCATTTTCCTATTTTTAACTTCTCAGGTCACAACAGAAGAATTCATGAACTACTATGCCGGAGTCAGCGCTTCAATAGACACAGACATCTACTTTATCATCATGATGAAGAATGCTTGGAAACTCTAATCGTGTAGTTAAAGAAGCAAGGCTTTTCTTTCACCTTTTATAGGTTCCTCTGATTAAGTGTTGTGGTGGTTTGGCAAGGAAGTGATTCTTCCAAAGAAGTTATAGCAAAACCAATCAGCGACTGGGCATGAAAATTGACAGCTAATATAGCCATTAGAAAGGTGTGACATGCCTCTGCAAATACACAGGTTAAAAATCGGAGAAATCCTGGGAAGAGTCCTTTTCCTCCTGGCCTGAGAAGCAGGTAACAACCAGGCCCCAGCAGCCGCTCCATGGAGTGGGCAGGGCCGGCCATGCCCCGCTGCTCTGCTGTGTTGGCCGAGCTGGCCAGGCCTGGCCGGGCCCCTGGGCCCCTGGCTGCCAGCAGGGAAGGGGAAGCCACCGTGATTAACATCCAGCTGACCCTAAGGGCTGCCCTGCTGCCAGCCTGGCTGAGGGAGGTGTCCGCTGGGCCCGCCCTGCTGGAACCAAGGGGTATGGGGAGTAGCCGTGCTACTGAGATCCCGGCCGCTGCTCCTGAGCCCCTCCATCGGCATGGATTTGAAATCCAACAGCCATGCAGCCAGAGCGGCCCTGCCCGGCAGGATCACACAACCACATGGCCATCTACAGGCCTGGGTGACTGTAAAGAGATGGTAACTCTTCCCTTGACAGATGAGACTTACAAAGCACTAACCCTTCTCTGAGTGAGAGAAAAAGACAGAGTGATTGAAACGTGGAGAGACACTGCATGAGATGGAAGTCAGTGAAAAGAGAGTAAAAGTCTTAGGTTGGAAGGAGGATGGAGGAGTTGCCTTGTTTGGGCAGGACTTCTCTTGTGAGGCCAGGGAGACTAGGCTAAAATATCTTTTTAAACCATGGAAAAAATATGCATTTTGGGATGATGAAAAGAGTATTTAAATTGTAGAGATAAGAAAGGTATTTGTGGTGGACTAAACAAATATTGAAGTAGTTGTGATCTCATGAGAGGCTTGAACAGAGATGAGATGAAGATCTGCCCCTAGAAAGAGAAAAGATGTCTGTTCCTTGACATGAAAGAAGTCCTTTGCTTTTGGAGCTTTTCACATTTAAAATGAACCCCAATGAATCTCATGGCCCATACGCAGTTGCAGGAAAAGCTGCCAATGGCGGGGACAGAGTTTGCAGAGTTGCTGGGCAGATTTGTGACATGGAAGCTACCAAAGAAATGTTTCTTGTGGCAATGTCTCCATGGGATTTCTAAGAGAGAAAGACATCTTCTCTCCTTAAGAATTGATGAAAGATTATTTTAGAGTGCTGAAACTGACTGAAAATCCCATGCTTTGTCTCTTTATGTTGTTAGTGAGGAAGTTGTGGGGGGAGGAGAAGTGTTTTGAAGGTTTCGTTTTGATTCTTACTATTTTTTCCCTCTCTTGTAGTTGTGTTAATAAACCTGTCTTTATAGATTTCAAGTTTGAGCCTGCTTTGCTTTTCTCCTAATCCTATCTCACAGCAGAAAGAGAGTAAATGATTCTGGTAGACACTACACTAATTTTTGGAAATAGAACATGAAACCACTACATATATTGTTGTTTCCACCCCGTTGCGAACTAAAACCATCACAAGTGTATAGACAACAATACCCTCCTGTTCCATAACAACAGTTTCCAGTAACTGTGCCAATTACATTCAATCTGCAGAATTAATTCCCAGATGCTCCTGTAGGCTCAGCCTCAGGAGATCAGAGCATAATCAGAGAGTAGATCTGACATTTAGCCACCACACACATCTGTCCTTTTTCTCTTTGCATCCCTGGTATGTCTTTTCTTTTCTGAGATGATGTGCTCTTTTCTTTTCTGACATCTGCAGTAGGTCGCCATGGCTCTTGAACATCCCCTCTTGCAATGTTTAGATACAGCTCTACTTGGCAGATGATGCAAGAGATGGAAACCAAAATATTCTGGAAGTGTGGTGGTCTTGGACAGGCTGCTATAAATGGAAGTCTGTCCCAAGAGGGACATATCACCTGTAGCACTGCAGCACCTCTTGTCTTTGTGGGTCTCACTAGTGTGATAGAGCAACTGCTGATCTTGCTGCTGTTCCCAGTACTGAGAGGCTGGAGGGGTAATTGAAGAAGGGAAGATATGGACCAGAATAAATGCAAAATGCTTTTTAAAGCCCTGGGCTGTTTATTTTTGGGGTTTTTTTTGTGGTTTGTTCCCCCTCCTCCCCAGCTCACAACTAAACATACAGGCAGCTTTCCTGTGCATACCATGTTTCAACCCCGTGTGCAGCTTCTTACAGATTTTCACTCCCCTCCTCCTGCTTTGATTCCTTTATTTCTGTACTGTCATATCATTTTACTTATATTTTTCTTCAAAGGGGATACATGTGTTACAGTATTTTTTTCCTCTCTATTCCTGGAATATTTGCTGACCTGGTAGCTGTTGCCTGTACATACCTGCACTGAAAGTTGTTTACTACTTATTTGTATTTGCAGTGTTTTATGACCAAGATAGGACTTCAGGGAGCTTTCTGGGAAGTGAAGAACTCATAACTTTCTTATCTTGTTGTCTTCTGTTTCTGATGCCGAGTAAAGACTGGGAACCTACCTTTCTTGTCACACCAGTGAGGTTATCTCAGTTCATCTTTTGTTCTTCGTCCACATAGCTAGGGAGAAAATAGTACACAAAGGAAACTATAAGAAAAATTCCCCCAAAACCCTAGTGTTTGAGTGTGTGGTGTCTAATTTTTCCTGCTTTGATACCTTTTTCTTTTTTTCTTCTACTTTCTGCTCCTCTCTCATTATTTTGCTGCTCTCCCAGACTGAGAAGCTGCTGCTGTAGCAAAGAGTTAATGGCTTGTGCATGGACACATTTGCTCCATTTCAGGCTGGCAGCCAGCTAAAAGCAGTACAAGGTTATAGAATAGACTTCAAAACCTTTGTGATGAAGTTGCAGCTCTTAGCCTGCGTTGCTAACAGTTTAAATACTGAAGTCCTGAATGGTTGCTGCACTGATCCTCTGCAAACCCTGTTTTTCTTTTGTCCAGCAATGATCTCAGTATGGGCAACAGCTACTTGCAGTATAGTGAAGGCCATGCAAACTCTATTATTTTCTTGACCAGTAAGCCTCTGGAAACTTGCATGCTGGCTGACACTGGAAACTGGTGGAGAAACTCTTTATTATTGCCAGCCATCGTAAGAGGAGCCTTTACTTACTGCAATGCTACTGAAGTGCTAATATATATTAAAAAAAAACTTACTATCGTAGTCTGGCAACTTAAATAGAATCCACTCACTTCTCTTTTATTAATTTCACATCACAGTGTCATGCTATCTGTCTTCTCTTTCAAACAGAAAGTAAGTTATGTGGATGGACTGTGGGAATCACAAAACGAAGAAACATTGCCTTTTGACTTGCTATCTCATGTTTTCACACCACAGTGATCTGATGGGCTGATATTTGTTCAAGTGAAGTGGAAGTTTTAATCTGAATAACTGCAGCCAGTTTGTCTTTGGTACTAATACCTTCCAATTGTATTTAATCCCAAACCAATATACCTTTTCAGAAGGCAGGATTGGTACTGTGCTTTTTTGAAACCAGCAGAAATTTTGTCACTAGCTTCTGGGAGCCTTAGCTGAGCCTGTAGCAGCTGAGGAAAATCCTGTGCTTCAGGACAAGATTTCTACACTGAGCTGGACTAATGGGATTTGTGTGGGGACTTGAGGATGTGATCCAGGGGAGCTTAAACCCCCTCACGCTGGTGGTGTATCCCTGGTGCTCTCAGAACAGTTCCCAGCTCAGGTCTGCCTGCGTGTGGACCTCATTGCTTTCATTGCCCAGGAAACTGGATATGTTTCCTGAGAATATGGTTCCCAATGGAGTCATTTCAACATGTACAGAACCGTGTTTCCAAGGGCTGGTTTCAGGTGCTTTTGAAGTCAGTGGTAAAGTTTCCTTTCACTTCTGTGGGAACAGAGTTGCTCTTGGAGCAGTCTGAATAACAACTGGTAACTTCAGAAAAGGTATAGTGCTTTCAGGAAAAAATAAATAGTCTGGGAAACAAAACCCATCATTTTTCACTAGTAATTAGATGCTGTATAACTCAAACCAGCATCTGGCCTGTATGAAATGTAATTTGATTAATATGTATGCAAATTAATGGAATAAACACAGCCATTAGCTGCTAGATAGTAAAATCTCTACTGGGGAATATGCAGCCATAATGGCACACTGGACACACCCACACTGGACATTCAGAGGAAGCACTTTTCAGGGATTAAAGGAAAGTTAAAGGGATTTGAACCAGGCAAGAGGGATTTTCAAGACTAACAGCAAGTGCCCAGATCCTCTCTTCAGCACTTCACTCTCCCTCTCTGTGATTTGGGAGACACAAAAATGAAGCTGAAAGGCCCTTGTTCAGCTGCAGCTGCAGTGTGATGATTACAGACCCAGCAGATACAGGAGATAAGTGGTGATGCTGTCCTGCCAGCCTGTGGCTCCACAGCACACACAGCAGATTTTGGGAGATAGGTAGCAATGCACACCATTGTATCTGCTGCTAGCATCAAGATGGGAGATCTTGGTTGGTGCTTCGTGTTCGAAGCACTATTTCTTCATTCTGATTGTGCAACAGATGCTAAACAGGATGGCACAAACCACAGGAACATCTGAGTCTGCAGGGCTGAGGGGCAGTCCAAGAGGTGGAGGTTTTGCCTGCACCTTGACTACCAGCCTGCTGTGTGGCACAGTGTCTTGTCAGGAATAAGGTCTGCCCTCCCCAACAGCTAGCATTGAAGTTTGCTCCAAAAATGTTGGTAGAGCCCTGCAGGAAAGAGGGAAAAGTCTCCCTTATAACTCTCCCAGAACTCTGCCCCCACTTCCTGCCTCTGCATGAACCATCAGAGCACCTTGGTGACACCACCCCAGTACCCCAAAAGAGCACAAGGTATGGGGAAAAGGAAGTGTGGGACAGCTTTTCCTTCTGGTGTGCTCCTCTGGGAAGGGGGGCACTTCTGCAGCTTCCTTCACTATATTTTCATTCTGGCCTTCCTGTGCTCTTTGTGGCTTCATGTTTCTGTCTGTGAGAGGAAATTTTTGGCTTGATGTGATACACAAATATTTTTTGTTTTATACTATCTCCTACAGAACAAAATTCTTACTCAAGCAGCTGAGTTTAATGCAAGCCCCACTCTCTGCCATATATTCTTGAAACTAGACCACAGGAGATATTCAGTGATCTCATTCATTCTGCTGCTCTTGTGACACAAAGCTGTCTTGGCACAGGCAGATGGCAGCAGCAGCAATTTTGTAGATGAAGCCACCTAAGCACATTGCTATATAAAAGCCAATTCACCTTTATGTAATTCCTTGCACGCAGTGGTGCCTCACATTTCTGCAGCCATGTGGGCAGAGCAGGGCTTTGCCATCCCAGAGCTGTCACTGGTGGATGGAGCAAGTCCAGTGATTTTACTGATTTTTGGCCTGTGGCTCCTATGCTCCACACTGGGAGCAGCAGCAGCAGCAGCAGCAGCAGCAGCAGCAGCAGCACACTGAGGTTTCCCAGTAAAACACGTAATGCCAAAAGCAACCTGGCACTGCCAGCAGCTGTCTGCTGTCTATGTCACTGTGATTATAGCTCACCTTGTTTCTTTAGCTCTCCTCTCTTGCCAGGTGAACAGAAAGCAGGATCCCCAAGAACCTGTATCAAGTCCTCAGGTGGCTGAAAGCTGCCTATTTGCAGCAGCCCCTATCCAAACTGGTGTGCCTCAGCTGAGTCTGAAACCCCTGTGGTTTCAAAGTGAGCTTGATTCTGGCTCTAGCATCTCTTCCATGCTCATGCTTGGAGATTTGCAGCCACCCCAGATACAGCAGCCCCATCTCCACAAAAACCTGGACCCAGGTTTCTCCCCAGCTCACAGAACTGCTGCTGATCCCGACAGGAGCTGCAGCTGGAGACTGCGGACAGGATCCAGCCTTTGTTGAATATCTTGGAAAGAAAGGAAACACAAGGTTTTGTGGAAGTTGAATCAAATCTGGTTTTGTGTTGAAAAGCAGAGATTGTGGTAAAATGTGAGAAGTGTTTATTATCCTGAGATAAATCTGTTCCTTTTTTTTCATTGAAAACATGGTATTTTTTCCAAAAGCTGCATTTTTTGGGGTTTTTTTTGGTGGTGGTTTTTTGTGTGCTTTTGGGTTTTTTGTTCGGTTGGTTGATTTTGGGGTTCTTGGTTTATTTTTTGTTGGGTTTTTTGTTTGTTTGTTTGTTTGCTTTTTATTTTAAAAAGATGGAGTGGTTTTGTTTTTTAGCTCATGTACATTTTCTGGAAAAAAATGTCGGAATATGTTAGAGAAGCTCCAACTTTGTAGCATAGATTTATTCCTTTAGATATTCTCATCAATGCATTTCTGCTCTGTATCTCATTTTTTCTGTTGACAAATCTTTGGGCTTTTTACATTCATTCGGTGATGGTTCTGATGTTGGACCAATCTAATTTCACTGTGACATGTAAATTATGCTGTCAATATTTAACAATAACTGGGAAAACTTCCTTTTTTTTTTTTTTTTTCTTTTTCCTTAAGCCTACACCAGCAGCTCTGTTTCCTAATGAAAGAATCTCAATCCAGTAGCCTTAGTGTCATTCAGCTAAATTCTGCATTGGAGCTTGCTGCAGCCATATATCCTAATATCAGCTTAGTTTGTTGTGGGCTTGATTTTTTCCCCCAGGTCTCATCTGAGCAACGCTTTCGGAGCTGCAGCACGTCCATGTGATGGCACCAGCAAGTGTCCAAGTGGTGGGCTCCGACACGTGGCTTCGTGTTTCAGCAGGTGGCGCTTAGAAGCCAAGGAAAAGCCATCCTGACAGAAACCTGGAGCTGCCGCGTGAGCAAGGGATGATATAGTCGGTATAATATAGCAATTGCATTTTCTGGCATTATCAGTTGTTTTCTTATGTGTCTGTACATTAGATTTGTTTTGCCAATGCTCTGTGACACACAGGAGTGCTAATTTGGGTGGTTTCATGATCACAGTAATAAGGAGGTGTTTGACTCTACAATAATTCGTCACAGAGGTGGTAAGTCTTCTTTTTATTGCATTTTATCTGTTTTTAAATGATAGTTTCAGAAACCCCACAACCACAGTGATAACTAGCTTGATTTAAAAGCGTATTGACTAAAATCCAACTGCTTCTCCCCCCAGGCTGCAGCACCGCTGTATCGCTGTACAAATACAGGCCTTCAAATCAGTAAACACTACAGCTAAGAAGCTGTACTCCTGCCCTGCAGAAATACCCTGCCAGCATCACCATGTTTCTTGCTGCCAGAAGGGATGGCTTCATGGTCAGCTTCTGCCTACCAAAAATTGCCCTGAATTCAGCCACATGTCCCTGTAGCAGTGATTGTCAGGCCACCCTTTCAACATTTATTTCATAGCCCAGACTTTACACCACATCACAGGCATTCAGCCATCCCCGCACCCTGGCAGAAGCAGTCCTCCTGCTCTCCACACGTAGCTGGTCATCTGCTGCCCCACTGACACACACAGTATTTGTGCGTGTTTTTTCAGCCTGTCTAATAAATGTGCACAAGGGGAGGAACAAACAGGTGAAGGTGGTAAACAAATTAATGCTTTAAGACGGGGATGACTATTGCCTTGAGATGTAATTAGCGTTTTTCAGCATCATTAGAATTAGACTGTGACTCATCGTTATAACTGATAGTAGTCTAAGTTTATTTGCATACAGCTAAGAGACATTTGCATGAGAGTGCAGGAGAGAGAGTGCTCATTGTGCTAGGAGGGGACAAGGGGAGAAGCAAGGTGGGAGGGCATCTGTGTGGCACCACAGGAGAGGGGCTGGAGCCCAATGAGCACATGGCAGAAAGGAGCAGGCAGCTCCAGGCACTGTGTCATAAAGCAGCTACAGAGAAACCAGTGTCAGCAAACTGGGTCTGGGTGTGGAGCTGAGTAAAGCACTGGAGGCAGAAGGGGGAGAAGGAAAGTTGTACTGGACTAAAGGAAGTGCATGGAGTGTGTGAAAGTTGAGCAAAACTCCTGTGTGATTACTGAGGCAGATGGGAATTTGTGGACAGCTCTAGAGAAATTGTCATGTAGAATAAGGAAACTACTTGACAAATTGTCCAGACATAGCCATGGCTGTATAACTTGGTCATAGACAGGAAATGCTTGTGGTGTTTCTGACTTTGGTGCATATTTGGCTTTATTTTTTTTCCCAAAACAAAGCTGAGAGTGGTTATATCTGCATAGAACCAACAAATATCTTACAGAATTGCAAAAATTGAAGAAAGCATAGCACATACTGCAGAGGATTTTCTGACGTGCTTTTGTTTCTTCCTCTATCCCCTTTTGGTTTGTCACCATGTCACTGGAAGAAGGTATCATTCCAGTATAGTCTGTCTGTATCTACAGTCACACTGTGCAAGTTCTCACAGTATAAGCATTATCAGCAGCTCTTTTTGAAAGGAAATACAAGCACTATGAAGCAAATGAATGCCCAGGGCTTTGGTCTTTTTCTTCTGCATCAATTAATGCTTCATTCGGTGGTAAACAGCAATAAAAGCCATCCTCTAAAATGTAACTGGAATGTTTTGAGCCAAATCAGAGGCCCCTTTGCACACAGTAGCTGTTAGGTTCTTCCCACTTGAAAGTTTCCCTGGTGCTGGGGTGGAGGTGGAGTGCTGGCTTGGGAAGGCTGGTTTTGGCTTAATGTGGTCCAGAATTGGTGTTTGGCTTGTACTGTCTCCTGCAGCATTAAACTGTGATTCAAGCAACTAAGTTTAATGCAAGCCCCATTCTCTGTCATATATTCTTGAAACACGGTCCCAAGAGATATTCAGTGATCTGATTAATTCCGCTTCTCTGGTGGCACAAAGCTGTCTTGGCAGAGGCAGATGGAAGCAGCTGAGGTTTTGCGACATCTTCGTGACCATTACCAGTCAGAACAAATCTGAGCATCTCATCCTCTGAGGAAAAGAGAGTACTCTTAGACTCCAGGAATGTGAATGTAACTAGGTAAAGGAGAATTTAAATGAGCTAGAGGAACTGAGACTGCACAATGAGGTGAACCCCAAGTCCAGAGTTAAAGAAAGCAGCTTGGATGTCCCAATGCCACACCATTTTGCTGTCATGCAACTATGTGGCTGTAGCAGCTTTATCTCCAGTTGTGTGCTCCAGAATATGCAGCATCCAAGGAGGACTGTGAAGTGGCTCAGCCATAATGTAAAAAAAAATAAAAATTATAAACATAATACTATAAAGAAAAAAAGTCACAATGCAAAAAAAAAAAAAAAAAAAAAGAAAAGTAAAAATTAAAGTAAAAAAAAATAGCAATAAACAAAAAAAATCTCCTGGCAATTTATAAGTTATTTAAAAAAAAAAACAAATTAGGTCTTGTGATCACTGGCAGGATCCATGACATTCCGTCCATCTTCCTATGTCGAATGTTGCATGAGAACATTGTCTGTCCAAATTCATAGTATTTGTGTGCAGTCATAGCCATTGGGAATAATGCTAGTAAACAAACATGGTTAGCCCAGCCTCTGGAATGGAAAGCTCTCTGGAGTGCTACACTAATAATTGCATAAGAGCTGCAGGAAAGAACAGCATCATGAAATTTACAGACCTAATTCAGCTTCTAGAAAGAGAAGGACTTTGATTTGCCAGTGGTACATGAAATATTGAAACCATCAAAAGTATTAGCAAAGTACCTGTGGATCCCGTAACTGGCTTAAGGGCATATGTTTGCAAATAGCACAAACTAATGGCATTTAGGGTTTGCTTTGTTTTAATTTGCGTCTCAAAAACAAACCCCACAAAAAAAAAACCACCCCAAGCCAAAAACTAAATCCATCTCAGGAAACATCTCCCTCAAGTGGGCCCATGTAACATTTTTGCTGGGCACTCAGCCAAGTCTTATTGTGGTGCTCAGGCTCCTGAATCCCCAGGCACCTAATACTTGATAGCAACTCTAGTTTACTGTTCTTTTGTTTTTTGACTGACTGTGGGAGAATTAGTCTTGGCCCACCAGTCTTTAAAAGAGATAAAGAGATTGGGTCTATTTAAAAGCTATTTATTGCCATATTTCTTTCTAAGGCCTTAATAAGACCTTAACTCTGTAACCAAGAGGGTAACAAAAGAGTTCATTAATTTCTACGAGACATGCTGTGATCCTCAACTGAGACTGCATTGTCACTGCTCTGGATTAATCAGACTTGAAGATCAAAATCAGGCTGAATTAAATTTAATTTCTGCTGCAGTGATGACTACTAGCAGCATACTGAATGCTGAGATAGGCTACTTCTCACTGGAATGTAGGAAAACCCACTTCCCTGCCGGTTGCACTGTGAGCAGAGTGCGCGAGGGAGGTGGGAACTCACAGGATATGCGAAAACAAAACCAGAAAGCTTCAGTATCCTGCTTGTGGTAGAGAAAAAAAAATGCATACTGTAATTCTTGTGAGATTTACTGAATTTTGTAGAAGTTGGACATTGTGACATAGGCTTCCTCATTATTTGGTGATCTCATGTCACTGTTAGGCAGCATCTGGGATACAGTGCCATCATTTAGGGGCTCTGAATGGGGCTGGCCAGAAGGATCCAGGGAACAAGTGGAGGAAAGGTTGAAACCATTGTTGTGCAGGGGCACCCTGTTGCCGTGGCAAACCTCATATGTGCTGGAGCTGCAGCTGCCCTCAGTGCCTGCAAACTGGCTGGTGTCCAGGAGCCTGTGCAGGGCTTCAGCTGGCCAGACTCCTCTGTCAGACACTGGCAGGTTTAGGTTGTTTTTGTCTGCCGTCGCAGGGATCATCTTCAGGTCTGACCCACTCCTGAATTTTTCTGGAAGGCTTGTCTCTGGAGCAATTGATGGCTGCAGAAAATTTTCCAGTTCAGCTTTTGCCCAAAGGCCGTCCACTTTATTTACATGAACATAACCAAAACTCTCTGGGTTAAAGCTTATGTCAAAATTCTGTGTGGCAAAGGGAACAGTACAGTTAGTCAACAGTGGGTGGTAGCTTAAGAGAAAAGATAAATAAAGATAAATAAAAGATTTAAATTATAAGTAAATTTGATTATTTATTTGATTTTAGAAGGGTATTTATTATTTCTATAACTCTAGATGTAACCCTGGGCAGGCAGAACAGTAGGTTAGCACAGAATAAACTATCACATGTCTGAAAATCCCTTTCCCTATTAACTTCATCTATCTCTTGTCCTCCTCTGGGCAGTACCCCTGGAGAATGTTTTATGCTCTGTACAGTGTTTCAGAGACTTTTCTGAGAAAATGCATTTATTGCATGCCTGCCATTTCACAGGAAAGAGTGTGCTCACCCAGATGGTTTCTTTCAGTTTTACCTTCCTAATTTAACAACAAGGGAAGTAAAAATTTGCCACGACTTCTGAAACACGCTAGGAATCCCTGAACTGGAGAGCACAGGGGCTGAGAGAGCTGTGTTAGGCCTCCTGTGAAATTGAGAACATGCTAATGTACCTGGAGTGAACAGCACTAACTTGTCCATCTGGCTTTTAACTGGCAAAGCAGTTCACATACTGTATGTATGAACAATGCTGCTGGCCATGTCGGGGTACATGGACATCAGCAGGATTGTTTGCAGAAGATCCTTATCCAGCCCCATGATCACAGTTTCATAGAAGCACCAAAGCGTCTTGGTTGGAAAGGAGCTGTGGAGTCCAACCATCTGCCGGAAGCAGGACCTGGATTAGGCTCTTCAGAACCCTATCAAGCCAAGCCTTTAGCATATTCCCAAAGGAGAACCTACCTTGTCTTTGGGCGGGCTACACAGTGTTTAATTATTTTCACAAGAAAGAGTCTTTTTCTCAAAAAAAAAAGTTTGCCTTTCTCAAAAAGAAGTTTGCCTTGACTCAACAACATGTTTGTTGCCTCTGGTCCTGTCACCACACAGCTTTGTGGTGAGAGCACCTTTCCCATCTCTCTACATACACCTTAGGTACTGGAATGTTGTAAGTAGTGTTCCCCACCCCAAGCTTCCTTTTCTTCTATAAACAAACTTAATTCCTTCAGCCTTCCTTCATCCATAACTTCCCAAGACCTCTGTAGTTATTTTGCACAAGTCAAACCTCAGGCAGTAGGTCAATTGTGTGTTATTTCCAAACCTTTTCCTGACATCTGCATGAGCAAATGTGGCCTCGCTGAAGTGAGATGTAGAAGTAATTTCTGAAAGATGTCCTAGTTCATGCAGAAAATGCACATACTGTCTCTCAGGAGCATTAGTTTTGTCCCCAGGAGTCTATACTCAGGTGTATAGAACAGTGAAAGAACATACGTTTTTTGGCTTCTTGCATAGTTGCTCCAGCGTTTTTTTATGGTCAGGAAGGTTTGGCCATACAGCAGGCTTGATCCTGAAACAGCAACAGTGGACAAAAAGCAGCATAAGAGGTTGAGGTATCAGAGGTTCATATTGCATCATTTGTACTAGTTCTCACAAAGCCTCAGGGCTGGCTGCCATTATCCAGGATAAAGACAGAGAAGCCTCAGAATAAACCAGACAAGAGAAGACGAATTGTAAAGATCACCAAAAAGTCATTGTTCTTTGGAGTGCACAAATTGTCACAGTTAAAAGAAGACACTTCACTAAGTACTGGAAATGCAGCAAATAATGCTGGCAAAGAGATAGCTGTGTTAACAGGGTTCTAAATAGTGAAACTGTTTTCTGCAAGCACAAGAAGATGTTGTGGTTAAAGTGGAAATTTGCTGATACTTGCTTCTGCATGTTCAATTAATTAAAAGAATGGCATATTGTCCCAATCCATGGGCAGCAATCTGTGCTTCAGACATCTCTCCTGTAGCCTTGTTTCACAGGTCTCATTTTTACTGCCTTGATTAGCAAAGTTCTCATGTGGTGCTGCTCAATACTCTGAGCTATGATGCATCTAGAGAATGTTGTCTAACTGATAATCAATCATTGCAGTGTTATAATTATACATGTATATGAATATATATTTAATTTTTTATGTATCTGTGTATATGGACATGTATAAAATCCTCTTCTTTATAAAATGTAAATATCTGGCATCAAAAAGTCTCACTTGTTTTTGCTGCAGTTTTATATAAGCAAAACTCGTAGCAAAGTTAGAGAACTGCAGGTTCCCAGCAACAGTAAAATGCAAGAACGAGAAATCTCAAGCTACCTCTATAAGTGTGAATAAAGGAGCAGTAGGGCAGGTAACTCCAGTCTAAAATGTTCAATTATTAAAATTGATTGTGGCGTGGTATAGCTGAGGCCAGCTAGCATTGGCCAGGTAATCCTCATGTTTAACACTGCCAGGTAATCCCCATGTGTTACTTTGGAGTTAGCACAGTCCAAGTGTTGTCCCATAGAGCAGCTCATGCCAAGTTACCTCTCTTGAGCTGGATCATGGACATACTGCTCTGAATGGCATTGAAGAGTCTTGGGCAAGTTTCTTTCTTGCAAGGAGTTAATCTTCTACAGTTAAACTTGGATTATATCCCTCCAGATTCTAGGTTCATAACATTATCTACATATCTGTTCATTTTCTTAAGCTTGTCAGGTCTAGTGAGCCATGTCATTAAAAACATATTTACAGTTGTCCATCTACTGCTGTGTAGCAGTCACATGAAAAAACCCTAATGCAAACCAAGGACTGCTTGGGTAATGAGTGTATTCTTAGTCCCGCTTCTGCCTGATCTCACCTCATGGGTGGCTGGAAGAGGATTTGGCCAGGCTAGTGTCTGACACCATCAAGCCCCTGTTGCAGAGGCTCTGCCCTGCTGCTTCTGAAAGCACTGCAGAGCAAACTCCCTTCTGACTCAGCCTGTGGAAGTGAAAGAAGTCATCACTCTGGCATGCTGTTTCCACATATCTTAGGAGTTTACTAAAACCCACAGGTCCCTTTCTTTTCTGGATTTTGCTTGAAGTTTGTGAGAAAAATTTGCCTCCAGTGGGACACTGAGTCTTTAAGTGTTTTGTGGTAACTTTGGCTCACCGAAAGTCCCAGTGTTTTGAGCTCAAGACTGAAATCTGGTCTAAGTGGCAGGTCATCATCTGCCTGCTAACACTGTCTCTTATATTGCTCATTCCTACTCCTTGCTTGCCACCAGCTTGATACAGAGATCCAGATATGGAGAGAGAATTGTTCACAAGTGTAACAGGGAAAGCAGTAAGACTGTCAGAACAGGATTGTGTTCCAACACCTTTTCTGATACAAAGAGATTACCTGTTTTCCCAAAAAACTACGATCAGTGCAATCATAACAACAGACAGCATGAATCCCAGGATGGAGAGTATAACCATGACCACACTGCTATCTAAAGAAAAACAAAGAACATCAGCCAATGTATGTAAATGTTTCACTGTTAAGCCACCATAACAGTGATGTCTTTTCAGATGATAAATTAGGAATTAATACCAAGCATTGCACTTGACTATCACTGGGCTGATGCAATGGCTCATTTCTCTTGCCTCCATGAAGGAGGTAAATGATAGGCTGCCAGAGCATCAGCACTTGGCTGATCTTTGAGCTGGGTACAGAAACTGGATTAAAACACCTTGAAGTGTGCTGTCACCTCCCGTGCTCTGAAACCAGCACTTACTGTGTCCTCACAGCAGCACAGAGATGATTTCTAACACCCAAAATGCCAAGGTGCCACTGGCACAAAGGGACCCAAGGACCACAAAGATTATTCATGTGCAGTGATGAGATTTCATCCTGTATTGCATTTGTGATTCAAGTGTAATGTTCACACCAAGCCCAGGGTCCTGAAAATGGGCCATGTTTCACAGCTCTTTGTGCCTTACCCAAAATGCCTGGTTCAAGCTCTTCTTTCTCCTGTCAAGCCAGCCAGCAGCAAGCAGTGAGTCAGCCTTCATCTCCCTCTGCACCCACACCCTCATGCTCTCATGGCAGCATTTCTTCTGACCTTATTGCCTTTGAGTGAGATTTAAATCTTCATGAAGAGCCAGCCCCAGACCAGAGCAACCCAGCTGCTCTGTGAGTCACCTCCTTGGAGTGCCTGTGTCTGAGAGGCCTGACCCTGCTGTGGCCGTGGGCTTTTCCCTCCCCATTCTCTCATCCCTGCTGCTGAGGCTGTCCAGGGAACCCAAGCCCCCAGCTCTGCTTTCCTCCAGAAGGACCAAAGTGTTTTCAGCCCTTACAGCTTTCTGTGGAGTGCTGCTCTCTTGCTGTCCTGAAGCTCTTGGAGGTGCTCCATTCACTCCATGTGCCCTTAAAATAATCTCCATTGGGCTGAGAACGTACTTTCACCTCATACGATACTTCATTTTCAAGGTTTTTCCCCAGCAATTTTATCTGAAGGTATGGTGACTCTATTGTCTAAAAACACACACACACACACACACACAAAAATACAATTATTTTTCCAGCAGGCAGTGGAGAATTATCCTCGAGTTCATCAAAATATGTGAGATCAGGTGCATCCCTGAAATACTGTGCTGTTTACTCCATCTCTCTAGCTATTACACAGGTGCTTATCAGGGCATCAGCCTAGTTAAACAGCAGCATAATAATATTGAGAAGAGAGATAAATGCCAGGTAAAAGCTTTTTGGAAAACAGCTGCGAGTATTAACTGTGCTTTGCGGCAGCTGACACTGCAGTAGGAAATATATGCTTCCCTGAAAAGGCTCAGAGGAGAGATGGGGAAAAAATACATTTTTGCAGTATAAAAAGACAGATGTCTGAGAGGGCAGTTACAGGGAGGAAGCTGAAATCCTGCAGTGCAGCTCTGGTGCTCTCCATTTCAATATATTTTGCTGCCTGAACCATTTTCTTTTTCCCTTAAATTCTTTGATGTTTAGTCTTTGTATATTTTCAAGCCTGATAAACAAGGAGGGAGATTTAATCTGTGAAACAGAGAGCAGTTAATAAGTAAGCTCGAAGTGATGTCCAGGTGTTAGAAAATTAAATTACTTGTGGATAGAATAGCCTTGTTAAGGTTTGGGTCTTGACATGCTTCGATGAGGTGAGACCTGGGAGGGGGTTAACAAAGCTTGGAAGGACGTTGTGATGGTAATGGACACAAAGAGTGCAGAAGTTTTGGGCCATAATAGAGTACATTTGGCAAGACCCCTAAGATAAGGAAGAAACTAATAAAAGACAACTTGGTGACTGTGCTGAATCAGCTCTGAACTGGGTATAAAGTAATTCTGGCAGGAGCAGATCAATCACGACTGCTGACTCATGGCCCACTGGGTCATGAGAGCCACCAACTCAAGAGAAGACAAGACTGAGCCTGCAGGCTAATTAGCCTGAGATGTGAGAGAGTCGTTAACTGGTAGAAGATGGAACACTAATTAATAAGAGAACTATGGAACTTGTGGTCAAGGAACACCAATTAGTTTGTTTGCTAAAATGTGTAAATAGTAAAATGTTTTGGTAGTTGGTGTGCTTGATTTGTGGAATACCACTGAGCACCCAGGCTTATGTAACTGGAACAATCAATGTCTCTCTCAAGTGTGTAATTACTGGCTTGTTGCACTCCAGGTAACAAATCTGGTTTTTGTGGGCAACACTGTGTTCCCTCTGTAAAACTCAGCTGTAGTCCCTGCTTTCAAACATTGTGACTAGCTTTTGTATAGCTGCCCTGGTAGCAGGGGACACAGAGATCTCTCCAGCTGGGCAGCCCCAGTCAGACCCAATTCACAGGCAGCTGCAGCCTCAGACAGCCTGAGGGTGGGAGAGCTGTGGGACTGCATTGGAAGCCTGGATTCAATGGAAAAGGATATATGAAGAAACTTGCAAAATAGGGAAAGAGGTCACACATTTTACTGACTGATGAGCACAGAAAATAACAGCAAAATCACATAGCAAAGAGCAAACTTAGAATGGTTCAACACATTGTGTCTTCTATTCCCACTACAAAGCCCAAACGAATGAAACCTCTTTTGACTGACGAAATTTTCAAATGCCAAATACTGCACCTTTCCAAATTTTCAGATGGAGATCTGCAGAAATGCAGATTTGATAATTTTTACATGGTACAGGTAATTTTGATAATGTTTAATTTTGGAAATTAGTATAAATACCAATACATCACCACTTACCTTCCAAGTACCTTCTTTCTGCCGATAGGCTACTTGGTGTACTAATTTGTCCTTTAAGTATTTCTTCCTTGAGTGAGGTGTACAATATCGAATAAGATACTCATTTGCCTCCCTTTCATATGTGATGTTTATAGCAAATGGTACTTCAGGCTTAACTGCAAATGACAACAAACCAGCAGGTTACAGGAGCAGAATAATGTTACTAGAAAATAAACAGGGTTTGAAATGTACAAAAAAATCTACTTCAAGTTACGGCCCTGCAGGATGACTTATCTTGAGGAAGAGCTGTCCTGAGTTACGCAACCCTCAAGCTGAGCCCCAGCTTATCCTTACGCCCTGATCCTGAGATCCCTGGACTTGGTTTTGACCTGCCAGAGAAGTAGTTTGACCAGCAGGGCAGGTGCTTGTGAGGGATATGACATTTAGTCTTGGAAAGCAATTCCTGAGCATGCCCACTGCTGTGGCCCCTTGAAGACCTGAAATTTAGACCCTAACCAGCCCTCTGAGATGGAGGCCCCCTGGCAAAACCCACCCAGGAGGAGGCAATGGAGAGTAACCTGTGCACAGATACCACTGTGTCTGTCTGTTGGGGCAGTGGGACAGAGGGAGGGACAAAGTGTGACAGTGTTAGATAGACTAGAGGGGGCTGTGGCTCCAGACCCTTGCTATGAACCCACATCTGATCTGGTCTGCAGGAGACTGTGCCAAAGACCATCCGTGCAAGTACATCAAGTCCAAAATGCAGCCCTCAGGGCTGTCCCCCAAGCTGAATCTGAATTGGATGTGCTTGAGACCTGCAGGGACTTGTGGCTGTGGCACTGAGGCTTCCTGAATTCACCTCGCATGAGTACATCAGTTCTCACAGCATCACAGAGCCCACATCTCTCTCCTCTCAAGAAAAAACATGTAGCCATAAATTGTTCTCATTCCTGCAACCCCCAGATACTTAGATCTTCCACAGTTTTTAGAGTAGGGACTGCCAGAGATGGTCCAGGCTGGCCCATAAAATAAGACATAATGTGAGATTACTACAAAACTATTGGACTATGGTAGAAATTTTTCACAAGAGAGGGATGTTGCAGTGCCTACTGCCAACAGGAGACAAAGCAATTTGGCACCAGAGAAGAAGAGAGAAGAATCTGTACTACATAGGCTTTTATGCTGCCCTGGAATGACACTGGTTACCAAGAAGAGTAAACTCTATGTATTCCCTCCTCCCCTTGAGTTTCCTATTTCTTGGCTCAGGCAGGTCCCTGGTAAGGTCCCTGGTATGTCTTAGCCCTGGTATGTCAAGTGCAGAATGCACCTTGTTCAGACTATAGGATAGACCATGATGTGTAGTGAGATCTTGCAACCTTGTGTTCCCTGTGCTACTGGGCTCATGCTGTGTCTGGGGTGGACAGTCCCCAAACTGCATAATCCCTAGTCAGAGATGAACAAAATGCCCTGCTTGGCAGTTCGTTCACACTCAGGAACAGGTGCTTCAGCCATGGATGGGATTCAGTCTATGTCCAGGTCTGGGCAGTGTCACAATCAGCCTGAATTCAGCTATGCATTTTGAATAGAGGTTAATCATGTCTGGCTTTGAAGCAGGGGAAACACCACACTGTGATAACATCCCAATCCAGGCTACATGCCCTGCTAAGATGTTATTTTATGCTGCCTTTATGTCATCCAGATTGACCCTTAGGCTTTGTGCTGGGCTGTTTTCTCCCCAGTAACCCCTATAACTTTAAAAAGGTCCAAAATATTAAGTGTCTCACCAATGTCAGTTACAACCAGACTCCTGCAGACCCTTCTCTTCATCTCAGAGTACATGCAAACATCTCTGTTTGAGAGTATATCAATGAACTGTAAGAAGAATACATCTTCCTGTTTCTTCATGTCGGAGCAGGCGTAATTGTTGTCTTCCTTGGTACTGTTGGCCAAAGTGACACGGCAATCATTTCTTCTCAGTGTTAATATGACTTGGCTACTTACTATCAGGGATGAATCCTGCTTGCTGATTTCACTTGTCTCACTGAAGTGAGACTCCATGTGAAATAAGAAATAATGCAATGCAAATAAGGAGTTTGAGAGATTGATAGCGTTTTTCCTTGTGGTCCTTGAGCACAATAGTAAAGTGATGTGAATCACATTAAGTGTTGTGGAGCTCTTGAGAACAATTGTGCAATTATTTAATTGGAGGTGTATGTATTGAAATATTTGCATTTTTAAAAAATACCACTGCTGTTCTTAAATATAGGGCAGTGTGTTTTGATGCTCTTTGAAGATAATTTTTTTATTGACTTAGGTGGTAGCAAATAGGGAGTCAACAGTCAGCCTGGCCATGAAGGAATCACATGGCAGTTTTAGAGCTTTTTTCCATTTCTGTGGCTCCCATGTTTGAGAATTGCCATAAAACTTCAGTCAAAACCCATAGTAAGTCCCATGAAAATAGAAAAATTCTAATAAACTATGAGAAAAAAAGGTAATAACTAGTGACTACTATATAAAGATTTACAAAAAATATCCACTTCTTTTTTTGGCTGCTATACAACTTTCAGTTTCAGGAAAAACAGAAAAAGGGAAAAGGATCTGTATGCTCAAGAAGCAAAATCTGAACTTAAGCTTGATGCAACAGTGGAAAAAAAAGGGTGGAAAGAGTTTCAAGGCGTTGATAGGAAGCAGAGATGACTGATGTGTTTGATAACTGCTGGAGGTTTGTGTGCTTGTTTTAGTGTATTTCTTGTATGTCTCTGTGTGGAAAGACAACAGCTGAGTTTTAGTCTTTGTCTAGATGGCATTTTCTTGGATGTGGAAAATTAACCTTCTGTTAAAGAATTTTCTGTGGCAAAGATTTGTGTCTTCAAAAACATTTTTCTAAATACCCATTTAAATTAAAGTAAAAAGCTCTCAGTTTATGCTGGGCTACATCTATATTACAGGAGTTCCAGAGCAACAGAGGAAAGATCAAAATTATTGAGGCATTATAATCCCCTTTAGAGACCCTTCCAGCTCTTTCTTTTTCTCATTAGGGAGTTATGTTCTGCTTCTGTAAACTACTCTTCTTTGCTGACTATAGTACTCAAACTCGGCAAAACACTCTGAAGCAGGATTTTGTCTAGCTTTGCTGTCCCAGTTTCCCTGCATGTGGCATCGTGATTCGCAAGTGCACAGCATTTCACTTCCCAGGCGTTTACTGAGGGACAGACTGACAGCACTTACCACAGAGACAGGGTGTAGTTAGCGTTGTAGGGAGGCAGCTCGGTGAAATTGCAGGTCAGGCTGCTAAAGGAGTCCTTAATTTCCAGCTGGCTGAAGCAATCAATGTCAAAATTGTCTGGTTCATCATCCCCGAGAGTGCCTAAGGAGATATTCACAAGTTGTTACTGAAGTAAACCTGTGAGTGTACTTGATTTGCAGCTCCATTGCAGAGGAGGTTGTTTCTTCATGTGGCTTCCTCAAAGAAAGAGGATCAACCCAGCTGTTTTGTAAGAAGCAGACAAACCTTGTCCAATATGAAGTTAAAAGCTGTTTGCACCTTTCAAGGTTGTTCTCCCTGCATACCAGTGAAGTTCGCCCACTTGCAAGAATATTTTGGTGATATGAGGCAGCTAAGCCACATTTTGATTGTACTGGAAAGCTTTCTGAAATGTCACGAATTTGGGCTCAGGAGGGCAAATCTCAGACTTTCTGCCAGAATGCATGGCTTCCTGCAAATTTGTTTCAGTGATTAACAACACAATCATGATTTGACTAAAAGCATAATTCTAAAATTCTACACTTGGCTGCTATGAGGCCAGTGATGCAAAAAATGACACTTCTGAGAGCAGTCCTGTCTGGCAGATAGTGCCAGTTCAGCCTCATTTCAGAAAATCTCACCCACTGTAGTCAAGCGGATGGGGAAAGGGTTATTGTCATAATAATAGTTTTATTTAATAATAATAATATTGTCACTATTATTGCCCCTTGAATGGCTCCTAGGGGCAGGAATGTCTCTGACTCCTTTCACCAATGGTTAAGGGTAGCTGTCACAATACATAAATCTCTTTCCTGAGTCAAGGGATTATGCTTGATCTCCTGCTCAGTCCTCTGCTACCCATTCCTCAGACAGGTCCTTGCCATGTGAGGCACCTGATGCAGTGAGAAAAAATAACTGTAGAATCAAAGAAAGGTTTGGGTAGGAAGGTATCTTAAAGATCATTTCATTTCATCCAGCATGGGCAGGAATGACACCCACTTGATCAGTTTGCTCAGGGGCCCATCCAAACTGGCCTTGAACCCTTCCAGGGATGGGCCATCCACAACTTCTTGTGGCAGCTGAGATTCACTACTCTCTAAGTATAGAGTTTCTTCCCAACATCTAATCTAAACCTCTCTTCAGACAATTTCAAACTGTTCCTCCTTTTCCTATTGCTATCTGCTGTGGGGTATCAGTGACTCAGACTCACAAACAGAGTGAGGAAATGCCTGTTGAAAAATTTCCAATGGAAAATCCCTCCCAGAGAAAATGATGGTCAGCATTTGCATCTGCAGTCTGATTTTGAGTCAGAGAAGTCCAGAAGTCAGTCAGAAATGCAGAGAAACATATAAAAGCAGTGCAGGCAGAGGCTAGGAAGGGGACTGCTGCCACCAGCTCCCATGATGGGATGGGAGTATCTGTTGCTGCACTAATCCAGAACCCACAGGGAGATCTCCCCCCATGACCTAATATTTAGTGGCCATTTGGCACCTGAGCAACTGGTACTAAGAAATTATTAGTAGTATTCTCAGCATAGCTCAGGGAGCCCAGATCTCCCTGAAGGACAACAAATGCGGTGTCCTCTACTGGTGTTCTGCTTTGAGAGGAGAACCTGTGCAGCACAGAGACAGAGACATAGACAGAGACACAGACACAGAGATGCACATAAAGCAGATCCTGTAAAAAGCTGCTGTATTTAACCATCACATTCAAGACAGAGACACAGAGATCAGCTCAACTCTGGAACAAGTCCTGCAGCAGTTTCACAGAGGTGACAGTCTTATCCAGTACAGCCCTGTGCCATAAGGGCAGGCTTGTACAGAAATATGTACCACGTACAGTTGCATATTTGTGGGTAAAAGTGTGTACATAAAAATACGTGTATTCAAAATCTGGGGGATACCAAGTAAGGCGAAATGAATCTGTTTAAAATGGTAAACAACCCACCATATTTTTTATACCCAAAGCTGACATGCACACATATGTCACGTTCTAAGCCTCTCTTAAGATTTTACTTGCAACTGCAAGGAGACTTGCTTTATGCTCAAGGCAATATTAAAACTTAAGGGTTAGGATGACTAATCTGCCTTTCTTTATGCCTGCTTGGTGATCTCTGTATATGCAAACTGTATATACGGGATTTTGCATCAGCTCAAAATCCTAACAATCATCGTGTTAATAAATGGCTTATTAAAAAAAAATTCAGCTGTTCACTACTGGTTTGCCAAAAAGTTACAGAACTTTGAATTAATCCTCTGTCAGTTTCGTTGCAAAATAAGAAGAAAAAAAGGTTTAGTCTTGCAGTTCAAACAGCTATTCAAGGTTTAACCAACACAGTGCAGCTTTGGTGCCATGCTGGAAGGAAAGCTGACTTTACCACTTAGACACTGAATTTTCACATTGTGATTATACAGTTTCTTTTCATGGAAATAATATAATAACCATAGAATATATGATAATTAAAGCACAGGAACAGTGTTAAGTAAGCAGCTTGAAATGCTTTTTCTGCTATGATTTTTCCTTGGGCTGACTAATCTTTTGTCTGACATAAGTGTTCACGTAGTCTCAGCCTCACTTCTGCCCTAAACCTCAGAACCTCCGCACACGAATGTGTTTGCTACATGAATGGTTTTTGTGAGTCTGGCATGACTCATACTGCTAAGGACTCTTCACTCAATTAAAAATTTACAGGACTATTGTAATATTTGCCTTGAGAAGCCCAGACCAGGCAGAGCCATGAATCTGGCCCTGCTGAAATCAAGGCAGGGCTTGGGAAGGATTCTAAACTGGGATAAAAACTGCTGTCGTAGCTACAGTCATGGCAGGTCCTTCACAGAAATGGTTCTCTCTTGGGTTTGGACAGCATCCAGCAGGATGGTTCAAACTGCAGAAGGAATCTCAGGAGCCTTTAGGAAGAGAAGGAGGCTTAGCAGAGCCTCCTGTTAACAGAGGCTTCTTCTGACATGCCTCAGCTTTATGCTCTAGAGCTGCTAGGACTGACAGCAACGTGCGACACCAAGGGCACAGGTAAGCACTGGCTATCTCCATGGACAGAGTAATTGTGAGACCTCCAGCACTGATGTGATTCAGGCAGAACCTGTTTTAGTCACAGCAGTTTAGGTGTTGGAGAAACCCTACAAGTGTGGGTAGAAGGACCACTGAGGGTGCCCTGCCCACAAGCCTCCCGTGCCACCTGCACCCTCCCTGCCTGCCCCTCCTTAGCTCTGCCTGTAGCTCTCTGAGGCCTTTTGGGGATCTCCCCCACTTCTTCCTGGCTGGGGACAGCAGCTTGGAGCCAGTCTGATGCTCAGAAGATAGGAGATGAAGGCAAGTGCTGCAATTAGCTCTTCCCTCCTCTGTTCATAGGAGTGCTCATAAGGGCAACTTCATGCCTGAGTTGGCTACTGGCACTTTGTAAGGAGGCAGGGCAAGTTAGAGGGGCAAAGAGTGAAAGTCAAATATTCCTCATGGGTGATTTTACCCTGGATTACTTCGTTTGTTGGCCAAACACAGGAGATACATTAAGAAGTCATAAAAGCTGCTAATTGCTCAGTGGGGATTTTCTGAATCTCTCTTCAAGTATAAGGAAATCCTGATTTACTCATGTAAGGGAAGCAAAGGTCTGATCATATTTGATTTTGGGAAGCCCTGAGTATTTCAGCGACACCAACAATAAATCACTAGCATTGAACATTTCTCACCATAGCTGCTTTCCAAAGCTGGCTCTAAACTGATGCCAGTTGTATGAATAAATAGCAAATAAAAACACCAGTGGTTAGATACAGTTCTGAGCCAATCCTTATTTTCTTTTAATGAAAAAACTTATGTTTTTTCATAGATTCCTGTCTGTGTACATAAATATATATGTACAGCTCTCTGGATACCTGTGCTAAAATACATAACACCCAGGGAAAAATTATATTCCCTAACTGAGAGACAGCATAAGAGCACAACCATTCTTCTCCTAAAACCGGAAAACTCTTTTGTTCCCAAACAATGGAGCTCTAACCTACCCATAACTGAGTGATAGTCCTTCAGGCATAGTGCACAAACTCTTGTCATTGCTGTTTGTTTAATATCAGACAAATAAAAGTTTAGAGATCTAGGACTGAATCTCTAAATCCAATTTTTCATCTTCCTGTTGAGAAAAGGAACAGCAGCCTGAAACTGTGGTTTTATTTCTGCTTGTTATGTTTTTATATTCTGCTTATTTATGTTTTTGATCTTGATACTGCTAAATAATTTTTACTTCTCTAAATGAGATCATCAAGTCTACAATAGGGCTGAATTTAAAATGTTGTTAATTTATAATTATTTGCTGACAAGGGGATGAATGCTGTTAGTGATGTGCTGTGAGAACCCCCTGCCTGAGTTGCTGCATCAGCCATGCTACAAGGGAGACTGAGACTATATCCCAGATACAGCTGATGAAACTGCTTAAAGAAAATGTAAAATTTGACTTTTGAAGTAGAACAGTTAGGGCCGAGTTTGAGTTACAGAATCTCACCCATCTCTAATGGCAGCAGAAGGGTGAAGTTATTCCTGTTCCCAGGCATAAGTTTCCACATGAAGACTAGCTACAACAAGGATTAACAGGTCTGGGACTTCATGCCCTGTGCGTACAGTTATGGTCTCCCTTATTTCATGTGGATTTGAATGTTATAAGGATAGCAGATTTGGGGATTAAATTAAATAGGTATCCCCCAGCTCCACCTCAGACACTGGCACCAAAGAGAGGTTGGAAGTTAATACACAAGTGTGTATTTAATCACACAGTTGCATTCGGCAGCTCTTAACTTAGGTTTTTCAAGATCATATGTGAGTGGAAAGATGAAGATGAAATGACTCACCATCACCGTCTGCTGAGGTGCAACCACTTTCCCCAAAAGTGGTGTGAAGGAACATGGCGAAAATGCTCAGTACAGTACTGGGCTGTGTCATCCTGAGCAGGCTGCATGTGAGCAGTGGGGCTGCGTGCAAAACCTGCGCCGCTCCTTTATAGCGGCCCCGAGCAGCCCCTGCCAGCGAGGGGAAATGTAAACATGCCTACGCACAGCGGGGCCGGTGACAGCAGGCAGGAAGCCAGAGTAAAGATAACTGCTGAGCTTCTACTGTGAAGCAGCTTCCCACTCCTGGACTGAGCACATTCTGGATCAGGCCACCAACTTATTTGGGAAAAACTGGTAAAGCCCAGTAGGAAAGGGAGCACGTTTCATGGACAGTGCTCCTGACTCAGCTGGTGTGATTTGTGCTGCTGGCTCTCACTAAAAGCATGGTTTAGTCCTGGTATCCACTTTGCTCTCAAGAGAGGTGCACAGGTCCAAGAGAGAAAAATCTTCCGGGTATGAAACATTAGGTATGATTGCTTTTGTTAATTCTTTAACTACCAGCATCAAAAGCAGCCCTGCCAGCAGGTGATTCTTTACTCTTGTGAAACCCTAGCTGGAGCACTCAATTCAGCCCCAACATAAGAAGGACACAGGCATGTTGGATCAAGTCCAGAGGAAGCCTGTAAGCCAGTAAGATGAGGACAGAGCTGGAACACACCTCCTGCAGAGGCAGGCTGAGAGAGTTTCATCCCACAGAAGAGAAGACTCTGGGGAGGTTTTGTCATGGCCTTTCATTAAGTAAAGGATGCCTATAAGAAGATGGGGAGAAATTTTTTACCAAGGCCTGTAGTGACAGGACAAGGGGCGATGTTTTTAAAATAAAAGAAGGTATGTTTAGATTGGGCATACAGAAGACATTCTTCCCTGTGAGGGTGATGAGGCTCTGGCACATGTTGCCCAGAGAAGCTGTGTCTGCTCCATCACTGGAAGTGTTCAAGGTCAGCTTTGAGTAACGTGGTCTAGTGGAAGGTATCACTGTAGATGGCAGGGGGGTGGGAACGAGGAAATCTTCAAAGGTCCCTTTCAACCCCAAACCTTCTGTGATTCTATGAAGTCCTGCATAAGGCAATGCTGACCCAGAAAAAACTGTGATTTAAAAGACTAATCCTGCAAAACTTGGCTCCTGAGAGCAAAGTGGCACATCTCACATTTTTTCAGGCTTTAGACAAAGCAAAGGTGGAAAGCCGAAGATAAAGAGGTGTTAGATATTTCCTTTGCACCCTCTCTGTGGCTGAATACACCAACGCACTCTAGAGCGTAAAGCATGGCTGTGCACAGGCTGACTGATGTGGCTAACTACAGGTGAGCTGAGGCCTGAAACAGAAGAGCGAGTTCTGGCACAGCCCTGGCTGCACCAAAAAAAGCTTCAGGTTGGAGGTGTAAAGGAAGCTGAGAGTAAAGTTTGTAAAATGCCCAAGCAAACAGAAAAATGATGACACTGTAATAAGGAGGCTCAATATGGAAGCCACATCAGCTTTTTTGTTTGCAAGGAAATAATTGAAAATGCTCACCAAAGTGAAGAAAGCTCAGGTCTCATAGCTAGAAAAGTTTCCTTCTTCCCAGGACATCAGGGATTGTCCTGCAGTGTCTCTTGCTGCCCTTGGCAAGGGGCACTGGGTAGCCAAGGCACTGTTTCTGGATTCCCCTGCCCAGTTTTAATAGGAAGAAATGCCCTCCTTTTCACAAGAGTTCAGTGAGGCTGACTGGAAGACCTCCAAAATCTCTATTGAGCCCCGCCTTATGGAGCCTCCCTTGGGCTCCCCACCAAAGCATTCCCTGCAGGTGTGCTAAGCCCAGGTAGGTAGGTACAGAAGAGTGGGTGGGGCTCTTTGGCTAGCATGTTGGCATTTACTCTGTGTGTTGCTGTGTCAGGACTCTCCTTGCTTTACTTCTGTCTCACCAGGGAAGAGCACAATTCATTTCATCCTAACAGACATTAAAAAGATGAAATCTAAACCCCTAAATGCATTTATTTCCCTCCACTGAATTGAGAACCCAGGGTGAGGCAGGCTAAGTATCTGCTCAGCAGACCTCCCACTCACCAACAGCAGAGGAACCTGCCTGGCTACCCACACAAAGCAGGAGCTGTACATGGTGCAGGGGCCATGGAGACGCTGGAGGTGGCACCACCATGGGCTAACTGAGCCTCACTTGAGAGCTTGACTTCTTTTACAGAACTGTTTGTGTCACTGCTAAATTCACACAGTATCCCTTCAAGAAGTTCCCTCTCTCTGAATCAGCTGGGGGCACTTCTACTCATCTCTCATGCTCAAGTTTTCTGTGCTTGACCAAAGTACTTTGCAGCCAAACTTAAATTAGTGAGATTGAGTCCTGGCGATTTCTCATACCTAAGGCTACCACTTGCTTGATTTAGAAATGACTAGTTGAAAATTTCCAAACTTTTCTTAATAATCTTCTTTATCATATTATTCTAAAAACCCTCAAGGTAATTTCTACCTCATTGGCAGCCAGAAATTAAAGAAAGGCTCTCTTGTGCAAATTGGTCACTATCCAGAAATGACACCTTTTCACTTTAAATTTGTCTTGTTTATAATTGAGTGGGCTATCACTTTGATCTTTTTTTTTTTCCTGTTTCAGTTAGAGCAAACTAAAAGAAAAAGTCTTTTCAGACATAATATTTTTGTTGAACATGAATAATCTTATTATCAGAACTGTGCTTCTCAGGGGATTTCCATGTTGTCATGGCTGCATTTTGTCTTGGTGGGGAAATGAGGGACCACAATGAAAAGAAAAAAAAAAAAAACACAAGCAACTAGAATCTAGAATACCCTGAAGCAAAAGTACATTTTGTTTTACTTCTGCACCTCTGCTTCAGAAGTTGTTTCATTTCTAGGAGATAAGTCTATTTGTCTCACCTTGTTTCCTTTCTCTAATGTCTGGGACATAGGAAATGAGATCTGTGAGTCTAAATCTTAGGACAGCTGAAGGGTTAGTACCCAGAAGAGGCTAAAAGAAAGATGCATTACTTTTCACTTGCAATATATTTACACTGCTTCTGCATCCTCATTGAAGGTTCCACAAAAAATCCCAACAAACCACCAACAACCAAAACCAACCCACAACAAAATCCCCTTGTGATTTAAACAGGTAACAGTTGAGGGTCCAGCAAAAATGTACCTGTGCTTCATCAGTATGCCAGCTCTCTTTGAGTCCCAACACTCCGTTTTGGACCTTCTGAGTCATTGTATGCCCTCTTACATTTTTAGCCATTAACACCAGGTTACAACCTACATGACTAAGAAAAGGAAGATTTTCAGTGCCCGTGGTGCATAAATGTGGGCTGTCCATACAGTGTATTTGCTCCTCAGCACTTTCTGCTGACCCCTACATATCCTCCAGTGCTTTCTTGGATTATCACTTTTGTTGCAGCTATTGACTAACCAGGCAAGTCATACACAAGTTAGCATCCATCTTTGCTTCTTACACTGTTTGTTCACTTATGTTTGGGGTTTTCTTCTCCTTAAGACACAAAAGTATTTTTTGATTCTGCTTTGGCTCCAAAAATTGCAGAAGGTTTCTACACACATGCTAAATTTAAATCTGCTATGAGTATCTGTTTAGAAAGATGAAGTGAATAAATCCCTTCCCTCTATCAATAACATTTTTCAAAGGCTCCAGTTCAGGGAATTTCCAGAACCTCTGTGAGAGATGAGTGGAGTGGATCCTCCAGATACATCCCAGTATGCAGCGCTGGAGACAGGACATGTGTACACTTATGGGTGGAGGATACAGACACTCTTGTGTTTGAAGAGCTCAGTGATATGTCCTGGTTAGATACCCATGGGTACCCATGGGTACCCAACTTGGGACTGGGTGTGGGGGGAACTTTTCTCAAGTTGGTTACAACTGGCAGGAGCTGTTGGCATTCTTGGCCCTCTCTAAGGCACAGGGGTTCCTCTGTTCCCTGGGCTGTTAATAAATTACCAAGGTCTAGAACTTTCTTTTTTGTTGTTGTTGCTTCCTGACATTTCTTGCCCTTACCTGCTTCATGAATCTTGTTGCCTGTCTCTTCTCCCTGGCAGAGGCATCTCTCAGCAGTTCCTCAGCTGAAAGTCTGTAGGTTAGCCTTGGGCTGTTTCAAGAAATGTTCTGCTGGCCCAAGAGCAGAAGCATTTGGGAGACAGTCTTGCTTAAGGCAACATAGTCATGAGCATAATTGAAGCCTTGGGTGAAGAACAAAGCCCTGTGATTAAATGGATTTACTCTGCTAGACATTGTGTTTCACTTATCACCAAATTATTTTGGTCTGCAGTATGTGAGAGCAGTGCCAGGTGGAAGATATACAGTTTGTCACCATATGGTCCTGAAGAATGGACCTTGTGTGACAAAGAAAAGAAAATTTTGACAATTTTTTTGAACTGTCCTTGTCGTTGAGGTTTTGCCACTTAAAATTGCTTTGCACTTCCCCAGGACTCAAAAACTGGCACCATAATAACAAGGAGGACTGTTATAATGAGGGAAAAATACAGATAAGCTAGAAAAAACACTGCTGGTTAAAGTGTAAAGCAGGAGGAACTGATGTGCACTTTGGTCAGGCTTTCAAATATTCTGAGGTCAGACAAAAAAAACAACAGGATAGGCTGAAAAGAGTGAAAATTTTTCTTCTCTCCTTACTTAACAGATACAGCAACGGCACTAACAAGAACAGTCATATTAATAGGTCTGTACTTCTTTTATCTGCTTGCTAGTTTCTAAGTCTTCAGGGTGCTCAGGATATTATTTTCAACTGTCTTCTACAATAGCCTGAGTTAAAGCATAAAGACATGAAAACTTAAATTGTCTTCATGTTATTTGTTTTAGGTATAAAACAACATCTGCAAGATGTATTACTCACTTTTGAGATCTGGTAGGAGAGCACCTGTACTTGCTCGTATACATTTTTCAGACACAATGTTGGGCCAAAACCCTGTCATTTTGGTGACAATGAGGCATTTCATGAATGTATTTTAATTCTGTAAAATGCTTCATTCTGACCCCTGCAACTTTTAAATTAAAGTTTTGATTTTCATTGTTAATTAATTTGGTTTTAGAATTGCCTTTTGTTTCAAAATGTGAGTTACTAAAAACTGATTTGGTTTAATCTGAATATTTTCTTTAAGAATCTGTCCATGCCAGCTGTGGTTGCTTTTGGATATTTAATATCTCACCATAGCCCTCCTGCATGCAGACCATTCCAGAAATAAATGCCAAGGGAATGTAGGAGGCACAATTCCAATATATGACTAGTACATGACTCAGAGCTGAACTTTTTTGTAAGCTTCAGATGAAAAACAGGCATAGACCTCAGCAAAGAAGAAAAAGGGAAGGAGCAAACAGAGGCAACCTGATGGCATGTCCCTGTAAAACAGAACAGGTGGACAGAAATCATCTTGAGGAAGCTGAGGCTGGTGGCATGTGCAGGAGGAACCTGAAATAGTGTTTGTAATATTTATGTTTATTGTGCTCTGGATGTGGGGCTTCCCCACCACCAGGTAAGAGTGAGGGAGGTGGGGACAGTATACACCCAGTGAGAGTGGCAGCACCACCTTACTGCTCCCCTTCCCCTCCTGGGCAGGTGCAGGATCTGCCTGGCACAGTCCAGTGTACAAGTATTCCCAGCAATGGCTCCTACAGTTATGGAGGTGAACAACAGTGGGAGCTGAAACTTCAGGGAAAAAAACTGGTGTCAAGCGTAGGTATTGTGGCAAAGGCAGGATGCCCTTGACCCCCGGGGAGCTGGGGACAGGCGGGATGGGAAGGACCATGGCTACTGAGCTGGGTGCCCTGACAAGAGGCTGACCCTGCTAATGTTTGTTCCCTCACACCATTTCCATGGCTTCTGTGCTGCAACTCTCAGCTGCCAGCTTCACCGAGTCCCAGTCCTCATCCCTGCTCCCAGGGAGCCCTCAGGGAGAGGCAAGTCCTCCAGGGATAGGCTGAAGAGGATGATGGGCTTCTAAACCAAGGTTTGTGCTGTTTAGATGAATGTGAAGTGGACTTGGTTAGCAACTTGGGTGGATCATGCTGCCAAAGGCAGCCTTAAATGCCTGCATAGGTTCCCTTTGCTTCTCCTTGTCCATCTCAGCACATCCCAGTCTTCCAGTGGCTCAGTAAGCAGCACTGAAGAGGCAGCTACAGCCATGCTGTTAGCCACAGGGATAACAGAATTTACTGGTTAAATATACCATGATTAAATGTAACCTTGTTGGTAAGCCTAGACTCACTAAAATATTTTGAAGGATGTATTCTATAAAACATGTACTTTGAGCAAATGAGCACTAGATAAATATTAGATAACAAAAAGTCAGAAAGGAGGGCAATAATTTAAATGCTTTTACATTTGAATATGTTTTAAAATCTCTTCCCTACTATAAAACCAACTTAAAAGTAGAGGAACTAAGAAAATCAGACAAGAAAATGAAATTACAACTGATTGTAAACAGATATTATCACAGGTAACAAAAAGGTATGTATTTAGTGTGACTTGGTTTAGCCCAAGTTTTATGCACTGATTTGTTTAGATGTTCAAAATTAATTACATCTATGTTGTACCAGTTATAAAGAAGTAATGTTTGAGGTATCATTAGATTGATGTCTGTAAACCATGGAAAAATATATGTGATCTGCCTGTAAGATTATTGTGCTTTTAAAATATGAATGTGGGGTAGGGAAATCTCCATAACAGGGAAATATAATTACACATTTTCTCCCCATTCATGATGCCAGATTAATGAGGAGAAAAGGAAATATGCAGAAAAGGCATTGATTTCAGAAGGCTGTGACAAGACCTCATCTGGAAGAGCTGGCATGAGGATCTGTTGTCATTTTGCATAATGGAGAGTATTCAAAAATCACAGAGATGGTTTCACATTTGGCAATGCACAAACTCCATCAGATTTCAGTGGTGTCCAGGATAACACAGGATGCATTCTCCAGGCTGGCTCTCAGCCCAGCTACCAGCAACAGCCTCCAGTCTTCTGTCCATGCCCTTTGGGAAGCCTCTTTCTTTTAATCTCTGTTAAAGCCTGCTCCTGACTGCTCTTGGCTGTCTACATTCCTGCTGCAAAGTACCCATTCGCTGTCTCACTCCCACTCCTCCCATCCCTCCCTGCTCCTCATGCTCCACATTTTTCTAGTCAAGCTCAGGGACAGAACTGCTCTTCCCACGTCCTCCAAGGCAGGGGATCACAACCACCACTACAAGGGAATGGGCAATCCTTTGTCCTGCTCCTGCCAGGGCAGGGAACAAAGAATTTTTTTTCAACTACTGAAAAAAAGTGATGAGCCATGGAGAAAATGTAGACCTGCTGGATACCTCCCTAATCCCAATGGACACATTCTTATTTGCTTCGTACTTCTTGTTTCATTTTCTGCTGTCTCCACCCCTATGCAGATCAAAGCGGGCAAAACCCCCAAATCGAGGATGATTAGTCTTTCTTTCTCTAGGGGATTAAATTGTGTTAATGATGTAAAAACATGAAAAGTGACCTAGGACTGAAATCTAGAGCACAGTGTCTGCTCAACAGAGATCATCAGTTGTGGGGTCCCAGAGGTCTACATAGCACAGCAGAACACTTTGATGTGTTATTATTAATATTATCATCATCATCTGTAGTCACTGCTTGTCATGTTTAGGTTTTCTGAAGTTCTTTCCCAGGGACCAAAACTGGTAAACAAGGTCATACTTTTTAAACTATCTTGTTTTTCACATTTCTCTCCCAAGGAGAGACTTTGCTTGTTGACCCTTGGTATGACCAATAGTTCAAAGGATCCCACCTCTTAGGTGGGCACATTGTAAAAAGGTATAAAAATAAATTCTGAGAATAAACCAGCCTCTTTTTTAGAGCATCAGCCTTCTGAATCACGAGTCCGTGTCTTTCTTTCGTGTCCAACAGCAACAATCATCCCCATCATCATCAACATCATTCTTATCTTTATTATTCTCATTCTCATTATTATTATTGTCCTCTACATGGCAAATCTTTATGATTGCTGTGACAGTGAGTCTCAACTGTGTAGTCATGTGGACTAAAAAGATTTCCCAGCTCTCCTTTGTTTCACACTAAAGTGTATAAGAAAAATGTTCAAAGATATACAAGGGATTTCACCACAGCAATGTAGAAAATGTAAGAAAGAATATAATCTGATTTAGTGAGAATTTCATAGCATCTGATTGGGAGAACTGAGTGAATGGTAAAAACAAAAAACCTACTCCCAAATATGCTGAGCTTTCAATGCAATATGGAAACTGGCCCAGCAATATTCTTAGTCTAGGGAAGACTAGTGGTACAGCCACCACCTCCTATTTTGTACACCTGTAGGTTTGAAAACTGGTTGCTAAAACAGTATTATTAGCACACAGCTCTGATCCCCCTAATTTACTGTGCTGAGAGGTGGGCTCAGAACACTCTGTGTCAGCACAGCTGCATCACCACTGCTCTTCATTCCCTGGATCCAGACAAGATGTGCTCCACTGAGTACTGGGAGGTAGATACAGCTGTAACCTGAGGCTGTTAGAACAAACAAAAGGTAGAACAAACTGTCCTGGTGTGGTCTGTCCTGCAGTACAACATTGTCCAAAGAATATTACTTTGTTTCTTCTCAAGACCTGAAGTGAAAGAGGAATTAATGCACACCTGTAAATTTGTCTGAACAACTTTCAGAGAGCAGACCTTGCCTACTTTGGTTTATAAAAATAAATTGTCAGAAATCCCTACTCACACAGCTAATTGCAGTCAACAACGAAATTATAATATTATCATGCTTTTGGAGACATAAACTAAACTGTAAGGTTTTAAACTTCTCACTCAGTAAAGCAGGTCTCCCTGACACTAAATTTTCCTTCAGCTTTTTGCTGAACTGCCGAGAGCCAGACACAATACTCTCCATGAGAGTCCCACTAATCCTCGTGTGGGGGGATATTGCCACCACTGCAGTTCTCCATGTTTTAGTGCTTATAAATTCATTCTGCATTTACTGGTAACACCAGCTGAATTATGTGGCCACAGCCTTTTCTAACTTCATTTTGGAACCATTAGCCCCATGAACTCAGAGCTTTATCTAATTAAAGAGCTATGACAGTGCAGACATTGACCAGATGACATACAAAATCTGACTTCTGGGAATGTGAGGCTCCTGCTTAGCTCACCTATTTTAGTCAGGTCCACTTGGGACACTAATTGCTTAATTTCATGGGGCTGTTAATGCCTTACTCACGTACCTTCCCTACAAGGTGCAGTCAGCCTTCCAGCTGCTTGGTCTGCCTGTCTGGGGTGTCCAGCATGGGCTGAACAGACACCACCAGAGTTAAAAATTGCTTCATTAGGGAACACATTACCCAGAGTGGTTCTGATGAGCAAAGAAAAGGTCATTATTTTTTATAATTCCAGAACTACAGTTTATGAGATATGCTGCCTATATAGAGAGAGTAGAAGAACAAAATTGAAAGGAGAGTTAAAAATTGTAGTATGAAACAGCTCTCGGTGCCTGTAGAGGTAGCAAAAGCATGAGAAGTTGACCTGAAGTGTGATGTCCTACCCATCTTACAACTTCTGAGTGACCATTGTGGAGAGGCCAGTCAGGAACTGTGCAGTGTCAGCATCACAGGAATGGGAGTGTGTGTCCCAGAAAGAAGGAAAACAAAAGGCCTGACCAATTTTTGGGTCTCTGCACACAAGTATGTTGCAGAATACCCCAGCCCTGAAGCTGTGGCTTCCTGTAAATTAAGGGATGATCCCACCTGCAGAATTATAGGGCTTGTTCCTTGCTGTGAGTAGAGCGTAGGCCAAGAAGAAGCTTTTTGTTTGCTGTTCACCTTGCTGAGCAATATTATAGAATCACCAAAATGTTAAGGTTGAAAAAGACCTCCAAGATCACTGTATCCAATCTTTGGCTGAACCATCCTCATGCCAACTAAACCCTAGCACCAAGTACCACGTCCACTTGTCTCTTGAACACCTCCAGTGATGTTGACTCCACCACCTCCCTGGGCAGCCTATTCCAATGCTTAACACCCTTTCCATGAAAATTTTTTCCTGATAGGCAACCTGAGCCTCCCCTACACAGCTTGAGGCCATTTTCTCTATTTAGCTGGGGCTGATCCCCAGCTGGCTATATGCTCCTTTCACGGAATTGTAGAGAGTGATAAGGTCTTTCTTGAGCCTCCTTTTCTCCAGGATAAACACTCCAAGCTCCCTCATCTGAATCTCACAGGACTTGTGCTCCAGACCTTTCCCCAGCACCTCAGCGTCTTCCTTGCTGTGAGGGGCTTAACTGGACACAGTGTTAAAGGTGTTGCACCAGTACCCAGAACAGGGGCACAGTCACTGCCCTGGTCCTGCTGGCCACACCATTGCTGATACATTCAGGATGTCCTTGGCCTTCTTGGCCACCTGCGCCCACCTTGGCTCATGTTCACCCACTGTGGATCAGCACCCCCAGGTCCTTTCTCACTCAGCAGCTTTCCAGCCACTCTGTCCCAGCCTGGAGCTGCAGGGGTTGTTGTGACCCTGACACAGGACCTGGCATCTGTCCTTGTTGAACCTGATACAATTGGCCTCAGCCCATGGATCCAGCCTGTCCTGATCCCTCTGCAGAGCCTTCCAGCAGATTCCTGATTCCATTCATCTGATTTCAGCAGATCAACACTCCCACCCAGCTTGGTGCCATCTGCAAACTGGCTGAGGGTGCTCTTGATTCCCTCACTGAGACCTCTGATAAAGATACTGAACAGGACTGGGCCCAGTACTGAGCATTGGGAAACCCCACTAGTGACTGCCCAACAACTGGATGCAAGCAAATATTAACTTTGCTGGCAAGATCTCATTACAGTCAGCAGACGTGCATGTGCTACAGGAGGAGTCTCAGATGAGGCGGGCACTTCCCCTTCCATTCTAGCATGTACTCTCTCTTTCACAGCATTAGCCAGAATTTTCTATCACTATACAAAGCTATTGCTCTCCACAATAATGCATACAGGGAAGAGAAATATATACTAGTTCTTGCTGTCTACCATTGCATGAATTAAAATACTGCTGTCTGACTTGCAGGAATGCCACCAAGTTTTGTACGTGACACAGTTTTTAACTTAGTTTTCATTCCAGAGTGGTTTAAATGCCTTAAAAGTCAAGGAAAATGTCAAAAGTAAGTCAGAATTGACCATATGAGCTTGTGTCCTCATATGAAAAGGAAGCAATGTTGGTAAAAGCAATAAACATGGATTGCAAGTTATACGAGCTGCCCAACCTTTTGGTGACCTTGGCCTGAGGTTTGTTTGTTTGAACATGGAAACACGCCTACATCCCCTGCTTTCACTTTTGACGGCAAACACAAGCCCAGCCTCAGAGCAGCTGAAGCACAACTGCCATGGGAGCCATCAGGTCAAGATGTCTCTGTTCACGGCCAAAATGTTCTTCTGCTAAACTAAGCCCATGCCAAATCAGCTCACCTTGTAAAGGAATAATAAAGGCAAAAAACCCACAGGGAGTGAAGTAAAATTTCGAATATTGAGCAGTCAAAAAGAAAAACCAAGCCTCAACAGACAGCAGCTACAGAAATGTGCACTTGTTTGAACTCAAGATGCAAGTAATTAATGAGGTCTAAATGCAGGTTGAGTAGGAAAGGATGGCCCTGACCATGGACTTAGGGACGGGGCAGTGATACTGTTAATATACTCCATTTCTTCCTGTGATCAAGTAGAAAAGGAAATAATGAAGTGCATACCTCTTTTCTCAAGGATTCAGTGGTGAAAGATGTGGAAGGATTGAGAATTTGATAGTCTGGGTTCTCAGATCTCCACTCTCCACAACTCAGCTGGCTGGAGGAGACAAGCCACTGCAGTGAAGGAAGCCATCTGCATCTGGGCATAGAAGAGAGCAGGTTGCTGCTCCTGTTGAGGTAGACTAGGAAAGGCCAGGAATACTGAGACAAAGGGCTCTTTCACCTAGCGTTGCTACCTAGCCCAAGGCAAGCCAGAAGGCAGAGTGCTGGAGTGCCTTCTGCTCTGGTAGCAATACACCAAACTCACTAATTAGAGTGTAATATCAGTGTTCAAACACGTCCCTATGTCACAGAAGCATAGAACCACAGAATTACAGAATCCTAGAATCCTTAAGTTTGGAAAAGGCCTCCCAGATTGAGTGCAGCCACTAGTGTAGCATTGTCAAGCCCACCACAAAACCATACCCCTACAAGCCACATCTACGTGTCTTAAATACCTCCAGTCAAACATCATGACAAATGCCATCCCTCCTTCCTGGAAACTGTGCAGGGTGACCAGACCTTCACTTGGGCAAACTGGGTCAATTTCAGCATTTGCATTCCCTTTCTTGGATGTTTCATATCCAGTAAATTTTAATAAACCGTCCTCCACAGACTCAACCACACTTGGAGGAAAACCAGAAATTTTAAGTGCTGGCTGCTCTAACCATTGAGAATCAGGAGTGTACAGTGAGATCCTCCACCACCTCACATACACCATTTGTTACTGTCTACAGGGTGTTATATCTCTCTATAGAAACTCCTTATCACTTACCAGTGGAAGTTTTTAGTCCTTGCCAATGTTTCATTAATTGGCTTCTCCTGTCAACACTCTTTTTTGCATGCTAAAGCACTCATCATTTGTGAATGCTTATGTGAGATGAACTTTGCAGGGAAAAGGGAGTTGCTTGCAAATGGACTGGAATCACAGCTTCACACTTTTTCAGCTGTTACATTTATGTTTCTCAGCTTTCTGATTATTACAGGGAAAAACATTGAAAGTGATATTATACAGTTTAACTCCTACTCAAGGAAAATACTTTCAAAGTAATAAAGTAAAAGAGGAGAAAAAGCAATTTCAGTGGGATTTTTACTTTCACTGGGAAACTTTCAAAACTCCCACAATAAATGTTTTGTTACCAAAAGTTTATCTTGATTTTCACAGTTGATCAACACCTTACATTTATCTGTTACAAGTTGATAACTACCTCTAAGTCGTTGACCATGTATTTGAGTAACTAGAAATGGATTTCTGCCCCTGAATTTTGGGAACTATTTTGAAAAGGACTGTTCATGGTTTCTTATGCAGAATAATGTTCCTTCTATTTCACAGCCCCTTTGCCTGACTGTAGGGCTACATAGGGCAGTTTCATTTATTACTGTAGATTATCATTCAGCAGTTAAGGGAAAATGTGTGTAAAATATTTTTGAGAAATACCCAGAATTGGGAGTGATTTTATGTTGACTCACTCATAGCTTAGACAATGCACAAGGAGTACTGATTTTTGTTGCAGTCTGATGTAGTTACCTTCAGCCTCACAGCAAAGAGTATGTAGACACCTCAAAGCAGGCTTTGGAAAAAGAGTGGAATCAAGCTTTTGGTATTGATTTGGAGCTATTGATAACAAACCCCACAAAATCTTACTTTTTAAGATAAGTAAGCACAAACTTCATTTCACAGAGAGGAAACATGCTCTGCAATGTGAACTATGAATCCTGCCCGCATCCTGATCCTTTAGCAACATTTTTTTTTACTTGTCCATCAAATTAAAATACCTGAAAAGGATGAGAAACTTGAAAAAGGAATTGAGCACTGTTGGTTAGGCAAGCAGATTGGAAAGGGCACCAATGTTTAAACAGAACCACATGGTTTGGAATACTTTGTACTCCTGCCCTATGGAGACTTAATGATAACAGTAATTAGTAGCCAGGGACACTACATGAATGTAGTACATTTCCAGTGAAATCAATAGTAGCTGTCAAACAGCATTTGGGAAAGTCTATTATTTAGAAAGTAATAACAATAATAAATCCTTTCATTTCTGCTCCTTTCTGAAACCACAGAAAGACCATAAAAATATCTTTCTTGATCATGAGAACTTTTCATTTGCACTTTTATATCTGTTTCATTTTATTTTCTCTGAAACTCCTCACGCAAGGAAAACTATGATGAGAACTCTGGATTTCATTGCAAAACCAAGCCCAGAAACAGGGGATGTAGTGTGAAAAATATACTATGATTCAGAACAGCACATAGCCATATTCTGTCTCGGCCACAAATGCAGCTTTGGGTCCTGTATAGGTGTACTCTATCTGCCCCAGGCACCTTTGCTATCCAACAGAGGTTTACACTGCCACAGAAGTGATATTGTAACAAACATATGCAAAATCTAGAAGTTTCCTGATAATTGACTCATATGCACTTACAAACGAGAAAATGGTGTTCAGATAGGAAGTTATCAAAAAACTGTGCTTTCCTGTTTATGTAGTGGGGCCAATACCTAGAGCTTGAAAAGTTTATTTTAGTCCTGAATGTTATTATAATGTTCTTACTAGTATAAAAATTACCAACTCTTCATGTGCACTGATTTTTTCTGTTTCTAGGTAAGAATAGGCAGCTGAAGAAACAGAGGGCTCAACATCAGCTAGAAACTGAAAAGATAACAACAGTGAGGACTGTGGAGAGATAAACAACTTCATCTTGTTTGAACTCATTATTTAGTTGGGCTGGAAGTCTTCATAACAGAGATTTTAGGAAGAGAAACAGACCTGATAACTGATTTGTTGTTGATCCAGGTCCATAAATGTTTCTTCCTGTGCTCAGAGGCAGTGGAACACTGCAGAAAGGAGGTGACTTCCTATGCAAGGGATTTTGTTGTAGACACCAGTGATGCAAAGATAGCTTCCAGTGCTTAATCCATGTAGCTTTCTACCTGTCTTCATCTATTATTAACAAATACTTTTAGGAGGAATATTATTTTTATATAAACACTTGAAAATTAATGTCTAATTTAGTTGCTACAAACAACTGCATTATCCACTCAAATTACTAAAAATATGTAGGACTGATACATACAAACTTAAAATTCATCTTCCAAAACCTAAATTAACTTTATGAGTCATGAGTACATTGCCACATCTCTCGATCAGTTTATGAATGCCTGGCAAAGATGAAAGGAACTAAGTGTTAGGTTTTTCTACAAAAAATATTTGAAAATAATAATTTCAATAACAACAAACAGCTCTGCTAATGATGCTTGTCATACAATTTACTCTGAAAGCCTTTCATCTACCATAAAACCACAAAAATCTCATGCCTTCAAATCTGCTGCAAGAATTTACTACATTTGAAAGGACAGTCTATGACTTCTATTTTAAACAGTGAGCTCCAGATCCTTACCCTTATTAAAACTCAGCTCTCTTACTAAGTTTCCCATCCTGAAAGAGATACAGAAACTCATGTTAGCATGTTTTAATCCATGTCTTCATTTAAAAACACTACCTAATAGACTGGTCTTTTTGTGTAAAAATAAATGAAAGTAATTCTGAAAAAAACCCATTTGCCTAGATAGATTTTTTTTATTTACCCTAAAGAAGCAGAAGTGGTTCATATAGGTGTGGGTGCGACGTGACACTTTTGCCTGTGGTCTATGTGCTAGAGCTGTTTTATCTAATGAGCCACTAGCATGCAAGCAACCTGCTGCTGTCTGTACGTGTTGGGAATGAATGATTGTGGTCTGCATGTTTCTCATAGATCAGCACTCTACAGTTACTTAATTGCATAAGAAAATCTCTGTCTTTTGAAGAAGTTTCACTTTTCACAGGTGATAATGGAAAAATCTAATGCTTGGCAAGATGTACAAACCATCTCCCTTCCCCTTCCTTAACCCTTCCTTTCCCTTGCTTAATCCTTCTCTTCCTGTCCCTTCCTTAACCCTTTCCTTCTCTTCCTTAATGCTTCCCTTCTCCAGAGCTGAAGAGAGAAAAAATCATAGCTTCCCACTACAATGCCACCACCACTTTAAAAAAAACATTTTTAACAGAAGAGGTTAACTGGACCAACTTCATGCCCTCTCTAACCCTTGACAGTCACGGACCCTCTGAAGAGGCAGAGACATACTTGCCTTTTCTGACTACACAAAGGCAAGAATCTATGTGAAAAAAGGAGAAAAATTACTAATTAATGCTATTGATTCTGCATTTAAAAACCACACAAGACTTAGACAAGGAGGATGAAGAGGTCCTCCAGTGCTGCATTGATGTGACAATGTGTATCTTTGCCATATTTTCAGATATTAGAAAGAAAACTGACCTGATATGCAGTCTTCTGATGATATTCACCATTTCAATGTTTAAAACATGGATTAAACTGATCTATTTAAATTATTATATCTGAGTTTCTGCTACTACAGAAAAGTGAGACAGTAATTTCATTTGTTTCGTCTATCTGAAAGTTTGCAAAGCACTTCACTTTTAAATAAACATGATAATCAATTTAATGCAAAGACCTTTTAACCACAGTAATGCATGAGGACCTAAATTAGGTCAGCTTATGTTTGTGAGTTTGTTAGAAGTGCAACCTACTCAGTCAAATTAGGTCAGCTCACAGTGTCCTGCTTACTGTGAGCAGAAGATGCAAAACCTTTCAAAACAATAACTGAAAAAGCCAGAGCAACCTGGGAGAACATCATCTTCTCTTTCAGATCAGCATACCACATTTGGCTGTTATAAACAGAAGTGAGAAAATATACACCAAATATCTTTCCTCAGAAATGTGATTATGTATCTTCTCCTCCAATACCATTTACCTGCTTATTTCAATTACATGTCTGTCTGAATATAATTGCTTTATCAGACAGGTAAATAACATCCAGGATATTCTACAATATATTCTATGCATAGAAAGAAACTCCAGCAATATAAAACTTGCATTTTTTTATTAATTAATTCCATAAAAGTATTCCAGTCTTTCTAAGTGTCACTTTTTTCATGTTCATGCATTTTTGGCTAAGGAGAAACAATAATTTAACACATATTGACTTTTTAGTTATACAGATTCTTCCCTCACTAAGCCCTTAAACATGCTTTTGCTTCCCTAAATCATTTGTCTGCAATCTGTGCTTACTGGGTATTTATATTCCTTTATTGATTAATACCTCTTCAATGATACAATTCTACTAGAACAAGATTGATTTATTATCTTACAGCTGGTGCTTAATGGTAATAATTCCCTATCAATAATGCTGACACATACAAGTCTTTAGCTTATAAACAGAGGAATGCACTTCACTAAAGCAAATGTGGCACTCCTTACATGAAGGCAAAGTATCTGATGTGCAAAACCCTTTATGGCACTAGAAATTGACAAAACTTTAAGCAAGTCATCCCCAAAACCTGTCAGGACTCTGTAATGTGTATGCTACTCTCAGTTGTGCTTAATAATCTTTTCAAGAGCAGTAGTCTAACAGAGCCAACTCCATTAAAACATCAATGCAAGAATGTTACCTTGAAAATCTCTGACAAAATATTTCTAAAGTTCTGTGCAACTACTGCCAAAAAAATCTAATTTTATTTCATTTAATGTACCGATTTGTAAATCTTTGTTATGGGATTTGAGTGTGCAGTTTTATAGAGCAGGAAACCATTCAGATCTTCAATCTATGGCACTTACCTGTAGATTAAAAAGGAAAGTGAGTCGATCTGAAAACCCAGTTTACAATGCCTAAATCCATATCACTACTTAGGCAGTTTTCCCACTCTGAGAGTGCTTACACCACTTATAAACATATATAAGTCTAACCTAGATGTGAGCTCAGTGTTTCATAGCTAAGCCTCCAAGAGAACTAATACAAACAAGGTCAGCTGTAAAACTCACCAGCAAAGAATTAAATATTAAATAGTTTTCCTTCAAATGTTCTGTAGTAAAGTGCTAAGAATAATGATCTCAAAATACATTCCTGTGTTTATAAAACTAGACTTCCATGTGTCAACATCAAAAGTCTCCATTGGGAATTACTGAAGTTAAGCTGCAGCTGCAAATCCTTAATCAATCATATTCTAGCTGTATTGTTAAAAAGGCGTTGATCAATGAGGGAACATATTGTATAATATAAATACCCTAAATGGCGCTTCCCCTGAATCCCCCCAGTCCAAGCAGAGCATAACTGCTGTCAGTAGAATATTTTACAGCAAATTGCATCCATATTCTGCAATTAGTAATTTTCTAAGGGCATCTTTAAACCTTTGTAAGATATCTCTTTGACATTGCCCTTTTTCACTTTAAAAATATATCAGATATCTTTGTTAGCAACCTACTGGGGAGACAGAATAAAAGATGGGAGACGAATTGCTAATAGCTGATTTCTAGATGGGCTTAACAGAACTGAAACTGCAAAGTCTGACCAGATACCTGGGATGCCTGATTCCAGAATGTGAACTCATTATTGCAGACAAAAATCTGTACAGACATATGGGGAGAGGCATCACAACTCTTTTTGTTTCCTCTATAAAATAAAGATTAATAAAGCATGTGGTCATTTTACCTAGCTTCCAAAAGAAAGAAGGCTTTTCAGCTTAGAACAAAAAGCATTACTAAGTCACTGGACTGTGGAGTTAGAATTCAACCTGAACAAGAGTGGAATGTTTTCTAGAATTGGAGTGTTAAAATAAATCAATGTCTGCTGTTCTGCGTGCTCTTTCTCACATTTTCTTGCATTTATAAATGAACACTTTACTAAAAACTGCCAAGAGTAATTACTAGGCTTTTTGTTAAGAGTTTTGGGATGAAGTTTCTTGCAGTCAAAGGCCAATCTCCAGATGTAAACTCAGTTTAGTATGAAATCAGAATAAAACCATCCACTGATTTCAGTTGAGAGAAAAATTCACCTTATGAATATAAATACTCCAAAACAAACTCTTGATAGGAAACAGTCTTTGATTTTATCTGTCTACCAATTCTTTTTTTTTTTTTCTCTTTTTTGAGTTTGTCCTCATTTTGTTCCTTACCGTACCATTGTTTTTGTTGTTTGTATGTTCAGATGTGGGTAGTGGTAGAGAAGAGGAAACCTGTTTCTTACTTCTAATTCATCTGTTTCTGAGAAGCCACCCTAGCCCTTCCTTTGCTCAGTTTTGGATCTTTTAAGGAGTCTTGCATTTTAAACATTTGGGTTTACAATCGAGCATGAGAAGAATGAAGTAACAGATTTTTTTTTTATTTTCCTTAGAACAAGATTGAAGCAAGATCAATTTAAACTAGTGTAGTTTGCTTAGGGAAAAAATAAAGCTGTTCTGATTGTTGAGTAGCCTGTATAATTCAGATTATCAGAGGTGAAAATATGCCATGGGCTAATCTCATGAGTTAAGAGTGCTCATTAAATTCAACCAATTTTAAATGAAGTGGTAGGGGAGAAAAAAAGCGAAATAGACTGAGGTACTGCAGATACATTTCTTTTAAAGAAAAAGCCAATTGTTGCTAAAAGTGTTAAGCAGAAAACATGAAGAAGTTAAATGTTAATCTCTGAAAATTAGGAAAATAACCTTCTATGGATTCTTTGAGATCCTTTGAAAAAGAAGCCCAAACCTTCTATTTCCTGCTCCATTTGCCAGTGGCAGAGATGAAAAAGGGCTTTTGTTTGTTTGTTTGTTTTGTTTTGTGTTGAAAAATGTATTTTGTCTTCTAAGGATGCATATATGCTGCAGAAAAATTTCCAGCCATTAATTGTTTTAGCAAGATTAGAGTGTCTAAACGAGGTCAATGAGCTGCAGCCAGTTGTGACACCTCCATATTGCATTTCAGTTCACTTGGCTTCATCCTAGGCCCAGTTCTCTTTGACATCTCCATAAATTACTTGGATACATGACTCAAAGGGATATTACATAAGTTTTCAAATTATACAAAACTGGGAGAAGCTGTTGACTCCCTTGAGGGCAGAGAGGCCTTCTAGAGAAACCTCAACAAATCAGAGACGTGCAACAACCAACCACATGGAGTTCAGCAAGGGCAAGTATTGGATTCTGCATCTGGAATGGGGCAACCCTGGATGTACAGAACGACTGGAGAACAAGGGGCTGAAAAGCAGCACTGCAGAAAGAGACTTGGGGTTCCTGGTCTATGGTGAGTTGAACATGAGCCTGCAGTGGAGGGTCAAATGGAGGGCAGCCAGGAGGGTCAACCCTGTCCTGAGGGCATCAGGCACAGCATCACCAGCCGGGCAAGGGAGGGGGTTGTCCCACTCTGCTCTGCACTGGGGCAGCCTCACCTCCAGTGATAGGGTGCCATAGTATAAAAAGGACATTAAACCATTAGAGAGCCTCCAAATTACAGCCAGGAGGATGGTGAAGGGTCTGGCGGGGAAGCTGTGTGAGGAGTGGCTGAGACTGACTGAGTTACAACTCCTTCATGAAGGGAAGCAAGGGGGCAGACACTGATCTGTGATGACAGCGACAGGACCCAAGGAAATACACTGAAGTTGTGTCAGGGAGATATAGGTTGGATATCAGGAAAAGATTTTTCCCAGAGGGTGGTTGGGCATTGGAACAGGCTCCTCAAGGAAGTGGTCAGAACACCAGCCTGACAGAGTTCAAAAAGCATTTGGACAATTCTCTCAGGCACGGGGCGACTCTTGGGGATGTCCTGTGTAGGGCCAGGAGCTGGACTTCGATGATTCCTGCAGATCCTTTCCAATTCAGGATATTCTATGATTCTCTTAGACATAACCATACTGCAGAACTCTAACCACAAAATCTTACTTCTTATCTTTCAGGCTTCCTCCCAAAAACAATGTAAATGACATGCCCAGTTTAAAAACATTCTGGTTTCATTGTGTCACTAGTAATCATTATTAGGTTAAAGATGAAAACATGGTGCTAAATCAATTGCAACATATAATATCTGAGTGTCAGCTGTTATGGAATTGTAAGGTTTTCTTTTATGTTTAATCAAAGCCTGAGTATACTGAACCTTGCGTTCCAGGAGATTTCTCTTGGAAAACTGCACATACAGTTTTTAAAATACTGGAAATACTGATTTGATTTTGTACATGCTGTTATTTCCATTAACAAAAATGCGCAATGAAAATTCTACATTGACATAACTAAATACTAATTAGATAATCTAAAAGTAGTAACCTTTCCACAGGACTAACTATGAATAAGACTTTCTCCTAAACTTACTTTATCGGAGCCATAGTATATGTGTTCTGCAGCGGATCAGATTTTAAGTTCAACAGTTATAACTTTGCACATTAAAAAAAAAAAAAAAAATCATCTTGAGCACTGGATGTCAAATTGCTGGAAAAGCAGCAATTCATGGTTAACCAGGATGAAATTAAACTTCCTCACATGAAAATATCATCCTATCTGTAATTAAGCAAGAAAAGCTTTAGCTATGTATATGTATATGTATATGTATATGTATATGTATATGTATATATGTGTACACATACCTAGACATATATATACATGTATTGGAAAGAAAAAAAAGGTGAACCTTTATCATAAGGAAAGTGAGGAAAAGTGAAGGTTTTGCCTAATTTAAACCATTAGTTTAAAGAGTGGGCACACTCTTTCTTCCTGATGTACTGCTTCGACTTTTTAATTAACAGGTACAACATTCGCAGCGTAAGATAAGTACAAGTATTTCACAAAGTACAGACACTTTTCTTACATTAACATGGTCATGAGCTAGAAGCTTATCAAGTCTTTATGCTACTAAGTCAAAACTCTGCTATAATGAAGTGCAAGGATGTCCAAAGCATTGCCCCTGAGGCCAAGAATTTGAGAAGTCTTGAATGTGAAGTCTTGCATGCAAGTGAGAAGCATCCTAAATGTAAGTGTTGATGTCACCCTGGTATTGGGAGGTTCAGAACTGGAGTCATCACTGTAAACATGATGAGTGCTAATTGCTTGAGGGTAATGACTTTTCTCCATCTACTGCAAGCTGTGTTCCTATTAACACATGCCAAGATTGCTCCTGCTGCCAGGGCACACTGCTGGCTCATGTTCAGCTTGGTGTCTACCAAAATCCCCAAGTTCTTTTCAGCACAGCTGCTCCTCAGCAATTATCATTATGGAGGCTACCCTTCCCAGAGGACAACCTTTTGCACCTTCCCTCTTGAATTTGCAGGGATGTTCTATGATGCGCTGTTGAACTGCATAATTTTCATTACTAATTATATTTAAAATAAACTTTAAAGAAAATAGTTTCTCTTCACTGGCAAGGATATTTTGTAAAATTGGGAATTAAATTCAATTGCTTTTCTACTTACAAATAAGCATATCTGTTATAGACTCTACTGAAGGTAATAAAAGCAGTATCAACCTAGGTAATTTTTATTGATAAAGTGAACAATACTACAACTTCTGAAATTTTCTGACTGACATTGCTTTAATTTCATAACTATAACATTGCAAAGAAGTTTGTGTAGTGTGCTTCATTTTAAGATTGCATTTATCACTGCTCTTTCAATGGTTTGGAGAGCTTCTCTTAAGCTGTCTTCAGACACTTAGAAATTTCAACAGAGCTAACAGCCTTCTAACAAACAACTGGCGTCACTTTTGAAGAATAAAAAAAGAAAGCATGTCTGAACCTCATGCTCAGTGGAAATTTTGAGGTAAGGACTGCAGAGAAAATTGAGGAACTTTTCCTGCTATTATGGCAACGATGTGACATCACTCAGCCATTTTAAAGCAAAATAACAAAACATAACTGTCTTTTAAAGTGATCTGGTTACTTGAAAAATTTTGAATCTTCCTATATAAGACTCTGCTTTCTGAGGAACAAATCTGAAGGTATTCTACCTATATAAAAGAATGGATCATAGCCCTGAAACAGACTGATAGGGAGCCTGAGCTCTGTACAGAATGAAATGTTGAGATTGATTTACACTGGGAGGTTTTATGCAAATTAATAAAAGTAGAGAAAGCATCCTAATTCCACAGCACCTTTTGGTTTGTAGCTTTTTTGAAAGAAGATTCCAGGGAAGGAATACAAGTAATTTTAATTATTATGAGAATATTGATAATATAAGCTTCATTGCATCTATCTCTTCTAAAGCAAACCATCCAAGACATTTTCTATGCAGCATAGACAAGAATATCTGAGAAGAGTGAAATGAAGGAGTAAATAAAACATTTAAAGGCTGTGAAAACAGGATTCAGCATGTTACATACAATTAACTGAAAGCCGAACTAGTCTTTCAGATTCAGTATTTAACTCTGTATGTTACTATCAAATAGGCAACTATTTCTTCTTTTAGTTCCTGTCACAAACTGTGTCTAAAAGAATTACCTGTCTGGATTTTTTATTTCTCTGATGAGGGAACTGGCTCATTTAGTTATTTGCTTCAACAGTTAATCTACTTTCCTATTGAAAATCTGCTTGTTATTTTGAAGCCAAGGGTTCTAGCCATTGAATCTAGATGGTGCCTACCAGAATGAAGATGGATTCTTGTAAAAGTGATATTTGAAATGCCATTACACTTTCCTTTGGTAAAGAGACTGAGTTCCTTGTACTTTCTTATACAAAACACGATTTCCTACCATTCTTGACATTATTCTCTGAATACTTTCTGGTTTCAACTATCTTGCTTGAAGTGTAGCTATAAAAGTTGAACATGATATAACTGTAAGTTTCCTGCTACATCTGAATGTGAAACTACTCAGCATTCCCCCTTCATAATGACAAGGACCTCTTTCATGTCTGGTCACAGTTGGGCTGGAACTCAAAATCTCTTGAATAGCTCTTGTGATACTCAGCTATACTCAAGCAGTAACTATTGAAAAAATATATTGCAATTTTCAGCGCATACATTCTTTGCTTTGTAAATTATACCTTTATTTTCTCATAGAGAAGTATGTGCTCACTGCATGAAGCTTGATGCTTCATACAACCTGCTTCAGTTTTACTATTTTACACTGCTCTGCAATCTGCACTTAATTTCAAACCTTATCAGTAATGATCTTATGTCACATTCTGGGTCACAGGCAAAATATATGAACAGTGTATGAGAAAGGAGGAATACTTGAAGAATCTTACCTAAATAGCAATTTATGATTTCCAGTAGATGAAGCTTCTTCTTCCTTCACTCAGGTTTGTGAACTGTAGGGAAGCCCTTTTGAATATAATAGCTTTTTTGTTTTCTCATGGAGATCTCCAGTATGCACAGTCAGAATTAAACACTTAGTAATTAAAGCTGGTTTTTAATAAGAAACTAAATATGGAACAAAAGAAACAATTAAAAGATTATGAAACATGCAAAAGGCAGAGGACTAAATAGCAATTCTTTTCTATTCATGTAATATTTTAACATGGAGTAAAAATCCAAATTCTTGTGTGAATATATACACATTATGTTCAAAAAAATATTGGGAATGAAACTGACCAAATTGTATATGTTATGTAAAGAAATTATTCTGGTAGAAAGAATAATTTGTATGCATATCATAAAGTTTCTTGTCACATGTAAAACGAGGATGTTGAGGTTTTAGCATGGTTTGTGGGGGCACAACAAAGTTACATCTGTTTATGTGCTGGTGTGGTTAGAACAAAATATGTAGACTGCAGAGATATTAACATTTTTTGCCTGAAGTGATAAGCTGACTGCGTTCTATTCTGAGATTCATGTATCACATATAGATGCTTTGATCTGCTAGCTCTAGACTTTCCTTTCAAAATATGACTGTCTTTAATCAACAAAGAAATATACATGCCATTATTGACATCAGGTTCTGAAAAGCTGAAAAAATATTTACTGCCAGACAAATCTATTTATCTTGTCTCTTAGTTGTTGTCTAACCTTTCCTCTTTTTCTTTTTTTTAATATACTGCTGTTGCTTGTTTGATACAGAATTGCTTCATAACTCATAAAAAAGGCAGTCTAGAAACCTCACAAGGAACATCATCATATGTGGGTACTATACTATCTCATACATACTTGGCTAAAAAGTAATGAAGTTATATTACAATGAAAAAATATTCTGTGTAGATAGCATTCTCAGCAAAGGGTAAAGGTTTGTGGTTCCCTATGGGTTATATGATTTCGATGGAATTATTTGTATTCTTAAAGAGCATCATATGTTCAAATACTTTGCTGAACCAAACCAGGGAAAAGAACCTTTAAACATTTTGTGCAATTTTCATTAGGGTAATGATGAATACAGAAAAAATATACTCCAGAATGAAGAAGCAGTGTTCAGATACAAGCTACTAAGACAGTGTAGAATGGCAAAGGTTTGCTAATATCTTGGGCAGCTGACAGACTAAATATTAGAATCTATACTGTGTTTAGGTAATCACAGTTACCAGTTCCTATGTTTAGGCTTCAGCAAACTTGACACTGTAGTTTCGAAGAATACCAGAATACCACTGAAAGAGTGTTGTGAAATGTATGTCACAGAGGTCCATGAAAAAATAGTTCCTATCAACTTATAGTCAGTCATCACTAAACACAAGGGAATGGAGAAATTGGATAAAAAATGCATTTAAACACAAAGATCCTATTATTCAGGTAAACCAGTAAGACTCAGACTTCATGTGGAAAAAGAAACACCCACTTCAGCTCTAAGTAAGGAGAGCATTTGACCAAGACTCTGCTTTATCTGCCACAGAAGTTGACTTTCTCTAGGTCTCATGGTGTGCTATAGATATTTTTAGACAAGCACCTATCACACATGTAAATCTGCAGCATGTGCCTGGAGTATATAGTGCCCTTGAAAGCAATGTGTCAATAAAAAAAGGACAGCAGGCAGGTCTTTAGCAGGTGTTAGAGTTGAGATGTACTGCAAGGTTAGAAATAGAAAGGTTCAACCATCTCTACTGTCAATAAACAGTCGTCAATAAACATCCAAATGTGATGCCCAGTTTATCCTGGTCTTAGAGAAAATATTGTTTTCATTTATTTTATTAGCTAGAAATTGCAACAATTGATCGTTTAATCAATTAAACAATTCATTGATTACAGCGCTTAATTCATTAAAATAATTAATTAATAAACTGTACATATAACAAAAGCTGAATAGATATCTTATTGTATTTAGAAGAATTGGACATTCTTTAACCAAATCTTAATGAAGACACTATCATCTCTATTTAAGTTCAGAAACTGGTTTAATTTTATTAAGAAATATCATCAGATTATTTAAGATGAGCAAACCATAACTTTCCCTGTTGTTGGTTTTGCTGGTGTCTTGTGGGTTTTTTTTTAATTTAAAGTAACATAAAATGTGTAATTGGAATGGGATTTTGCTCTTGCAACAGTAAACAAAAAAACTTTCATGGAAGAGAGGACTGGACCTGTAGGACACATTTCTTACAGACTTCATGAAAAAAGATTTCTTAATGTTCATGAATGTTCATGGATTTTTCATACATTGATGTCTTCACATGTTTTGTTCCCCATCAATTGATTGTGCTTCTTTGGATCTTTGGAGAAAGACTTTAATATCCTATGAAAAGGAAAGACGAAATATTAAAAGTAATTTCATGTTGCAGCCTGAAAACTGCATTAATAACACCTTAAAACTTGCAGTAATAACACCTGTCTATCCACGGGGTGAGCTTTCCACTGACTAGATTATGGTGAAAAACTAACTTCAGTGGAGGTAAATTACACATTCCCCATGTTACAGATAATGTCTTCCAGCAGGGCACTGGAACTCATTCAGCTGAGATGCTATAATATCACTGAGATGATGTTTTTGTGTTATCAAAGAGGACTTCATTGCCCTTGGTGATTTTACATAACAACACTATGTTAAAATGCAACTCTTAAACAGAGATCTTAAACATCAGCTTAATATTACCGGTAAAGAGGGGTATCAAGACTATTGTTTAAACCAGTAAATGTTATTCAGAACACACAAAGAAAAATGCTTAAATTAAGGTTTTTTTAATATGCCATATTTCAGACTGAACTTTAACAACAATTCCAGGAAATCGGTATAAAACTAACACTTTGAATAATATATAACCTCAGCAGATTAATTTTGTGCTTAGCTCTTTAAAACATATTGACGGATTTGTTAATTTTCAGTAATTTTGTATTAGTAGAATTTTCTCCATTTCCCATTTCAGCAATACTATCCATTGCAGGATGTGTAAGTAGGATTAACAAGGAAGTTCTGTTTTAAAAAAAAACCACGCTGAGCATTCAATACAACGATAAATACTTAACTTTCTAGCATTTTCTGATACTGTCAGAATATACATTTTTTTCCTTTAGGAGAATAATTAACAGTCAGATTTATATATAAATGCAGTATTTTTATATACATGTCGTCCAATATATATTTTGAAAATAAAACCTTTTTTCAAATACATAATGTATTTGTATTTTCAAGTACATAATGATGCCTCACAAACTTGCAAAATATCAGAAGCATTTCAGTGAATTCAGAACTATCCTAAAAGAAAATACTACCAGTCCTTGGTTTTAGAAGGTTGCACTAATATTTATTTTTGATTCTAGAAGGTATTTTTCAGCAAACTGAGTAAGAAAAAGGAGTTTCAATCCTCATTCAGTAAAAATAAATGTAGTACTAAATACTGTCAAAAAACTGGAGACAGAGTGCTCTAACAGTTTTACTATGTCCATCTTTAATGAAGGAAACTTATATTTTTTTGACATGAACATGTATTATTTGTATTTCTTTAAAACAAGGAACAACATCTTTTATGTACATTAAATTTTCTAAGATTATTTAGGGATTGGATACATAATCAAGAGAAGCACAACACAGGTCTCTTTTTCAGATGACGTACTTAAACACTGAGTTAGATTTTCCTTTTCTTGCATACTGGGACATTTAAAACACCACATGAAAAAAGCTTATCAAGTTTCATAAGCATTACAGTTACAGCTCATGACTACACAGTGATTCAGCAGTGCTTTTTTTCTATCAAAACCTTGACACATGGTCCAGTTCATAAGATGTATTTCATCGAAACTCTATGAAGTCTCCCAATAACAAGAAGTTCTCTTACTTTGTGAAATGATACATGGAGTTCCGAATGTTTGTTATGCAATATTAGATGGCTGCTGTGCATATAAACAGGATTTGTAATAGTTTTTCCACATACTAATAAATGTTTTCTCATAAAAAATATTAGATGTTAACTAACGTATAGTTAACATTTTCATGTTAACTATACATTAATAGAAATCCTGCTTCAGAGGAACTCCTATCTGAAAGAAAATCTGAATTATGTAACTGAAATGATTAACAGAATGAACAGTAACAGCAGTAACCATATGACAATTAATTTAGATGGAACAAGCATAATGTGAGGGCCTGTGCTAAGTGTATTCAAAACACAAACACATAGAAGTTTGATGTGATATCCCTATCTTCAAAAACAGAGCTTTTTTTAAAGGGCTATTCAGGATTTGAAAGCAGAATAAGAAATTTAACACAATTTATCCAATGCATAATGTTTTTGATATTAATAAACTGAATGCTAATTATCAAACTACCTTATCTTCAATAATTATAAGAATGTAGTCCACTCAAAGTAATATACTGCATTAAGCATTAAGCATTAAGCATTACAGAAGTTGAATACATCCCAGACTCAATCCCAATCAAAATGCAGAATTACTAAAATATGTGGGTATTTCTGTATTTACCGTATCTGCAACAGTCTCAGATGGTAAAATTTGTAACAATAAATAGCGAGGGCCTAAAGAAAAACCCTTTAATTGACCAAATCAAATAGATGAACACACACAGTGGAAAAAGCAGATTGCTTGCTTCTCCCAACTGAATCAGCTGGTCTTGTAAAAATCTTTTCTCATTTATTATTAAAGTTATTTAAAGAAAAATTAATTGAGCATGTAATGAATGCCTTCATAAACATACACATATAAATGTCATCTCCCTATTTTCAAGGAATAAATTTCATCTGATATGTGAAAAAAATGTGTTGATAATGGCAAACACTTGAAAATTCTAGTTAAGACCAGGAAACCTTGTAATCAGGATAGAAAAGACAAGATGAAAAAGTAATAGAATTTCTAGGCATATTAATTTGTAGACATTTGTACTAAGGCTGACAGAAAGGTCACCATCATGCAGGATGTTGCCAGCCCACTAGCCGAGAAAACAAAATCCCTGCAAAAGACATATCTCACATGGAAAAAATGGGTTTTTTTAAGATATGACAGATAATAATGGTTGAAATTGAACAGGTCATCAAGATGCAAAGGAATCAGTTATGCTAACTTAAATTTGAAAAATTGTAAGCTAAATGTTCCTTTTACAGTTTGCAGCAAAACATTTTACTGTCTACTGTTTATGACTGCATTAGTAGAAACATTTTAACTTTTAGAAACCACACCCTAACTTGCTATATTTATCTTGTAAAAGATCTCAAAATAACAGCACTGTGGTTGCCTTTCATTTTTATAGACATCTCTGAGGAAATTTCTGCAAAAATAATTAATGCTAAAAATATTGTCTTGGAAAGAAAAAAATCACTTGTTCTCCAAATAGGGAATTGATACAGGAAAAATCTTCCTGGAGTCCATATGTAATAGAGCAGAATTGTAACATCCTTAAAACAATGGCCCTTGGGTCTCTATGCCTGTTTGCTGGTGAATATAACACTCTTCTTGTAAATCTGAGTGTTGATTTCATGCATAAAACAAAAGTCTGTATTTAACAGTACATTCAAGGAATGAAAGAGACTGGATGTAAGTACAAAAACCATAGAGTACTACTGACTGAGATACAGTCAGCATAAGCCTTTTCAAGAGGAAATTTTAAGTATTAAAAATGAGAACTGAAACTCTGCATCACCTAACTGTTGATTTAGGAGATATAGGCATTAACAGAACCTGCCAATTAAGTGGAAAAATGTCTCATTTAAATGGAATGATACCAATATATAAACAAGATGTGGGAACTACTCTGGGCTACTCTGGGTTTCTGTGCACTGAAACCCTCAGTTACTGCCAAGATTCATATACACTATCCTACAGCTTTTCTCATAGACTGACAATTTTTATACCTGAACTTTATATATCCTACCAGCCAGAAATAACACAGGCAATTGATGGTAGCTAATACAATTGAAACATGCATCACAATCTATTCTTTAAGCTATGTAACAAACTTCCCCTAAATATGGTAAAGGAAAATCAGAAATTTTAAGAAAGAATAGATGCAGTGTGTTTGATTTTCAGCTATTGGCCAGTGTGAAAGCATTTTAACAAGGAGCCCTTATAAATTGCCTAGCATATAGATATGGATTTACTCAGTTTCCCCCTAATTAAGCTTTACTTTAGCTTTCATCACATTTGCTCTTCATGAAGAGGCAACATTATATTAAATGCTACAAAGTCAGTGAGCATTTGTGTAAAAAACATTGAGGTGGAAAAAAATTATTGAGGTGAAACACATCTAGAGAGCTGGTTAAAAAAATGCTTTGGTCTACAAGAAATTCAGTGAGAAAAAAAAAAGTCAAATTAGAAAATGCAATATTCAATTAAATAAAAAGAGTTAGGAAGAGAGAATGGGGAAGAGAAGGAAGGAATGTCCTAACATTCCATGGCATCTGTCTTCCCAAATTGGCTGAGACATCAATATGGGCAGGATGGACACACATGGATAGTTATCATGTTAAATTTTATTGTATTGCCTCTGTCTTACATTTTCTATCACTTTCTACTGTAGCAAATGGATTTTTAACCCTCACTTTTACTGAGTAAATAAATTCTTTTATTCTTATATTTTATCTTTTCCTAACAACTATTATGAGTGATATAATAAACGCTGGGCAATTCACATCCTACAAGTGAGGAATATAATTAAGAAATGGAAAATTACTCCTAAACGATCATGTATCTTATTCAGATTTACATTTTGCGGGACACTATTTGGGTGATCATATAAAACTTGTGAAGGCAGTTCATATTTGATGTGGGACATGCACATGCAAGTATCCTCTCATCTTCTCATGCCATTTTCTTACACCCTGTATATCAAGTACTTCTGCCATAGTTTGATACCTTCGATAGGGTGAATCGCTGGCCCAAACTTGCCATTTGTGCAGCTGTGTTAATGCATGTTTAAACATAGGTGCAGGCAGCCAGGAAGCTCTAGAGAATGGCAGGAAAGAACACCTGGGCCTCTTGTACTGCCTCTGCATACTCTTTTCTGCTGCCTGGTTGGCCTGGGATGAAATGGGATCAACCATATATCCTACAGTGTCCTATAGTATGATCCTGTTGGGAGGATAATTCAACCAGACTCCTTTCTATGGATGGGAAAGCCTCATCAGACAAGGCAGTGGAAGATCTGTAAGCAGCTCCAGGCCAGCAAGACTTGTACAAAAAACAGATCAGAAAGCAGCCTAGCCTTTGATGGATGGAATTTTCATGGAAAACAAAAAACCTCATCTATCCTACAGCTGTTAGGCTGTATAGCTGATCCATGCTGCAAATTGGCAGTATCTACATTATTTACATGTACATTTCTGGGATAATGCAAATTTAAGCATGTGTGCTTATGAAGTCTTTGGTCCCAGACAGAAATACTTACAGGAAGTTTGTATTCTTGGCATGTGTTGATCAAATCTTCCATGAAAGGATGCTTCAAAAGGAGTTCAACTGCAATGGGTGTCAGATCATCAGCACCTAATTCTTGGTATATCTTGATGAAATGCTTTGAGTAAAAATAATACATGGTCAATTTATTGTATAAAAAAATTGTGGAAAAGCAAAGGTCACAGCATATTTTCTTAATGTATGATTCAAGCTACAAAACCATCCTTGAATCAATCTGCCTACCTTATCATAGCTCTCTGTCTTCTCCAGACAGCTAAATCTATGATAATCTTCATCTTTACTTCCTCCAGTATGAAACACTTGGAGTAGAGACGCCACTGAAATCATTCCTTCACCTGTGTAATTCAAGACTTCTTCTTCATCCTCTATTAAAGTCTTTTCATTTGACAATATGTTGGGGCTTGAAGAATCCTAAAAATTTAGCCACAGGTATCATATTTGCAGATAAACAGTCTGTGTACACACCTTTCCAAGGTGTGTACAGAAACTATCTGTTTCAGTTAAACACCCATTAAGAACCAACAAATTACAATTCCAAACTTCAGTTCTTACAAAACAAAAGTCATCAACTCATACAAAATTATCCAGTGCACTGTAGGATGGAGGAATAGTCCAGAAATATCCATGATGTTGGCATTACCAGCAATTTAATAGACAGCTTTTTCCAGGAATGTGGCCAGCATTGCACAGAAAAACTAGCATTTCTAAGAGCAAGAAAACATAAAAATGTTTAATAGTTATAAACTACAATACCAAGAACTTTGTGTTTATTTAAGGAGTAAACTTGGTAATTCTGGATGTTCACATGAAAAAAATGTATGAATTTTCTAGTCCAAATCTAGTCACTGCAAGAACTCTATTTCGGCCAACAGTTAACCAGCTCTCCACAAAAACAGGTATTTTCTAATTTATGCAGAATAATTAAGTTTACTTTAAGCAAGCAATTAGGTAATTTTGTGGTGAAATTAGAGTTGGTCAAAGAGAGAAAAAACCCCAAAAACTGAACAAACAAAAACCTGCTGCAGAGATTTGTGAGCACAAAGATGAGAAAGGATCTCACATAGATGAACAGTGCTTTGATTAGATTATGCCACAATGTAGACTAGCAATAGGAAATTGCAATAGGAAATTGCATGTAATTGAACAAACCATTTCTTTCTTCATTAGGAGGGAGAGACTGCTGAGATTCAGTCATACTTGTGCTGTGTTCCTTGGGCCTAAATACATTTCATATTGAGCACAGGAGGAGTACAGCCATTTACAGTCTTTTCAACACACAGCAATCAAGATTACATAAATATCAGCACTGAAGTTTTTGGGTCTCTCACTGCATTGTTTACACTGAGCTTACACAACCAATAATAATATTATTTAGACTTAAAAGGAAGGTAATAAAAGAAGGCTCAAGAATATGTTTGTCTGAGCTTCTCTTAATAACATGAAGACTTCAGATGTATTTCTGGAAGCAGATACCAATGAGAACTCATTATTATTACCGGTACAGAACAAGAAGAGAAGAGGCAAATTAGGTGAAGTTCTGTAAGTGCCTATATATGAGCCAGCTACCTAAGGTGTAAAACTTCTAAGAGATGAGCTGGATAGATCTTTATATTTCATTGATGAATGTTCCACTTATAATATTTACTGAATCTCCAGTACCTGGAGTGAGAATTGGGATATTTAGCCACATAGAAACAAAGTTTTAGGTTCTTAATTTGATGCTGAAAACTGCTTTGGATGTCTTCGGGACTCTGTGTATTGATGGAGTTTGGCTCAAACATGACATGGTATCAATGCACCATTTCCTTTTCCCCTCTTGTGTTTGTGGAATAACCTTAATGAAATTCTGGCTCTACTAAAGCCTATAGAAAACACTCATTTACTTCAGTGGTATGGGATTTCTTTTGTTGTCCTTTGTCCATATTCAACATTACTGTTTAAATGAGTAGTCATGGAACACAAGGCGTAAGAAAAAAAGAAAATATTAAAATGTTTTAAAATCAGTTCAGTGATTCTGTGCACCAGTCTAGCCAACTATAAAGTCAAAGAGAATCCACACAAGCAAGATTTGTTTAACATATAATTTATGGATATTCCTAGGTGAATTAGGTACTCAATCTGTCTGGTAAACTATGGGGCATAGATCAGACATAGCACAGATTCAAAGAGCGAATGCCTTGAGTGAGAAAGCAGGCATGAGGAAATGCTCAGGTTAGATGGGACATCTCTTTCTCCTCAGAGATCCAGTTAATTCCAGGCTGAAGGCAAATGCTCCCTTTCACTTGTGACTCACAACCCTTGTTGACACACAGGTGATAATGCCAGTGCTCTTACTTACATACTACCCAACTTCCAACCAAACAGATCAAACCAAGCAGAAAATGGCAACGAGGAGAACAAGGTTGTGTAGCTTTATATCCAATGAGACAAAACTTGGAACTTTCCACTGAAATATGGGAAGTTAATACTTCAATATCTAATTTGGAGCATTCTGTGCTCTCCTTCCTATGAAATGTGTAAAGTCTTATTACCTTATTCTCTTACTCAGTCTCTCCAGTGTAGAAAAACTGTTGTGCCAAACAAAACACAGGGAAGTATAATAACTTCTGTAATTTGAAATTATAAAATGCTATTTTGCATATGTATATGATTACCCTGTGTAGTAAAATAATGCCTTTTCTATACTGTTTCTAGAGATCTCAATAGAACTTCATTGGGCAAATGAAAGGGCAATTAATCATTTTATTATCTTGAGCAGCAACCTCTTTCAAGGTGTTTACAGATAAATAATTTATGTCTCAGAAATGACTTATACTTCAATAAATGCAAGTATTCACTAATAACTAACTGATGCATGCAGTGGACTAATTCCAGTTTTAAGACTTTAACCATAGAAACATATTCCAGAAATACTAGTAATGTTCAAATGATGAGGTTCATTTGATGTAACAATGCATTCACCATGGCTGAAAAAATAATTTAAAAATTATTTTGTATTAAACTAATTATTATTAAACCTTCTGGTTTACAGAGAAACTGAACACTTGCAAATAACACAACATAGATGTGTCTGAATACCCCAAAGAAATGTAGCGGAAAATAAGTAAGACCAGCAATATTATCAGGTATGGTGTCTTGAGATAACATTACTGTAAGTCACACTGCAGTCTACTTCCAGGGGACTGACAGCTGGTCAATTAGGCAAAAGAATTACTTGCATTCATATGCACAAGGAGTAGTCAGTAGTAAATATCTTAAACTTTCATTATCGGCAAGTATTATTGGTAATAATGCTTCTGAGTATTATTACCAATGCAATGCTCCCATGCATTCAGTGAGACTACTTGTATGGACTGGAGCTACCCAGTATAAGTAAATATAGAGGAATCTAGTTAATTTATAATTTGAAACTACTACTTCTATTCTCTAGTATTTTTCTGTAATATTTTACCCCACACGGAAGTGAAGCTTCTTTTTTTCTGTGAACATATGTTGCAGCAGCAATGCTAAGTGCTCTGTATACACCTTCAACTGGATCAGAGTGGGAGGCTAAATAGAGCAGCATCTCAATATAGTCCAGCAGAGCAGGGTCTTTTTTGGTATCGGCAAATAAAGTGAAGAAAAACTATAAAAGGGCAAAAATAAGCAAATTAATTTCTATAAGTGTAATTAAATGAAATACAAATCAAGGACTGTAGAGAAAAGGATGAAATACAGTAATTACTGCTAATAAGAGCTACTATACTTAAGAAGATGTTGAGGTTTTACAAATCAAGGCTGTGATAAATCATAAATATGTATTGAGTAATTCAAGGAAAGAGAAATTGAGTTTCGCAGAAAAGGGGGAAATTAATAAAACCTTGAACATGACAAATACGTTCAAAGCATTTTTTGTATTCAGATTATTATTAGCACGCTCTTTCATGGAAAATTCTATGAGCTCAGATGCAATGATCATTTGCTTCCCATTCTTTACAAAGCTGGTTGCTGTGTAGCAAAATTAATGTCATTCAACCAAGAACAGGAGTAATTAAGTCTTTCAGAGCAGACTATAGAATATTCAAGGCTGATTCTTGGATTCCTCTCTACATTATTCTGAAGCACCACTTGACCCGAAAAAATATTAAAAAAAAATGCAGCACTTATTGAAAACAAGAGATCCAAAAAACTGTGAAATGAGACCTCTCATGTTTGAACAGTGATCTCTTCAAAAGACCTATGTTTTCAGTTACCTTTACGAGGTGTTTTAGCCTTTCTAAAGACACAGGATCCTCACAACTTTCTGTTATGCTTAGATCTTCGTTTCCGTTAAACCATAAGCCAACCTGGTTTTATAAATAAATAAATAAATAAATAAATATTTTTTTTTATTTTCACGTTGAAATAAGGCGGTGTTTATACACTAGCTGTTCAACACAGAGGTTACTAAGAGCCTAATTTCTGGACTTAATGTAACGGAATTTGTTATTAATATATCATGACATGAGAATAATTAAGTAGCTGATTGTATGTTGTAACAGATACTTGAGAAATTACCAAAAACCAAATACGATAGAAGTGAATGTATGCTTTTGAAAAAAATGAAAATTAACTACAAAGTTGTAAATCTATGCTGCTGAAGAAGCAGAATATGATATGGAACTTCTATGCATGTTCTGGTTTCTTCCTTTTAGGATACCCTTTGCTAATCCCTACAGTTTTTGTCCAGACTGTACTTTTAGAGGAAACTGTCCATAGAATTCATATGATGAAGGATGGAGGCATGGCTCTCCCTATGCTTGCCTGCTCCCAACAAGATGACCAAGAGTCCTACAGAGCCAAAGCTACAACTGTAAACTAGAAGTGCTCAGAACCAATTCTGTAGTACTAGACTCTAGACTCTAGACACAGGAAGAATCAGCTAGATCTGGATAGGCATAAACAAACTTCCCATAGAAAAAACTCACTTGTCTGAAACCACACCAGGTTGTACAAACAACATCACAGCGCCATTACCTGGAGATGGGCCCCAGCACTGTGGAGTTTACCAGTATAGGCACAGAAAATGAGGAGAGATGACAGATGAAGCAGATCAAATTCCCAGTGGAAGGTTACTCAAATCAGTTGTTTATTGCATATTTACTACTTTGTAATACTAAAGTGATTAAATTAATTGCTTGGCTAATGTTGGAGTCCAGGGCACATGGAAAATCCCTTGTGCTGCCCTGGGGGGTCCAAGACCCTGGCTGGGACCCAAGAAAGGCCCTGCCTTTGACTTTAGTCCATGGAAAAAACTTCTAACACTCAGAGATGAGTTGAAAGGAATGAAGGTGGGAAAGAAATAGTAGTTTAGTTTGTCACAGGGTGAAAATTTGTAGTTTTGCGTTTTTAGTATGGAGACAGATTAGAGCAAGATGGAGAATTTTGGGCAGTGACTCCTGTTTTTCTTCTTCTGCTCCATTTTTGCTGTGACGGTGGCACAGAGACAATGGTAGAATGGGTTTGACACAGAGGTTGTCTGTCTAGAATGAGTAGTGATTATTGGCACAGAATAGTAAACATAGCATGTTTTAGGAGTTAATTGGGCTAGAAATCCTTAAGAACCTTGAGATCTTCTGTCTGGGGGGGGTGGTTTCACTGTGTTCCTGGCACATTTAGCCAGGTTTCGGTGGCATGCAGAATTTGAGATTAGAAATAGAATAAACAGCTCTGAAGACTGAAGCTGTGAGCCTCATTTATCTTTTTAACCCTGGTACCTGACTTTTGCAGGAAAAAGATCACCTCACAATCGGGGACTCCTGAAAGGGGGTTTCCTGCAGGCTAATATTAGGTTTGAAATAGGATCCTGTGCTAAAAATGTAATTTCTTGGTCTACATGTCTTGTAACTGTTAGTTTATTTGTAAACTCTTCAGTAAAAATTACAACTATAAAAAATAGATGCACATAGACCTGCATTTTTTGTGGGTTTTCTGGCTTTGCAGAGTTTGTTTCTTAGAAAGTCTGTGGTGGGCAGGGATTGGCAGGTGCTCCTGGAAGTTTTAAATTAATCAAAGAAGTTTTGAAAATGACAGGCCTCTGGACTAACACAGCCTTTATTTATTTTTATTTAAAAAACAATGCTAGGTGATTGGAAAACAAATTACAATAAAGGTTTTATGAAGTTTATTCAAAACAGTTGGAAAATTTTATTTAGTGTCACCAAACAAATACAGAAACTGGCTAGACTGGAATATCTATAGACACCTATACATACATATATATGATCCTTACAGCTAATATAGACTAAGAGTAACCTGCAAGTAGAATTCTAAGTATGATTAAAAATGCAAAGTAAAAGTAAGTGCAAATGAGCAGAATTTTGCTGAAAGAACAAAAAAGTACTCGTAATACTCTTTCTAGAAAACCTTGCTGAACTATGTGACAATTCAAATATAAGTTGTGTTCAGAAAAGCAATCAAAGAATTTTATAACTTTTCATGTATTCAAGGTCTGAGGAAAGATCTTAACTCAAGAAAATTAATTATTGGAAAAGATCTAGAAACATTTAATTAAAATGCAGCTGATGAGATGAAACTGAAATCCTTATTTTTGCTTGGAGCAATGACCTTATTCAGTGTCAAGTAAGTTAACAGTCATCAAGCGCACATACAATGGTTTATTTAAAACAAAAAGGATTTTCACTTGAGATTAATTTATAGAAAAAGTAGGAAAATCAAGTTAAAGGTATATTTAATTAGTCTGATTTGTGGAACTATGGACAAGATACATATTAGGCCATCAATTTCCTGAAAGCACTTTTCACTAGAAAGCTCCCTCAGATCTAAAGCATTTAAAATTCAGACTGAGTTTCTCAAGGTGAATAAATCATCTATCATTAAACATATCATTCAATTAAGGGAGTGTAGAAAAATAAAATTTAATTGAAAAAATAAAAGGATTATAACCTGTACATAGTGTTCCTCTGTAACGAAGCCTGATCCAGTGACATCAACAGACTTGAAGACATGCAGTGTTTTCAGGAGTTGTGCCACAGACAGCACTGGCCAAGGCTGTGCTGCTGCCAGCAAGAATCTGCGCCAGTCAGTAAGTTCTGAGTTCACTGTGAATTCAGATGCCATATTTTCTAACTGTAAAACCAAAATAGCAAATATTGTCAAATGGGTACATAAACATACAAGTCTTTCAATAGCCTATGTATCCTTAGGTATCTTCCTGGACAGGATGTGCAAGGTTCTGCAGAGAGGTTTCAAATTTCTATAAAGGGCAAAACAAAATAGGCCAGAGGCCACTGTGTGTTGACTGCCATGTGCTGTTGATATCTCTCTAAATAAAAACCCTGAGTGCTCAAACAGGCATCTATCTATAACTTAGCTTATGCTTTGAGAAATTCCTTTTGAAAGCAAGTTCTGGCTTCCATGATAAATTTAAGTTTCATTTAAAAATGGTTCCCTTAAGGAAAGAAAATTCTACTATTAAAATAAAGGTTAGATTTATAAGCACCTAAAGTTGTCAAAACATACAGAACATCGTGTACATGCACATTTGGTCTATTAATAGACAATATTTGACTCATAGCTTTCCTTGGATAATTAATTTTGTGTGATGAGATTAGTTTTTACATAGTCAAGATGACAGATGTGACCAGTTTGCACTAAGCTCACTGGAACTTTAACATTAAAATGTTTTACTCATGGAGTTCATCTGTGTGAAGAATGTATGAATAAAGCAGTGAAATCATGTGAAATCTAAATAAAAATCTTAAGGTCTACCATGGTTTACTCTCAGAAATAATTATCAAAACATGCTAAAACAAGTAAATATTTTCATTCTATAGGCTTACTAGCAATATCTGAAAGAGAAATTAATTCATTATGGAAAATTTGGAAGTTTTCATGTTTCTAAATCTGAAAACCATGGATGGTATCTCAAGAACTGATATAATTTGCAAATTATAAATAAATAAAGTGCTAACAAAATGTCTGGCCCAGTGACTTCCATGATTCTTCCCTAATGAAACGGAAGAATTTTAAAGAAAAACTAATAATGTTCTATAATATTATAATCTTCTTTTATCATACTAAGGACAATGCTGCATCTTCTACACAAGCCAATACTCCAGTTGAAGAGAATATAGGACTTAACTTACATCTGCAAGTGTTAAGTCCTTCCATTCATCAGGAAAGCAATTTATTCCAAGATTCAAATTAACCACGCCACTAACAGTTTCAATAAATACTTTCTTTGGTATAAAACCTAATAAAAAAAACCAAGATAGAAATATGCTTAGCCTTTTAAATAGACTTCTGTTAAAAAAAATCTGTTTTTAAACTGTTTAAACTCCTGCCTTTAAATTTTAATGGACATAAGAGAAAGAGTTTACTTTCTTATTATGCACTATTGACAATGCTAATATTTTCCAAACCTAACACAAAATCTCCTTATTTAAAATTAATCAAATGTGACTTATCTAATAGCAAAATTTCAAATATTTCACTGTACTGCAATAATTCTGGTACTTGTCCTGATCTGCATTAAAATCACTAATCCATCCTCATTTATTCACAGTCACCAATCTCATGGAGTTCTGTGTATTGAATACCTACCAACCTTTTCTTCCACTCTGCTCTGTTTTAATCAATCATATATCTATCTTCAGTCTTTAAAGCAAGTCTATGCTATAGAATAGGGTGAAAAACATTCACTGTTGTCTGTTGAACTCTGAAACAAAATTCAACTGTTTGAAAAGCTTCTCAGCTTTCTTTACTTTCATGTGAGAGTTTTACTTTCATATGGGAGTTAAAAACACTCCATTAATTTTATTTAAACGAAATCCTAAGAAAAAAAATCTTTAAGTGCAGCAAACCCTATGTGTTTTGTTTTGTTTTGTTTTGTTTTGTTTTGTTTTGTTTTGTTTTGTTTTGTTTTGTTTTAAGCAGGAATAGATTTGCTTATGAGCAAACAGAAACTTCAAACTTCATGTATGGTATTAAAACACAAAATTATGTATAAAAATTTAACAGACAGATATGAGTCTTCTTTCAGAAACTGACTTTTCTGGGTCAGTGAGAGTTCACTGCAAAACTTTTGCAGTAACAACAAAAAAGTAAATGAAGTTTCAAGTTATTTAAATTTTGAGAGATAAAGCTGATTTGGTCAGGTAGTGATCAATTCCATAGTATCAAAACAGGAATTTTCAGACTACATTTAAAAGCAAACACAATCAGTGAAATACTGGAAAGACTTACTTATTTTTTCCTTTTTCCAGTCAAACTTCTTGTCCATTTGAAAAGGCAAAGCTGTGCACATTCTATGGGTAAGACACTTAGTTTTAAATGAAACAGTGAAGTGAAATTTAGGTTTATGAAAAAGATATGTGATGGGAATATCAAGAATATGTTTGAATATTAATTAAATTGTGTCATTATTCAAAATCAAGTTGCCAAGTTGAATTAATCTCTGTAGACCTGTTTATCTCCAATCAGGAAAACCACTATTAATGTCCTCAGCATATTTTAACATAGCAGAGAAATCCTACACATATATAAGCATGGAGAGAAGAGGACAAAAATAGATTTGGGAAGCTCAGTCTGTTGGGACAGGAAGAAGCAAGGGAGAAACACCTGAACTTGAAGCCTTTGTATCCTCCCACAAATTTCAGCATGAAAACAAAGCTGGGGAAAAAATATTGTCAGACTGGTAACAGTGTTCAGATGTCAAATCTTGAAAGTTTTTGAGTTATCTACATTGAGAAAGAACATCATCTAAAAATAGTAAGAAATTGTGTGCTGTTTCCTGAAGCATCTTGGATTGCTGATACAATAATTTTAAAGGTGAACAGAAACTTGGGTTCTTCATGAAAACTTCAAGTGTCAAGAGTCAGATCATTTCCATATAGCACAATGAAGCCTGCATCACAGGAGCTTCATTACTGGGACACTTCATCCAAGACTCGTGTATAATGTATAATAAAGCAGCTATGTATAATAAAGCAGGTATGCTTATATAAATAAAATATGTAAATTTATGTAAATAAAGTATGTATAATAAAGCAGGTAACATTTTAGTGGTTCATGGGGAAAACAGGCTATGGCCCATGAAGGAGCCAAAAAACAAAAAAGAACAGGGAAAATTTTTACATCTTCTTCGCAGTCTCAGATTGTCTAGTACTTTATAATAAAGAGCCCAGCTAATAATTTTTATTTGTTTTTGGTTTTGTTTTTTGGGGGTTTTTTTGGCTAAACATTTCCATTTCCATTTGACCACTGGCAGTCTAACTTAGCTGTCACACCATCTTGTTTAAACAGTTTAAACTGTTTAAACTGTTTAAACTCCTACTATAATTTCGGGAAATTATGTCGGGACATGACAATAAAAGATGTAGTTCCTGTATTTCTTATGAGTTTCTGACTTCCTGAGGTGAAATTTAGTTTTTACTTTCTTCACAGAACTCTAAAAGGATACTAATATCCTCATATCACTATTTGTGAAGCTATATGACCTCAGAAACATATATTGAAAGTATCTGAGAGATAAGGAATTTAATGAACTTGCATCAAAACTAATGTCTAAGGTGGGATTAAGGAAATCTAAAACACTACTCACAACTTACATAAACTATATAATTGTTTATATTAACAACAGGATTGCTGATTTGCTGTTGGGCAATTCCTTTTCCTTCACTACCTCCTCCTGAAACATCTGATGAGGGACAATTCCAAAGTTACAGTAGCTCAAAATTTTCAAATGGACTGTGACTTAATTCCTTCTACTGACATATGTAGAAGGAATGAGGAAGTCTCAAAGAAACAGAGGAAATCCCTCATAAACTTGAGGGATGAAATATGTTCCTCAGTGTGTTTTTAGATATTTTGTCTAGACTTAATGGATTTGGGTATATATTACAGAGCACAGAACTGGTTTTGAGTATCTGATTATAACACAAAACAAGAGGTGACTCATCATTTCAGCTCAAGGGCTGTCGGTGCTTCATAATCATGAAGAGATGCTGAGAGTGGGCAGCTACACAGATGGTACCCAGAAAAGAATACTGGTGGATGCAAATGGTACTCTGCAAGCAGTGAAAGAAAATAATATCCTCTAGGAAGGAAAAAGGAAAACAATTTCCAGAACTGGCTTTTTCCACTTAGAAAGACTCACTTCAAAACAGATATGCTCTTTACAAAATCCTTTTATAAGTACAAAATAAAAGAAACAAAACCTAATAAGTTTTAGTTGAATAATATAGGAAACTGAATAGAAAGTTAAACATTTTTAATTAGGAGGAGTAGCAGGCATCTTGCAAAAATCATCAGTATTCATGATGATTTTGAAAAACTGGAGAGATGGTCAGGGTCAGTAAGTTTCACCAGAAACAGATCAAAGAACCTTTTGGGAATGGACTGCACAAATTGATACATTTATTACATTGTAGGCAAAAAAGTTCAGGAACAGACTTCAAGCACATTGGAGAACAGGATTAGAATTCAAAGCAAACTTCAAAAATTGGAGATAAAATACAGAATAAAAGGACACTATCCAATAAAGATAAATGTCAAGTTATGCCCCCCATTGGGCAGACATAATGAACTGAATAAATGTCCCAAAGGGCATCTTACTGCCAAAGTAAAATTTCTATATAGAAATCTCTAAGGATTATAGCAGATTACAATATTATGAGAAAGTACATGGGAAGTCACCGGAAATAATATTTCTTCCCCCCCCACCCCCCCCGCCCCCCCCCCGCCCATGTCAAGGCTTCTGCTATAATACAACTTCAGAAACTTTGTACCCTGTTGCTTATAAGGCAAAGTATATCTAAACTTTTTTTTTTTTTTTGTCTGTGAAATCACAAGCTCAGATATTTTATACAACACGCAGTACTGATCTCTATTTCCGACCCCTACAGGTTAATTCTCCTGGAGTGGACTAACATGCTTCAATGAGGCATTCCTTCAAAACCTACTCCATTTCTAACACACTGCTTATACCCAGAAGTAGCATGAACATCTATGCAAAACACCAAAATGAGACTGTATGTGTGTATATACATACAGACACACGTATATATCTCTGTGTGTGTGTAGTATAGCGTAGCACAGTACAGAGCAGAGCTGAGTACTATAGTAGGGTATGGGGTACTGGGTATCTTCTGCTATTACTACATACATTTTATATTGAAAGTAGAGAGGTATCTTGATTTAGCAGAGGGTTGTTTCAAAGGTGAATGACCTCATATTAATTTCTCCCACACTACCAGTAGCACATCTTCATTTGCTGTTGGAGGAACAAAGAAGGATCTTCAATGATTTAATTTTAGCTATTTTTTAATATAAATCATAGCAATTTCCTTGATGGTAGAAATATATTCTGCTCTAGGTATGCTCTACCTTTTGAAATTATCAAGTAGAAGGGTGCATTTAGAATATGAAGAATTATGAAAATACATATTCTCTAAACTATAGTCATTCTCAGATCCTAGATCAAAAATCAAGATATAGTATTCTTACTGCAACCCCTACAAACATATTTCCCTTACAGAGAAATAAAAAGTAGTTCAAGTTGTGACGTGTATTAGTCATATCCTGTCTGTAAGAGTACTTGTTATGGGAAGACTAATCCGTGCAATTAATAATCAGGAACAGGATAGATGGATCCGTTCTGCCTCTATAGGGAAGTCTTCAGGACAAGTCTGAGAAAGGTCATGTTAAAGTTCATCTGGTTTGCACATTCCATCAGGGTCTGTATAGGGAAAGCCAGACTTAGCAATAGCATGGTATCTTCTAAAAATATTTTCTACTCTACCCAATGTTATGGAGTTCATGCTCTTCAACATCTGCTCAGCAGAAGCCGTATCTGCTGAAGCAGAACTAGCAGCTTCCATGCAGATAGCCCAAGCATGAGCTTCACTACTCTGGTGTGTGTTTATAAATTCAAGTTTGAAGTCATCAGTGCCAGAACAAAAATTATGAATATTTTCCCCCAAATCCACATTATGTTTACGACATGGTACACAAAACATTATTCCCCTTTCATCATCGTATTTTAACCAGGAGTATTTCATTAGCCATGTTTTTGGAAACTGGTGATTCCTCTTTGTTTTCTGATGTTCCAAATCTTTCTTCTCTTTTCCTCTGCCACCAACTTCTCTGTTGCTAGAAGAATTAGTCTTGCTTTTAAATTCCTTCAGTGCTCTTATGGCTATAATTTAAGAAGAAACAACTAAATATAAAATAGTTTTTATTTGACAAAATATCAATTGTACCTTTTCTTTTTTATTGTCCTTTTTATCTTGTTAATTTGGGACAAAAATCTGACTTGAACAGCCATGAAAGAGAACAAGGAAAGCAGATCTACTCTTAAATCACTTGAAGGCTACCAAGGATTCCTACAAGAAATGGTCAGTATTGATTGTGACTATTAGAAGTTTTGTCAGAGTATGCAACCCATGAAGTGCAACAGCATCAATGCTATTTTTGAAAGAGGGAAGAGCAAAGTTATGAAGTGGAATTCAAAATGGTCTTTTAGGCGAAATGTCTCCAGAAAATACTGATGAAGTCACAAACTCATTACAGTGTCCATCATACCTGGCATTAGCAGAAATGTTGGAGCAAGTCTGTAAATGCATAATCAAAAACTTGACACAGAATGCCTAAGATGCTTACGTAGTAGCTGACATGATCTTCTTTAAATGTATTTACCCACAGAAGATATTATTATTGCTTTCAGAACTGTATATGCATTCTTAATGCTGAGATTGTTCTCAACTTTTCCCAAATTGTTCTGAAGATGATCACCCTTGCATATTCTAGAAGCAAATCCCATAAGCTGACATTTTGAAAATTTTCTTTCTAGATCTGTTTATCTCCTACTTTTGGCCAGTAATTTAATGATTCTCTTAGGACACCATTGCCATAATTTTAGGACTTTGAAAAGAAAGCAATCAAATAAGCAAGATAAATTGCATGCAGAATGGAAACAATAAAATGAGAAATCTATTTGTTCACTGGGAAATAACAAAAGTAACTCTGCAGATGATCTAAAATCTGACTCTCCACCCTCCTTACTGTGATGTGTACGTCAAGATGCAAAATTAATGAGTACATTAAGCCAATCATAAAGAGAAATGCTATTTCCAGTGCTTTAAAAGGTCTTGAGAAAAAGAGCTTTTGTATGCCACTCTTTTCTATTTAAGAAGAAGGAGCAAATTTTTATATATATACACTACACAATTCGTGAGAACTGTTTGTTCCCATTGTTGAAAAAAAGTGAGTTTGTTCCATTCTATTCTAAGCATCCTGAAAGGCCATAATATTAATAAAAAAGTTAGGAACATGCAGTTTAAATATAATTCTAGTATGAATGATTCTTGTAAAGAACTTAAAATCTGAGGTAGCAGCTGTCGTTCACATGGATAGCAAAATGAACTGTCTCAGAACATTTTTTAACATGTGCCCAGGTATCATATCCAGAACTAAAAAGAGGAAAAGAAATATTCTTAACACACAGTAAAGATTAAAAAACTTCATTAGGCAGACACAAAACCATAAGGTAAGGTGAAAAAGAGGGAGAGAGCTGGAGAACTGGACCTGCAACTTGAGAAGCAAAAAGGGTGTAAGGGACAAAAAAATTTAACATCTCTGTAGTGCCTACCACTTCTTTAGACATATGAGAACCTGTGGAAATTTGCTGGTGATTAGGGAAATAGGGATCAGAGATTCTTATTAGACCTGTGATTCATTATCAGGATCTATCAATATTCTATCAACACTCCCTGCAAGATGGGCCTTCAGTGTTTCCAACATTTTTTTCAATTCACATGAGGGAACTCGGAATATAGGAAAAGGTGGGATCTGTTGCAGTGGTATTTCTCTCTTCATGGAAAGAATAGAGGATACAAAAGGAAGCCAGCCTGTACTACTCATGAAGCAACTTATGAGGAAACTCCTTCACTTAAAGTTTGTTATCAAATGAAATCAAGAAGAAAACTAATGTGGGAAAAGCTACACTAGGTAGAATTGTTTTTCATTAGAACCTTCTTAAAAGGTAGTATCATTCCCTGATACAAACAATGACTGGCAAGCCTTTACATGTTTCAATAAACACTGCAGAAACTTTAAAAAAATACAAAAAAATTAATTAGTGAAGGTATTAAGATTATGACCATTAGTGAAACTGAAAACAGAAAAGACAAACATTTAAAAAATAGCATTATGAATGACAGCAGCATAAGTTTTACACTACACCCTGTGATCCAGGACTGTGATGTTTTAAATGGAACCTGTGACATCTAAATAAAGAGCGCTCCCTATGCCTCAGGTTTAAGGCATTTCTTAATGATACTCAAGTCAGTAGAGAATTTCCTATAGGCACTGTATAAAAGCATCTCCATAAACCAATAAAGTAGTAAACCTCTATTAAACATTCAGATTATAAATTTTCACTGGCAACAAAAAATACTAAGATGAGAATTATGTTACCATTTATTCCCTTGTCAACAAATTTTACCAAAACATTTGAACAGATTAATATTCCCTTCTATTTTCAATGAGAAATAGTGTTTCCATAGCAGTTCCTGACTCGAGCTTTGGATAATAATTCCCTGCAAATTACACACCAGACTCTGTAGCAATTTTGTAAGGATGAATGAGTGAAATAAACCCTGAGGGCTGAATTATATTCCTTTAACTTTAAGACTCTAAAAGGTAGTAATATGGGATTCTTCTACTCTTGAAAATGTGGGACTCTCAAAAATGTGACACTTTTCATCCAAGTTGTCGGTAGATTCATCACTCCCTACAGGTCAATTTCACTGTAAATATTTGCGTAATTTATTCTAAAATTATCACTAATTATCACTGGTGCTGCTATATGTCCAATCTTCATTAAATAGCAAGAATTTGGATTTTAAACTTAGAGGCACTGAGATTAGGATATTTTTGTTGCTGCACAGATGTAGTAAGGTCCTCTGTCCTGCTGACTGAATCTTAAAGTTTATATATATATATATTTTTTTTTCAAATGGCCAGAAATATATACAAGCATGTTAAATGTGCTCCACAAATTTCTGAAATTAAATAACATACATGACTTAGTAAGAGACATAACAGAAAGTATAAATTAAACTACTGGTAGAATTACTAAGTTTTCAGCTAGAAAGAGATACCTCCTCCACAAACTTAAAACTTCCATATTTCAAAGTTTTAAAAAACCACATTGAAGATAAATAGTCTTTAAAATATATAAATCAGAGATTACGAAACTATTTCTATGCTCTCATATGGACCTAAATCTCTATTTGCATCCAAGTCAGGCAATTACTATTCTTCATTTGCTTTTACAGAAGTCCTTGGGGAAAGAAAGCATAATCTGTAGATTATCAAGAGTCATTATTCTGACTCAGTAAAAGAATCCATTGAAAAGGTAACATTTCAGCTGAACTACACACACACACTTTAATAAACTATCTGCTCCAAATCTACCAACATAGTAAAATTCAATTGACAAGTTCACAATTTGAAAACAAACAGCAATGCAATATAGCCATTCGTTGTCCCTTATGTTTACATCTTAGCAGACTATTAATAGTTTTATAATTAAGTATTTTAAACATTTTTTGTTTATTTGATAAAGATTTTTTTAAACCTGAATCATTTCTGTACTTAAACTGGAATGGTTTATAAGGATAATGAAAAAGAAAAAAATTTAAAATGCTCTTGTGTGATTGAGTCATAACATGGAGAACAAATCTGGGATAGAATCTACTTTGATCTGCTTGGTAATGCAAAGCCACACACAGATTGCATTCTCTGAAACAGCTTTAGAAGAAAACAAAGACATTCCATATGTGTGCTAATTGAAATGACTAGATGTGGTTATAGAAGATCATAGTCCTGAACAGAATCAAAGGAGATGAGATCTAATAGATATGTTAATTTTGTTGATAAGAAAAGCATGCATTTAACAGGATTGTAAGAGAGAAAACAAAAAGGTGAATGCTATTAGCTCCATTTAAAACTCGTCACAGCTCTTCCTATGAAAAAGCACTCCCGAAGTAACATATTAGAACACTGTTAAAAACTTGATCAAAGAGTTAGTGAAATTAATTAGTGCAGTCTCATGTTGACTTTGGGCAATAGCACTTGGGATAATAATATAACAAAAAATAAATTTCTTTTTCAAATGAAAGACTGTCAGTAGATAGGAAGGTCCAACACAAGCAGGTTTTTTTGTCTGTTGGTGCTTAGAATGGAGAATTATGTGCTTCCATGGACAGCCAAGTGCGCAGTACAGCACAAAGTTGTCTGTGAAGAATCAGCAGTTCTTTAAAACTTTAGATTCCTAGGAAACACAAAACTGTTTCATAAGAATTCTTCCACAAATATCAAACATTTTTAAGCATACTGGCATTCCCACTTTTAGCTTTAATTTTGGCAGTTCAGCTATATCTTGAAAAGGCTTCCTTTTGATATTTACAAAATATCTTGTGAGAAACTTGTTTACATATTACATATTTACCATTTCTTCTAATATAATCACCCCTCCTTTGTTTCTCTTTGTTTGCTTGCATTTCTAAGTAAAATATGCTTCACTTAATCTCCATGATGTTTTAGAAAAGCCTAATTTCCAATTTTTAGAACAACTTTAGGAAATTTATTATTCACTACTATTTCTACAAAGAGATTGGTAGATTTATTCTATTTAGATTTGCCCAATAGCCTATGCCCCATGTGCTTTTCTATGTGTATTTCCACTATAAATGCTGAGAGATATGCTGGGCTGGGTAAGAATAAGAAAAAATAAGATGTTTGGCAGCAAATCTAGATCTGTTTGGAGGTTCTCCAAGGTAGGGGTTTGTTTTTTACCTTTTCATATCTCCTTTAGAGATGATGTTCAACAAATTCACTGCCACTGTGCTGGGTATTTTAGTGTCTTTCCCTCTTTTGTTCAGTGAGAGACTAACTACTGAGATGTGTATTTTCTGTTGACCATTCTATTGAACAAGAGGAGATAGAAGGTAATGAAAAATTTTCCTGATGTTTTAGGAAAGAAAGGAGTCTATGGTGAAGTGGCTGTCTTAGGAAACCTAGGATGTGATTTATGCTGTCTTAAAATGTGTAAGAGACTGGGAAGCAGTATTTTAAAGATGACTTCCACAGCTTGTGCCTTCCATCCTAATACAGCTATCCAAAAAAGGTAAGTATCATAATAGTCACCAAACAGAAGATAAATACATGGGGTATGGGACCTTATTTTAAACAATATTTTTTTCCCATTGTCTCAGAGAACAAGCTACAGCATTATTTTAGTGTCTCATGACTGCTAAGGCAAGAAATTTCCTTTTTCAGACAGTCATGCAAGTCATGTTGGGTCACTTCAGTGAATATAATACCATCAAAAGGGAAATACTGTAGAATGAGAAAAACTTCAGTTGTTTTCTTGCTAATTATTAAAAATTTACAAAGAAAATGGTTGTTGTGTCCTAAATATGTCAAGAATATTAAAGTTTGCAATGGAAAAAAATTTAGTTTCAAGTATTTTAATCATGAATTACCTAAAACCAAAAAAAACACCTTTTAAGTGGAAGTACCAATCAAACTGGTATCTGTGTTTCACTTATTATGGCACTGTAAATGATTGCAAACACAGTTTCTTAGTATTGTGTGGCATATATGTAATGCTATCTGCAGAATAGGTCTCTACAGAAGATTTTGAAATGCTTACACACACATCTACACTTGTACACTAGAGATAAGATGATATGCATCTCTCTAAGAGAAAACCGTAAATATCTTTCTGCCTAGAACCGTTTTATATGCAAAAGGAAATTGGAATTGCTCTATAAATATACATGAAAAGAATTTCCCAATAAAGAATCAAACTCAACTTCATTGTGCCTTTGTGGCATTATTACAGTGAAGAGTTAGATCTTGAATTGTAAGCACTTGTTTACACATCATATTTCACAATCTTAGTGGCAATAATACTAAACTTATAATTATAATATGGAACACTGGTGCAAATAGGAAACGGAACAAATAAAACACTCTGCAAATACATGTGTAACTACTTTCCATCTCTGGTTAAAACTGCCTTACCTAAATTACTTTGTAACATTTATACCATCTCAGAACTATTACAAGTAAGTCTTTTTAGGCATCCTAAGCCTTAAATTCCCATAATTAGAGGGTAAACATAAAATAAATGCATATTTAAAAGTAAAAAAAAATATATATATCTAAGCTAATGCTTACGAATCACCCAAACAACAGGCACACACTGACCTGAAGAATATAATGAAGAATATTAAGAATTTATAATAGACCATATATAACAGTTCCATGAAAATACTGATAATTTTAAAATTTTGTTTTAAAATAATATATCCTGAGCTCTCAATTAGTAAACAACTTAAAAACTTGCATATTTAAGCAAAGTAAACATGATACATACTGTACTGAAGACCTATTACAGAGACACCTGTTAGAGAAATACTAAACATGTGGTCTTGACAATAAAAAACCCTCAGCCATTAAAAACTTTCAAGTGGTCTGTTATTTCACATTTTCAATATCCCCCACTATGACTTTGCATTCCTATGTAGCAGGATCTTTACAGGATCTTTAACTGTAGTACAATCTTCAACAATATAGATAACTAATGTTATCTTTAACAACATAACTAACTAAGCTCCTAATTACTCTAGATTTAAAGCAGGTAACCAACAATCCTTCAGGAGTTAAAAGGAAAAACATTCTTACCTTTAGGTGCCAGCTGTAGAAACTGCTTATGAAGTGTAGTAAGTTGTGAAATTGTTAGAGTACTACCTCCAGAGGTTTCTAAGCGTTGAAATTCTGGTGGAGGAACAGGGTCAGGAACAGGGTCAGGAAACATTTTTACATCGCTATTGATGAAGAAATCTGTTCCTTCTAAAGCCATTTCATATTGGATTTTTCTAGAACTCTCAATATGATGTCGTGCAACCTCTACCAGTTTTTCAACACTGAAAGCATAAATGCAGAAACTCATTAATATAATACACAATGTTAAAAACATAGCTTTAAATTTTAATGTGCTTGTGCTTTTAAAGCTTTCCTAAAGTAAGAATTTCAAATCCTCTGTGCGAATTCTGTAACTACCAAAATCATTATGAAGTCTACTCTTTCTCTGACTGCAAGAAATCTTTTGACTGTAGTCATAAATTTATATGAAGTCAGATCTAAGACACAAAAGAGACCTGATGGAAAAACATGAAAGCACTTTCTAGGCTAGCACACTGGAGAGGCATATCTGATCTCCTGTTTCAAGTGAAATGAGTACAATTTATACAGGGAAAGACATCAGCTGTCTATAATGTGGAACAACAGATTTGGCTTGGAGTGTCACGTCAAAGGATATGATATTCTGTAAATACTGTGTCTTTGTTAGCACATGTCAGGAGAGCAAATAAAACTGGCTGGAAGGAACAGGCTTTGCCTCTTTGAGTTATTGCCTGTTAAAGCCTTCACATCCTCCATTTATGCCTCCTTCTTGGTCATGCCCTGACATGGATCAAGCAGCACTGTCCCAGTAATGATTCAAAAGTTAATATAGGCTAGAAATACTTCGCAAACAACAAAGTCACTTCTTTCCTTTAGAGAGGAAAAGCCCTTTAATGATACAGACATTGGTCATTCTATGCCAGACAATCTAATATGCTACAGTGATCCCAAGTACATTTTATTTACTAGGACAGAAAAATTGTGTAGGAGAACTTTTTTTACATGGTCCTTGAAATAATTAGCATAGCGTGATAATTACCTTTACAGCTACAAGCAGAACCTTTTAATCAGCCATGAAATTAATTATTAGCATTCAGGTTTCTAAGATAAAACTAAAAATAATTATTATTTTCTACTTTTTTTTTTTCAAAATTACTTCTGTCTCCAGAAACAGCTATATTTACTACCAGAGTCCAGGTTAAAAAAAGAAAAAAATCCTGTTGAAAATTGATTCATGTTACCTTGATATTTCCTCCAAGAAGGTGGATCCAAGCCACTTTTCCATATCTTTATAAGCCTCTTCTGCTTTAAATTTTAGATCCTCAAGAAATGCTAAAGCTTTTTCTTTTATAAGTTCTAGCCGAGATTTTGTGGCTGCCTCTGTTAAAATGATAAAGTCATAATGAATAATATTTATAAAATGTGAAGAATGTTCTCAGTCTAAGCACCTAAAACTCAGCATATTGAACTGTTTTTAGCTAAAGGTACCTTAGAGGATACTTGCTGCCTGGCTTGTCACCTTTCTGTAGTATAATTAAGCCTGCTGTAATTGTGGTTTCTCTACATGTTCTTTGAGCAGCTGCTATCAGTATGTTACAGAGGTAAGTGCATGACAATTTTTGTCTCCTTGTATTTTCAGAGGTAGGTACTGCACACGTGACTGATAAAGCTGCTCTTTGAACACTAACAGAATAAAAGGCAAGGTACATCGATGCAGCAGAGACATTAAATATGAAATCAATGTTAAAAACTTAGCAACTCTACACAACTAGTGCCTTTGCTAGACTCTATGTATGTGTAGAATGAAAACCACAAGTTACCAAAAGGCAACGGGATAACAAAGCTGCAGCCAAAACCATCATTCTCAAATACCAGCTATGTGCCTGTGCAAATAGGAAATAGAGCTCAACATGTTCAGCATTCCTTAAGTTCTTAGCTTTTTTCTTAAATACAGGATGAAAATGAAGCAATGTCAAGAAAAATATTAATGACTCACTACATGTTAAATGTAAATGTACATGTTAAACATGTTAATGACTCACTAAAATTCATCTTCATGCAGTTAGGATCTTCAAAGTTATTCTTCTTCTCATTACCCCAAAATCTTACAATATTTATTCCTGAACTGCTTTTGCCTTAAACCAGGTTGAAAGATATAGGTGTACAAGCTTTTGCTCTGATTGGATCTAAAGAAACCTCTTGAGTTTATGGTTTGTTCAATAACTGATGTTTGCCCTCTATCTTTCATAATAAAATACTATGCAATAGTTAGTTCTTCAAAGAGGTACCATATGATGATGGGCTTGCCAGCTCTTGCCAAATAGAACCAATAAAAAGCTGGGTTCTATCTTCCCTTTAATAACAAAACAGCCTTTCCTCTAGTCTAAACCCATCCTAAAAAAAAAAAAAATCTCAAATAATTTTTTATTTGGGACTTCCTTTCTTCAAACATCTACTTTTGGCTGAAATTAACCATTTTGTTTGAAAGTTACTGGGTAAGACAGACAAAGAGACAGAATGACTGAAAAATATGTAAGTTTCAGATGAGTCTATTCATAAAGCAGTTTGGAAGAACAAACAAAATCTATGTCCTGCTGCTTCAATCCCATGTTGCTTTAAGAAGAGGGAATCAGAGAAAAACATCAATGAAATAGGCAACTGCCAACAAATTATTTCCCAGAACAAAACATTTCAAATACTAATCCAATTCAATTGAATATTGAAGTGTAAGTAACAACTTATGCAAAACCTTTTCTCTCATGGTGAATATTTGCTTAGTCATAGCAAATTAAATTAGATGAAATGAAACAGAAGACAAAAGGAATGAAAATCATATTACAACCTTCAGTATATTTACCACAGAACAACTAATGACTACCACACTATTTCTTGATTTCTTCAGACATGACTGTTTCTCCTTCTTTTTCTTTCTTATCCATCCATTTTGCCTGTCTCTGATTAGTATTGACTAGCACACTAACCAAATTAGGAATAACAATCACCTACCAATATAAGTAACCAAATGGTAACATACCCTCATGTTTCAAGGCACTGAAATACTCCTGCTTTATTTTAAGTGCCAGTTCTTCTTTCCTTAATTCTTCTGGGTCTATAGGAGCTGGAGTGGCTTTTGCTCCTGCAGGAGAACAGACCTCTCAGTCATTGGACTTTACTTGTAAATTTGTATATCATGAAAAATTACATTTTCCACCTTACTTCATCCATTTATGAGAATGAAAAGGTGGATACTCAGCTGCCAAATGTGATTTATGTCTGCAAGTCATGCTAAGGCTTACACTGCATAAAAATATCCTAGCATATACAATTGTATTAAAGTTGCTTAAATAACATCCTAAAATGTATTTCTTAATAGAAAATCATGACTAAATAAGTGTGCCTCCTGTTTGAGGGTCAAAACGTCTTGTCTGACTCTAGTCTACCAATTTATCACAACCAGAACATAAATAAATGTCTTTTGAATAATACTTGTTTCTTCTGGAATAAATTCAAGATGTTTGTTAATGTTTAACAAACTATAGTATTTTACTATAGTAAAAATGTTATGGTAGTAACTACCTTCAAAGCAGTGAAAAGAACTATGCTATTTAAAAAAATCAGAAAAAACCCTCAAACCCAGATCAATTATTTCACGCCCCTTCAAACCTGCATTTCCACCTTGTTTTGACTTACTTAATCTATGGACAGATATTGTAAAGGTATTTTATCATGTCTTTAGAGATTGCATGGAATTCTGTAGCCACATGACTTTAACTATTACGCAACAATATAAAAATATTTGTAATTACTTTATTCTAGAAGAAGAGCAGATGGAGATGTCACAGAAAAAACATAATTATATCTGCATGATACATTAGGTCAACATAAAACAAATGGTCAGTTCTACAAGTCATAAAACTACAGGTGGTAAGGTTTTACCAGCCCATAGCTCTGTCCTAGGGAGTTCTCATGTTACAGGAACACTACAGTAACACTGTATTTGAAATGAAATGAAAGTCAATACTTCAGTTACAAATCCATCAGTTCATACTTCATCTTCTGCTAGGAAGAATGCGCAGCTTTCTAGTTGCAGTTCTGGTTTGGGGATTTCAGATAATCTTGTACCAGGTCTGAACAAAAAGTTAATTCCAAGAAGCAATCCACAATCTCCAAATAGCCACTTAGCATGCAACAGCTGCTGAGTTTTATCACAAAACTTTTCTGGATGTCTAAAAATCTGCTACTCTCTTGGCTGAATTGACATGCTAAACTAAGCCTAAGGCTCCCTGGGGCTTACAACTGGCTAAGTATTTGCAAAGCTATGCTTTTGCTCACTCTGTATGGGCAGAAATAACCAAAGAGAGAACTGAGCACAATGCAAATGAAATTTCTGTCAAAGAAAAAAGAAGTCAACCGTGTTATGCACAATAACTCTGCAGTTACAGCTTTCTCATTTGGAAATTCAACCTACCAAGTAGAATTTCAAGCTACCATACACCCACAAGGCTTGAACCTCTCTCTTGATATGTTGAATGTCTTAACAAAAGACACAAAAGTTTAGGCTACAGGCCTTGCTTCCTAATGAAGATATGACATATTGCAGGCAAAAGGTGAACATTACATAACTACTACCTGCACAAGGAAATAGTTGTGAGAAAATGTATAAACAGCCTTGTATGCTACAATCTCTTCCAGCACACTGCCTGTTTTTCTCTCTTGCAAATAAATTTTGCATTTTCACCTGGTGGGACAGGTTCTTGCCAGGCCTATGCGCAAGACCTACCTCAATAGGAATCTGCTCTTTTTTAGGACTCTAGCTGTCAAGTAGACAGAATTTAATAGAATTTTATTTAAATTGATAAACTAGCTTTAACTGTTCCATTCCAATACAGAACATGAAGAAAAAAAAATTACTTTCCATTTAGAATATTTATTTCTATATATAATGACTACACGTTTAAATAAAAGCAATTCAAAAGCTTTGCAATGCAAATTGCCATTCCAGTGCTTTCCCCCTCCTTTATTACTACCAGCTTTTCATACTGATGTCACATTTGACACTTTAAAAGAGAAATTAAATCCAAATTAAATGTCTTGGATTGTAAATTTCTGTATTATTCATATATTTACATTTCAGTAATTTCTAGCACTGCTAAAACAAAGTCTGCATTTTAAGTACCTTTTTTTTTAGAAGGTGATTTGGAAGACGTCTTTTTAGTACTTTTGGTATCTTTCCCAGTTGCTTTGCCTGATTGTTTCTGTGCAGCTTTTGAAGCTTTCTGTTTTAGCTGATGTTCTTTTTCTTCTTCCATTTCTCTAAACTCTATTTCAGCTGTTACCTTGACACAACAGTCACACATAGTACAGTACATAGTATCAGCTCTGTGCAATTACTGTTTTAAATAGCCTATACTTGCTGAAAGTACTTGATAGAAGTAGACACATTAAAAAAATAAAGGAGATATTTTAACTAACTGAATCATTTTTCATCATTTATCAAAAATAAAATTCTGCAGCAAAAATGCAAGACAGAGATATATTGAGTTTAATTCTTGCAGTCATTGCCTGTGCTTGAGGAAAATGTTAGAAAAGCAAGAATCAACAGTACACAAACCAAGCCTAGAGTTACATGGTAAGAGGGCAGAAATTAATTTATTCTAAATGATCAAAGAGAAAACAAAAATCTAACCTAGAAACCAACCATTTGAAAAGCTCGCCTGGTTTACTTTTAACTATATAGAAAAAATAATGTAACCATAGAATCTGAACATGTGAAAGGTTTGAGCAAACACTGCATCACAAGATTAAACTTGTCCATCTTCTCACACTTCTATTGAGGGATAAGACGAGTTTATCATGGAAGAAGATATATAGAGGCAACATTTGAAACATTTCTCAGTAATGGAATGAAAGTCTTAGTTATAAATATGGAGGTACTGAAAACACAAACTCCAACATTTTCCTCAACTACAAATGTACTCAATGTACACACTCAATGAACTACAAATGTATTCAATAGAAATATCAGTGGTGGAGCAAGACATATAAAACTGAGATACACAGTGCAAAGATTATGTGTTTAGGCTGCCTACTGAATGGGGGCTTCAACTGTACAATCCAGAAATCTTTAAGTAAATAAAACATTCCATACCAGATCTGACACTGCTGTTACTGCTGTTTGCCATGTATCAATAATAAGATTTTCATCACTCCTACAAGTGGTCACTCTATTTTCAGAATTCTTACGCTTACGCTCCCGCTGAGTTCCAGTGTTTTCTGACTTGGTATTACCTGGTGAAGGCAGTTTCCAAGAAACTAGAGGAATCCTCAAAAATAAAATATAAGGAATAATTTACATACTGCTTTATAAAAAGTGTTAATACCTACATTGGTGAATATGCTGAAAGAATGAAAATACTATTTTCAAAATTTGCAATAGCGAAAAAAAAAGGAGAAACTTTCTTTATGACTGAAAGTGATGAGATGTGTGTAAGGCAAGAAAACTGTCCAGTTTAAGTGTAATAGCTAAAAAATTATAAAGGTGGATAAACTACATCAAATGACTGTGTGATCTGCTGATGAATTCCACATTGGTTAGACACAGTTTCCTTACTCAGATAATTTCTAAATTAATAATGTTCTTAACTCTAATTAAGTTAAAAAATCAGGCATTATTACTGATAGCATTTTCTATATTGTGAAAGTATCAGGTGGTATCCCTTATCTTTTTATGTGGTATTCAGTTGGTGCATATTTGTAGGTTGCTTTGATTTACATCTGTTACTAGAAAACAATTAATTATAATTACATTTACATAAAATTTATTACATTTAATTTTATTTATTGGCACAAATTTTAAACCTACTAATGTTCCACAACAATACTTTACCTTACATATGTGAGGATTGTGCTGTAAACTATCAGCAACATAAAGGAAAGAAGGAAACATTTCTATAATAGTAGATTTCTTCCTGAGACAGCTTTTAAAATGTTTTGCAATTCAGCTATGCATTGGTGGATATGATACAGGTAAATAAGGAAAAAATGACGAATAAATGTAACCTCTAAAATTATGGGGTTTTGATAAGTTATTGTTAAGTTATTGTTAAGTTATTGCTAAGTTATTACCACAATGTTTTCTTCCTGTTGCCCCCCTGATGGTTTGGTTTTACCCCAGGTTTTCCCCTCCCTTGTCTAGTTGTCCATCACTCCCCAGACCCACCTGCTACTTAATTTACATTATGTCAATCCTTCCTAGTCCCTTCCCTTATTTCCAGAAGTTTTTCTGTCAATCCTAGGCTGCACCTGTGTTTTCCTCTTTTCCATGACACCCTGTTGATGCACGGGACCCTTTCCACACCCCTTGCCTTCCCAATTTTCTGTCAGACCGTGGGGGTCCCTCTCCACTCGCCTCCCTGTTGTATCTCTGATTGTTTCGAAAAATGTAACCTTCCCTTGTACCTCCCCCCCCCGTTAAAAGATAATGTAAGGGCAGGGGTTTTTTTTGTTTTGGCTGCTGCATCCCTTGGGGTAATAAACCTTGAGAAGCAAGTGGGAAACCCTCTTTCCATTCTTTGCCTTGACCCACAGTGCAGCACAATCTACTGCCATTTGAGAGCAGCCTAGCTGCTGTGGAACTCGGCAGTTTCACTCTAACTGCCACCCAAGCCTAAATCAGCAAGAGGGTGGCCCCACACAATGCGTGCCGGGGGTGTCTGAGCCAGCTGGGGTTTCTCCGGCATTTACATCATAAAATGATTTACAATTCATCATTTCACTATAATCCATGGTTAAAAAAAATCTTATTTCTCCATCCTTTGAAATATACACACATATAATTCCATATACTCTAAAAATCTACCAGTGCATTCTGTTTGTTCATATTTGCATAATTTTATACTGCATTTCTACCTTCTTGGTTTGTCTTGATCTTCCTTCTGCTCTCCATTAATAATATCTAACAATGGGATTCTAGTAAAATCTTGAGTGTCTTCTGTTGGGATTTTTCCTTCCATTGCCCTATAATAGTCACGAAGAAGTCTTGCTGTATCTTGGAAACGATCAAGTTCAACCTCAAGAAGAAAGGATAAAGAAACTTCAATTCAGCATAAGCACAGACCAAATTTTTGTTATCACAGGTTAGGAGAAGCAATTCTCTATCTTGAGAGTTTGAGGGAGAGCAAGAAACACAGTCCCATTTGTTTTAAAATTTATAGCATACTGAATGCGTACTTCTACTTGCATCTCTAATGTATTCACACTGTCATTTCTAGGCAGTAATAAGAATCTTAATTGTTAAAATAGGAAAAACTATTTAAAATAAATAATGTTCAATACATTAAATTTTATTACAATATATTTTGATGTGTATATATTTCCTAGTAGCAAGTAGTGCCAACAAATTACATGGATTTTCTTGTTCAAAAGAAATGAAGTCTTAAAAGCATAAAGGGTTATGTGATGGAGAAAATTTTAAAAGTCATACTGTTTTTCTGGATCAAAGTAATCAACAGACTTTGAACACTTAAGTGTCATGAAGACCTTTTTGGATGAATCATCTTACAAGAAATCCAGTAAGATTCAAGAAACATTTAACACCTGTCACATTTTGATTTATTGATACAGTATGGTGTTAGTTTCTAACTGACAAAACAGTTCTAAATATTCATGGGAAAATGCACAAAACCACATTCACAAAACAAAGGATGAAACCTTGTGGTGTAAACTAGAACTTATCCATAATTTAAGGAGAAAATATCTTCTAGTATAATTGTGTACATAGTAAGAAGGAATGAAATCTGATAAACAACATTTATTCAAATCTATGTGTTTACATAGTTACAGAGCCACCTGGGGAATATGTGTAACTTCCAACAGACAAACCCACAAATGGAGAACTCAATACCAAAGAAGCCTATTTCTGGTTGCTTCTAAAAATAATAGTCATTACATAAAGTTATAGTTAGTCCTGTAGTTTTACGATTAATAATTCATTTATTTGGGAAATATGTACTAAGTTAAAGGAAGAAGTTATATTTTCTATTAAATTTTCCTTTATGAAAACAAAAACCTACATATAGTAAATACATGTTAGTAATTTTAAACAGTTATTTTGCATATCCACACAGGACAGATCAAATATATTCAAAGGGAATCTCCTCTGACCTTCATCATACATGCCCATGAAATTCTGTTAGAACTAATATTGTAAAGCTATAACTGAATATAAAAGAAGAATAATAAAATGTTTAAGCTCTGTAATATAAATTTGTCTCCCTTAAGCATATAATTCAAGATGGATTTTTTTAAATATTCAGGCTTATAAATACCCAAGTTACAAGACCAATCAGATTCAGATAGCCAGCAGTTATTTGATATTTTGACCTCTCTTTAGTCAGTGGCCCAAAGTCTCTATTTCGGGCATTTTGTACACTCTTTGAAAACAAAGTTAGCAATTTCCTTAATATAGCACTGACTATTTCACAAACTTTTCTTGAATTACCACAACTATATAACCACTTTATAACAACTATATAAAAATAGCACAGAGAATTAAAGGGCTGAAAGTCCACCCTAAATTGCTTAGGCCTGGCTTTTTCAGCTAAATTAGCATCACAAGGCATGTGTTTAAAACACTGTTTTCATTCTCTTCTTTAAATTTGCCAAAACTTTCACAGAATGGTCACTTCAGTTTGCAGAAAAGCCTGTCTAGCCTAGTCTGGTCTAGAATACTCCAATCCAGTTCTAAACTAAATTTATGCACCTAGAACAGCAGTAACAGGGAATTCTTATTTTACTGCAAGACTGAATGGACTCTTGAGATCTTTAAAGTTATGTATCTGAAAGCTGGGTCATACTTGAACAACAGCAGCAAATGACACCTCAGTCTCAAAACCTAACTTGATTTTTTGGGGTTTCTTTTTGTTGGTCAGCAGATAAAATTTCAAGCCACATCAGTGAAATTACAACTGAAATAAACTTGCGGTATGGGAAATATGTGACATCAAGCTGTGAATGATGTAATTCACAAATTTAAAGGAGATGTCAATATGATCACAGAAGGATAAAGATCGGTAACATTTCTGTCACAAAATTCAAGATGACTCATTAGAGTTATAAAATTGCAAAAAGTAGCAGTATACAATAGAAATTGAAAGTTTTGTAGGTTAAATAACAAGAATGGTATTTTTCTTAATCTTTCCTTGATTCCAAAGTTAAATGTATGGACTGTCATCTACTTTTTGTCTCTTAACTTTGTCAAATTCAGAAAACACATGAACATTTGCTTAACTAATTTTTAATCCTTCACATATTTGGAGCCAACCATACGAAATTCCTCTCAGGCTTACTGTAGCAGTCCATACCTGCATAAGTGTAAAGAAATGGTTCATTGCAATCCCCCTACGATCTGGTAACCACTTTTCATTCATGATACCAATACGTTCCTGCTCTGCTTCCTCCCTTCTGTTGTCACAGATATCCCAGAGAAGATTTTTTAGGTCCTAAAGCACAAAATCAAACATGGTAATTAATTATTATTTATTGATTATTAATAATTAATAACTATTAAATAATTAAATGAGTGGGAGGGTGGGTGGGTGGGTGAGTTGGTTGGTTGGTTTTTTTGCCTGTGTATAGGGCAACTTCCTATCTAGGGCTTTTCCTTTACTGTTATAAATATCAACACCTGGTCAGGTCACATGCCTACAGCAGGCTAACAGACAGTTTCTTTACAAGTGTGACAGAGAGAAGAACACCAAGATGACTTCAGGGTGCAGTCTGCCTTGCTTTACTCAAGCAGAAATGATCTACCTTAGTTAGCAAATATGAGACTATGACTAGCTAAGTTCCCAACTGCACCAGCAACTTTCCTCTTGAATGGTTTGCTAATTTAATACGCTAAGAATAGTACTCTCAGGGGATGGGCTATATGAAAAATACTGAGAAAATTTTGTCAGATTTCAAGTGTTTTTTGTAGTTGAGTAGCTTCCACACTACTTTTCTCTAATGTTCTTTTAATTAAGGGCTCTTCTGCTAGTGACTGTATCAAACAGCACTATGCGGCTCACTGACAGCACTAAGGACTTACTAAGCATAAAACATGATGCAACCTGTTTTTTCACCTATCACCATCATATGCAAAACAGACTTGATTTGGAGCAATTAATTTAATTTAATACCAATTAATAACACAGCAGAAAAATGAGGAATGACACAAAACTAAAAACACCTTTCCCCCACCCATTGTTCCTAGGCTTAACTTTATTCCTGACTTTTCTACCTCCTAAATGGCACAGGGAAAATGGGGAATGGGTAATTATGGTGAGTTCATTATACATTTTTATCTGTCACTCCTTTCCCTCACACACTCTGCTTCAGAGTGAGGTTCCTCCCATGGAATACAGTTCTCCATGGATTTTTCCGAGGCAGGTCGTTCCCACAGGCCACAGGCTTCAGTTCTTCAACAACCACTCCAGTGTGGGTCCTTTCCATGTGTACAGCCCATTAGGACTGTACTGCTCCAGTGTGCGCACTCTATGGGCCACAGCACGTGCCAGGAACCTGTTCTGGTTGGGCTCTCCAAAACTATTGCTTCTTCATACCATGCCCACCTGATACAGCCTGGGTGGAGGTGCATGGACTGCAGGGTGGAGATCTGCTTCCCTGTGGTACTCCATGGGCTTCAGTGGAACAACCTGTATCACCATGGCCTTCTCCACAGGCCACAGGGGAATCTCTGCTCTGATACCCGGAGCACCTCCTCTTTCTCCTGCTTCACTGTCCTTGGTGACCACAGAGCTGTTTCTCACATTTTCTCACTCCTGTCTCACAGCTGCCATGCCTTCTTACAGAAGCCATCTCTGCAGACGCTTTGCCACAAAAACACTTCCACATAAATGCAATACCACACAAAAAAACACACTAATGTTTTGTATAAACACGTACAGTTCTTTCCAGTATCTTTCTTAAACATGTAAAAAGAAGGATTTTAGTCTTCGTCCTCATATTAATTAAGTCGAAGTTTTGATTTACTGTAAGCAGTGGAGAAAACTGCAGAGGGGTACAGTGAGTTATATTCCTCTTGCAGAAGTTAAAAGCATGAGTACCTTCTTTTTCTCTCACTGCTCTTCACACTGATGCAGCTTCTCTCTCCTTTTCTTGTAGTAATTTGGTAAAAAAAAGTAGAAATGGATGCATTTGCTCATTCCTCTCCTATTTGGAACAAGAGAAGTAATGATAGCAAGCAACTGATTATATTCGATGATAGCAATGTAGTGAGAGTGAATTTGGAGAACTTGCTGGCAGAGAGATGGAGATGTGCTGCAAAAGTGTGTTTTATCCACAGTAATTCTGCGTTTGGATATTTAGGATGTGTGCTGGTTTTGGCTGGGGAAGAGTTAATTTTCTTCAGAGTGGTGAGCACGGGTTATGGTTTGGGCTTGTGCTGGAAACAGTGTTGATAACACAGGAATGATTTTGTTATTGCTAAGCAGCACTTGCACAGAGCCAAGGTCTTTTCTGCTCTCACCCTGCCCCCACCAGCAAGGGTGCTGTGGGTACCAGGAAGCTGGGAAGGGACACAGATAGGAGAGCTGTCCCCAGATGACTAAAGCGACATTCCATACCATATAGCACCATGCTCAATATATAAAGCAGAGGGAGAAGAAGGAAGCAGAAGGGACACTGGGGAGTGGTTGTGTTTGTCTTCCCAAGTCACCATTACGTGTGATGGAACCCAGCTTTCCTGGGGATGGCCAAACACCTGCCTGCCCATGCGGAGTAATGGATGAATTCCTTGTTCTGCTTTGCTTCTGTGCACAGCTTTTGCTTTGCCTGTTGAATTGTCTTTACTCAGCCTACAAGCTTTCTCTTTTTCTCTTTTACAATTCTCTCCCTCGTACCACTGGTGGGGGGGAGGGTGAATGGCTGTGTGAGGGGTAAGTGCAGACTGGGGTTAAACCATAACATCAGGGCAAAGTCTTGTCTGCCCTCTGGGCTTTGACCTTTAAGGAATTTTACATACATAACAAAATGGGGTGGGTTTTACATCTCCAAGTTGACATCAGAGAAATTTCAGGCATTACAGCTGGCACTTTCCACTGTTTTAGAAAGGGTCCAGATGAGTTATAGTGTTGGGGTAGGGTTATAGGGTCCAACTCCTTATAGTGTTGAGGAGTCTGTGAGTTTGAGGAAAAACATTATGAAGATCATCACTCCCTTCATTTCCTTTTTCTAACAGCAAGGAAGGATGGCTGACAGAATTCATACATTCAGAGAGATACAATGAGCATGGCTTTAAAAGCATAGAGGAAGATCATCTTCACAATCACCCACAGGTTTGGGATTCACAAGGGGACATTGGGTTATTTAAAAAATAATTCTGAAAATCATATATTCACTCCAAAGTGCTTAGGCTTATCACAGTATCTGAGTTTCACTGCATCATGTGGGAATATAACCTCCTCTTCATGTAATTTGAACTGGATAATGCCAAACATGGATTTCTGTTATGAGCAAAAGGCCAAATATTTTATCTTTCTAAAATATAGGACAGAGCGATTCCAGTCTTTTTATTTTGCCATTCAGTAGAAATTAGAAATATGGTTGATGATTTATAAATCCTCTACTCCATTCTCTTGGAATATTGCTATGGAAAAGGAGGTCAAATGCTTCTTCCATCTACGATAAATTAATCCATTATTCCTCAAATGTTCCCTTCAACTGAAAATGTTGTCAGTATTCCTTTTCTCCTTTTTGGGGAGCATTCCTGATACCACTCAACTAAAAATCATGTCTGTTCTGAAATGGAATCTATGAAATCAAAGATAGCTCTACTTTTGTCTTCTGCTAAATCTGGCTCTGAACTTGTTAGGACATTTAGTGTTATGGATTTTTGTGAAACAGAACTCTCAGAACATGACCTACAGAAGATCTACCTGAATCAAAATATCAAAACAAAAGAAATTCTATGTACTTTGTAAGAATCAGTCTTAGAAAGCATATATCATCATATATAATTTACAGAAAAAATAAAATACTGCCAAGATTTTTTATATTGTGATAGAAATATCCAATTTGTAAAATCTCTGAAAGCCACAAAATGTAAAGAGAAAGAGAGCAGAGAAATATTTATTTTATAGTTTACCACAATACCACAGTGTAACCTAAAAACCAAAGCAAGATGTAAGAATACTATGGCCAAACAACAGAGGAATAACTTTAAAGGACACATTATGCACAAGAGGAAAATGGCATAGTTTAAGAAGAATTGTAAAGATAAAGAAAAATGTAAATAATAATATCATTCATGTTATATCAAGCTGTATACAAGGAAATAACAGTATAGGGTATATTGTAATTTATGTCATTTACTTACCGTAACCCTTTGGTGTAGTTCAGCTTTTGTTTCCTCGTCATCTTGCAGATCATCAGCAATTGAATTAAAATTTGTTTGCCACTGAGATACAAACTCCTGCATAAGATGTGGACGTTTCAAATAATCCTGAAAATTTCTTCTGTAAATTACGGCAAAAATAACTTTTGGGTTACAGAGTGCCCCATGCTATACAGAACACTAATACTAATGTAATAAGATACTATTTCTACTTACCGAATATCTGCTGTGTAATGAATTATAGTGTACTGTTCATCCCTTAGACATCTAAGTACCGTTTTGATTGTATTCATATATGTATTTTCTACCATTTCCCAGTAAGGCACTAAAAAATCAATTATCTCCTGTGAATGTTTTAAAAACATCAAAATTAATTGATTTATTTCTTGGTAATTCATTTATCTGTAGCATTAGAAAATACAAAAAAAAATTATTTCATTAAATTATATGATTGATTTTTTTTTTACTATGTATTTCTTTTGGTTTACAGCTGATTACAGACACTGTATGAACATATACTTCTATCCTGTGAACTTCTTGTGAAAAAGTGGTAGGTCTCTAAAGAAATGGGAAATTCCAGCAGAATATTCCAGTACCTGTTGTTTTGGATATGCTCATAAAATACATGATGATACTGAATGAGCACTGAAGTATCTAAAATTTGGTCATTCATAACTGTTTGAGCTCATAAAAAATCTAAGCTGTCTGCCTAGTGTTGCAAAAGTGGTGTTTGACTGACTGACTGCCATAAAATGTAAATAAAAGCCATGGCCAGAAGAAACCTAGCATATTTGAACTGATTGCAGTTAACAGGAAAAACTTGTAAACATTAGGAAAGCAGCTACAGAACAAATTTCAAACCATCATTGTCCACCCTTGAAAAATCTGCATCTCAAAAACTGCATGCAGTCCCAGCCTCTCATCTCAAAAAATTTACAGAAGAACTAGAACAGATTATAACTGGATTGGAGAACAAAAGCAACATTAAGAAAAATGAACATTTAAGATATGCTTGTTGCATCTTAAATGTTCTCAGAGGTTGATTATAGAATTATTACTCATTGTATCTCTCAATATGTCAATTAGGGTCACCATGAATTAGGGTCACCAAATGATCCAAGCAGAGCTCATGGCTTAAAGAGAAAAAACAGAATTTTTTTTTCACAATTAATGTAATTATACAAGCTATGTCACAGAGAACAAAAAGTAAATGGCTTCAAAACAGCTACTATCCCAACTAAAAACCACAATTATGGAAGAAGAGTCCATTGAGAACTATTAAACACAAGATGCAGATATACAGTCGTTTCAGAAAACCCCTAAACTTCAGATCACTAGAATCTGAGATGTTCTTGGGGAGAAAATACTAGGAAAAAAGTCTACTAGGAGAAGAATTAGTGCACACTCCCCCCATTCTTACTCTTCTTGTAAGACCCAAAACTTACCCTTGTCAGTGAAAGAAAAGTGATCTAGTACGTTCGTGTTAGTATTTAATTTAATTTTCACAGTAAAAGGAATTATTATTTTGGAGCTATGTTCTTCATCGTAACTGCAAATAATTAAAAAAATCTAAATCTGAAAGTATGATTCCTCATTTTATGTAATTAATTATTTTAGTAGCAACTGTTCTTTGTATACTTATCACAAAGTAATAGCATACCTTTTATTAAAAAATATTGAAAAACAAACACGCAATGATGCAAAAGGTTTAGGTAGGATATACGTAAAATACTAAGAAAAATACATACTTTGACATATAAGATTTTCAGTCAGGAATTAGTGTACCTGAGGAAGTGGTTCATCTACATAAATCCATTCATCTGATCCTGGTTCAATTGGTGGTGGTGGTGTCTCAGGAGAGGGAGGAGGCTGATCTAGAACTGGTAAAACCTTTTCTTCTTCATCTGTGACAGGTAAAACTTCTTCTTCATCTGCAACTGGTAATACCTTTTCTTCTTCTGGTGCTATTTCTTCAGCAGACCCTTGATATAAATGTACAATTAGTACTTCCAAATGTATTTTAAGTATCAATAAACAGAATTAGACATCTCTGTTGTTCTCACAGGTTCAAAATAATGGAACAGATACACTGTTTCATTACTTAGAACATTACTTGTTCATCATAAATATCCTCATGAACTCAGCAATGCTCAAGGATGAGTTAACACCTAAACAAACTTGACATCTATAAATCCAAGGGCCCTGATAGGATGCATCCCCAAGTGCTGAGGGAGCTCGCAGACATAATAGCCAAGGAGTTCATGATCCTCATTCCTCTTGAAAGCTCATGGAGATCAGGAGAGGTTCCTGAGTACTGGCAGAAAGCAAATGTCACCCTGGACTTCAAAAGTGGCAAGAAAGAGGACACAGGGTACTACCAGTCATTCAGCTTCACTTCAATCCCTGGAAAGGTGAAGCATATCATTCTGGAGACCATCTCTATCCACATGGAAAACAAAAAGCTGGTCAGGAGTAGTCAGCATGGATTAACTAAATGCTTGACCAACCTGATTCTCTATTCTGCTTATATGAACCTAATAGAGAAGGACAACTTGAAAGCTATTGTCCTGGGTTGTGGAGCCAGAGTTTGTATATTCTATTTTCATCTGTTTTAAAGCAGCTGGGGAGATACTTTTCTTTATCTCTGGTAATTCAAGGGGGGAGAGGCTTGATGCCTTTGAGTAATAGGCCATTAGCACCTTCCCAGCCTGTACCTTCCCCCCCCTCCGCCCCCCCAGAGCGGTGCATCTGCATTTCTATCACCCTATTGTGAGATAGATCACATCCCCCTGGCAGGGGGCAGTGGGCAGGGGGGCGGGGGGGGGAACGGCAGTTTTGCTGTCTGGATAAAGGGAGACTCACAGACAGGAAAGCTGCTGGTTTTTCACTCGATTTCCTGGGAGGAAGACTGGACCCCTTCTTGTCCATTGGACCCTTCCCACCACAACTAGACCCTTTCCTACCACCACTGGATCCCTTTTACCATCACTGGACCCGGTTCTTCTACAGGATCTTCTCTACTCCAACAGAATCACGTCTGCCACTTCAGAAGGACTTACTTTTGAACTGCTTTCAACACCCTGACCAGAAGGGTGTCAGGTTGTAGCTCTGACTCTGTCAGGGTTTTCCAAAATTGTTGTTTGTTTGTTTGTTTGCTTGTTTGGTTGGGTGGCTTTGTTTCCTATTACATTTGTATTGTTAATATTCTTAGTAGAGAACTGTTATTCCTATCACGAAAATCTTTGCCTGAGAGCCCTTGATTAAAAAATTATAATTTGGCGGGAAGGTGAGAGGTTTACATTCTCCATTCTAAGGGAAACCCCAGTTTCCCTGGCAGAAACCCATCTTTCCAAACCAAGACAGCTATCAACATAAATATGAAATTAAACTTTATTGACCCCAGGTATTATTTCTCCATAGGGAATAAATAGCCCTTAAATACATCTATACAACAATTCTAACTAGAAAATCTGAACTCCATTTTCAACAATAGGAATTTTGCTATTGACTCTAGAAGGGCCATTAATTATACACCAAATACATAAAACTCTCCTGTGAACTAGAAACTTTGCACAGGAGTAGTGGGATAAACTTTTACTGCTACAAGTGCTTTTCAAGTTTGGAGTTTTTCTTTCCCTTTTGGTGGTAGAAAACACCAAATATTTTAATTAAATAAAATTTAATTATATTTTAATATTAATTATATAAATATTTTCTCATAATAGTTACAAAAAAAAACTAAACAGTTATTTAGAGGTCACCATTGCTGGTTTACTTGATGCATTTGTCCCCTTGTATGCATCATATTTTTTCTTTTTTTTATTATTATTTTAAATGATTCTTTCTTTCTGGCGAATAAAGAGGAAAAGTGAAATAAAGATGTACCAAAAATAGATGTCAAAATCCTTCTACTTATCCATATTTTTATGCTATTACTGATAAATCACTATATGTTCATAATGGCAAATTAGACTTTCTTATGCAATTACGCAATCCCATAGATGAAAATGCTCGCTCTAATTTTTAAAGAAGGAATAAAGGACTGAATTTAATTCTTTAATTTTTATGTGAAATTGGTCCATATACTCCAAAAAGGTGAAAGCACAACAGAAAAGTTCAAAGTCCTAGTATAGTTATCACTAACTGGCAAATCCTCAGATTTTTTCAGTGACAGCAAAAATGTATAGCAATTATTAGTGTTAATTATAAAAACAAAGTCTTTTGTTACTGAACTCTAGAAAGTCAGAATATGAAAACTTACTTCTATTCTGATTTTTCACAATTTCTTCTATTATGATTTCCTTCACTGTTTCACACACAAGACTTTCTTCTGTCTCTGCATTTACTTTCACTAGAGTGTTTTGATGGACTGAAAACCATTTCTCTAATTTTGGCCACGTCTTTAGGAAGCCTGAAATTCTACAAAATCATATAAATGTATGAAATTAAAACCTAACTAATGGAAAATCAAACATTTTCTAAAATTGATAAAGAAAAAAACCAGATAATCTAGTTTAACACTAAAACAACTCCACCCACATCAACTCCTTCATTTTAAATATAAGAAAATTTTCAAAATTCTGTTGATAACTAATAATGTATTTCTTACTTTTTCATGTCACAAGTTATATATATTTTCTAATATCACAGTTAAACCAACAGTAATATGTAATATAATAGTCTGAAACAGTTAAAAGTATCAAACATTCAGAAGAAATAATAGTTCTTCATTTTGCTCTTTGTGTAAAGGTAAACATCTAGTGATTCCATTAAAATTAGAAAACTAAGTGGTTTTATTAAATGTAAAAGTGGAAAATAACATTTTACAAAATCCCTAACTCAAATCAAGTGTACTTCACTCAAGGGCAGGCACATGTGTGATAGACCTTAGATATAAGTGCACACAGACACACACACATATATATATGTATATGTACATGTATATATATGTGTGTATATATATATGCACACATATATATGGAATATATACACATAGTTCATGCAACATATACCTGAAAATTAAATTCTCCTTGGAAAAATACCCTCGAAAGTCAAAACACAAGAATTCTTATTTTCCAGGAGGATTTATATTGTGCAGAAAATGAAAATACCCTTTAGGCCCCACATTATAGAAAGGTCTAAGTAAATTCTTAACATTAAGCATGTCAGTATTGTCCTGGATCACATATGAGATTCAGCTCAGTTACATGCCTTAACACCTGACTAAAGCATTTTTTTCTATTTCATATAACTTACCTATGTAGCACCTGCTCCCTGGCCAAATCAATGTTCTCTTCAAGGATTTCAGCATCTGAATTTTGATTGCTGTTTTGTTCATCCTGAGATGCCTTTCTTTTATCTACTGTGTGGAAAACCACATATATAAGCATACATGGAAAAAGACAAATATTCAGACAGTTATTCGCCCAAACTAAGATAATCATTTTAAGAACAAATTAGTGTTCCTTGATCTTAACATTTCTTTACTTAAAAATTGGGTACCAGACTTCCTAAAAGAAAGTAATGCCAGAGAACATCACAGCAATATAAAATTAAGCTGTAAAGGACTTAAGACACTGTCCTGCCTTTTCCTCTGTTTAAGTGCATAGCCAATTACAGCACTAACATTTCCTAAAGGATGCTTTTCAGCCATAAAAATCGCCAGTTGAAGAGATGGAGCATTCCTGTGGGCAACTATTTCAGGCTTATCTACTCTATCAGTTAGAAGGTATTTTTCCAATTTTATCTGAAGTATCTACTTTTGACAATGAGCAGACATTTCATTTAACGAAAAGACAAGATATTCTCTCTTTCTGAGTATTTTTGAATTTTAAAAAGTCTTTAATTTATTTGAAATATGCCATTTTAAAAGAATTCTGATTTTTTATTTGTTCATTTGACTCTATCATCACATTTACATCTTATGAAATAAATCCTATTGTATTTCTGAGGTTATATTAAATATAGCCACATGTTCCAAGTGTTTTGGCAGCACAAAGTCTTAAAATTAGCACGACTTAAGTGTCTATACATTTATCCTCACCAGACTTTTAGCAAAAGCTCTAAAGATTTTGTCCCATCCTCACTCCTACCTATACATATAAGTTAAATGTAAATGGTTTTTTTAACTCAAACTATTTGCCATCTATGCACTGCAATGAAAACAACAAGGAAGAATCTCCTCATAATTTGAGTAACATACAACATACTAATAAAAAAGCTTTTATTTCTCCAAGGTCTAAAAATGTGTGGTCTGGAAGACAAACAGCTCTCAAAATGCCTTTGATGCCTTTGCCTTGATTGGCCAGAATTGACTTCGATTTCGGATCATTCACTGACTAACTGAAGACAAGACAAAGGCAAGACAAATCAATAGGGAATTTATTCTGGCACACTCAGGGAATGAATATTGTTTAAAATTATCTGTTTATAATTTGTCTGTTTATAATTTCCTTTTTCATTTTCTAAGTGTGCCTCCTGAAGAAAAATACTATTTACAGGCAGTCATTGGTAATGCAGTATATTCTGCATCTGTTATAACTTGTCTTTTTTTCAGCTGCTGTTTTATGTGATATCTAACACCTCCCACTGTGCTATCTCAGCTGCAGTGAGAGTTCAAATACAAAAGAGAATACAAATACAAAAAAACATATACACAAACACTTGCACACTTCTGATCTGCCTTTGACTGAAACAAACAGAAGTATCTGAAATAATCTGGAAGTATTCAAGGCATAATTAATGAAAGTGATACTGTGAGATACACAGGAATTGTGCAGTAATGCTGTTTTGCATTAATAGCTACCACTTACAGATATCTGCTTGTCATTTTACTTTGTTAATAGTAGTTGGAAACTTACACTTCACATTAGCTGCACGTTTCAGTACCAGACTGTCTGAAATATCCAATAATATAGAAACATCAAATGCAGGTGAGGTAGGAGGAGGCTTGCTAGGGGCTCTGGGATCTATAGCAAGGGACAGCTTTTCAGAAATTGGATCTTTTGCTTCTACATCAATCCCTGTATAGGATTTTTCAAATAGCTTTGCCTGATTAATTGTCATTGGAAACCCTTCCACAATCCACCCCTTCTCTGGTGGTATTTGGCTAAAAGGAAATGAAGAACCAGAATTACACAGTGAAATGATAGCATAATAATAAAACTGAAAGAACAGCTTGCTCTAGCCACGATTCATTCTTATTTCAGTATACTAAATTTTCTGATTGATACAGAATATGACAGATTATTAAACTGTAAAATAATGGATTTTAAATAAAAAAATAACATCAAGTCTAATGAAAGTGAAAAAATCAGAAACACAACTATTTTTGTTGTCTTCATAAATAAAGCTTTCAAAACCACTCTATAGAGACTGTTCATACTGTTTTAATTTCAGTTTTCTCAAATATTGCTAAACTAATAAATGGGAAAATCTATTTTATAACTTACAATATACTAATGGGAGTAATACAACTTAAATAATATTTATGTAGGAACTTAAGTGCTAACTGCACTTCAGGGTAGTTGAGACAATTTTCTGTCAAATAAGAGTAGATAAAACCAAGTATCTATACAATTTCATACGTAATGGCTTCCAATAGGATGTCAATTAGTAATTCATCGGGAACACTTTTTCCATTCTTCAGCCATTTCTGTGATGCAGCACCAAGCTGGGCACGTACAGATAACTGTGGAAGAGAGCAACGTACGTTCAGTATGTCCTTAACAGTCATTGAAATGAGTCATTGAAAAGAGTATGACTCCACATTTAATATCACATATTGTTTATTTCTATCTATTTCAATCTATTTATATCTATTTTATCCATTTATCTGGTGGTGGCTGTTACTTATCAATATTCAATAGTTGGGGGTGGTCTATTAAGGAGAATAGTTTTAATTGTAAAAAATGCCTAGTATAATTGAAATCTCCAGCTGATGCCCATGATTACACTCATAAGAATGCTGAAAAAGAAAAGCTAGAGAAACCAAGGATGTGAAGGCTATGAAATTAAAAATTAATTGTTCTGCTTCTCAGCTTATTCTGATTTCCACTACTACTGATGATTTCATACAGCAGCACATAAGTTCATTAGTTTTACAGGGACTCTTTATATCTAAGATTTGGAAGTAATTTTCAATGAGCAGTAAGCCAAAGAAATCACTGTAGAATTAAGCATTTTTAACATAAAGAAAAGAAACCTTGTCACGGAATGAATTATCTCCTTGGCAGCAGCAAGCAGAAAAAACATTTTTGCTAACTCAGAAATGTGATAGAAGACATCACATCTTATGTAAATGTGAGATTTCACAAGAAAATACAGGTTTTTTTAGAGAATAACAAGATGTACAACTCTAAACAACATAGAGAGGAGCAGATTTCCACAATAAGCTCTTTTCATATCTCAGAAAATACAGAAAATTCTTGCATTGATGTCAGAAATTCAGAATAATGAAAAGGTGTCACCATTTAACCATTTTAATTAATGTCTTTATAAAAAGCGGAAACTCAAATTGGACTCCTAACCTTGGATAGGCCATCCTGACTGTTATCCAGTTCAAATTCTTCCTGGGATGGATCCTTTTCAACAGGACAATTGTCTAGAGTAAGTTCTAAAATAAAGTTTCATGATGCTATTACTAAAAAATTCATTGCTATAGATAAAGAATAAAAGTACATGGCTTGTTATTGTTCTTTGAACAAATCAATACAGAAGGTACATAAAATTGTTAGAATCATAGGAGCATTGAGTAATTCAGGTTGGAAGTAACTTCTGGACATCATCTAGCTCTAGTACAACCTTCTGCTCAAAGTGGCATCAGTTATAAGGCCAGACAAGGTTTCTCGGTTGTTTACCCCATGTGATCTGGAAAACTTGCAAAGAAGGAGACCACACTACCTCTACAGGAAATTTGTTTCAGTACTTGGCTGTCCTCATGGGGAAAAGGCCTTGTCTTATGCCTAGGCAGAAGGGCAACAAGAAGGGCTTTTACAAGTATCTCCACAAAAGAAAGGCTGGGGAACATGTGGGCCTGCTGGGACATGCAAAAGACTGAGGTATCCCCAGGGCCTGACACATACAGAAAAATCTGCAGCAAGAAATATTTACCTGTGGTGGTTTCTTCTTGGAGCTCCTCTAGAAGATTTGGTGGTGAATTTGGTGGTGAATTTGGTGGTGAATTTGGTGGTGAATTTGGTGAGTTCTCTTGGGCCTTGTGTCAAAAATGACAGCAAATGGATTAGAATGAAAATTACATCTTACAGAAGAAACAAGCCTGTAAATTCATATTGACTCTTCCAGTTTTACCTGCCAAACCTTATTCTAAGTTTGAAATAGAGTAAAAAATTTGAAACATGCTTTTTTCCTCACACATTTTATTCCCATCTACCTGTTAGAGCCAAGACCAAAACCAAGGAATATACTTACCTCACTTTGCTCTCCAGAACTCTCTGATTCCTGTGAAATCATGCTGTGTTCACTTTTCATTTCATTTTTAAGAAAAGCTTCAATGGCGTTCTGAACCAGAGTACCAACAGATAGTACCTGAATATTGCAAACTAATACACAAAAATATTAGACAGCTACAATTTGAGTTGAGGATACACACAGAGAAACTATTACAAACAGTCTAATCAATTATTTAATTTGGGCTTCTAATGTAAGTTGTTTTCACTCCTTCTTCTCTATAACTATTTCACAGTATGTATCGATAATCACATAGCTATCTTGCTAGTCTCTTCTAAAACAAGTATCTCCAAAGAAGTTTACCAAAAGCATTTTCAAATTCTCAGTAAAGAAGTACTAACATTACAATACAATATTAACATTACTTTCAAATTCCAGTGTTTCTAAGTTTATTTTGGAATGTAACAAAGGAATGACATGCAACCAACCCCAGCAAAATACATACACATCGGAGGTTCTAGAATTATTAATGAAAGGATTTGCCCAAACAATTTTCATTGTAAGAGTGGGATTTTAACACAAATAAAAATTTTAATGAATTTTAGGCAAACAAACAACCTCTACCTTTTTCAATAAACTTTGCACAGGTAGTTTTTCCACTAAACATTTTTCCCAAAACACATCCCTTGACAGGAAATGAAGGAAATTCAGGTGAAGATTTGGGTTTTGGAGGATAGAACATCTCCATCAGTCTACGAAGCACATGACCCAATATGTTATTATTAAGAGGTTTGTTTTCACTGTTCTCTTCAGTTGGGCTCCACTCCCCTGTCATACTCTGTATAAATGACAAATCAGCAAATCTCAATATGTCTTGTCTTCCATCTTTCTAAATATATGTACTTATTCACATATGTAATACATAAAATAATGAAATTTGGATCGTATTAAATAATAACACAGTTTTTTGAATAGAACCTCATTAAAACCTATAATTATATCATAATCACTTAAACGTTTATTGGTATTCACTAATAGCTAGTTGAGAGACAAGTACTTATATACACATTTTCATAGATTCCGTGATGGTTTGCCTCTGGACGGATGCCATAGAGAAAACATAACAAAAGGTTCATGAGTTAAGGACAGGAAGAGATCACTCACCAGTTACCTTTATGGGCAAAACAGACTTGACTTGGGGAAATGGGTTGAATTTACTATGAATCAAAATCAGAGCAGATAGTGAGAACTAAAACAAGTCCTATGAACATCGTCCCCCCAGCCCACCCTCCTTCCCAAGCTCCTCCCTGCCCAGCAGAGCAGGAGAACAGGGAATGGGGGTTATGGTCAATTCATCATGTTGCTTCTGCTGCTGTTTTCTCGTCAGAGAGTGGAACCTTTAGCTGCTCCAGCATGTGATCATTCCCACAGGAGCCAGTCCTCTACCAATATATTCAACCCGAGCGATTCTCATGGGCTACAGTTCACAAACAGCTCCAGCTGAGTCCCTTCCATGTATCCATGGGGTACAGTCCTCCATGAATAGACTGCTTGAACATGGATCCCCCACGGGGATTCACAAGTCCTGCCAGCAAACCTGATCCAGCATGGGCTCCTCTCTCCACAGGCTACAGGTCATGCCAGGAGCCTGCTCTAGCACAGGCTTCCTGTGGAGTAAACAGCCTCCTTTGGGCATCTCCACCTGCACTAGTGTGGGTTCCTCCAGGGGCTGCAGATGGATCTCTGCAGCTTCCATGAGCCATGAGCTTCCATGGCTCGCAGGAGAATTTCAACAACAGCACATGGAGCATCTCTTCCTCTTTCACCACTGACCACAGTGTCTGCAGAGTTGTTCCTCTCCCATCTTCTCATTCCTTTCTTCTCTGATATTTGTACAAAACCTTATTTTTCCTCTTAAATATGTTATCACAGAAGAGTCACTGCTGTCCCTGGTTGGCTCATCCCGGGCCAGTGTTGGGTTCGTCTTTGAGTTAGTGCCAGCATTGACTCAGTTGGAGTTGCTTCCAGCAGATTCTCAGAGAAGCCATCCCTGCAGCCCCTCACTACCAGAACTTTGCTGTGCAAATTCAATACAGATTCCTATAATCACTTTTTTAATTCCATAAACATGAAAAATAATTTCAACAATACTACAGAATTAATCAGTACCAGATTTTTTGTATTAGAAATCCACTATCCTAATATTCTACATTCTAAAGTTGGGCAACATTATTGCCCAGTATCACTTATCTCTGAAAAATCCATGAACTAAGATTTCAAATATATGTATTTGCCTAACACACATTCAATAGAGAGAAAAAAATCAAAAGCCAACAACTCAAACTAATTCAAACATTAAGGGAAGGAAACACCGAGTAGAAACTTCCAGTTCACTTACCCTGAGATGAACAAAAATTTATCAGTTGTTTGATTTACTAGGTTTTACTAGTAAAGATCATTTTACTAACAATCACCCTGGAAGAATGAAAGAATGTAGTCCAAAGAATGGAACACAGAATTGTACTTTTACTCTACTAGTTTTGCATCTTATAGCACTAGGAAAGTGCTGATGTCCTGAAGTTTATGCTGTGAGAAGCTAAAAGACATTTTAGTATGCAGAATAATACAAGTCCTGTATTAATATTTATTTGGTTGGAAGATATTAAACAGCTGTTGGAAAATGTATAGATTAACAATATTTCCAATTAGTTTCTAGTTTGTCACTTCATTTTGGGTGCACAACAAAGCATTGAAGGCAAAGTCGAATGTTTCAGCAAAGAACATTCCAAGCAGGAAAAAAGGAAGAAAAAAACTGGTTCACAATGAGACTAGTAAAGCATGGGAAAAGATTGCACAGAGAGTCTGTGGAATCTCTATCCTTGGAATACTTGTAAGTTGACCAAATGACACTAAGAAACCTTACCTGACTCAGAAGCTGGCCCTACTTTAAGCAAATGACCTTGACAAAATTTTAATCCAAACAATTTTGTCATTCTATAAATTAACTATTTTATCACCGTCAATAGAAGTGAAAAATGCTGAAGTTCTACTCAAAGATAAGGTTTTGAACTCATGCTCTGGGTAGAATATGCAACCTTTTCCTGAATTTACTATCCGAATCATGTATTGCCATAACATATATTCTACTAGTAGAACATGATCAACGTTGACTTTGAACACATGCCTATTAGATAGAAAAATGCAATTTAATTATCAGCCTAAAACAAGTTTCAATTAAAATTAGAAGTCACTTCTTTTTAATCGGTAAAAACAAATAAAGTAAATACTTTGAGCTGCATAATATCTCTCCTCTATTATCTTTCAGAAGACATACCTCTTCATGTGTAATTGGAAATACATCCCTTAAAAAACCCAGATATCTGAATATCTGCACTATCTGAATAATTTTTCTTTAAACATATAGGTAGAGATGGATCTCTTGCCTTAAATTCTACTAGACCTCTAGGAAAAATTAATTCCAAGTGAAATGGGTTTCCCCATTCTTCAATTATCTTGCCCTTTTAACCAGAAGATTACTAGACTGTACCTGTCTTGACATGAAACAATTTACCTGTCAAAAACAAGTTTTCAGGCATCCAGGTGGAAGTTATGTAAGTCTTGTCAATACTTTTGAATGAAATCAGAAATTATTTCAGCAGTACCTAATGCTATGCTTGGTTTTTGGTTATTTTCTTCATTAATTAAGTGATTAGCCACAACTTATTACATGGTAGTTTCAAAAAATATTCTCAAAATAAAATGTAATATGTAATGTGCAATGGACTGATGGCACTGCATTTTCTTGTATTTATCAAATATATTTGACACTTTCAGCTGGTATGCCTAAGGTAAGCAAGGTATCCTTGAGAGATGCCAAACTGCCTGTCCTAGGCTTTTTTCACAAACGTTAGGAAAATCAGCATAACATTGCCAGAATGACCTGCCAATAAATTTTCATCTAGAAGCAAGACTTTGAAAGAATTAGTTGTTCACTTAGGTTTTTAGAAGACATAAGTATGAATTAGTGCCAACAATTTCACATTTCATAGGATGCCAGATTTTGATGAATAATGATTCAGAAAGGCACAACACTAACAACATCTGTGAATAAATTAATTATGAAATAATTTGAAATAGCCTGGCAGGAAAAAAGAGGCTTTATACGTGTCAATAAATTTTTGTGACATTCAGTGAAGTCACAGTAAGAGAAGACTACTGAGACTTCATAATGTAAATGAAAATATGACTGAAAAACTTAATTTTTCATTAGTGCTATCCTCTGTTTCCTGCCTTTTATGTCTTCCTTGTTGACTTTGTATGTAGCCCTTTTTTCACCTAAGAAAATAACTACAAAATTCATAAATGAGTAGGTACGCTCTGAATCAGAACCTTATAAAGAGACAAATCAGAAAGCACATGTAAAAAATGAAGCTGCAGTAAATTGAGCTTTCAGGCATTCATCACAGAAATACATAATGAACACCTATACTCACTGCAAAAGAAAAATGCACCAAGTGGCTCAGGATGTAGAAAAAAAGCAAATATATATTAGATTTAATTTATAAATTCCCAACAAGAAAAAGACTGGGTATTTGCCATAATTTCGTTGCTTTCTACTCATCAGGTTATTTGAAAAGTCTAAATATGTAGTGGAATTTAATTAATATAATCATGAATATAATTTTGAAAAAAACTCTACAATTCCTTCAATTTGAAATAACATCAACGTGTTGAAAAGCTGATGAAGGTACCCTGAAAAATATTTACTTGTATTCTAACAGAAGACTAAGAAAAATGTCAGCCATTTTTAATAATTTCAAAAAATGTTACTATATTGAAACAAATAGTTCATTCAAACCAATAAATCTTGTTAGAGAGCTTTCACTCAAAATTGCTGAAATTAAGAGTTCACGTTCTGTAATTACAGGTTTTGTAATACATCTGGTATCTCATTTTACTGCTTTTACTGGTTACTTTCTGTTGCCTTTCCCAATCTGGTAATATTAATTATACCTTTAAATTCCAGTTAGCTGAAAACTCATTACATTGCAATTGACATGCTGGTCCTACAGCTCAAGAAATATAATCAAGGTTATATATATAAGAACGGAACTGCTACTAACATCAAATACAAATATTAATAGTTTTCATATAAAATGTCAAGCAATGAAAATAAAATGCTTCTCTAAATTTGACACAAGAAACAAGCAAAAGAACAAAATGCAAGATCAAAGCATAAAGTTTATGATTATGAAAAAGGAAGGCGTATTATCTTCCATTATGCCTTATCAGTTTGGTGTACCTTGTATTCACCATAATCTTTTTCATCTAACAGATTCATTTTATTGAGCTCTACAATTTGTTCTGGGCTAGGTTCATCTGGCAAAGGTTGAATTGAGGCTTGTTCATATATTGGTTTTCCATTAAAAAAAAGTTCTTTCCAATCCAGCAGCAGTTTTAGTGGAACACGGCTGCAGAAAAAAGAAAAAAGGAAAAAGAAAAAAAAATAGTTTTAAACCAAAAATTAGAGGGTTGGATATTTTACAGTAGTGTAGCCAAATTTACGAGAATCCCAACCATGAAAGAAGCATATGCTAAACTAGTTATAGCTTATAATGCATCCTGTAATTATTACAACCTTTTATAAGTGTTTGTTTGCTTTTATGACAGCTGTAGGCACTTGTAGGTTTCAGTGTTTTCACAAATGTGTCATCACACAATATTTGGCTGGCAAAACTGTGTAGCAACTGTTTGGCTATCGCTCCTTTTCCCTGCCCCAAAATATTCTTTGCTTTTGTGGTGTAAAGCCTTTTCTTGCCAAAAATCTAGAGAATGTTTTCTCCTCAAAGTCAAAATTAATTCAGAATTATATGAATTAAACTTTTACTTTAGTTAGTAATTTCACTAAATTGTATGACTATTCTTTCACCTACTAAACAAGCCTAAATTTATATAATTTCCATGAAATATAATCAAGTGTATTTCATATGTTTACACTTATATTATTTTAACATACAATTACAGTAAAAAGCAGTAAGATTTTGGCATACTTTCTAATTCTGTAAAATTAAATTCAGTTAAACCACTGAATATTAATGAAAGAACTACAGCAATAAAGTCCCACTCCATGGGTTTTTAAATACTTCTATGGTACAGGCACTTGGAGATTACTGCCTTCTTAGGACCTTCTCAGAACCTGTGCAATTAGGACATGTCAGAAGAGGGAATCACAGCATGGAGAATCCAGAAGAATTTGGGCTCAGTTGCTGTGCTTTGAACAGTCCAGGCAGTTTATGTATCTTGGGAAATTCATCCCATTTGTATTGCTCTGAGGAAGTCTTCAACTAGTGAAGCAAACTAGGATGAGATGAGCAACATTCAGTTTTTAACTTTTAACTTGTTAAATTAAGAAATTTGTTAATAAGAAAGGGAATCAGCAGTTCCACAAACAGTGGCACTAGTGGACTTTGGTCTCCTAGGAATTCAAGTTAGGTGAGTTTCCAACAAACTATGCTAAGACTCTAGCATTAGTTCACCCTGTATTACACCCCAGTTAATCCTCACACAAAAATAACATCACCATTCTCACATACAAACTAATTGCAGCTGCCATGTAAAATATCTGAGAAACTACAGAATTTGCTATAAAGCTTAAACCAGTCTGAACAATGCAGCCTAATAGCTGTTATTTTTGCCTAGCAGCTACATACTCACTTGTTTGTCAGTTGACGATATTCTCCTACTTTTGTCGACAAATCAATGATTTGGCTTATCATTTCCCAACATAGAGAATAATGCTTTTTATAGCGTGCCTTAGCTCTTTCAGCAGCAATTATCTTATGGTGTTCTCTTTCTCTGGTTATTTGTTCTTCATTATCAATAGTTTCTTGTTTTGCAAGAGCCTAGAATTGTTTTAAAGGAGTGAATTTGAAACTTCAATGAAAATGAAAGTGCAGAGGTACACAGCCCTGAAAATGAAAATTAACTTGTTCCTTTAACTTAAGAAAATTAGCTCAATTCTCACCACTGTTGCATAGCCAGCAGGCAGACTAACACATAAACAAATCTGAACATTTTTATTCACTCTATAAATTCCCATTTGTTTGCTTTCTAAAACAGAACAAAATAAAGGAGAAACTCATTATTTCTTTTTATAAGAAACAGTTTAAGACATATTCAGTCCTTGAAGGCAGTGAAATTGCAGCTTTCAGTGTAACAACTCATTTATAACATGTAATTTATATTACTAGATTCTGATCTTCAAATAATTTCATATTATTTATGCTGCTCAATCTTTGAAAGATTTCTGGTCATGGTAGAAAAATATTAGTAGTTCCTGTGGTGGTGTGCTCCATCACCACCTCCTGAGGTGGTGGCTGAAAGCACACTTAAAGAGGTGATGTAATCAGTAGCTATAGCTGCTGATTACGCAGGACTCCAACTGTGTTGGAGGATTTGGAGTTGCTGATCATTTTTGACATAAGAAAAATAAAATTTCTTATATTACATTATGGCCTACTATGAGCACAGCACTTGGCAATTTTCCACAGATTTTTAAGTCCTTTTAATCAACTTAAAGCTTCAAAGCAGAAATTAGCGCTCATGAGTGAAACTACTCCAGCATTTGTCAAAATCAGACTTTAACAGATCATATCTAAATGAAATTGAGAACAGGACCTTAGGTTATTGTCCTGTTGCCTCTGTGAGACTGTGTCTTTCAAACTCAGCACATAGATATGTTTTCCTACAAAGTTAAAATCAGTATGGAAGAAAAGATCAAAATCAGACTTTCACGTGCTCAGCTTTACCCCTTATTACAAGATCATAGAATAGTTTGGGTTGGAAGGAACCTTTAAATGCCACCCAGTTTGAACCCACTACCATGGGCAGGCACATCTTTCACTACATCAGGTAGATCAGCTGTTCCTTCTCCCCGCAAAATTCCCCTAAACTTTTAACACAGGATAAAATGCAGTCTCACAGTTACACTTACATCCTTATTGCTTATAGCTGTGACTTTGAACAAAGATAAAAGAATACATTTATCACTAAATCATCATGTCAGAAAAGTCCTGAAGTCTAAAAGTTGTCAACATAAATTTTCATTTTGTAACATGAGGGTATTCTAGCACTCCTGCAGCAATTCAGAGATCAATCTTTTACCGCTTCTCTGTCAAGAGCTTCCTGGAACTCCTTCTGACGTCTTTCTTCATATTGCTTTTCCCTGAAAATTCTGTTTTGCCTTAGCACCTCTTTCTCATGCCGAACATGCATGAGTTGAGCAGCAATCCTCCGCTCCTGCTGAGATTGTTTCATTAGTCTGTAAATGACCTGCTCCTCCCGGTAAGCCTTCTACAAGATAACAAAATAATAGTACTAAGTACAACTGACATACAATTTCCTAGAAAACTCATCAGTGTCTAATATGAGAAATAGGAATGCTGTCATATGACAGCATTCACCTACTTATATGGGACATAAATTCAGAACAACATTTGTATCTATTTATTAGCACAATTTTCACAAACTATGTAAGAATTCGAAATATGTCTTAACTGAAATACTCAGTAAAAATACATCTGGTCAGACTAACTCCATTTTAATGTGGTTATTTCCCATGTGCAAAGAAACTGCATCATATTTCAAATAACAGCTTCTTATCTGAAGATATACCCTTTCCTGAAATCATTAATTTAACCTTGTTATTCACCAGTTCCATTCACAGCCATAATCTACAGCATCCTTGAACAATCTATTTTCTACAGATTTGAATTTTTTTCTTCTTTTGGGGGAATTGGGTAATTATCTTCTCCATTCTTCCCTATTCAGCAGACTGGGACTATGAGAAAGAATTCAGAACAGAGCAAAATACAAGACTTCTGGGTAATATTTCCAGTGTCCTCGTTGGTACATGAATATATTACACTATGCAGTACTAAAGGAAAATCATTCTGAAGCATTGCTTGAGACATGGTCTGTATGCACAGAGACTTTGAAGGCTGTGAATTGTTATTTTTCAAAGTATTCTTGAAACATAATAGTATGTTCTCACTGCTCCACTTCTCCACACTGTTCTTAGTATCTAAACTAATGCTTAATCTAACCTAATGTTTTGCCTCACTGTAACAGTCCAAAACTCCTTTTGAGTTTTGAACAAAAACATCAGCTTGCCTTGTAAGTGTCATTGCCCAATAACAGGATTCTAGAGGAAATTTCTGATTTGCTGAGTATTTGCTTCTGCTGCATCAAAACTGCTATAAAATGTATTCAAATTTAAGGACTTAAACTGGGATCTGACTTGAGGATCTAAATTTCATTTTCCTGCAAACAGAGGCACAAGTAAAGTCAGTTAGTAGTAATAGAAAAAGAACTTAAAAAAAAAAAAAAAAAAAAACCAAAAAAAAACACCACCAAAACACAAAAACCAAAAAAAACCACCAAAAAACCCCACCACCAAAATAAAGTATCACTTCTATTTTCTTTCATTCTGGTTTACTTTTTCATCAGCTGTCTGTGACAGAGAGGGAAAAACACCTTATGTAACTTTACTTACAAATGAAAAATCCAACTTGATTACACGTATTATTTCTGAAAAAATTCTACAAAGATATCTGGATCTGTCTTACAAAATGCAGCTAGGGCACCTGTACTAGAATTCTAATGCAAAGCATGACTGCTGCAATTGCAATAATAAGAGCAAGAACTTTCTAACAAATTTAAATATTTATTGTTGATGTTGGGGAGAAGCTAAACAAACAAAGAAACAAACAAACAAATCTCTTTCCATATTTTTAAAGTTCCTTTCCCTTCACAACTGCTTGGAATAAAGTACATTCCAATTAAATTCTGGTGAACAGAAAATATTAAGTTAATATAAAAATATCTTAACATTTTCCTTATTTTAGCCAAAATGTGGGCTTTGCCCTCAGCTTTCCTAGTACTGAGTCTCATGACACTTTATGACAGTCCTAGTGACCAATGTACTCTCCTCTCAGACCTTAATCGTAAAGCCCTCCACCTGGATTCTTTGTTATCTCTCTACAAAGTTTTTCCCTTAATGAGGATCTAATTTTGAATGTGGCTTGTTTTGCTCTTTATCTGTAGTGTACTATTTGTAAGTTGTTTGTCTATGGAGGGAGTTATCATCATACATACAAACGAAATGGAAAACAATGCAGTCATAACAAATTCATTTTATATGTCATTTGATATAGCTTAGACGATGAAATTTTCCAATAGTACTGCCTCCTGAAGAGTTAATCTGTTCATTTCTTCTTACCTTCATAAACTCAAGGCAATAAGAGGAGGCAGAGTGCCCTTTGATGCCTCAGTTCTATTCACTGTTTCATGGTACTTAGTATTTCAATTAAGATTTCAAAGAAAAGCAGAGGTTACACAGTTTACTTCCTATTGCAAGCAAATATCCTTAAATCTTTTTTCATTAGTTGCTGCTTACCCTCAACCACAAATTATTACAGCTGTAATAAACCTTCATCTGTAGAAAACTTATGATAAAATCCTTATTTGCAGGGAATTGAAGGAGCCACCCTAACAGAGCGGTCATTTGTCATATTCCAACTATCAATTGTTTAGCACAAACAGTTGGTCCAGTGAGAAATTAAAACACCTTCTCTAGAAGAATTTCCTCTTCATAAAGGAATTTGGAACATGCTCATTAAGAACACTTCACAGTAGCCAAAACAGACCTTCTCTTTTTAAAAGGGTAGAGAACTTCCAATATTTTAAATGATCAAATACTTTGGCATGCTCACTAGGCCTAAAAAGAGCCAGTGGGAAATTTTTGAGGAACAAGAAAAACAGAAAAGGCAACTCAAAACTACACAACAGATAAATAAGGATTCAGACAACTAAACTCCAAACTCATAGTTTCAAAAAGGATCCTCATTGGATAGGGGAGTGCAGCTTTAGTAGCTATCCTTCATACAGAAAGGAAAGCACAAAGCACTCAAGCCAAAGGCTGGCAAGCTTTGAAACTTTTGACCATACAAGGACACAAAACAAAATTGCAGAAAAAGTTTTTAATCTAACATTTTTTATCATCATCTTCACAAAGAATTGTGAAGAGCTTGAAGAAATCATAAATATCACAAATGGGACAATTTAATAATACTTTGAAAAACTACTATTAAGAAGGCATAATAGACACTTTTCCCAGTTTACCTACTTAAGACAACAGTGGCATCCAGTGGCCAAACATTAGCGTGTTTATGTTTCCTGTTGTTCATACATAGTTACTATACCATGTTCTTTTATTTTTCTATTTCCTAGTTTGAATTACGTATCAGTGAGACAATTCTGTGCTATTGTGTCATCATAAATTTATGACAAAACTTAGAGCTTAGCATACATAAACCTATTTGATTGACAAGTAATAAACTAGTAACAATTTGTTTCTCCTCCCATTTTCACGTTCTTAATTTACTGTTGATAATAAATTATGTCTGATAACTTTTTAACTCAGAGGCATAATTTGAACAGAGCATTAAAAATAACAAGTATGAATCATCAGTAATTTGTTGAAATGGTGGAGATAAAGGTTCAGTTGGGATGAAGCCATACAACTGTCAAATACTTTCAACACCTGTCTGTGAAAAACTGACTGGCATCATGCTGTGCTCCACCTAGAGTACTGTCATGTAACTGTGAAGTATCTTCTCTCCCAGGCTCCAGCTTGAAGAGTGCCAAAAAAAGAAGGATTTGAACAAGATTCTTTTAATAAACTTTTATAAAACATGTTACAGCACTCTAAAGGGATTAAATTCCTTTCACTTTGAATGATTCCATGCTGTGTTCAAGATTTATGCAGTGGAAGTAAAATTCAGACTTGAATGCATATAAACACTGCAATTGAACTTTTCTGGTTCAATATTTATTACAGGGAAAAAGAAATCTTTAACTATTTTCTATATTTATTCACTTTTTAAAGAAAATACCTTGGTTTGCTTCCCACTTCTCTTAAGTAACATCTAATGTCTGAAGTCTCACAAAGTTGTAACAAAACAGTTTTTCCTCTGCTAATTTAGAACCAAATTACCACTAAACAGATTCTCTGATATGGTCAGATTACTGTTTCAGTCAAATGTTTATTTGTCCTTCCTTCTAATCTCAGCAGTCTGTGATTTCAATTGTCCATATAGCAAAGCTGATTTTTCTTCCTGAGAAACTAGGAACTTGCTAGTTTTTACTTGATTTGGAGCCTCTCTGGAGCCAGTCAGATCTGCTGTATCCACCAAGTGCTCCAGAGACTGGTAGCCATGGCTTTTGGAATCAATGGTCCACACTGTTGGGGCTGCAAGAGCTTAGAGCGTTTAAAGAGCAAGTTTTGGGACTGGAGTGATTTCAGGCAAGCAGGTTACATATCAACAAGAACATGATATAAAATCTCTTTGAACTCAGAGACAGGATTTATGGAGAGATGGACTCTTGGTCTAAGCCACTACAGGTATTTTTCAAGAATATAGATCTGAGATAGATATTGAGAAATATCTAACTTCCAGATGTTTATCCCAACAGATTAAACCTTTCCTTAACATTTCCAAAAAATCTCTAGACATTATGTGCCAAGGCTTAAAAATATATACATGTGCAATACCTTATATTTTCAGATACTATACATCTGAAATGCTACTATAATGAAATATTATTATTATTATTATTACTAGTATTATTACTACTAATAGCAGTAGAGATAGGCTCAGCTATACATGTTCAACACATATGATCTAAACTAAAGACTCACAGGGAAATACTAAAATGAAAAATAACCAAAAATCAAAAAAATCCACTAAGTTACAAGGCTGTGTTTTGATACTATCATTATAAAAGAGACAATCTGTGAAATTAGTAATCTAAAAGCTGCTTTGTAAAGGAGGAATATATGAAGAAGAATCTTAAAAGCCTTGTGCTTTATGGGACAGGATTCAAATGTAATAATCTGCAAAATTCATTTTTAGACACGACACAATCATTCTCCAGAGACATATCTTCTATTTCGTAACACATCAAACACCGAATCTCTGACCTGCAAATAAAATTTTGATTCTTTGTATCATCCAGCACAATCATTTCAGAATTCATCAGTCCAGATCAAATTCATGTAACACATTTGTAGATACAGGTTTTCAAACAAGGAATGCCATGTTTCCTTGTTTTTAAATAAGAATCTTCTTTAGAACCAGTATACATTTTGATACCATGGAATGTTCAACTTTTGGGGGAGGGAGACAGGGAATAGAAGGGAGGTCTGGAATGCATTTTTATTAATTTTTGTTTTGCTGCCTTAATTTTATCCTTTTATATCCTTTTATCCTTCATCCTTTACCATTTTATCAGTATCGTGTATGATATAAGGGTGGTGATGAAGAACAGCCAACCTTCCATATTTTTCAAGGGTTGACATAAAAGATATTCAGACATAAGTGTGTAAATCCCTTTATTCCCTTCAAATTTTCTTCAGCCTCCAAGAAATACCCATTTCATATTTATACGCATATTTTAGATTACTAATTAAATGCACAGACTATGTACTTCAGCATAAAATTTCCCACCTCTTGAGCCTCGTGTGCTGCTAACTGATCCACTAGCATTTTCCGTCGTCTCTTTGCTCGTTGTTCTCTAGCGAGGCTATCCTCCTCTACACGTTTTTGAATTTTCCTTATATAGTCATCATCTGAATAAATATTTAACAGCTCAGTTTTCGTCTCTCGTATAGTTTCTAGACTTGTTTCTTGAAACTTTTGTGTTTGCAATAATTCTTGCATATCACTGATTGAAAGAAGAAAGATAGGAATTACCATTCTTAAGGGTCTCTTCATACAGATGCCTATACAGTTATGTGCAAGTCTAACAAATGTAGAACATCACTCTGCGGGCTCTGTGGCTACTATTTCTTGATGCTCTTGTGCCCTGCAATGTCCACTAGGTCCAGAGGAAGGTTCTGACTTGAGCCAACTAATCACTACTTTCTTTGTCGATACAAAGCCAAATCCCACAGAAACAGGAAATTAGGATGACATAGAATGTCAAAGAAAGATGGGTTACTCTTCAATATAACCACACACACTGAGGAGTTTTGTAGCTATTAATCACAGGTTTACAAACAGAAATATCCACAGTATGAATGAATGTCACACCTCTTGAGCAGGGTATGTATATCACTAAGGGTGACAGAATGAAAATTACTTGCAATAATTCACAAATAAATCAACATGTGGATAAGTTTTAGAATAAAAGTTACTTATTTTCCCTTTGAAATGTGTTATTGTGTATGCACATTCACAACCATTCCAACCTTGCTGCAAGGCTAGCTGACCTTACCGACCCAATGACTAAAATGAACAAGGAAAAACACGCATTTTGAGCCTTTTCTTGCTGCACATGTGGCAAAAAGTAGTGAAGGAAGCTTGAGCCATGCCTACTACAACTAAACTCAAAGACACCACAAATGTGTTGGACCTGAAATCAGTGCTAGTGTGACATTTAATCAAAGGATAATCACAGTTTAAACTAAATGAGACATTATTCTTTCTTCAAGTAGCTGTCTACATAACAGACACCTGAGGTAGGATCCTGCCTATTCTTAACAAATTATCATCCAAATGTTACCTGTCAATCACATGGCTGTGTACTGCAGAGGCAGTTCCTGTCATAGACCTCTCAAACTTTTCTATCTCCTTGTATATGTTCTGAAGAAATAACACAAAATTTTATGTTTCCTTTCTCTTCACAAAGCAACATAAAGAACATTCAATAAAGCAAGTCCTAGGGAATTACTTTTATGTATTATGTTAGTATGTATTATGTTAGTATTTTATGTTAGTACAATAGAAATGCTTATACTGAAAATACAGGCATCAGCTAACCAAGAATAAAGGCAAGATGATTTCATCTTACACCTTTCTCTTCCTTACCCTCTTCCCCTTTCCCTGCTACACCTGCTTCCACCAGCCAGAAAATCCTAGAGTTTTGCAGCTGTTCTTTCTGCAAGATAATTCTAATTTTGCATAGGGCTCTAGCAGAGAATTTGATTCTCACCATATGGGGAACAGAAAAAAGATACTCTGGAATATCATCTGCTTTAGATTTAGTAGCTTGAGTATATCCCTGATAGTTATTCAAGTAACTGTCTTACTATAGGTTACTAAACTCGAGATTTAAATACATCTGGTACTGTTGCCCAGTTATAAAAAGTGGCAATATTTGCACCCCTAATGACAGTACAATTCATGAACCTGAATTACAGTCCAGGAAGTTTTTGGTACTAGAAAATGCAGATTTTTTTTTTAATTGCTGCATCTCTTGATTTAAGATTATTATTAATTGCAGCTGTTACTAGCATTTAATAAGCAGACAGTTTCATAGTGTGTTAGAGAACAATTCAAACATGATGGTGCAAAATGTTATTATGCACAAATCAGAAAGGAACATTAATGTTTTTATTTAATGTATTCTTTCCAGTAGACTTATAGCTACTCTCAGCAATCAAATTACTACCTAAATATGGTATTTATTCAATATGAAATTTCTCTTACATCAAAACAATTCTTATTTTAAAAAACCTGCAAAATCATAATCATGCAAAATATTCAGCCTAATTTTCACTAGTTGAATTTATATAATTTTGACAGTAAGCAGCTCTTGGATGGTGCAAGTACAGTATTTTTAACCATAAATGTTCCCAGAAATCATGGGGTTTGAGTTGATGTAATTAGCATTAAAAAAATACAGATGATAATTACCTCTGCTTCCCTTTTCTTCTTTAAGAATCTTTTGGCTTCACAAGATTTTATGGTGGGTCTTGATGGCTGTTTTTGAATCTGTATAACAGCTGTTTGAATCCTGGCCATTATTTCATTTTGTCTCCTTCCTATGTAAGGCTGATATGAAGCAAATACAATTAAACCAAAAATTATCTTCCAGGAAGAAAGTAGGAGAGATTATCAGGCTCCAGACTTGAGCAGAAGAGTGGTGCTTTATAGGCTTTTCAGGGCTTTCATTGAATTCTAGTTCTAGTATGGTACCTGTTTCAGGCCTGAATATAGCACAGAAAATAAGAATACCAGTTTCCTGGCACAGAAACTGACAATACCATTAGGTAACAGATAACACTAGCACAGATGATCAAGAAGTAACAAACATATAAAGTACACTCATTTAAAGTGGACCAGACATGAAGGCAGGTAAAGGAGGAATAAAGAAGAAAAACAGATTTTATAAAAAGAAGTTAAAGATAGTTAAAAATATATAATACATCAGAAGAGATATTCCGAAATTTTCTTTTAATATGTTATTTTGAATATTTTGTTCATTGCTTGTATTTTTTTTCTAGATACATGAAGATTTTTCCTTCTTGTTCACATAGTGGCAATAGAAGAGCTTAATAACCACAGCAAAACTCTCTCCCTTCATTAACCACATAAAATACATATCAGTCAATGACTTTGTCAGTGTGCTTCCCCACCCTGATATCTGATAGTTTCCTCTATATAAACTATAAACTCTGCTTTGGATGAGTGTTACTGTGTCTAAAGAAATTTGTTCCTCCTTTTTTACTTCATCAGAATAGCTACACAGAAGTACAAGATGTTCTGGGGTCATACCCACTATAGATGCCCTTCTCCTGTCATTTCCTGCTTTTGTATAACACTCCATCCTTTTGTCACAAACGAAAACCAAAACAAAGCTCTTTTTACAAGGACATCTCAAATGCATACAAGCTGTGATACGTACACTTTGTCTTCAGATCTATAAATATTTTCCATGCTTGAAAAGATGCAAATACTCTCAACTTAAAATGATTTTTAAATAAGAACGTTTTTTGAAGGTCTCATAAGAGTACATTTACTTCCTTTCCACGCACATCACTTTTCTTCTTTCTTCTATAAACATGAATGTGTAGCACAGAATCATGAAGTATTCACATTGTCTTTAACTAACTCATTAAGCACATAACCTTCAGAAAATACCTCTTCAGAAGACTATAAAAACAAGTAGTCACCTTTTCAGATTTTTGGGCTCTTTGCTCCTCTTGGGGTTTCTGAGCTCTAGAGGTTCTGAGTTCTTTCAGTCTGGTCTTTAACACTTCCAAGGATAATCCACAACTTTTCTGGGCAACCTGTGCCAGTGCCTCACTCCCCTCACAGTAAAGATTTTTTTCCTAATATCTAGTCTACTACATACTACTACTACTACTACTACTACTACTACTACTACTACTACTACTACCTACTTTCTTCCAGTATGAAGGCAGCCCCCAATTTCCTTTTGCTCCATGCTCATAAAAAGTCTTTCTACATCTTTCTTGTAGGTTCCCTTCAGTTATATCAGGTACTGAAAGACTGTAATTAGGTTACTCTGAAGCTTTCTCTTTTCCAGGCTGAACAATCCCAATTGTCTCAGCTTTTTCTCATAGCAGAGGTGCTCTATCACTCTCAAAATCTTGGTGGCATCCTCTGGACTCATTACAACAGGTCCCTGTCCCTCCTGTGCTGGGACCCCAGAGCTGGATGCTCCAGGTGGGTCTCACCAGAGCAGAGCAGAGGGGAAGAATCGCCTCCCTCCCCTGCTGCCCACGGGGCTCTGGGTGCAGTTCAGGACACGTTTGGCTCTCTGGGCTGTGAGTGACATGGCCGGGGCATGTCCAGCCTCTCACCCACCAGCACTCCCAGGTCCTTCTGGGCAGGGCTGCTCTGGGTCTGTTCATGCCCAGCCGGTGCTGATACCAGAGGCTGTTCCTACCCGGGTGCAGCACGAGCACTTGGTCTTCATATATCTCATCATGTTGCCACGGGCCCACTTCATGAGCCCATCCCTCAGTTCCCATCCTGCTGCCCGTCTACTCAAGAGGTTGTGGAGTGAGAAGTGAAGAATGAAGCAAAAAAAGTTTAATATCTCAGCGTTCTCCTCCTCCGTTGTTATCAGTTTTCCAGCATTGTTTATTGACCTTCCTTTTCTGCTTAACATACCTGTAGAAGCTCTTCCTGTTTATTTTTTGCAGTAGCCCTCACCACTCCATACCTACCTTGGTTATTGCAGGATGGAGTGCAGTATAAATATGTGGAGAGACATGCAACAGAATGAACCAAACCACTGTGGCACAGAGCTTGACATATTTATAAATAGGTTTCCTGGGGAAGAAATTAGTCTGAGTTCATATCGAGACCGCAATGCAGTCTGCAATCTGTACTCCTAAAAAGAGTAAAAAGGCAGCTGCTGAATAACGACTAGCTTTTGTTGTTATAATGTTTTAAGTCTGGAGAAATCTTGAAAACAGAGCAGGCAACACAGAATGAACAAAAACCAAGAAACACAGAACACAGAAGACCAATATCTGATTGAGTTCCCGATAAGCTGTGCAAACCCACTGTATAAGACATAGCAAAGAACTGCTTCTTCTCCTTTTAAGTACTGGGTTTTGAATAGGAGGTTTACAAAGTAGAAAGGGAAAGCACACAACATGCTTGAAAGATACATGTAAATATGCTACCTTTTTTGTATTTATACAAAACAGACATAGTTAGTTACCTGTCGATTTCCACTTTCAGTAGACTTCAGCTTTGCAGTTGCTGCAGGTCTCATTGCTTCCAGGGCTACTCCAGTGAGCTTTGCCTTCCTCTTTTTTTCTAAAGCAATATACAATTCATATAAAAGATTTGTTGCAGCCCCATGCTGTCTTGTCATGATGTCTTGGGCCATATTCTCATTAAACTGCACACCAAGCAGATGAAGGGTGGGTTCCAGGCGAGAAAAATTGTTAATTTTTGCATCTGCACCTCTATATGATTAAAAACAACAACAACAAAACAAACAAACAAACAAACAAACAAACAAAAAACAAACCAGAACATAAACTTATTTTCAACTCCAACCTGCTGCATCAAGCATGGTAATGACACTTATAACAAGATCGGAGTAGGAAAAACCAACCTACAGAGGACTTCCTTAAATAACATGATACATACTTTGGCTTAAGTTTTATAATGCTGTACAGTTAACTGCATTCATTACTATGCATAACTTTTTGAAAAGAGAAAGACCACATTGGATTATATAAATTCTGATACACATGTACAAGAAGCACATCTAATAGCAAAAGCTAATCTGCAATTGCAGCCAATGGTATACCATCCACCAAACACACAAGGAGTTTGAATGAAGTTTCTGTATTACCTGTAACAATCACTCAAACTCTTACCAGTTAAAACATAAAAATTACAAAAAAAAGGTCTGTATTATCTATTAACCCTAACAACACTTCAACATTTTTTTCTCCAAGAAAAAAGAAATGGACACACAAGTTAAAGCAATGTTAAAATCTAAATGAGCAATTTACATTTGAAACTAAAATAGTGGCTTGCAGGCTAATATTTCTTTTGATATGTAGGTTCTCATGAAGAAAATCAAGATCTCAAGATCAACAGACACATAGGGCAAAACCCAGTAACAATAAATTATGAGTTTATAGCCATCGGCACATCAAATTTCATCAGACATATCCATAACTTCAGTCTGAGTCTGAAGATCATGCTTTCTATACTGCTCTATTGCTTGAGTTCACAATATTCCTTCACACGGACCTACAAGCTTTTGAGGTCAACCAAGATCCAGTATAATTCCACAGAAATGTCTAATTTTACCTGAAGACCTTCTGGTAACATGGTATTCATCTTATTTCTAGATTAAACTGTCCAGCAGCTCATTATTCTCATTGTAACAGTCCATGCTTTATTTCTTACACACTTATACTGAACTGAAGCTTACAATTATTGAGCATTTTTCTGCCATTGATTTAAAGTTAAGATGAGCCCTTTTGCCAAAAATCATCTGACATGCATTGAGAACCTCTTAACTTTTTATTCTGTGAGGCTGACAGGCTTGTACATCTCCACTTCTCCCTCCTTGCATTCCTTGAAGAGAAGAGCAGCAGTTGCAGTCTCCTGGTCCTAGGGATTCCCCCCCATAACAACAAACCTTCAAAGATTATTGAGATGGCCCAGCAACGACATGGCACATACTCACACAGCCTGGGTGAGTATGTGCCATCAGGTCCCATGGACTTGCACATTTCCAATTAATTTAAATGCTCCTCAAACTGTTCCTTCTCCATGGGTAAATTCTTCTTGCTGCAGACTTTCCCATATGTTTGAGGGCTTTGGGATACCTTAATCCTTTGCATGTCCCAGCAGACCCACACTTTCCCCAGCCTTCCCTTTGCTGTGGAGATATCTGTAAAAGCCCATAATCCTGTCTTCTTAGCACTTCCTTAATTGCATGCATACACTTGGGGTGGGCAGCCTTCTGCACTGTCTTGCTGCTCTTATTCACATCACCTTCCTCTTGCTTGCCAGTCTAGGCCATCACTTCCTCTCTTGCTTGTGACTACACATCTCCATCAATACTCATTCCTAGTTTAAAGCTCTCCTCACCAGGTTTGCCAGGCTGTTGACAGTGATTTCCTTGTCCAGCTTGGTCAGGTGGATCCCATCTCTTCCTAGCAGTCTTCCCTCGCAAAAGAGGATCCTATGACTAGGAAAAGTAAGTCCCTGTGGTGGACAGCAGATGCACAACCACTTGCTGACCTGTAGAACCTATCCATTCCTCATCAGCTCATTCATCTGCAGAAGCAAGGAAAATAAATACTTGGGTCCTCATGCTTTCGGCTCCAGGTCTCTGGCAGTATCCTTGGTGTCCACAGAGAAGAACAGTAGGGATATTAGTGTATGGGCTGGACAAGTTTCTGCAGCTCTGGACTGAACCTTCTGAATGCAGCAAACCTTCTTGGCTAGCGTGTGGGGTCAGCCAACCGCACTTCCATCTCCTGCTGGAGAAAGTCTCCCACTGCTATCCTCACCTGTTCCTCCTGGTGCTCCAGAGTTGTTTACACTTCACCTGCTCAGACGTTTTGTTACACAGTGCTACCAGTACTTATCTGCTACCACTGCAATGAACCTTTTCTGCAGCTATGGTTCAGCAGGAGGAGCAGACACTTTCATTTTCCTCATAGAAGTCACCAGCTGCCAGTCACCTCTAACACAGAAATTCTGCCTGCCTCTCACGCAGCACAGCTGTGGGTCCCAGTTCCTGTATCTGCAGTGTCTCAGAGAAGATCCAGTGTACTGACCTCATTCTGCAGCAGCTTGACTTGATAACACAGCTCCTCCATAAGTACACACCTCTGCAGGCAAAGCCACCACCTCCTGCTGATGGAGGCACTCCCATCAGTCTGAGACAGGGAGAATTGATTCCTTTCACTGGAGAGAAATTCAAGTTGAGGTCTCTGACACTCTGAGCAGTTGTTCCAGTGGGTACTGGGTATCATGCCCTGTCATGCATCCTCATCTTTGCTAAGCACACATAAACTGTTCTCAGCAGTGTTTCCAATCACTTCTTGCACCTGCTGAAGTGCATCTTCACTAAATACACCTCTCTAATCACCTGGACAAGAACTCAAAGCACCCTTTTATTGGAAAGAGTTGAGAAAACTAGTTAGAAGTTGCTAGAGCTTACTAGAAGAAATAAAAGACTCCTGAAGCTATTTTTCCCAGCAACAGCAGGCACTCTAAGAATTATCTGGTGTTTTCCAATGACCACGGAAATTCCTAAGAGATCTAGAAGTCCTAGAAACAGAGTTCAAAAACTGCTTGAGAAACTGCTTTTTTGTTGGCTGCCTTTATTAGCTGTGCTCAACCTGGTCTCCTACAATTTGGTGGGACTTGGGATAGGAAAGAGTGTGAATACATGAAAAGTTCAAAGAACATAAAAGCAGAGGTTCAGAAGAAACAAAAGGATTTTTACAGCCTGGAGCCCTTGATGTACATGTACATTATGGTCTGACAAAATACAGCTTAAGCCAACATCATGAATTGCATCGTCAATGTATAAAAGCTCACAGATATGCACAAAATTTTTCAAGTTTTTATTTTACAATTCTTCTTGATTATAGATACTACACCAGATTACTTGTAAACTTATAGATTCTTATATGATCTCCTGCCAGAGCTCCACTCAGAGTCTCACATATGTTTCTCCAACATTTTCCTTTTAGTGAAGATGTTACAGTCACCACCACCACACAACTCTGTATTCCTTACTCTCCTCAGATAATGGGAAGATTTCCACTATTCCCAGTCTTACAAACATCTGTGAAAGCTTTTTTGAACCTTTAGTCTAATCTGGTACTTTTGTAGTTACAATACAATGCATAATTTTCTTGAAGAAGTACAATTGATTTATCTGGAAATACAGAATCAATTCATGCATCAAATATATGGAGCTTTTGAACTACTGAAAAATATTTTACATCTCAATAAATTCTATACTGCATTCGCAAATCCTAGCTGAGAAAATACATATTTTGTCTACTTTATGTAAGAGACAGGTTACTTTATATAGGAGACCAAATGTTATCCATATGTACTAACCTGTTCTGTGAAAACTGTTTAAAGTCATCCTGAAGACCATATTTGTGTAGAAGTTCTCCTAGGAGGTAGCCAGTAGAAAATTCTTCTGGAAATGATCCTGGAACTACATTTGGGGGTTTTGTGATTTTTTGGGGTTTTTAAAACAAAATAATTTAAAGAATTTAAATGTTAATTTTAATAAAACTTGTTATTATGTTTATAATGAAACTAAATCCAAAGTTTACTGAATAAGTCAAAGAAATTTTAGGAGACTGATCTAGCAGTAATAGTTTTCAAATCACAAATAGATACACTTTCTGTCATTTTGCAACATCAGCTTCACACAGTACTTTCTAATTTTCAGTCTTAAAATGCTAATATCATCATAATTATCTCTAATATTGAGAAAATATCTATAAACTATAATTAAAATTTCCATACAAGTGAAAAAAAAAAAAAAAAGGAAGCTAGCTCTAATTCTCTAATTTGCTCCTCTTCATACAATCACAGATTCACAGAATATGCTGAGTTGGAAGAGACCCTTCAGAATTCAGTCCAACTCTTGGCCCTGCACAGCAAACCCTAAGAGTCACACACTATGGGCCCGAGAGCATTTTCCAAAAACTTCTTTAGCTTTGTCAGGCTGGTGCTGTGACCAACTGCCCTGGGGAACCCAACCACCCTCTGGGGAAGAACCTTTTCCTAATACACAACCTAAACCTCCACTGACACAATTTGGGTTTTCCCAAGACAAGCCAATTCCCTTGGATCCTGTTGGTGGTCACCACAGAGATCAGTGTCTGCCCCTCCCCTTCATGGGGCAGTTGTAACTGCAGTGAGGTCTCCCCTCAGTCTCCACCAGGCTGAACAGACCAAGTGACATCAGCCTCACTCTTCACACGGCTTCCCCTCAGACCCTTCACCATCTTCTTGACACTCCTTTGGATGCTCTCTAATAGTTCAATGCCTTTCTTATACTGTGACACCCAAAACTGCCCCCAGCACTCGAGGTGAGGCTGCCTCAGTGCAGAGCAGAGCAGGACAATCCCCTCCCTTGGTGGTGACGCTGGGCCTGATGCCCCCAGGACAAGGATGTCCCTTGTGGCTGCCAGGGCACTGCTGGCTCGTGTTCAGCTCACCACTGACCAGGAGGCCCAGGTCCCCTTCTGTGGCACTCCTTTCCCAGCATCTCATTCCCCAGTTTATTCACATAACAAGGGTTGCCCCATCCCAGATGCAGAATCTGGCACCTTGTTAAACTTCATACAGTTGGTGATTGCCCCTCTCTCTTATTTTCCTGAGGGTTTTGATCTCTCCTTGCAGACCAAATGCTTTTCCAATGGCAGCACAACACCTGCCATTAAAAACAAAGTGCTATTTTCCAAACATATTATTTTTTTTATTCTCTAGAGTCCTTATTAGCAGTTTATGTTTGAGCAGCTTCCATCTCCTGAGAGCATTCCTTGATCCCCTCATCCCTTGAGGAGAATTAACTTCAGCTTGAAATTTTTCAGGCATTGGAATATATTGTCCAGGAAGGTGGTGGAAATCACCATCCCTGGAGGTGCTCAAGAGGTGTATGGATCTGGCAGTGGGTGATGTGGTTTAGTGGTCCAGGGGTTACAGGGGTGTGGTTGGAGTGGATGGTCCTGAAGGTCTCCTCAGACTCTGACCGATCTACGAATCTGTAGTCCCTGCCTTGCACATGAAGATTAAAACATGTACCTGCGGAGGCACGTAGACGCGGGAAGGGGGCGGGCCTGCCAGGGGAGCGGCCGCGGGGGGACCCCTGGCGCGACGGCCCGACCCTGACCCCGCCGACCCGGCTGACCCCGCGGCCGGACCCTGCTCATCCTCGCACAGCGGCGCCCCACTCACCGATGCGCCGGGAGAGTTTCACGTCCCGGTTGAGCCACTCGCACAGGATCTGGGACATGGCGTGAGGAGCCCGCGGCCGCCGCCGCCGCCCGGCTCCGCGTCCCGTTGCCGCGACGACTGCGGGCGGTGCCTGCTCGGGGGGGCGGGGCGCGAGGCTGAGCGGGCGCGCGGGCGCGCAGGCGCGGCGGGAGGGCGGGCGCGCGGGTGTCCCCGGGCGCGGAGCAAGGTGAGCGCGCGACGGGGCGGGGCGGCCCCGGGGGAGGCGCTGAGCGGGCGGGGGCTGAGGCGGGGTCGGCGCGGCGGGGCTGGGCCCGGCCGAGCCCGGTGAGGGGGTAACGCGGCGGGGTTTCGGGGTGGCTGTGTGCTCTGCCAGGTGCCTCGGAACTCTACGGCGCTAGCGGCGCGGAGCTGCCGCCTTGGAGCGCTGACTGCCCGGGCTGCGCCTTCCACGTGTGTTTGTTTAAACAGCCACTTCCCTGTTCTGCCCCAGCCTAGGTGCGGTCCTTGTTTGCTCGTGAGCTGGTGGGGGTGGTGCAGGGCAGAGACCTAAAGGCTGGGAATCAGGAGGAATTTCTTCGCAGGAAGGGTGATTAGACACTGGAATGGGCTGTGCTCGGAGGTAGTGGAGTCGTTATTCCCGGAGGTGTTCAGGGAAAGATAGGATGTGGCACTCAATGCCATTGTCTGGTGGTGCTGGCCCACGTCGGACTCGATCACCTCAAAGATCTTTTCCAACCGAACTGATTCTTGGTGATTCTGCAAAGCGCAGCCTGGCGGGAGAGAGGGAATTAATCCAGGCTGATTTTCCCAAATCCGTTCTCATAAGAGCACAGATTATTACTGTGTTGGCGCCGTGTGGAAAGGGGGAGGGAGAGCGCTGGCAGTCCGAAGCGCGCTGCACATGCAGAGCGGGGTTCTCCAGCAGCGCTGTTGGGTGTGCGGCTCGGGAGCTTCCCTGTCCCGGACAGCTGCTCCTGCGGGAGCCGAGCCCCGCCGAGACGGGCTTTGCTCAGCTTTTGTTTGCATCACGTCATCTTTGTTTTAGAATCACACCGAAACGACCGTGCGTGGTTCCAGTGCTCCTGCTTGAAGGGTGTGAAGTAAAACGCTAGAGCATAGTGAAGAGAGCTACATCTGGAAAATGCGCTGCACACTGGAACCGTGCGTGGTTCCAGTCCTCCTACTTGAAGGGTGTGAAATAAAACGCTAGAGCATAGTGAAGAGGGCTACATCTGAAAAATGCACTGCACACAGTGGGTATTTAAATTGGCCTCTTTTCATTTTTTTTCTTGGAATAGGTATTTTAACTACTCAAGTTTTCAAGTATCTTTCAGCACAATGTGGAATTGCGAAGGATTATTTTTGCTACAAAAGGCAGGAGCAAAATGATCTAGTGGCTAATGAGAGATAACAAGGTTATGATAATTTTCAAAAGTGACAGTTAACTTGGAATATTACAGATTCTGTTCCTTGAGAACAGAGTTCCTCAGATAAAATCTGTGTGCTTTGACAGAGGGTGTGCTTTAAATAAAATTAAATCCTGAGAATAAGAATATAAATGTATAACTGACCAGGTACTTATAAATCCTGAAAAGGTCAGTGTAGAGTCAGTGGCATATGAATGAGTGAAGAAACAGGAAACTTCAAGAGAGAGGATGTACTTTTAGGACAGATGTTTAAATAAATATATATATTCTTTTGAGGATTCAAAGTTTTGCGTGTATCTTATAAAAATACACTTTAAGGGGAGAAAAAGGGTCAAATTTTTAATATTTTTATGATTGTATTTGTAGTGAGTGAGTCTATTGTCAGAGTAGTTTTTTGGTGTGTCAGGTGGGAAAGACCAGACATATTTTAGCTTCATCGTGGAATTTTGCCCATAGCTCCAGAGATCAATGTATATGTATTGATATACAGTCAGGTGTTGCTGCAGGCAGTCATTAACAGAAGCTTATGTTAATTTAAAACATGCAAACCAAAATTGATTTATATTAAGTATTGGGCTTCTTTCCATATTATCTCTGACTTTGAAAGGCTGGTACTTAACGTGTCTTCAGGTTTGTTTTTTTTTAATGGAATGTATTTCTTCAAGTTCATGATCATATTCACTGAATTCCTATACATCTAATTTTGTTTAAAATTAACATGAGTTTTTCTGTTTATTGAGATGACATAATAAAATCTTACATAAGCTAGAACTATGAGAAAGATGTGAAGTTTCACGTTCAAATTCAGTAGTAGCTTGCTGTTTCATCTAAAGCTGTTTTAACAAATTAATGTAGCTTTATTTATTCTGAGAAGTGATGGGATAATGTATTAATCAGATTTTGCTTCATTCTTTCCCTGAATTTAAGAACTTGGAAAGATGTCTGTGTTCTGCACTGTGAAAGCTGAGTCCAGAGACCATTTAAAGGAAAATAATTGCAGAAAACAAAGTAAGTGTTTCCCTCATTCTACCCTTAATGAAAACACGAGTGTTTTAAAGTAATGATGTTGCTTATTCAAAGGACTCTATACTTTGAATGATGTAGATTTTAGTCAGTAATATGGGGTCATGGAATGCATATGAATTTTTCACTTAAGACTTTGTCTTTATTTTAAACTTCATGCATCTTATTGTGGATTTGCTTTGAAAGAGGAGAGGATTGTTTACAGGCTGAATTAGTAATAATTGAAGGAATAGAGGACATCAGGCAACCAGAAATTGAAGTGTCAGGGATCATCTGTTACATTTCATTCCTTTTGCCCATCTGAAAGAAACTGCACGTAGGAAGAAGAAAAAATAATGTGGCCAAGGCTATAGCTATTTTTAGACATTAGTTTTGAATAACATGGACATAATAGTCGTATGCATAAAGAAAAAAATGGAAAGATCCAGTTTTAAAGGTGAATATCAATAAACTTTATAACAAAAGGACAGCCAAAATATTTCTAAATGTTCAAGATAATAAACTGAAGGGGGAAGGAATTACTGCAATTTAATACAACTAAAATTAAGAAAAATCAAATGAAGGAGTACCCGAATTCTTGAATTAAATTGCATTTAGAGTGAAGCTGTGCAGACAGTAATGTCAGTACACTGATACAGAGTAATTAAAGAGTGTCTGGGTCCAGGAGTTCCCTTTTGTGCACCAAAATTTGCTTTTTCCTGTATCAACAAGATTGTTTATAAACGTACTTTTTAAAGAAAAATTATATATATATTTTTTTACTTGTAATGTGGTTTCTATTACTTGCTTGTTTTTTTCTCTTTTCTGGGGAATTACAAAGCGGCTAAATAGCCTCCACTTCTTCCTAGGGCTTCTCTTCACTGTTCCCTCCCAGTTTATTATTAATTTTATTGTATGTTATTTGAATCATAATTAGAGAATTATTGTTGGGAGTTGGATCCACAAGGATCATCAAATCCAGCACTTAAGTAAATAGACCATACTGAGTTTGAATCTGCAACCTCAGCATTATTGGTGCTATGCTCTAACCATCTGAGCTAATCTCAAGGTATTTATCCCCTCTGACAATGATTTAATGACCATGTCCTCTTTAAAACTTAGTTTTGAATTTGTTTGTCCTTCACATATACTCTTCTGGGTCCTCATGTCTGTTACTGAGGACAGAAAAGGAGTAAGTTTTAAACAAAAAAATCATGAGATTTGTGCTCACCACATGTTTCCACACATGGTAGTTGGTGCATTTCTCAGCTCCACAGCCCCTCCTGGCTCTTAGAATAGCACTGTGGAAGCTTGTTGCATCTTCTATCTTGGCTTTCTCTGTTGCCACAAGACAATACCCCATGTAGATCAAGACAGGATCTGGTCTTCTGTCTCTAACAATGATCAATAAAAGATTTTGGGGAAGAAATGGGGAGAAATCATATACTAAGATCTATTAGCATATACTCCATTGACATATAGAACATTCTCCCTGCCATTATTGGATGTGGTGAAGGCTCTATGCATTGACATAAGCTGATACAATTAACTTTTTGTCCCATGAACAGATGCAGACTGAATCTCTGTAAAGGTTTAATATTGACAGCAGTTTGTGGTAAGGAATTCTGTAACTTAACCTGGCTTTGTATGAAAAAAATTAGATTCCCCTTCATTATACAAAGAATTGCATTGTTTTGTGTATTTTGAGATTGCATCTTCTGCTTTTTTTTTTTTTTTTTTTAGGCTTTCTAGCTGTTCTGTTATTTTTAAACAAGACCATTAGTCATCTGACTTTCAGGTTGAACTGATGCTTCAAGTGCTATCTTGCTTCCAGTAATGGTATAATAGGTGCATTTTATATTAACATTTGCTGCCCATATCTGTTTTCTCTCACTCTCTCAATCTTGGTTTTGGGGTTTGTGTCTCTGGAGAACTGTGGCTCCTATGACATTCTCATCTTTTCATTATCTGCACAAAGAGGTCTAGGGTGTGAGTCTGCTGTACCAGTCCTGCCAAATAAAGTCCTCCACTTCAAGTAGTTGCAGAACTGACACTTAGCAATACTAAAGGGGCTACATACAATACAAATGCAAATCAGCATTTACTGGTTAAATAATCTGTTTATATTTTTAAAGTGTGTTCAATACTGATAAGAATGTATAATGAGGTTTGGAAAGTTACAGATGTGCTGTGTGCAGGAAAATATTGTGACTGGGTGCGTTGTTTTCCGTACTGCAAAAAGGATTATTAGTGTATAGTTTCAGCTTGAGTAAATCTCAGTAAATTAGTGGGCAATATTAACGCAAGAGAAGTGCAGAGTTCTGGTGCTTTTAAGAGACGGGGTAAAGTGCTTCAAGTGCAAGCAAAAAGTGGCGTTCTGTGGCTGACCGTTTGAAGTTTTCCCCTCCCCTCTTTCCCCCAGGGCCAGCAGCTAGCTCAGATTTGGGGAGTTTTGGGCAAGGGGATCTTCAGGATAGAGAAGTAAATCCAAAAGAGGCTCTTACCTTGAGATATGTTCCAAGGTTTATTCCAAGAAGGGATCCCAGGGCCCAAGAGGAAGAAGATGGAGGGATGGGGGTTTTTATCTCTTTCAGGTGGGGGAGGGGTTACCTGGCCAAAGGCCATAGGTCAGAGTCAAGGGGCAGGTAGGGTCAGACCAAAGGTTACAATCTCAGAAGGGGAGACCACGCCAGAGGGATACAACATCTCACTCTTTTTTGTTTAAGAAAATTAAAGGAAAAACATTGGGTTACATGGAGTGTGGATTTTCTCTTTCCCACCACTTAAAACTGGTGGGGAAATCAGTTTGCTTTAGATTTGCCCACTCTATGTGGTTGACTTCTGAGGTAGAAGGTATAAGACTATTGATAGCTTTAAAAACTAAACGGCGTAGGATTCTGAACGCTATGGTTATAAGGAAAAGGATAACAAGAAATAACAAAATAGTTTTAATGATAGAAATCCACCACCCTGTGAATCCCCAGCCTTTGAACAGTTCTTTGAACCAGTCCTCAGATTCTTGTTTCACTTCTCCGATCAGGTGGCTCATGCTCTGAAGGGCAGCGTGGATGTTCGGTGCTTTTGAGGTCAGGTTCATGCAGCAGAGCCCTTCAAATTCCTGGCATTCATGTCCATGAAGTAACAGGAGAAAGTCTATTGCTGCGTGGTTCTGCAGCGTGGCCTGTCTGGTAATTTCCTCGTCTTCTAGGAGGGCACTGATGGCGGTTGATGTCAGATTTGCCTGTTTGACTACCCAGCACTCCAGATGGCCCAATTCACCTAGAGCCTTGGTTGCTGCGATCCATGGAAGGAACAGGGACACAGCAACTCTTTTTGACTTTGCCCAATGAAAAATGTCTGAATTGCAGTTTGGGTCCAATTTGTCTGCCGTTCTTTTTTGAATTTTGTTTGCCGATTTGTTTTTGTGAGTCTATTCTCTAATTAGGGTTTGGTTGGGTGTCAATACGGACAACCGCCCTACAGTACATGGCCCTCCTAAAAGCCGAGATGGATTTCCTGCCCATGCTCGATCCCCACAAATCAAGAACAATCTCTTAGGGAGGCTTTTGGGGCTTGAGTGAGATGGGTTGTCTGCTGCAATCTGGCTTAGGTTATGACACCACCTTTTTGCAGAAAACTCCCCACAATATTGTTTTACATTGTGGTATTCATCAGTGTTGGGAGGTTTGGATAGACAGAAAACTCTGTGTAGTATGATGCAGGGGAGGAACCCAATAGCTCTAACTCTTGGGGTTCCTGAGCCATCTTGGGCAAGCCCGGCAACCACTCTGCTAAGAGGTTTGCACTTACCACAACTTTCTGCTGATGATCTTTGTGTGGTTGGAGGGGAGGTGACTTTGGAATCTCATTGGACCTGTGAGTGTCCAGTCTCGCTGGATGCCAACTGAAGTTTTCCCCTCCCCTCTTCCCCGCAGGGCCAGCAGCTAGCTCAGATTTGGGGAGTTTTGGGCAAGGGGATCTTCAGGATAGAGAAGTAAATCCAAAAGAGGCTCTTACCTTGAGATATGTTCCAAGGTTTATTCCAAGAAGGGATCCCAGGGCCCAAGAGGAAGAACATGGAGGGATGGGGGGTTTTATCTCTTTCAGGTGGGGGAGGGTTTACCTGGCCAAAGGCCATAGGTCAGAGTCAAGGGGCAGGTAGGGTCAGACCAAAGGTTACAATCTCAGAAGGGGAGACCAAGCCGGAGGGATACAACAACCATTGTGATTCTTTTTTGTACCAAGTAAGGTACAAAAGTAAGTACCAAGTAAGATAACCAAGTAAGGAAGAAGATAATTTAATCTTCCTAAGCAACATCTGTAACTTTCTGGCTGTATCTGAGACAATATGGTTCCATTTAGTTCAGTTATAGCAATTGCACACTTAAATCAAGAACTGAAGGGTTTTTCAGCTTCAAGCGAGAACTCGTTATCTCCAGTGTGATGTGCTTGGCAGCAATTACTATCCACTATGGCAGAGAGAGGAATAGGAAACGGAATAACATTTCAAATACCGATGCTATTTGGCTTGACTTGTGAGACTACTTAAGAGACTTACTAAAGCAGATGGGGGTTTGGGTTGTTTTTTGTTTGTTAGTTTGGTTGCTTTTTTTAAAAAGCCAGTACTGACTTTGATTGAAAAGTTTTTGGAGATTTTGCAGCTTTAAGGTAGACAATGCTTCTTAACCATTTCAAGCATCAAAACAGTAAAGTAAAGCATCAGAACAGGTGAGTGGAAATGATGGAAAGAAAGAACCAAAAAAGAACCAAAATTCACATAAGAAAAATGAAAGGAAGTAGTAAGCCCGTTAGAACCTCTCTGAATAATGAGTACATGCATGTCTTAATGACACAGTAAATTACAGGAGAGAGACTGCCACGTTGATACAGCTTTAAATAAGTGTACGAAACAAAGAAATGAGGACAGAAAAGGAGTAAGTCTTAAACAAAACTTTTAAACAAAATGTCCTTGATGACATTTTTATTTTGGACATATTGCTGTGGTTTCACTGTATTTCAATACTCAATTTCTAAGCATCTCCTTCTTAATAGTTTATTTTTGGGTTTACTATCACTTTATTTCCTTTGTGTTTTTTTCTCTGTCAGAAAGTTGGGGGTTTTGGGTTGAGGATTCCATGCTTCCTTAGCGGGATAATAGGAGTTTAGTTGGGAAAGCAGTTGGCAAGGGATAAAAAAAGTTGATGGTTAGAGACTGGAATTGAACAAAGATTAATTGAGGAATGTGACTGGTACAGGTAGCTTGCCAAGAAGAGGGTTCCATTAGGGATAGAACAAAGAGGATCAAGATAACACAAAGTGCCTTAGTTCTATAGCTTAAGCAGAGTCTTGAAATCCAGACTCACTATTTCTCTGCCTTAGGAAATTGTATGTAAAACATACTGTCAGAAGATGGTTTTAGTCAACCTCAGTAATTACACATATCTACTCATATCTGTGTCATAATACAGTCAGAACTAAAATTATGTGAACATTGTTCTTGTAGTCATTGTTTTATGTATAGAATAGTTGTGTGTTTGGTGTAGATGCATGGAAGCTCTCTCCAGCTGGCTTTTTTTTTTTTTTTTTTTTTTTTTTTTTTTTTTTTTTTTTTTTAGGAAAAAAGAAGATAGTAAAGTAGTAAGTAAAATTCAGATAGCTCATTTTTGTCATGAACAGTTTAATTCATTTTCTGGCATAGTGTTTCTGCAAAATAAAAATCCACTTAATAAAACAGATTTTTCTAGGTGGCTACAAATTGTAAGTATATAGTTTTATGGATGGATTGCTTTATTAACAATGGGCTGAAATATTTTGAGTACTACTTAGAATATTCTCAAGGCCTCATCAGCTATTATTTTATCTTTGTTATTCAATAAATGCTCATTAACTCTGCACATTTGTCCTACATTCTTTTACTGTGGTTTTTCTCTAGCATTATTAAAGAATGTGTGCAATGTAACCGGAATCCTCTTGGAGGTTACTGAAATGCAACTGCTTTTTCTTTCAGAAATAGTATGGCTTTTGTGTACTAACAGTTCTTTCCAGTTATGTTTTTAGAGTATAAAAAATAAGAATAGTGTGTCTGTTTGTGGAGTAGAGAAGGAATTCAAGTAAGCATAATGTAACCAAGTGATCTGGAATTTGGCTAGCATTCTAGGAACAAATGCCAGCACTTAAAAGCCTTGGATAGTTCTTTTTTGTTGTGTTGAAAGAGAGCATTGGTCAAGCATGCTCTATATTGGAAGTATTTCAATATTGTTCTTTAATCCACAGTACCTACCTAATTAGGGTAAAACTGGTGATGTAAACAGTTAAAATCAGAGTGATTTTGATCTGGCTAGACAAAGGAGACACTATGGGCTAACATGCTCAGTTACTTCTTTTAATAAAAAATCAACAGTACATCATGGCATGGTAATGCCAGTTCACAGAATGTAACTTCTTTTCTACAATAATGATTTATCTTTCAAGTTGCTTATTTCTCTCCTCTTATGCCAGTATAATTTTGCTCTCAGGCTGATTCCAATAGATGTTTTCTTTTGTTCTCGATCCAGTAGATGTTTTTTTTCTTCTTGAGTGTAGGAGTTGCTGATAATGACAGGGATAGTATTGTGCTTCTGCTTAATGGCTATGGAAATACAATTTAAACAAAACTTTGAATTATTCATACGCAGCTTCTTATTTGATTACATGTGCTCTGACTAGAAGATTGGACAGAAATAAACAGTCTGCCTTAAAAAAAGTAAAATTCTGTAAAAAAGTTTAATTTAATATAGAATGACTGAACACAGACCCTAGTGAAGGATGAAAAAAAGCCATCCAGTTGTTCATGTTTTGAGTTGTGGCACAGATAAGCATTTTAAACAAATGACAGAAATTTAGCAACTTGTGTGGTGAAGCATTGACTGCCTTACTGTTACTGATGGATCACTTCAAATCATGAAACAGTGTAGAAAATTATGTGATTAAACCAGTAGTAAGCCTCTAAAACAGTGTGCTAGTCTGCCTATGATTTTCTCCAGCTGTCTCACTTATTCCCATTTTCAGCTCTTTTTGCTCTGTTGATTCTTACTCTCTCCTGCAATTGGAATTATTCTTCCCATATATTTCTGTTTGTTTCCTACTTCATATTCCTCAGCTCTTCACATCTGATGTGTCTTTCTTCTCCTTTTCATCTACTGCCTCAACCCTTCTGTCTTATCAAGGCATATACGTGCATTTTATTTTGAAAGTAATTTACAAGCATTCTGAAATATATATCAGATTTCTAATTAAAAGTGAATTAACCATTCGCTTTTCATTCTCCAGAGTGCTGGTAGTAATGGTCAGGATTGTTCTTCAGGTTCAATAGCAAAAATTTATCCCTTTTGTCCGTTTGAGTCATGTGGAGAGTGGTAGGTCCAAACCCCCTTTCACTACTGTTCCTGCAGGTACTTTGTAAGCTCTTTGGCATATGGATGTTTGGCACCTGCCATCTGGACAGATCAGTGTCTTTGCAGATCACAGTTTTAAAATTCTTTCCCCCGAGGGATGATAGATGTCCTGCTTTATCCCAGAGAAATGTTATATGAATGAGATTTGAAATTGAAGCCAAAGAAAATCATCGTTGGGCTGTCGTGCATACACAAAAGCAGTTGGTGAATACCTCAACTTTAAAAAACCTTATGACTGGAAAGAATATCTGCTTGCTAAATACCTTAGAAAACCATTGATCAGGTACCTTCAAATTTGCATGATTATGCCCATGTTCATATGTAGGTTGTGACTTACTTTGAATATATGCTGTAAGTTCTAACTCGTTGTACCCAGTTTGTATTCGAAGTCCAACACATCTTGTTTTGCCCTTGGGTTTCAGAAGCTGTTTTCTCACCTTATGATCAGCTAGTTGTCAGTGTATTTATCTTTTTGAGCAGAAGAAGTGCTCCCAAAGAAACTATATCAATTACAAGTTCTTTTTTAGCAGCAGGAGGAGCAGCATTTGTCAGAATGAATCATTAACAATAGTCAGAATGCACTCGTTCCTCCCTGCCTCTTCTGGAAACCTTACTGAATTTGAAGTATCCTTAATCTGGGCGTATCCTCAGGTAGACCAGTCTTCATTGTCTGTAAGGTGACTCTTTGTTCTTTTCAGTGGTAGTTACTGACAGTAAACTCATTCTGCCCTTTGTCTTTTTATATTTCTCATGATACTGTGTTTCTCTTCAGCAATAACAGCTACAGATGCTCAGGCTGCACTATTCAAAACAGCTATTTCAGCTGCAGTTATAATAGTGTGTACCTACTGGTATTAGGTGTTTTCTTATAGAAACACAAGTTGCTGGTAGAATTTCTTCTTTCTTTGTAATTCTGTTTAGTAGAGGATTTGAAAATTTACTATAGCCTTGAGTAGAATTCTTGCTATTCATAACAATTTAATAAATTCTTTCTTTACCATTTTAAAAACTAATATTGTCACATTTTCTGTGGCAAGAATTCCCTTTCATGGTAATTAATAAGGTATGTAAGTGAAGTTGATTTAATATATCTTTTGGTCAGTTTACCATTGGATAGCAGCATAAATTTCTTTCATTAAAGGTGTTATCTGCTGCAGATACATGATCAATACATGCTGCACAAATCAGAACAATCTTAATGAAGCAGAATCGCCCTGGTCCTCCATGTTGAGAATGGTGTCTTTCTAAGATTTAGGTGTACATTTTTGTTTTCTATGAGCATAATTCTTCATCATTGTATTTGGAATAAGAAAAAGTGCGAAACTATAAAAGGCAAGCACAATGAAACTTATTTAAAATCAATTAAATTCTGTGCTTTGGTTTGAATTATTTTTTAAATGAAGTAATGCATGATTTTGATTAAATTGGCCAGGTAAAGCAGAGAAAAGTGGTTCTAATTTTGAAACAAGGAATAAGTGTCTGTGACAGATTTTACAGCTGATACCAGCATCAAATTATTTGTGTTTTCAAATTTTATGCTCATATTTGTGTATAGGGTATGTAAATAAAATTTGATAGTATACTGTATAATATGATGTATAGAACCTAAGATGCACATAATTCTGTTTACAGAGTTACACAGCTGCAGCTTGTAATTAGCTGCCTAGGGAACCCCTGTTCAACAATCCTTTTTAATGAGTGTTTTTAACAGTTTGGGTTCCATGGTAAGAGAAGAACCAGATATAGAAAGTCAAATAAAACTAAAATACAAATAAATTAAGATTTATAACAAAAATTAGGTACAGCTTGTGTATGAGTGTGCAAGCACCCATATTGAATATTTCTTTGAAAACATTCAGTGGTTTTGAAAGCTCTTTTGCAAACACAGTGTTCAGTGTTTCAAATGATAAATAAGCAAAAAAATAGTGATTGCTTTCTTACTGCTGCAGTGTAGTTTCTTTCCCATAAAGTTACTTATTACAATAGAAAATAAAATAATTACTTTTTCTGCTGAATTTTAAATGGGATTCACTGTTTTAATGATGGTTTTCTTCCATCATGATACGTTGAAATTTAAATAACAAGTGAAATACAACTTCTTTAAACATTTTCTGGGTCCCTTCCAACTGAAATACTCTATTCTCTTTTCTGTTGTCCAATGCTATGTATCATTTTGTTTGTGCAAAAGAAAGAGAATTACTATAGCATTTTTATTAAATACCTCTAGCTTACTTCTTTTGAAACAGGGGAAGTAACATTGCTTTCTTCATGAGAGTTTTTGACACTTAGATAATTTGTTTCTGTTGTCCCCTTCACTCCTGTTTTTTGAGCTACTACTTACAATCTTTCTTTAAGATTAAAGTAGGTACTTCCACCCTGTGTGTACATGTGTCAGCATGTATAACAGCATCTCTTAAGAGGATAGTTTTTCAGTAATTGTAACTTCTTTTGTTTTCTCTGTGATGAACATGTCCTCATCAGTGAAGACTTTATTGTTGATTATTTGTTTTCAGGGAGGATCCCTTAGACTGCTCAGAGTATGCAAGTATGATTCAGCTGTGGCTTATGATGCCAGAAATTGTAATGTGGAATTTAACAAGCAGAAAAAAAAGTATGCGTTGCAAGGTGATAAACTACAGGAAATTCAGGAAAATAATGGAAGAATAAATGACATAATTACTAAATAATGGATATGTCAAGTCTGTATAAAGAGTTAGTAAATTGTAATTACAGTTAGGTTTAACAAGAGATATTTGGAGATATTTATGTTACTTACAGGAGAAAATAATTTGGAGTTGAGGGACATTTTGGTTTTAATCCAAATCCAGCCATAATCAGTAAAATACATATGATAGAGACATAAGATGAATGATAATGCTTGGGAAGAATTCTTACAGAATTCTCTTATCTGTTGAGAGTTCACTTGTCCACTCACTTTGTAACAGTGTGGGCTAAGGTGTAGTGGCCTTAACCTTAAGCCATTTAGAAATTTATGCTGACTTGTAATGGTGATCCATATTTTATTTTTTCAAAAGTTAATCCTATTATAAGACACTTCTGATTCCCAGTTACCCTGATGAGAAAGTTACAGTTGTTCTCTTCATCCTCAATGTGATGCTGACCCTGTCTGGCTGGTGTCTTGTCACCATTTTGTCTTGTCACCATTTTTAGCTGTCTCATTTGGACTCTGGACTATTTTCATGTAGTTGAAAGACTCGTCTTAGTTTCTAAGCTCTTTCTAGAGTTGAAGCATAAAGCATTAAAAGGGAGAAATGGAGAGAGAGAGAGCAAAAATCTAAGTTATTTAATTTCTTCTTTTGCATGCTTTGTCCTTATATGGGTCAAGAAGTTCTCAAGACAACTGTAGATACTATGCCATACTATTTGTTTTGCAAGTCTTATTTATCCTTATGTTTTAGATAATCAGGTGTAGTGTGTATTCCACATATTTTTAATATTTACATATTAAAATTTACTTTTTTTAACACTGTAATTGTTCTCTGGAATAGTGTTTCAGAAATAAATGGTATTAATTCAAGCCCTGTGGTGTGAAAGCAAAACTGCTAAACTAAAAAAATATTAGAAAACGCACTGTCATTCTTACAGAAGTTCCATTTCAGACCCTAACTGAATTTTATTATTTCTCCAGCCTCTGCTTTCTGTTATGATCCTGTCTTCCTCCTCCTTACTTAACTGATACTACTATAATTTTCATTGACAACTGTTCCTGTGAGCTTGTAAGTACTCAGGAAGCATACTAACTTTATTTCTATCAGCTTTGTTTTCTCTTATGCAAGAACTGCTTATTTTCCTTCACATTTCTTTTTGCTATCCCTCATCTTTCTAAGTTGTCCATTTCCTCACTGAAGAGAGGACTTTTTTTTCTGCTTTACTCAGTTGAGATTCCATTTCTTTTCAATATATTTCATATCTGAGAAATACTAGAAGACCAGAAATTCTTACCTATTCTTACCTGTATAGGATTACAAGAAAAAGGCAGAACAGGCCCAACTTAAAGTAAACAGATAGATTTTATTAACACACACTAAAAGGAGAAAAAGGAAAAAAAAAATTTAAAAAAATGAAATCTTCAAAACACTTACCTACCCCCCACAAACTGTTCGCTTTTTCACAAACAACATAAAGAGACAACCTATGATTTTCACTCAGTTTTACCGTTTGAAAATAGTCTTTAATAAGTTCTTTAGGAGAGGACAGAACTTAAAACAGTTCTCTTGTGGGTTTTAACTGTCACAAAAACAGCAGCCTGGGGAAACCTTCTGTGACCCCTTCCATTAGCGATTCCCCAAGCTGCTTATGGGTCATGGGTCTTAGACTCCTACATTATTGGGGTGTCACCTTTTAAAGACAAGCAACTACAAAGAATAAAGGATTCTTCATCTCAAAGAACAGAGATATTTTCACTTCTTTGCTGGCACAGAAGACTCAGCATCTCATAAGATTAATATTGCTTAGTCCATCACAAACACCTTTGGTCAAAATCCGCACACAAATTTGAACATCTTAAATACATATCTTTCCCGTGATTTGAAGGGATATATCCAGTCTCCATGGCCTTAACAGAAGTCTAGCCAAGTTTGGCCACTCCTCCTCCTTTGTCTTAATTGTCTTTTCAATCTCACTTCACTGGCTGTCAGTGCTGTGTCTCTTTATAGTTCGATCACTTCGTGTGTTCTCACTCCGGGAAGGCCAGTGCTCTGGGAGTTCATCTGGTGGCAGGAGCGTTAAAGCTTGCCCAGACCTGCAGTGGTCATGTGGTCATTGAGCTCTGCCAGGCGGGAGCCGCAAAGATCTCAGAGCCACGCCTCTGGTGGGAAAGGCTCAGAAACAACAGCCAGGATCTCAGTAAGTAGGCAGGCTGATGGATGCTTTCTCTTCCACCCCTTGGTCTCATCTGGAGTGGCCCAGCTGCAAGCTACTATCAGAGGCTCCAGCTTCTCCTCCCCATCGCTGGTAGCTGGGGGAAGTGGCAAAGTGTTTTACAGTTGCTAGAGACCTGATCCAGGCCGGGAAAGGACATATTCTCCTCCCCTCCCCCAGCCTGGGAATCACCAGTCCCAGCAGCTTCCCGGGAAACACGTGGCCCGGGCAGGGGCCAGCCGGGCCTGGCCCCTGGGGAGCCAGGGCTAGCTTACCTCTTCCAAGGCAGGAAGGAAGAAGGCCGGCTTCCCAAATTCATGCTGAATGACCCAGAGGTGTACATCTGTATTTAATTGGCTAATCTAGTTGTCAGTTTCAAAGTTAATCACTAATTGGTTTTTTACTATCCATGCTAACCCAACACAGAGGATTACATCAGGTCTTGGCAATGTAAGTAGAAGTCCTAATCTAAGTATATGGGATACCTCCACAAAAGAAAGAAGACAATGTGTAAGTTTAGGAGGAATAATTCTGGCCTATGGTTACAGAGTCTAGCAAATCCTATCACTAGCTCTTTAACAATCTGCTGATCTACAGAAGCCAGAAAAAATATTTACTATGAAAAAATTATGTATAATGTTTAACTTGGTGATCAAAGAAGTTAAGCCTAAGGTTCTAAAATGGCATGCTTATGATTTTGTGGAGTACTGACATTACTGCAGGTATATCACAGTTACAATTCTGTTAAGATAAATAGAAATTTGCTAGCAAACTGCTTAGTGGACCTGGATTTATCACAGTGTTCTCAAAAGCTACCAATGTATGATAATCACTTTCATTATGTACTATGAAACACATGCATTCTGTATTGCTGGCACAGTGAAAGCTTGGAAATATTTCAACACCTTCAAGCCAGCAAGTATGTAAAGCAGTAAGATAAAATCATTAATAATCAAGTTCAGGATAGAGATTACGCAACCATTAATGAAGCAATTCTCATTAAAGCAGTTTTTCTGGATAGGACATGCCTCACGGAATAGGAATGCCACTTTCCCAGAGAATGTCAGCAATGACTAGTAACCCTGAATGTCAGCAAATTGGAGCAAGAGGTTCTGATTAATTCTGTTTGGGGAAAAAAAATCACCATTTTTTCTAGAATCTTAGGTGTGAAGCTGTGTGGAAAAAAAAAAACAGTAAAATAATAAAACGGAGCACAGGTCTTTTAGTTCAGAATCCATTCATAAGCAATAAAAAAATAAAGTGTTTGAAAGAGGAAAGAGAATTGAAGGAAGTGAGTTCTATTTGTTTAGCTGGAAAACATTGATATATTTCCTTGCTCAGTCATTAAAATGTCAGTAACCTAAAAATCCAAGAAAGGATTTAATGATGAATTATTTTAATAGAAAAATGACTACATTTGCTATAGCCATATCCCAGTCACACAGACTTACAGGCTTAAAGTGGCCTTGTTTTTATAACAGTAATATACCTGTTCATACTGTTATGGCTGCTGTGCAGAACAGTTATATACTAATAGATTGGTGAGAAACAGTGTAATCTATTTAAAAGCATTTCTACTCTAATATTTTGGCTACAGTACTGTAACACTCAATGTGAAGATTTGCTTTCAGTCAAGTTGTAAACTTGGGATTTTTTTTTTTTAATATGTGAACAATTTTATTTCTGTTCTTATACAACTTAGTATTTTTTTATTTACAATTTAAAATTGGTATAATATGAAATTCTGTCTTTTTGGATTATGGGGCTTTTTTCCCACCTAATTTGGGAGCTTGTTCATTATTTGATCTGTTTCATGCTCTTTTTTTAGAGAAAATAAAATCAAATTTTATAAAATTTAAATTTTTTTTAATTTTTATTTTAAAAGTAAAATCAAATGTGACACAAAACAGTAGTCCTTGCAACAAAATGACAGTGGCTAAATCATTTGGAACCAGTCTGACTTGACATTATGATCAATATGCTGGATCTCGTTTGTGGCAGGTGTGGTCCTTTTGTTGCTTGTATGGGCAGATTATATGTTTAAATGAAGTAGAAAATTATACATTATAATTTATAGTTATTGCTAGTAATTACTGTTTATTGCATTGACGTGACTCAGAAATCCATTTATGATAGGAGTTAAATACAGAAGATGCTGATGCTGATGAGAATATGTGTGAGGTAAACATTAAACTGTATTTTCTATTTTGTTGTTTCTCTCTTAGTTTAGCATTTGACTTTTAGCATGTTTTATTTGGTAGCAGTTCATTAGCTGATGTAACTTGGGACTTATTCTTAGTGCGCTATGCACAGCTGGAGACTGAGCTACCCATTTATTTTATTGTCCCTACAAAAATAGGGTGGAGTCCATTTTTTAAGTGAGGGACAATCTCTGAAATCACATCATCTTAAACTAGCAGCTGAAGCAGACAGAGACCATATATTTGTTGTTGCTTAAACTGTGCTGCTTTTTTGATCTTGCCCAGCAGCCTTTTCATTGGTCTTAAGTTTAACAGGTTGTTAGAATTTCATAGCACCATAGAATGGTTTGAAGTGGAAAGGACCTTAAAGACTATCTAGTTCCAACCCTCTGCAGCTGAATTGTTTTACATCATTGGAAGTGGATATGGTGTTACCATCTTTTTCTTTAAGTTAGACTGTAAGATATTTCCATAAGAGAAGTTAAACTGTAAGAGAATCATCAGTCTAGTGCTGTTCTGTCATTTTTTGTGTATTATCTGTTTTGCACTTTGAGCTTATTCTGGTCAGACTGAAAGAGTATTTTTACCTTATACAGTCTTTAAAATTTTACCTATGCTTTTGCTGTTAAATTGCTTTTCATATATGCCTTAGTTTCTTAATTTCCTTTGAATGTTTTTAGAGGAAGTGCTAAATTAAGTATTACTATGAATAGACATGGTTTTACATATTTGGTATGTTTTTTCTTGGTTGCTTTTTTTTACTTTTCTGTAATAGAAAGTCCATGAATATGGGCTCAAGAATATGGGCATTTTTGTACACATACCAATAAATTTTGGGAGCAGATGATGCGATTATAAAGGCAGATGCATATTTGCGTCATGGTGGGATTTTTTTTTTTTTTAATATTGAGAGATCGCGTGTGTAAATGTTTTCAATACTTCAGAATAAATTTTAGTGGATATATCTATTTTTATGTGTATATGTATCTATGTCTATGTAAGCATATGTAACTCGTGTGTATATACACAGTATTATACCTTTTATGTTAAGCTATCTCAATATAAATCTGTAGCTTAGTGTTGTGAGAAAATACTCACCATGACCACCTTACTGTTACAAATGAGTATTTTAAGTCACTCAAAGAATCACTAGCAAAGGTGGTGGCCAAGGCAGGTTTAATATTTAAGTGAAGGTACAACAAAGTTCATCAGCAAATTTCATTTAATTGATGGTTAAAGTACACACAGGAAAAAATTGGACCAGAGCCTAAAATCAATCAACCTAGAACTGAAACCAACCAAAAATTATCTACGTGTAGGCTGGGGATGGAAAAGGGGCAAGGATAGAAAATGATTAAGGATAAAAACCAGTAAGAGAGACAGTCCTGTATGGTCACAAGATTAGGACTAGGCCACTTGGCCCAGACTTGACCAATGATTTTGGCCTAAAAGTTTAACAGCACTTAAAGTTAATAGCACATTTAAGTGATATTTAAATAATCCATGAAAAGATTCTATATAATTTACTGTAAGCACAACAGTAATTCACCTCAGGCCTAACTGCCTTACAAACCTAAATTACTTAACAATCCAAGAGAGCAACTTTAGTAGTACATTTGCTTTAGCTTATCCACACTTGCACACAGAAGGTCTATGTACAAGGTAATCACTTATGAAAAATTTCTCTTAAGGTCAGGGACATACTCACAAGTGGATGCTTTTGCATCTTCTCAACAGGCTGAGCCGTGAGGAGTAGGTTTATCAGCCCAGGATCCATTGTCGTTGTTCACTGGTCTTCTGAGTACAGCAAACTTGCTGAGAGGTGCCCCACTCAGAGGAATTTGCTGATCACAGACCACTGCAGGCCAGAAGAGCTCAGAATTATTCTTGAGGTTGCAAAAGACATCTAAGATCATCAGCTTCAACCTCTGACTGGTCACCACCTTGCTGCTAGACCATGGCCCTTAGTGCCATGTCCAGTTGTTTCTTTAATATCTTCAGGGATCCTGACTCCACAAACTCCCTGGACAGTTCATTCCACTGAATTCGAGTCCAACAATCTGTTCTGAGAAGAAATCACTTCTGAAAGGAAGAAGGGTCTGCTTAGGACCACTGTTTCAAGGGTCACAAGAGAACTGGCTTAAGTCATAATAATCTTCAATCTTGGCCACCATGCAGGTTACTAACTTCAGTTACAAAAATGTTGTTCTACTGAAGCTGTTATTCAGACAAGAAAAATAAGTTTCCGAAGTGGTTTGTGCAAGACAGCATAAATTCTTGGGAGCAGATAATATTTCTGATAAGCTCAAGAGCTTAGTCCACGAGCTGTTTGCCTAGGCTGAGCCCTAATGAGTGTTTCTGAGATCACTGTGCAGCCTGAGAGGCAGGGAGCAGGGGGAATACACCACCACACTTGCTCAATGTTTTTTGCTTATTGTATAAGACATATTTAAAAATATACATTTTTAAAAATAAAAATGGGAATGACATGCAACTTGCAATTATCTTGGCCCTGAGAGAAAAATTTTATCTTCACTTTAACAATAGTCACTGTCAAAGAGGAAAGAACAATAATATTGGGAAGGGAAAATTAATTTTGAACTGGCATAGGAGTCTGCTTATTCTGAAACTGATTGAGGGTTTTGGTTTTTTTTTAATAATACTGTATTGATGTTCAGAAAGAAATAATGGCTTCTACTGTCTTTTAAATATTTTAAGTTATTAAGCTGCTACAAGAATGACTTGGTACTGAGTAATTTAACTGTTATGAGGAGAATAATCTGCTCTAAGAGATGATGGACTGCCTGTTAATTACTTCTTCCTGAAGTAAGGTACATAATTTTTAAATCAAGGGGAAACTTGATGCAGGCACAGCTATAAAAAGTGATTATTTTCTAAATTAATAAGGCATCATATACCTGTAAGACTACTGGCTAAGCCTCTGAGGAGCATGAAAAGCAGAAACAATCTGTCTTAAACACTAAGCAAAATGTATTTCCTGCCCTCCATACACACTCTCTCCCAATCACTGGAAGTAATATTCGTGTCTGGCAAACACAGCCATGCAGTCCCAAAAGGATTAGATAAATAATTGGACAGAGAAATATAAGTCAATACAAATGAATTTTGATTACCCTTACTTGCATGAACAAAGTAGATGGTGATTTTATATTCTAGTGGTCAAGTCTAAATGGCTTTGAGTAATGTATTATTTATAGAGCACTTGGTTGCCCTTAGGGTGAGTTAAAGTGCAATTTGTGCTCAGGATTAAAATGTGACTTTTTCATAGCTCATGAACGAGCATCAGTAGCCAGGTCTGGGTGCATGAATAAAGTATATACTGGTAAGAGGAGCTTTGCTGCTGTACCTCAGACTATGATGAGTCAATTTGTTCTTGGAATCTGAAGAAATGTTTGCAATTCTGGAGTCAAAAACCAAATTGGATAGCCTAATGATGACAAATCTCAATCCATGAAGTGTTTGGTCTTGATTTTGAAGAGATGTATCAATGTGTGAGTGGATTATGTCCTAGGCAGCTTCCACTTAATGCTGAGGAGCATTTTTGGAGTATGATCAATATGATGCACTGGATCTACTCAAAAAGAGTTATTTTGTAAACATTGAAAGCTGAAGAGATGTATATAAAATCAAGAGTGATTTTGGTATGTATAATGCACTTTTTATGTTACACATGAGGTTTACTTTCTGTAACCATAGCTTTTTCCCTAAAGTAATCTTTTTGCTTTATGTAAGTCTACTTGGAGTAACAACAGAACCAAAAAGGGAACATGAAACAATTGTATCATTTAACTAATCCTCTCCAGCAATATTAATACAAGTTATTGATACATTAATCACATCAGTAGTGAAATGTAGGTAATGCCAATTGCTCTTCAGACATCAATTTGGCTAAGGCTTTTTGACAGTTAATATTAGAAATAATTCATGTTAGTTTAAATCCTCAGTTGCATTTAATTGTAGATTTGCTTGTGAAAAAAACAGCTGCACTTTTTCCTCATGTCTGTTAGTCTGCCATTTGAAATATGCAGCAGTTTTCTTCACTGGGGCAGAGTTATCAAAAGTTTTGCGCATGGAATCATACAATCATTCATTATTTGTTGGCCATTACATGATCTTCTCCAATCCTTGATACAGTAGTGAGAAAATCTGTGCATCTCTGTCTTTACAGATAGTATTTGCATTCACAGTTATCACAATAGATAAATAGTTTGTGAGTGAATTACACAGCAGATCCATCATCATTACAGTTCCAAGTGTATGATTGGGACAGAAATTTGGCTGTTAGCCACCATAATGACATGGCTTAACTACTGTGATCAATCTTGAAGCAGATTGAATCAATTTTTTTCCCCAGGGAATAGAAGTCCCAAAGTATGTTCTAGGAAGCTGATATGATAAATTATTAAATACTTTTTTGTGCCAACCAGGGATAGCAAATATGCTATTTTGTACCTTTCACAGAAAGAGATATAAGAAGCAGCTTGTTAATTTTTTCCTAGTTTGGGTTTTTCCATTAATGTATCTTCTTCAAGATAGTGAGTGCTAATTCCACTAATGATCCTCATGAAAGGGAAGCCACCTCTTCTGGAAGTGAAGTTTTATTGAGTTGGACTTTGCTGCAAGCCTTTGCAAAATTCAGGTCTGCTGAAAACTGAACTGAACCTCTTCTTACTGTTAAATAATGAATAAAAAATATGAAAAGGACCTGTACTGCAAGAGTATAGTATATGTATGGCATATATTAAAGCTAATATACAAGGCAGGAGGTATCCTGCCACATCTTATTAAAAAAGTAAAAGGTGAACCACTGTCCATTACAAGTATAGCATTTCTCTCTCAAAAAACAGGCTCCATGCAACTGAGATGATGAGTTTAAGAACAGAGTGAATGAGGAGCATAGGGTTGGGAGCCATGCAAGGGACAAGAAACAACAAGGAAGCCAGTGGAGGATAGAGAGTAACTTGGTTTTAGGGGGCAGCAGTAGTGACAGAAGTTGGAAGAACTTCTGTAGCTTGCTAGTCAGAATAAAAGGAGTAGGCAACAATAATAGGTGTGATGACAGAAAGGAACATAAGACACAGATTTGTATTGTTCTGGAGATTGAAATAGAACAGCTTAGGCAAAGCAAACTTGAAAATAATATATTTCCTTGTGATAGTTCTTGTGATTAACTTGTGCAAGTAATGAGTTTCTTACCTATCACTAAAATTCAATTTTTTTTCCTCATTTTGAGGATCCTGTATTCAGTCGTATGCTTTGTCACTCTGTGTCTTGCCTTTAGGCACACCCAGCAACTTACAGATGACATGGCTACTGACTGGTTGTAAATATATTTTATCCCTCTGCTTAGGAAGAGATGACATAGGAATAACAAGGATGTTAAGGGATAACAAGAGATGACAAGAAATAACATTCAGAGGACTGACATAGGAAAACAAATAGATTTTTGGAAAGTGTATTAGCTCAAGTCTTTCTGGTTCTGTCACTATTTTACAGACAGTAAGAACATCAAGATTGCAAAAAATCAGTTAGTACACAGTCAGCAAAATAGAAAAACTGTTTGTATGTTGGTTATTCTGGGTGTTTTTTAGTCATTCATATGATGTTTTATTTTTCATTAGGAGGTCTTTAATAATTTCAGATCATTGAACACTATATTCCTGGAGTTTACAGACATTGACTACTGCATAAATAATAATCTCAATATAACCCGTTCGGTTTTTAAGTTAACAGTACCGAAACTCCTAAAAGTATAAATTTCCTGGCATGGAGTTCATGATTCTGAAAGTGAAAAAAGATACAAGATGTTTAACACTGTTTAAAGTTTCTCTTAATATGAAAGTGTTGTTGATGTGTTGCACTGTGTTGAAATATGTTCATTAAACAGTATTTTGTTTTACAAACAACTCTAGAAGAATCTCAAACTCTTCAGCAATTGAATATGCCATTTAAAATTTGTAAAATTTTAGCAGCCTTCTCAATGCAAATAGGGAAATGAAGTCTACATGAAGTCTTGGGGTTTTTTTGTTTAATCAGTTGCTAGTATTGAGATTTTAATGTTCTCTAAAATTGTTAATTTTATCTTTATATTATCTATATTATATATATATATTATCTTTGTAATTATACCAGAGACAATCACTTGATCTGTCGCATTTTACAGACTGTGGGAGACTCTGCATAATTTCTCCACTTGCATCTAGAAGGATAATGAAGTTTTAAAAGTTCTAAATGGCATATACCTTTGATGAAAAGTTTGAGACTCTGTTAAGACTGTTTTTAAAACAAAACTGGTTTTGTAGGGCTTACTCTACTGGGAGAAAGGTGAGGTCCAAAATACTGCTGTATGTCCATGCTTCATCCAGTATGATGTTCTGACCACAAAATCAACTTCATTCCATCATTGAAAAGGGGAAAATTATGCCATACCTTTCTAACTCTGGGATCCAAAACATTTTCTCTTGTAGGAGAAGTGTAAACAACAAATGTATAGACAAGCAGGTAGTTAAACATGAATTACTACTGTAAAACTGTTAGGATTAATGCAGATTTATTGCATGTTTTAAGGTAGTTGCTGTAACGAACAGCAATTATGATAAAAAAATAGAAATTGGAACTGCAGTGATTGAAAACTTGTATGACAGCTACATGGAGATGCTGGCAATTTGGGTTGTTTCAGTTTGCTTTTATTTCCAATAATTACCTTAGCACACTTGAAAAGGCATCATTAAGTATGACAAAAAGAAAAATCTGTCATCATGACATTAAAGATTACATTCTCTAATGCTGAAAGCTACATCAGTTTTTAGGAAATAAAAAAAAAAATTATATCTGATTTTAGTGTCTGTGTCTAGTGGTCCCTTTTTAACCTGTGTTTAACTTTCCTTTCAGGAAAAAGAGCCTGACAGAATACACAGAGATTTTGAAACAAGAAGTGTGAAACAAATCCTTCTTCAGCTCAGATCCCCAACTGTGCAACATGATGTAAGTTATTTAACCATTTTGTCTCTTTTTTTTTTCCTTTGTAGACAATGAAAACATACTTCTTTTCTGTATGTTTAATCATGCTTTGTTTTGATTAAATTCTTTAACAATCATGGTGGAAATTTTAATTTAATTTTAAAATTGAAGTTAATTTTGTAGACACAAAAGATGTTAAAAGATATAAAAGGTGTTTTGAAAAAAATATCAATTGAAACCTTAATTCATTACTTTTTCAGTTAAAAGTGTTAATTAGACTTGTAGTACTTTGACAAATTATTCCAGCTGACCTAACCTTGAGGTATGCGTGACTACTTATTGTTACTTTCTTTGCATTGTTAGTTTGTGTTTTTACAAGAAAGTAAATGTTCTTGTTGGCTGAAGTTCTGTAATCTTGTTGTGTTGTTTAAATAATTTAATCCTTTTGGAGTTGTCAAATTCATATTTCAGTGTTTAAGTCCCAGTGGTCTGGAAGGATATAATCACTTGTGGATCCAGGAAAAGAAGTGATCTCAAAGGATATAAATCAACAAATTCTGATATATAAGTTATAGATAATATGGGGAGATATCAGAGTCCTTAGAAGAAAAGAAACATTTAATTCTGTGTATGAATCAGAAAAGCCTTACAAGTTTCAGTTCAGTATGCATGTTAACACAGTATTAGCACAGAATCTATCTCACAAATACAATCTTTCAACGGATCTGTATTACAGTATGATTAGCGTACATCCATAGTAACTTAAGGAAATAGATAATAGAATTTTTAGAGGAATTTCTTGGATACCTAGATTGGTAGAACCCCCTCTGCAAAAAAAGAGGAAATAAATAAATTGCTTAAGAACAGGAAGTGGGGATTTGGAATCCTGAGTAGCCTGTATTTGAAGGAAGTGCTCATAACTTTGATAGTTCTCAGTTAACTGACAAGACAGGTGTTACCTCTGTAACAAAGTATCCATTGTGAACAATATGTTATTTGGATCTTGGTTTTTAGTGGTTGGTTTCCATACATTAATATTAGTACAAAAATATTTTAACACAATCTCTTATCTTCATTCTTATATGACTATTGTAGGAGAATAAGGACTCAGGGTTCCTCTAGAGTAGGTGTGAGTGTGAACTATCATGTGAGAATCTTGCTTTTAGTCACGAACTAATCTTGAGTGTGCTTATGTTCTTTTTGATCACTGTCTTCTCCTATTTCTTATTTCTTCTTCTGTTGCTGAAAGCCCTATATCCTTTCAGCTTTGCTTTCATCCTTCCCAGTATTCTTCCAGAAGGAATAAACTTGAAACCTTTGTTGTTTATTCACTAGTAATTATTTTTAAATAATTTTAAGTTTAGATTAGTCACATCAGTCATTATTCTTTTTTAAGCATTTTCAGTTATTTTCCCTGTGTTTTGCAGCTAAAAAGGTACTTAAAAAAGTTAAGTAAATAAATTTTAAGATGTGAAAATTAGCTTCCTTTCCTAACTACAGTACTTTTCTTTTGTTCAGATGCAAAATACATGATGTCAGCACAGCTGTGTTTGCAACTGTCATCTGTTTCAAACTTTCTAAGAATTAACTCTGGGGTTTCCTGTATGTACTTTGTCTAATACCGTTAGCTATCTTTCTAAATGCAGTTGTATTTCTTACAAAAGTCTTAACTTCTGGATTAAACTCTTCTAGGGCTTAAAATGCCTAATTAATGGTTTGGTTGTATATTAACATTATTTTTAAAATGTGTAAAATATTTACAACAGTGATTTCACAGAGCATTGATAATGCAAGCTGCTCATAGTCTTTTCAGACTGAACAGTTTTTAAAAATAATTTAAACTGTCTGTCATTTTCCAAAAGCCCCTTAGTTTCTTTTCATTGTATTTTCAATGTGCACATTTTGTGTGGTTCAGTCACCTGTGTAAATAACAGCTTTCTTTTTCACAATTTTACTCAAAAACATGAACCATGAGGAGACTAAAGTAGAAATGGTATTCAACAAATGCTCTTACTTCGAGTGGTTATGTGGTTATGCTACTATGCCTGCTACATCTTGCTGATCACTGTACTATCTTAGCATCTAAGAAAATTGATATTGTCTCTTATTGCATTCTTTCAGTGGTTCTGGTTTACATCATTATTTATTTATTTAGTCTCTAGGAAAATGAGTCAAATTATACGCTCTGCTTTTTTTTTTTTTTTTTCCTGAAAGCAATAGAATTCATAGTTTTTTCAGCTTCCCAGGGCTCAATTGCCAATTTTGGGCCAGTCAAATAACTCTTCATCATTGTTTGTTGGGAGCTTAAAAACAAAACTAACTAAGCAAAGCCAAAAAGACCCCCCAAAGGCCACAATAATTTTCTCACATTTTAAGCTACTGTTCCTCAAGATGGAAGGTCAGTGTCATGGGAAGTTGTCTTCATAGTTGTGCTAGTTCTGTCTTTTTTGTCATGTAAGCTGGTACACTTGTGGTGTTTCAAAAAGAAAATTGAAAGCTGATGTATAATCATATTCAATAGGAAAACAATTATGTGAGTGGAGTGATGTATTCTTGGTGACCTGTGTTGCTTAGAAACAAACTGCTGTTTTGTGAATTGATTAAATCCTTGTCTTTCTAATTGTTTTTTACTGGAAAGTCCATTGCAACGCCTAACTCAGGCTTGGACATTCCTTCATTAACCATGAGGTCAAGCTACTGCCTGCTTCTTTACTTTCTTCAGTCTTACTTCATCCCAGCTAAAATCACTCAGACACCTCAGTCAGTGAGCATTTCTTACATAAAGTTTCAGTTATTAATACTGAATTTACCGGTACAAGTTGAGTTAGAGTACACACGATCACATAGTGCATTTCTGTTACATTAGCCAGTGCACACAAGAAAAGATTTTTAACAGCATTTTGCTTTCATACTTAATTAGTTGATATGTGGCCGTGTAAGTAATCTGCCACCAGAAACTTACCCTGTCAGCATTGTTTGAATAAATTTAAACCAATGAAGTAATTTTATATGGGATCTATTCTATGTGGAGTACTGCATGCTTTTGGTGAAGTGCAGGAAATTATCTGGCTAGATTTACTGTCTCATTGTTTTGTTTTGTTTTGTTTTTTTCCTGTTAGTTACTGATGAATATTTCTAGAATCACAGCTTCTACATTCAGCTATGCATCTGATGTGTTTTTTCTTCTCGTTTCACACTTTATTTTGATTATTGTAAAATCCTTGTTTTGAACTGAAAAACATAGCCATTGTCCATATGTATTTATGTAAAATATTGCTGCAGTGTGTAGTTTCTCATCATCTCATTTGTATATCCACCTTTAAACTTGTTCCCAAACTTCTCTTAGACCCCGGGTATCTTTCTATGCTAGCAATTATTGCCCTCTTGTTAAATTTTCAAGTGGTAGTTTTTTGCTTTCTCTCATGTTGTATCTTGCACTTGATAGGAATTTATATAAACATTCAGTAATTCCCTTACATTCCATGGCTTCTTACTGTGACTTTTGCTTCATGTACTCACTAATTCAAGAACTGAGCTTCAGAAGTGTTCAACCTACTTAAGGAATGTCCTTGAAGTAAGTAATAGTAACAAGCTTAACAGAAGAGTGTACAGAAGATCTTCACAGCTTTTATTTTTTTCCCTACAATGCCCAATAGAAAATAGCATTAAATAATATATTTTCAGGTGTGATATACCTTAAACCTGGACATCATATGTGTTTCTGGATACTGTGGTAACTACTGTTGTGTTGTCAGGGAAACAGCCTTGTGCTCAGTAGGCAAAACCAATGAGGATTAAGCAAAGCTATAATATAGCTAAATCCCTGTGACCTTAGCAGGATCAAGATCTGTCAGTTCTTCACTTTGCAAGTGTCCCTCAGGAGTGAAGGAGATATGCACAAGTAAAATCATACCTGCAATATGCCTGGTATAAGTATCAGACTTGGAGTATTCTAAGAAGTGAATGCATTTCTCAGTTAGATGGATTAAAAGACTCCATTTGTGTAAGTAAAATCTTTATAAACTAAATGATTGAAAGGTTTTCATGTGAGCTATGAATGTGGAAGAGATATAATTAAATTATGGTGAACTCTGGAGTCTCTTTTATTTTTACTGAAAATTCACACAAAATATACCAATGTAAAAGTACATTAAAGTCACAGGGCTAAGAAACAAAGTTTATAGCACTCTAGGGTGTGGAATAGTTGCCAATAGTTTTCAGCACAGTGTTCTTCTTTAGTAGTAAATACTGATGTATGTGTTATTAAAGTAAACCTCCAATATACACATATTACTTCATTCCAGTTTTTTGTATTAAAAAAAGTTAAACTTTTTCTGCTTAAGCATTAAATTATTTTTTGCATTTTCTGACACAAACCAGAATATTTTATATTAGTTTTCATAACTAATGAAATTCTGCATTTAGAGTTTTCATAAAAATAAAATGAAGGAGCAGCTACATTTGACATGGTTTGGCAGAGTCTCTGGAGTTTACTGTTCTTTTCTTTCTTATATTGTTGTGTAACGTTGAATGTGATTTAATGTCTTTCTTAATTAGCCCTAAGTTTCAGTTATTAATCTGCATGTATCAACCATTATATTTTTTTCAAATATCACTTTCATAACATGTCCATTAAAAAAAATTAAATTCATTGTTAGTTCATCTGGAGACAATGCGAGGTGTACCTTTTTAAATACTGATACTTGTCCCATGTTTTGTGCTGAGAAAGGAGCATCTGAGGCAAAGTGTGAAATGAGATGTCTGATTATGATAATGGCTTGACTTCTAACGTTACCTTGTGACGTGTTTTCTTTCTTAGTGCTTTGTTTTTTTCCTTTAGGTTAATCTAAACTTCTGGCCAAAGCCAGTGGATTTTGTTAATTTTGATTATTCTTTCCTGCCATCCCAGTCCTTTTTATCAGCGCTCCTGCATTTCATTATTTTATTATATCTGATTATTTAAAATAACTGGGTGCCTTTTTTATTGTCTTTACCATTTCATCAAAGTTACAGAAAATTTCTGTGTATAAGAAACCTCTTATCAAAGTGAGTTCAGGGTTTTTGCAGCATGTTTAAAGCTTATGGAAAACCTGAAATTGACCTAATTTTATTGCTTCATTTCTGAGAGCAGCCACATTCCTAATAAGATATTTCTTTCAGAGCATCAGGGGAATAAATGAAGCAAGAGGACAGTGAAGACTTGGCCACTTCTGTAGCCTTCTTAACTATATAAAATGAGCAATAGAAAAGTTAGAGATGAGACCATATTCAATACTTTAAATAGCTAATGCTTACATATTTAAGAACAGAACAACATCAACGTTTTTAGAATACATGCAGAGGTTTACTTAAAAGACTGCAGGTTAAGTTCTGGGAGAAAAATGCACTGTGATGAAAACAGAACATTAATTTGCAAAGTTAAAGGATTAGGAAACATGTACCTTTCTCATTCCTATTTATTCTTTCATTATTAATTTATTACTTTTAGTTTTCAGGTCAGGTACAGATATGAATACTTCTGTTAATATATTATCTATGTCTCAGACATTTACCCCTTCTTGCATTTTTCCTAATTTTGTACAAATAAATCTGTCCTTATTTTCTCTTCGTACACCCTCTATTAGAGCTCACTAATATGAATGACCTTGACGAGTAATGACTAATTCAGAAAACAATAAGTAGATCCAACTTTTTTTCTTTTCTTTAAACGTTTTCTTTTCACTTTTGACTAGTTTAACAGTATTCCAGTAAATTACTGTAGGTTATCTACTACACTGCTGCTTTCTTGGATAATCTGCAATCCTAAACAATAGTGATAGCAGCAGCAGCCTCCCCAGTTGCTTTTTATTGTGGACAAAAGAGGCAGATCAGCCTTCCCGGGCTCATGGAGTGCGTTAGGTGAATCCAGGACATGTCATCCTCCCTGTGCATGTGTTGTGCAACTGATCCATGAGGGCATAACAAGTCTAAGATATTTCTGAAGCTGTTGATATACAGCAGGCCATCTGTACATGGCCCAGAGCCACGTGTCCAACTTGTTTGGTAGGTATCTTCCAAATGAAATGCTTGCAAATACATGGTTCTTCCATATGAAATGCTTGCAAATACAGTTTTCTCATTCCATTTTAAATTACTGGTGTAACTTTGGTCCGTCTATTCTAAATACAGTGTACCATGGACATCTAATTTGTTTGATTAGATTCAGACATGAATTCAGAAGTAGTCATTGGAAAAATATTAATGTGAAGTCAGTTTAATTCTCTAATATCAATATTGGGGAAACCAGAACTAGACTTACAGTACTCTAATCATGTCTGATTTTTCTTCCTCTTTCATCTTATATAGCTATTGACAGTACTGTCAAATGTAAGAACAGTATACAAAATCAAGATGTTCACATTTATCATATACTGACAACAAAACCTGAGGAATAAAAAAATGAGATTATGGAAGACCTCAGATGTTTAGGTTGCTGTTGTCAAAAGACTGAACAGAGAACTGTAGTTTTAATGGAGATAAATAAAAGCATAATGTCCAAGCTCTGATTTAGAGCTTGAATTGAATTCTTGTGAATTAATCCCCATAGATTATGGAACATTAATTCTGTTGCTGTTACGAGATTATGTGTTAATTGGAATAGTCTGTACTGATGATTTCTGCTCTGCATTGTAATATTTTGAATTTGAACACTGTACATAAGACAAATATTTAAATCTTTATGTTGGATGCTTTCTTTTTCCATGCTGCTTCTTTTTTTTTTTTTTTTTTTAATTTACTTTAGTTTTCTGATCTACATGTTTAAGAGTTAAATTTCTCATGAGAGTAACTCAGTAGCCATAAATCACTTTCTGAATAGGTTTGGATGAGTGAAACTTTCAGCCTTGGAACATGCTTATTCAGGTTATGAAATACAGATGCTGCAGTGGATATATTAATTAACTGATGCGTGGTTTCCTAAAAAAGGACATATAGCAATATGCTGTTCCCCATCTATTTTAAATCAAAGCAGCAGCCTGTCAGCCACAGCAGGTACATGTGAACAACTGAATGTATTTGTAGTAGCTATCTTTGTGTCATGGCAAGAGAGAGATAATCCTAACAGAAATCAAAGACGCTAACAACTTACCAGGAGTATCTCACTCTTTTGCAAATTGCTTACCCAATTTTTTTTCTATGTAAAAGGAAAATGTTTGTAGCAACATATTTGTATTCCTCTGCATACTTGACTGCATTTTTTATCATTTGCTCCATTAGTATTTATTTTACTTGTGTTTTGTATACAAAAATAAACAAATAAAAAAGCAGCCATAGGCTTTAACATCTATGGATATTCTTTAAAATCAGCTCAGTGTGTGTGTGTTTTTTGTGTAAGTGTGTGTGGTTTACTTCTTGATTTTCAATTTACATCCCAGTTTAAACTTAGATGTAGAATCAACCCAAAATTTCAACTGTAAGACTGTTATCACTGTCTTTGAGTTCATATCCTCCTTAAAGTTAAACTGTTTGACAGCAGCAGTAGTTAATCATGTTGTCTTGAGGCTTACTGTGATCCAACACAAGCTAGACAGTGGTTAAGGGTGCTCCCTTACAGCTAACTCTGTCTTTCAGGAGACAACAAATGACTTCAAGTAGGGAGTAATAGCTAAATGTCTCCCATGCCTGTCCACATCCTAGCTCAGGGAGCCAGGAGGCTACTGCAGATGTACAGAACAGTGAAGTTGTAGCTCTGCACTGAAGGAAAGTGAAGTGTGGCTCTCACAGCTGTCCTCTATAGGACAGGTGTTTCATTTCAGAATCGAAGTGGTTTGGCTTAATAGTTTCCAGCAAAGCATGACATGCTAGTTTATCATTTCATTTTCAGACAATTTAAAAAGGAGATGTTTGGGGAAGCTTCAGTGGCTGTTGGGCCTTTTGATCTCTTGCTAAATGTTGTGCGCTTTTGCAGATTATTGATTGAAACAATATAAAACATGCATGTTTTCCACTATTACTTTTATTTGAATCACCCGTGTTTCAGTTTAATGTTTCAGAAGTGATAGAATCAAGTCCAGAAAATTATTAATAGGAAAATTGAGAAAAATTCAACTGGTTTGCTAACATTCTTTGCTGTCCCCATTTTGAGTCTGCAATTTAGATAAAACTGAGTAAATACTGGTGATGCTTCCTCTGAGAGACATTACATTCTTCAGAAGTAGTAATATACAACCTGCTTCAGCCTGAGAAAAACACACATAGGATCATTTGGATTACCAGTTCTGTTTTTTAAGGGTATTAACAGGCCCACATCCAAGAAGGTGATTATTTCAGTGCTTGTTGCTTAGGATTTATATTGAGGCACATGGTTGCTAACATAAAACTGTTCTGCTTCCTCAGGAAAACATATTTAAGTTGTTTTGGGCGCAAAAACACAGAAATGGCTGCACTGGATCAAAGCTGTTCATTTTTCTTATATTCAGCCTGTGGTTGGAGCTCATCGCCTATTCTACACAGAAAAAGGCAAACATACTGCATTTACAAAATAATCATCTTAATAAAGAAAATTTCATGTTAGATTCTTGCTGCTTGTGAGGCTTGATTTATGTGCAAAGACTCTGCTCAGTCGAGGGCAATGGAGAAAATGAAGAAATGGTGAAAGTTACTTTTTAGTTCTCTTGAGTGAAGAAGAACAGGATGACCAATAAAAGGAAAAAATATAGAGAGGTGTACAAATTGACAGTGACACAAGTAGCTGACAGTGTCTTCTGAATAGTAATACTCAGTATTTAATAGATGTTGCCTGAGCAAGTACAAAAAATAAATTGGTAAAATTCAGGATACAATTTATGGGAGTGGACATGATCGCATCTATCGAGAACATAGTGAGAACCTTGGATATATTGTAAGGGAAAGCAAGAGATTTTTAGGATATTGAGTGATATTAATTGCATATCCTGATACACAGGTTAGGTCACAGTTGCAAGGGTTTTGATATGAGGTATCTGAAAAGCTCCATGTTCAGCCTCTGATAATAAACAAGACAAGCACTGCAATGCTGACTTTTAGCATTTCTTTTTGCACTTTGGAATTTACAGTTTCTGAGTCATAGCAGCTCAGTATATCTTCACTGCGTCATTTGTTGTTTTATAAACCCACATTGTTATCTCCTTTCTAAGTTACAGAGTCCAGGACTTTTTTTCTCTTTTATATGGTATTTTTTTCTACACCTTTCTTTGTATTTTTAACCTTGTATTAAAATTCCTTCTGTGTGAGTTCCTTCTGTTACTTTTGTATTCTTCCAGGTTTGTTTTGGTTTTTTGAGTGTTTGTTTGTTTCTTCTTTGTTTGTTTGTTCTGGGTTTTTTTTTCATAGAGTATTTTAAAACAGAAACTAGTAATACTAGTTTCTGTTTTAAGTAGAATATGTATATAATGTGTTTGGTTTCTGTAGTCCATATGATCACTGATAGAACTGTCCTCCATTCTAATTCTTAGAGCATTTATATTAAAGAGGCAGATTTTTTGTTAGGCTTCTTTCTTAGTACATGCATTTGATTTCATCTTCATTATAGGTAAAAATATTTGGGTTTATTGCCTTTCAGTGTCCACTGAGTACGTAGTTACCAAGAAAATTGTATTTGCTAATGTGATTTTCAAAGTGGAAATTAGATCAGTGAGTGTTGTCTTGGTTATAGAGCAGAACTCAAATACAAAGCACAGTCAGCTTGCCTGTCTTATACACTGGTGCTTGTGGAATTGGACTAGAGGTTCTTGCTGTTATCTCAGTGTTACTTGTTTCTCCTGGGAGATTCCTCTTTGTTTGAGATAATAGAACTTCTAAGAGTTGAGGTTGCAGACACCCTACTTAACAGAGCGATACAGTGTTTGGACAACCAGAGTCATAGTTAGACAAGCAGGTACTTTTCATCAAGTTGTCACTTTAGTCAGGTGTCTGATATTTTCTCAAGTGTTCAGGATTGTGGGTTTCAAGCCTCCTGAATTCCTTAGCGTATGATGTTAGGTGTATTTTATAGGTCCTACACTGTGTAGCAGGGCACATTCATTATGCACAGCGTAAATGTCACCCTGGAGTTTCATCCAGGAATTTTCAAATTATGTATTTTTGAATCTTCTAAAAATATAATACGCAAGCTTCAGCAGAACCCAGCAGAAAAAGACTAATTACATTCATATTTTGCACTGTACTAGATACAAGTGATACTTAGCCTACTTCTGCAAGCTTTTCCCTCTAAAACTCCTTTCAAATATCAGACTTCAATTTTGGCTAAGGCAGAAACTTAGACTGGTTATAACAGGTATTAGGTCTGCAGGAATGACAGGTATTAGATACATAAATTCCTGTTCTACTGACTATGTGAGCCACACATAAACCTTTAATATAATCTGGCATATGTACATGACTCTGCTGCATCACATTTTCTTAACAAGATTCTGTTTAAATTTCCTATCTCTTCACTGGCATATTGACAATTCCAGAATCAGGTCTGACAGGATTTTTTAAAATAAATATTCTAATCTATTTTACAATGCTGCAATTTCTACTTTCCATAGTAGTGTTCAGCTCAGCTTTCCCATGCAGCGGTCTTAATGTCTTTGATTACTTCATTTCAGGTAAAAATTCCTTCAAAATTTCTTTTCCTTGGCACATCTGCAGTAGATGTCTCCTACACACTACCTTGATTAAAGGAATTGGGTAGGATGCTAATGGCCTGCAAATATTTGCCAATCTATGCTCAAAAATGTAAACAGACCCGTGTGTCAAGTTCTGCAATTCTTTGGCTGATTAGCTTAGTTGGAAGGGACCTACAACGATCAGCTGGTCCACCTTATCATCATAGAATCATAGAATAGTTTGTTTTGGAAGGGACAGTAAATATCACTTTGCACAAGACCGGATTTCTCAAAGCATCTTCCAACCTGGCCTTTAATGGGAGCTTCAGGGACAGGGCATCCACAGCTTCTCTGGGCAACCTGTTCCAATGCCTGACAACCCTCCCAGTAAAGAACTTCTCCTTAATGTGTAATACAAACTTAGACTCTTTCAGTTTAACGACACTCCCCCTTGTCCTGTCACTATATGCCCACATAAAAAGTCCCTCTCCATCTGTCCCACATGTACTGGAAGCCTACTGTAAGGTCTCCCCAGAGCCTCCTCTTCTCCAGGCTGAATATTTCCAGTTCTCTCAGCTTGGCTCCAACAGGTTTGTGTCCTTATGTTGGAGGCCCCAGAGCTGCACCACTCCAGGTGGAGTCTTGCAAGACCAGGGTAGAGGAGGAGAACCACTTTCCTTGATCTTCTGGCCGCATCATTCTTTGGATGCAACCTATGACACAGCTGACTTTTTGGGCTTGCAAGCACATGTCACTGGGTTATGTAGAACTCCTCTTACAGCCCCAAGTCCTTCTCCTTAGGTCTGCGCTCAATCCACTCTCCTCCCAGCCGGTATTTGTGGTTGGAATCACCATGACCCAGGTGCAGGACCTTGCACTTGGCCTTGTTGAACTTCACAATATTCAAACAGACCCACCTCTCAAGACTGTCTTGTACATGTCCAGTCCCTCTGCATGGCTCCCTTCCCTCCAGAGTGGTGACCACACCACAACAGCTCAGTGTCATCAGTGGCTTGCTGAGGGTGCCCTTGATCCCAATATAGGTGTCTCTGTCACAGCAAAGATGTTGAACAGTGCTGGTCCCAGCGCTGACCAGTGAGGGACATCACTTGTCACTGGTCTCCACTTGGACATCAAGTCATTGATTACAGCTCATTGAGTTCGACCATCCAACCCATCAAGATAGTCAAGACTGATTCCTGTTCTTAGGACTCTCCAGTGGTTCCTGTGCTACCATGAAATCTATTCTTTTGGATTTGGGGATTTTCCTAAGCTTAAAACAACTACTGATCATACTGATTTGCTTTCCCTTTTGCCTGGTTTAGGGCAATTCAGCATCATAAAGTCAATCCTAGAACACCTTTATAATTGCAGTCTTTACTGATAATTTTAAGTTTTCCTAGGGTCTAAAATAACCAAGTTGTACCGAGTATTATTTAAATACGCATGAATTTTACTTTTTCCGAAGACATAGAGTTGGTAAGACTTCAGGTTTGTGGTCTTGTTTTTTGAAAAACTCTATGGGTCTTGAGACAATATGATTAAAACCTTTACTCTTAATGGAAGAATGAATATACCAGGATCACTGAGTGTAAAATTTGTATGTAAGTTCTGCTCCTGTGTATTGACTTTCATTCCTTTTTTTCTCTAAACTGGGAGTTTCTAACATTATTAGAAGATAATCTGAATTTATAAGTCTGAATTTTCATCTGTTTAAAATGATCATATAGAAACAATGCAGCCAGTTGCCCTGGTGGATTTAAAGAGAGAGGAAAAAAACCTTATGTTTTTTTTACCTTAAGATATGTCTGGTTTTGGAAGATATTTAAATATAAAATAGTCAGTTTTCTCTGGTATGAAAAACCTCTATTTAGTAGAATAATAATTTTTTGCAAATATATTATTAGTTATTTATTATTGTGCCTTCTTGATAGCTTCTTTAAATAATAATTCTATATTCTTTGTCCAAGTGTATTTATAAGATCTTTCCCATTCTTTTCCATAATTAAAAAATACTTGTATTTTCTTGCATTCTTTATCTTCCTCTTCTCTCTTAAATTCCTTGCATTCCATTCTGTAGATTACTTCACATGCATAAGTTACTTGTTAAACTGTCCCTCTCAGAAGTCTAGGGATGGGTGATACAATTCAAATACTGATGTCAGAACAAAATACAATACCATCATAGATTCATAGACTCATTTTCATTGGAAACAACATTTAAGTTCATAGAGTCCATTAAGTTGTCAGAACCAGTGGCAAAATCAGAAGCTCTGAGATAATGAGAGAACTAAATCTCAGGATGCCATTGCTTCACTGTTTCTTCTTTTAGTATGATTTGTTACTTTTCTAAGATACTGAAGAAATCATTTTAATGAATATTCTGTTTAGTTGGCATTTAATATTCACTTATCTTTTGTTGCTCTGGCTGTTCTGTTCTGCAGGTTTTCCCACGGTGAACTGAACTAATTTGCAATGTTGTCAGACTGCAAATGAGTGGGAAAAAGAGCTAGTACTTAGCTTACATTTAGGGCTAAAGGAGGGGAACCTAGGCATGTACACCTGCTTTGGAAAATGCTGCATTTAAGATGGGTTGCATATCAACACCAATAATTTAGTGACTTAGGAGCTGTGTCCCTTCAAAACTAGTCAGTCCTTTTCATTTAATTTTGGCAATTTGCAATAGTTCATTTTGTTATTCTTTCCAGATCTTCTGGAACATGCATTTGAAACAGATTTTCCAATATATCCTCTGTAAGGAAAGCTCCTTCTGTTAGTTTTTTTTTTGTTTTTTGTTTTTTTTTTTCTGACAGCCCCTGGTGGTGCCACTGAAGTGTCTTCATGACACTCACAAGCCAGTACTTTTTAACAAGGTCACTCACTTTTTTTTTTTCTTGAAGTTAAACCCTAGATTGGTGGATATAGAATTTTTTGTGTGTGTTGGACATGAAGTGAAGAATATGATGAGCACAGTTGCAGATTAGTTCCTTAATATAAATTTGGGTCATGTCCCATACTTTGCTGAGGAGTAACTCAGGAGGTTTTTCTCCTCTTGTGGGTTTCCTGACTGGAGTCACTGAAATAATCCATTTTAATATTTTAAACATTTACCTCAGCAATGCACCCTTGTGTAATTTACCTGGTTTACATCATTGTTTGCGTTTTGCTTTTAGGTTTCCTGGTCTCCCACAATGTGTCACAGACACTGTCACCATCCTAGTCCCCCTGTCAGTATTATGGTCTTAAAATCCTGTGCTTTCCTACTTAAGTGAAAAATCCCAATCCATACTGATCCTATTTTCCTTATTAATCCAGTGAACTCATTTATCTGATTTGGTTCAGGCGTTTTAGTGTTTAACACTACCCCCTGTGTTGCAGCAAACAGTTTTTTCCTATGTTTTGTGTACTGACCAATAAGCTTTTAATTATTTTTTCACCATGTTTTGATATGCTTACAATGTTATTAAAGTAATTTAAACCCAGCCATTTTGTTTTTCCCATTGTATTTCTTGTATTGTGCTTTGTATATGTTTTCATACCTTTGGTAGTATTTTTTTGAGTTACCATACCATGTTTAAGTGCAACTCTATTCATAATTAACCAATAAACTGAATCCTCCTACATCTGCAAAGCAAGTAAGTAATTTCTTTTGCTCTTAACTTCTTTACGTGGCCTTCATTTCCACCAGTACAATATAAACTTTATGATATTACTATCTTAAAATTGAGTATGTCTAAAAAAATGTATACCCCATACTTAATCACTATGAGATTAAAAAAAAGGGAAATACAAAAGTTAAAGAAAAGCAATTAAATCTGACTTTCAGAGTCTGAGTGGAAAGCCACTCAGGTATGAATAGGTATGAATATGAAATGTTTATGGATTGATATATATTTATGTGAGGAGGCTGCAATTTTAATCATACGTTGTGGTAGAGACAAATTATTTTTGTAGATGCACTAAGAGATGCACTTATGTAATAGATCACACATTATTCTACTTTTTTTTTGTATCTTGAATCTACACTTTCAGGAGAGTGAGAAGATTACAAAATAATAGGATTTACAGTATTAAGTTGTAAAAAATCTGTACAAAACTTTAGAGGAAATGGCAGGATTTTTTGTTTTGTTTTGTAAAGGTTTAAAGTAGGAAATAAATAAATATTTACAAAACCTTCTCTTCTAGGTATTGTAGAAGCCATTTTCATTGAGACTGTGAGATTATTTGCATTAAATGCCACAGTAGTTTTCATTCTGAGTCTTCTTTTGCATGCTTGACAGTACTTCAGATTTGAAGTAATGGTGAACCACACAGTTACTGTTTTGTTGTTTCAAGCTTAGAATATCTTGGAAAGACAACTTAGATTTTAGCCCAGTTCTGGATGCATGGAACTCCTTTTCCATCACCTTCAAGTAGGAAGTTTCCTTTTGTGTTGGACTCTTCAGCTATAGCCTCCTGGAAATAGTTTTTATTTGCTTTTTTTATTCACTTCAAAGGTAAGGGCATTCAGAGAAGGAGTGTTGATTGTATTTTTGGTCTGTTTAATAATCAGAGAAAACATCAAAACAAGACATTAGATCATGACAGAAATAGAAAAAAAAACCCCAAATTAAAAGAATTTTCAGTATAAATAGATTTCCAGATAAACAGATGTATAATTACAAGCCCTTGAATTTATGTAATTACACATACTCAAAAAACCCTCTATGTCATTGCCATAATGAAAAAGCCATCATTTCTCTTCAAAAGTACTTCAGAAAGCAAAATTCAGACAGCCTGCCAGCATATTCAATTTGTCCATCTCTCACAAAAATTGTACCCTATCTTCAGTAAGGAAATTGGTCTTCTGTCGAAAGCAAATTACAAGGATTTCTCAGAAAAAAGGGCATTGCTCTCATCACTCCTTGGAATTAAAATTGTGAATATTTCTCTTCCTCCTTGCTCCTTCATTTAATTTCATGGGTATATATGTCCCTGACCTTGGCCTGATTGACAAGGAAAGTTAAAACTGCAAGCACTTACTATTCCTTTCAACATGTCAGTGAAAGGATGCTAGGACTAGTAAATAGATGAGCACAGCTTAACTAAAATTATGAAAGGTATGATGTATGCCATTTTATAGTAAACAGTTTCCTTAATAACACATTTGGTTTTTTATGTTACTAAAAATCTGAAATACTATGACTAGGAGAAAAAGCATTAATTTTTTTAGATATGATAAATATGTCAGTATATTGTGTGCTTGCTAGTAGAATTTATTTTATTTGGTTACAGATAGAAAATACTAGTAAAGATGAACCTTACAGACTGGTTATGCCATCCATGTTCCCTGAACTGCTTTCAAACACACGTCTTTTTCCAGCCTCCAGATAATAACAACAGGGCTTCTGTTTCATCAGCAGTTGATGAAACAGAATTTGTGCATTCCATATGCCAGGTTATGAATTTTGTTAGAGAAATAAAATTGAACGGAATGCAGAAGTTGCCAAAAATTATTAATAAAAATTGTCAGCAAAACTAAGATTGCTTTCAAGCTGGGACTGAAATGTTCTGTAGATACACTCACAGTTTTTATTTTCTTAGAGACCTTAGAATTCATATTAAGATCTCAGATCCCACAATAAAATATGTTGTAAGAAGTACAACAAGAAATGAGAGTTAAATTATCAGGCCATATTGCCTAGCAGTGATTTCTTTAATCTCATTTGAACTTCTCCTTCTAGCTTTTGTGTTCTTTGAAGACTCTCACACATAAACCATTAAAAGTGTGTTGATATTAAAGCTTGTATTTCCTCTCTACTACAAGATATAATTTTTCACCCATTCTCAGTCTTTCATTACTATTTTATGTGAAGAAGGTGTAACCAAGAGTCTCATTCAGAATTTAGTTCCAAGGCTTAAGTCCATCAAGATGAACAAGGTTCTCACATTATTTTTATGCTCATCATGGGGGAAGATTGAAAAGAGATGAAAAGATGAAGAGAAGGCTGGGTATCCCACTGGACGTGACTGAAGTCTTCATAGTCCATCAGATCTGATGATACTCATCCCAGAGTGCTGAAGGTATTGACTGATTGTTCCCAAACTGCTCTCCATGATATTTGAAAAGTACAGCAGTCGGCTGATGTTCCAGGCAACTGCAAAAAGGGAATCGTACCCATTTTTAAGAGAAGAAAGAACAACCCTGGAAACTACTAACCTGTCAGCCTCACCTCTGTGCCTGGGAAGATCATGGAACAGGTTCTCCTAGCAATTGTGCTGAGACACTTAGAGGACAGGGAAGTGATTTGGGACAACCAGCGCAGCTTCACCAAGGGTAAGTCCTGCCTGACCATACTGTTGACTTTCCATGACGGAGTGACCACATCAGTGGATGAGGGATGGGTTAGAAGTCCATTTATCTGGACTTCTGTAAAGCTTTTGACATGATCCCTCACACGTCCTTCTCTTCAAATTAGAGAGACATGGCTTTGATGGGTGGGCTGTTTGGTAGGTAAGGAATAGGTTTGACAGTCACAGCCAGTGGTCAACTGATGGACATCAGTGACACGTGGTGTCCCTCAGGGATTCATACTGGAACAAGTGGGATTTAATACCTTCATTAATGACATAGACACAGACATAGGGATCAAGTGAATGTCAGCAAATTTGCAGATGACACCAAGCTGAGGTAGTTTGATACACTTGAAGGACAAGGATGCAATGCAGAGATATCTGGACAAGCTGGATGAATGGGTCTATGGGAACCCTATGAGGTTTAAAAAGACCAAGTGCTGGTGTGGCATCGGGATTGGGGCAACCCCTGGAATTAACCCAGTTTGGGCATGAACAGACCCAGAGCAGCCCTGCCCAGAAGGACTTGGGGGTGCTGCTGGGTGAGAGGCTGGACATGCCCCGGCCATGGCACTCACAGTCCAGAGAGCCAAACATGTCCTGGGCTGCACCCAGAGCCCCGTGGGCAGCAGGGGAGGGAGAGGATTCTGCCCCTCTGCTCTGCTCTGGTGAGACCCACCTGGAGCATCCAGCTCTGGGGTCCCAGTACAGGAGGGACATGGAACTGTTGTAATGAGTCCAGAGGAGGGCACCAAGATTATTAGAGGGCTGGAGCACCTCTGCTGAGTGGAAAGACTGAGAGAAATAGGGTTGTTCAGCCTGGAGGACAAAAGCTTTCAGCACTACCTAATTTTGGCCTTCCAATACCTGAGGGGAGCCTACAAGTAAGATGGAGAGTAGCTATTTACAAGAGCATGCGTCATGGTTTAAGACAGTCTAAAGGGGAATACTCAGAAATGAATTGCCCCTCTTTATAGGTTTAATGAATCCCTTTCCACAAATAAGGAGAAAACAAATACAAGCAGGTGTAAGTGAAAAAATAACAGTTTGCTAACAAATGAATCTGCAACAGGCAAAACCCAGTAAGAATCACTAGACAGAAAATTTCCAAAACATACTCCCTGAGAAACCAAGAGAAATCCAAAATGCTGGAAATGCCTTTTTTGGGATGGTGCCTGCTGCAGGCAACTTGTGAGAGGAGACAAAGTGAAAAGATAGCGGCAAACCCTCTCCTCCGAGATGGCGGCCTTTGCAGGCAACAACATAGTCCAGGAAACAATGGGAAACTATAGCAGCAAATCCTGATGAGAAGGTAGGATATATGGAACAGTTCTAATGGTAGATGAAGACTTGCTGTCTTGTGTGGGGTCAGCTCTGCCACCCACTGCCTCCTCCTGCCACGTACAGTGCTCCACCAGTGTTGGTGCTGCTGTCTGCCAAGCCACTGGTATGTCTAGGGGAAAGAACTGGCCTGTTGGCACTCCCCTGGCCCCAGAGACTCACTCAGGCTCCACGCTGCCGATAGGGTTTGCAATGTTCACTCCAAAACAGTTTTTGCTTGTGAAATACACTTTTTCTGAGTAATGGCTGTTGCAAGCCCAGAAGAAAACCCCAACCACCTGAAGCAACCCTCTCAAAAGCAGAACCTTCACCTTCTGCAAATGCTTCCACGAAAGAGAGCGCTACCTGCGTCCAGGCTCCAAATTAAAAAAGGGCTATAAGCATAAATCTTCCATCCCTACAACCTCCATGTCAGGGTTCCTGTTCTGGCTGTGGTGCTGGATCATTAGGAGACAGCAAGGTTTTTTGGGGGCACAGATAGATATGGAATACAATACCATTTTGGGTTACCCAAGGCAACATGGAGTTGGACAAGACAGGAAAAGGGGCAGTGGCTTCAAACTGATGAAGAGTAGGTTTAAATTAGATATTGGGGATATATTCTTTACTGTGAGGCTGGTACCTGAAGTTGCCCAGAGAAGCTGTGGATGCACCATCACTGAATGCTCAAGACCAGGCTGAACGGGACTTCAAACAACCTTGTGTAGTTGAAGGTGTCCATGCCCAGGGCAGGAGTCTTGAAACTAGGTGATCTTTAAGGTCTCTTCTGTCTACAATTCTGTGGTTCTGTTTCCACATTGTTGTCTCACTGGATACCAGCAGCAAGAGCACAGAATCTTCCTCTGCACTTCCACTCCAGAGGAAGCTGTACAGAGCAATTAGTTTCTCTCAACTAAACAGAGTTGGGTATTATTCAAGTTCAAATCTCTAAGTTCTTTTCAATGAAGCTAGTCCTTATTTTCAGTTTGAACATGTTTATAGGTTTTTCTGTGTACATTAACACAGAAAAACAGTTTGAAAGAATGTTCTTAAAATGATCATATTTTAACATGTTTATTTCAATTTCTGACTCTTCACTGTTTGATGTTTAATTTTAGCGTTGAAAATTTAGGGCCACGTCAGAATGACTTGCAACTACAGCAGATTTCAGAGCCTTCTGAAACAAAATCCAAGACAATAACAAATCCAAGGAAAGCTCATGTGCATGTTGCAGAGCAGCTGAGAGTTCAGAAACTCCAAGAAGAGCAAACAGCCCAAAAATCTGAAAAGGTGACTACTTATTTTTATAGACTTCTGAAGCAGTATTTTCTGAAGGTTATGTGCTTAATGAGTTAGTTAAAGACAATGTGAATACTTCATGATTCTGTGCTACACATTCATGTTTATAGAAGAAAGAAGAAAAGTGATGTGCGTGGAAATGAAGTAAATGTGCTCTTATGAGACCTTCAAAAAACGTTCTTATTTAAAAATCACTTCATTTTAAGTTGAGAGTATTTGCATCTTTTCAAGCATGGAAAATATTTATAGATTTGAAGACAAAGTGTACGTATCACAGCTTGTATGCATTTGAGATGTCCTTGTAAAAAGAGCTCTGTTTTGGTTTTCTTTTGTGACAAAAGGATGGAGTGTTATACAAAAGCAGGAAATGACAGGAGAAGGGCATCTATAGTGGGTATGACCCCAGAACATCTTGTACTTTTGTGTAGCTATTCTGATGAAGTAAAAAAGGAGGAACAAATTTCTTTAGACGCAGTAACACTCATCCAAAGCAGAGTTTATAGTTTATATAGAGGAAACTATCAGATATCAGGGTGTGGAAGCACACTGACAAAGTCATTGACTGATATGTATTTTATGTGGTTAATGAAGGGAGAGAGTTTTGCTGTGGTTATTAAGCTCTTCTATTGCCACTACATGGACAAGAATGGCAAGAAGTCCCTTTGTGTATCTAGACAGGAAAATCCAAGCAATATGCAAAATTCTCAAAAAATTTAAAGAAAATGTTTTAATATCTTATATATTATATATTTTAACTGGTTTTGACTTCATGTACAAAAAATATTTTTCTACTCCACTCCACCTTTACCTGCATGTATTTGTAGTGCACTTTAAATGAGTGTAGTTTGTGTGTTTGTTATTCTTGATGATCTGAGACTCACTATTCAGCAGTAATGTTTCCGAGTGGTATTCCCAGTTTTGGTGCTGTATTCAGACCTGAAATGTGTATCATACTAGAACTAGAATTCAGTGAAAGCCCTTAAATGCATAGAAGGCACTGAGCAAAAACTCATTTTCTTTAAAGATGTCCTTCTGTTGCACGACATTATTTGTTAATGCAGATAAAGCATGTAAAAATGTACAATTTTCAGATAATGGTAATTAAAAGATATATGTTCATCCTCAAATACTGAAAATCTACTAGGATATTGATAAGGTGTCAAATTATTTAGAATTTATAGTGGTATTTTAAATGAATTTTGTAACATCTACTTCTTGATATAAAAATTGTGATTTACAACTACAATGGCTGAGAATATTTTAGGTTAAGGTTTATCTGTGTTAAATAAATGGTAGAGGTTTTTTTTGCTTTCACAATATTTTAGTGATCCACTTAAAAAAAGGAAAAAAAAAAAAAAAGAAAAGAAAAGAAAGAAAAGTCATTTTCCCAAGTCTGGAGCCTGGTAATCTCTTCTACTTGCTTCCTGGAAGGTTGTTTTCCTTCTTGCTTAATTACATTTGCTTCATATATATGTAGTGCATTATCTCAGAGTTATTAGGTAGCGTATTAGGGCCAAATGTTGTCTTTTGTTTCAACCTACATATTTGAACACAAGATATTGAATATTCAACATTGCTTAGGAAGGAGACAAAATAAAATAATAGCCAAGTTTCAAACAGTCATTATACAGGTTACTAAGCCACCATTAAGACCTATATAAGAGCTACTGAAGCAAAAAAAATCTTGAGCAAAAAAAAGAAAGAAAAGACAATTTTAATCTATATTCTTTTAATGCTAATTATATTAACTCAAAAACCATGATTTGTGGGAGTATTTACTCTTACGAATACTGTGCTTGCACCATCCAAAAATTTATGTTAAAAAGATGTAGTAGACTCAACCAGCAAAGATTGGGCTGAGTATTTATATGATGGTGATTATGATTCTGCATTTGTTTTTTTAATAAGAATTGCTTTGATGTAAGAACTTCTTATTGAATAAATACTATAGGTAGGTCTAATTTGATTAGTGAAACTATTTTAGCTTGTAGTCTACTGAGTACAGTGTGTAAAATAAAAACATTAATCTTGCTTCCTGATTTGTGCATGATGAAGTTTTGCACCATGATGTTTGAACTGTTCTGTAACACACTATGAAAATGTCTGCTCTACCAGTTTTTATAAATAGGCTACGTTGGCAGATGCACTGAAATACTAAGTGTACTAACATAGTTTCTTGATTAACTATCAAGGATACATTCATGCTACCAAATACAAAGCAGATCATAGTCCAGAATATGTTGTTTCAAGTCATTGTGGAGTGAGAATCATATTCTCTGCTAGAGCCCCATACAAAATCAGAATTATCCTGCAGAAAGAGTAGCTGCAAAACTCTAGGATTTTCTGGCTGGTGGAAGCAGGTGTAGCAGGGAAAGGGGAAGAGGGCAAGGAAGAGAAAGGTGTAAGATGGAAATCATCTTGCCTTTATTCTTGGTTAGCTGATGCCTATATTTTCAGTGTAAGCATTTCTATTGTACTAACATGAATAAAAGTAATTCCCTAGGACTTGCTTTATTGAATGTTCTTTATGTTGCTTTGTGAAGAGAAAGGAAACATAAAATTTTGTGTTACTTCTTCAGAACATATACAAGGAGATAGAAAAGTTTGAGAGGTCTATGACAGGAACTGCCTCTGCAGTACACAGCCATGTGATTGACAGGTAACATTTGGATGATAATTTGTTAAGAAAAGATGGGGACATTAAGCGATCTAAGAGTAGCCCTGCCCAGCAGGACCTGGGGGTGCTGCTGGGTGAGAGGCTGGACATGCCCTGGCCATGGCACTCACAGCCCAGAGAGCCAAAAGTGTCCTGGGCTGCACCCAGAGCCCTGTGGGCAGCAGGGGAGGGAGGGGATTCTGCCCCCCTGCTCTGCTCTGCTCTGCTCTGGTGAGACCCACCTGGAGCATCCAGCTCTGGGGTCCCAGTACAGGAGGGACATGGAACTGTTGTAATGAGTCCAGAGGAGGGCACCAAGATTATTAGAGGGCTGGAGCACCTCTCCTGCGTGGAAAGACTGAGAGAAATAGGGTTGTTCAGCCTGGAGGATAAAAGACTTCAGGGCTACCTAATTTTGGCCTTCCAGTGCCTGAGGAGACCCTACAAGAAAAATGGAGACCAGTTAGTTACTAGAGCAGAGAGTGACAGGACAAGGGGTATGGTTTCAGACTTCAGAGAGTAAGTTTAGACTAGATACTAGAAAAAAAATCTTTAGTGTGAGAGAGGTAAGGCAGTGGATTGGGTTGCCCAGAGAAGTTTAGATGCCCCATCCCTGAAGTGTTTTAAGACCAGGCTGGATGGAACTCTGAGCAACCTGGTCTAGTGAATGGTATCCCTGGCTATGGCAGTAGCATGTTTGCAGTTGTCTGTCATGAGACTTAGTTACTGTCTCTCTTTTTTTTTTTTTTTTTTTGGTTTGGTTTCTTCATGTGTGTTTGTTTTGTTTTGGGTTTTTTAGTGGTTTTTTGTTTTCTTTTGGGTTTTTTGTTGTTGTTGTTTGATTCTCAGCCTTCCCACTTATTCCTGTGATTGCAGTTCTTCAAAATGTGGGTAATTAAAATAGCCTGCCTAGGCTCTCTGTTCATAGTCAGTAAGAAATAGGCACTTGTTAGTGAAATTTATCTTTATTTAAAATAGGTAAGATGAGTCGTCTTCTTTAAGAGCCTGTTTCTCTTCATTGACCATACAGAGACCCTCACTGAGCTCTGCTACAAGCTCAGCTATAGGCATCTGCTTAAGTGAGGTGAAATTTGTCATTCTGAAAGTGTCATCTGATGGGGAATACACAATCACCTCAAAGAGCAGCTTAGTTGTACCCATTAAGGAGGGAACATTACTTCCTTGTCCCAAAATTACCACATTACAGTGACTTTTCTAGTGTGCTTTTTACTTGGCACAGTTGAATGTTACCTAGTTCCCAATAGTATTTTCAGGATTGGTTCTTCAAGTTACAAATTCCTCTAGTTCTCCAGGTTTCTTTTCTTACACTTATTAAACAAAAATCTTTTGCCTTCATTAATATTCCTGAAGATATTAATGGATCCTGGAGCTTGGATACAGGCTATGAGTTAATGAATAAAGACTGTATTTTTTAAAAAATATGCTATAAGACATTGTGTGAAATGGATATATACTTAACAACTTTCATAACAACAGTAAAAACTTTTCAGGGCAGGAATGGGAAATCCCCTAACTTGTTTCTATTTCCCAAGCTCACTAAAATGTCAGAAAATTATCTTGGGAAAACAAGAATCTTAACTCATTAAATGTTAATCTTGAAATTGTATGGATGTTTTATCCTGGGCACTGAGATATGTTGTGGAAACTCCATTACTGAGAGTGGGAAGGATGGAACAGAAACGAAAGTAAAAGGAACAGGGAAAAGTGAGGATGCAAGACCTCACTTTCATCACTGTTCAAACTGTACTGTCTACTCATAAAGTCATTTCCAGATTTAATACAGCTGCTTTTCACAAGATCACTGAAGGTCCACTTTCCATAATCTGTAGTCCCTTACTCTAATGTCAGGATGTGTACCTTTGTCTTAGCCCATGAAGTTTTTATTTCAGGTGTGATTCATGAGGTTCTATACCTATTCTAAATGACTACATGTTCATTCTCTGTTACTTAAATAATTACATTTTCTGTAATTTAAATGAAGCGATCTTCTAATTAGGTCTTAAAGGATACTGACAAGGTATAATCAACGTAAGAATATTTATGTTGAGCTTTATCAGTGGCATGAATTTAATTCAGTAATTTTCAATTATGCTAACATAATGAGAAATTAACTACCATTAAGAATTATCTCATTCATTGGCTTGTGCTCACCTCTTGTTAAATTTTGCCACAAATTAGCTAAAGACATTTAGGAGAAATTAATGAATAGACATAGAATTACACATGAAATCTTGCTGTTCCTTGTAGGTCTAGAAAGATTTAGATAAAATATTGATTTTTCCTATTAAGTAAAACATAGTATATTGTGGTATTATTTTACATACGGAATTTTTGTAAAGGTAAAATCTCTGTTTCTTAAGTTGCAGTTTACAGAGACTTGCAGTTACAATTACAAAGACTACTTAATCTCTTCATGAAGTATTTCTAAAAGTTCTAATTGAAATACTACAAATGTGAAGAACAGGAAACAGACAAATGTATTTTATTATGTTTATCATTTTATAAATAAGCTTATAGTATTATGCTGAGCATTGTTTTAATTTATTATTAACTATTTCTTTCCGAATTATTCAGTCCCTTCAGAAGACACAGAGGTAGAAAACCTTCCCTCAGTGATGCCAGCTTTTATGTATTTATTATGTGTGGATACATAGAAGATTTCAAACTCCAACCTGATGACAGAAATTTAAAAAAAAAGATGTAAGAGATAACTAAAGATCAATGGAAATAATTTTCTGTGATTATGATGATCTGTAGTGCATTTTGTTTCTGATCAGATATGGTTGTAAAACTGTTTCCATTGGCTTTTTTTCAGGATGTTTTTGTTTGAATGTTAAACTCTGTAAATATCAACAAAGAAAACAGTATTTCTGATCAAAACTATGATAAAATAAAGATACTTCTCTCCCACACACTGCTAAGGGGAAAATTCCTTACTCATTAGAATCCTTACATGGTATTATTTTATAGACTAGTCTAGCTGCTATTTCTTTGACATGACTTCAGTAGTTTAGCAGTAATTCAGAAATGTTTGTTTCCGTTGCAAAGAAATACTTTTTCTTCTACATCTGGGGAAAAAATATGGGATTTGTATTTGTTGCTAAGTCTGTGCATAGAGTTTTGGTTGAGCAGGCTTTTTAGTGCATCTGATTTTCTTAAAGTTGTACATTTTTAATTTCTAATTCCAGCTTCACCACCATGCTAGCAAGATAGAGAGTACTGTAAAGTTATATAACAGTGAATACATGTAAGAAATAGTTGTACAGAATCATCTCCAGGTTTTAAAGAGTGTATATCTGTCTTTTTCTGGTACTGTCTTGGAGCCCTATTGTTGGTCACTGATGTTGCACAAAAGCAACATGTTATTCTCATAGTAACAACAGGGTATACATATAAACAAACTTTTGCTCAGAGAAGTATGCTAAACATGGGGAAAGTGAAGTCACTAAGAAGGGACTTGAAGATTGAGAAAAACTCAACATTTAATTTTCATTAAGTGAATTCATGATTGATTGGAATTAAAATGCAAGCTGCTGTGTATGTTGATGAGAAGGTGATTACATGTAAATATTCTTGAGATATTGTCAATGCTACAATTAATTATGTCTGAGAAGGATCGAGTACTAGTAGCTCTCTTCTTTAGGTACAAAGATCGTAACTTGATTTCTGTTTCAGAAGAGCTTTCTATGTAATTCTAAGAATGAAGTGGGACTCAAACTTGTTTTATAATTAGTCATCTAAGTAAGGATTCAGGTAAATTGATGTTTCTGGGTCATTCTTTCCAAGGCAGATGGGTTATTTTTGAAGGAGGTAGCATTTTAACCATCCAGAATTAGTTTATACATCCCTTTTATTAAGGAGGTTGTGATCAAGAGGTAGAATGTCTCATTCTCTCAAAGCTGAAAGTTTACTTTGGTTCACTCAACTTTGAATGCACACATGGATGTTGACCATATTTTCCAGGCTGTCACTCTGGGGTGTGGATAATTGAGCAGCCAGTGGCCTGAAGACCATCTGCTCACCAGGGGTGTATAATGACTGTTAACAACTCCTTGCCTCTGTTCCCTAAATGTCCTATGGGTCTGGAGAACCTGGAAATCATGTTACTTAGAAGTACACTTAGCTTTTCTTTTTTTCTGTGTGTTCCCAGGTTTGCTGTTCTGATCACTTTCTGTAATTTTCCCGGTTCTTTGTCACTTAATTCAGCAGTTGCTCTTCTTTGAGGTATTATGCTATTTTGTTTATCTCCAATCTTACTTAAAAAGTCGTAAGTCTCAGTGGCAGCTGCTCATTGTCTTGTTAGATTCTTAGGGTTTTTTGGTTACTTTTATTAACTGCCAGCTGCTTGACCTGCAAGAAACCAGGTGGCAAAATCAGCTTTTACTTGGGATTAAATTGTCTATGATTGTCTCTAAGTGGTAGTTCACTAAAGTAGAAACTACTGCCTAACTTCTTGCTGTTTTCATGTTCAAATACAATTTTTTTTCTCGGTTTTGTTACTCTTTTTATTTTGACAGTTCTGTGCATTTCATGTGCACAGCTACTCTTATTTTGGCTATATTAAGACACAGTTGAACACCCAAATAAAAGTCTAAAAGACTACAAATGAAGAAATTACAATGAATAGCCAAAATCAAAACTGCCCTTTTTATTTCTTTGTTTGGCATTGGTTTGAATGTATCTCAAGGTCTTGGGTTTGTAATCTTTTTACATTATTTCCTATTCCAGCAAGCTAAACTATTAAGATTTCTGATACAGAATTTGGGTTATACTCTGTGGTATTTTAAAAATATTTTATATTTCACGTTGCTCAGCTGAAGTAAGAAGTTATCAAAAATTGTTTAAAAGAAGTTTAACAAAATTGTTAGTGTCAGTGCCAGGCCCCTTATATTCTCTAGGAGTTTGAATTGAGGGAGGCTTTTTAGTCCAAACAAAGACGGCATTATTGGAAGTTTTGACTTCACTGAGAAGGAGTTTAACCTTTTATGTAATCTGATTGAAACCAAAGCTCCCTGATGTTTATCTTAATTACTTAATACGTGTTAAATGACACGTTGTCTGGCATATGTCAGCTAATACATCAGGCTGCGATTCTTTAAAAATCACCACCTCACCTAATGTCATAGGACAAATATATTCTTTCAGTTCCCTGACTTTTATTGTCTTCTCATTATATCATGATTTCCAAGTGTCATTTGAGACTGCATGCAATGTTAAGCTGAAAGAAAAAATCTTAAGTCCTCAATAAATCATAAAAAGCCAAAATAAAACTAATAAAAACTAATTCTAAATCTTTTTATCAAAAAATATAATAAAATTCATCTTCTAGAGATATAGGGATGTAGGTAAAGAAGCCCAGATCCAGTATATCCACCCTGCACTGAACAACACTTCTACATATACTATACATTTATCATTTGCTAAAGGCTTTCCTGTTGTTTTATTTAATACCCTAACAGGATGTGTACTTAATAAGTAGGTTTTCCGGGAAAATGTGCTTTTCTGGTTAAAGAAATTTGTCAGATTTTCCTTACATAAATACAAATAAGTATTGAGCATTTCCTAGAACATTATCTTGGTGTTTGAATCAATTTTTAAGGAAGCTGGATATGCTCAGGTCCTTTTAACCTTTTGTTCACTTCAGTGTTGAAAAGGTTTATGCTTATAATGTATGTGTGTGGTTGCATGACTAAAATTCAATAGGATTAATTAGGGTCTTGTTTTTTCTTTTTCCAGTGGGCAGTGTGGTATGTTTCTCATGTTAGTAGTAGACTAGGCTGCTAGTAAGTGATATCCTAAGTACTGACACAGTTTTTGTGGTGATGATATGCATGCATACTGCGTTCACTAAGTGTGACTTGAGCAGTTTGCAGCTCATTCTGTAATCGGATTATTTCTTCAATCATATTAGAGTACTTTATACTCTGAGGGTATTCCCTTAATCCGATTCCTTTGGCATGCAGAAAAATGGCAAATAGCAGTCATAGACATTAGGCTCAAGAAATAGTCCCTTGCTCTCCACCTGCATTTCTGCAGCTACAGAATTAAAAAGACTTTGATTGAGTATACAGGAGAAAGAAACCAAAGCCAAACACTGAAAATTCAGTTTTCTGTCCTACCTTCATAACTGTTGAGAGCCATTTTACCAAATAACCATTTGGACATGTAGGAAGGTTACATTCATGGAATCATAGAATCATTAAGGTTGGAAAAGACCTCCAAGATCACCTAGTCCAGCCTTTAATCAAATACCACCATGCCCACTAAACCATGTCAGGAAGTGCTACATGTAGTCATTTTATGAATGCTTCCAGGGATGGTTACTCCACTACTTCACTGAGGAGCCTAGTACAATGCTTAACCAGTCCTTCAGTGAAGAATTTTTTTCTTATACCCAACCGAAGCCTCCTTTGGCACAATTTGAGGTAATTTCCTCTTGTCCTCTTCCTCTGTCACTTGTTGCCTGGGAGAAGAGACTGACCACCACCTGGTTACACTGTCCTATGACCCCCCAGTACCCTGAGCTGCTCTTCATAACATTTATATTACAGACCCTTCATCAGCCCCATTGCTCTTCTCTGGACATGCTCCAGCTCTTGTAGTGAGGGGCCCAGAACTGGATACAGAATTTGAGGTGTGGCCTCACCAGTGCTGAGCACAAACTGATCCCTGCCCTGGTCCTGCTGACCACACTATTTCTAATATAAGTCAGGATATATAAATTTTACATACAATATTGATAGACTACTTCCTATGCGTATTAAAAAGTTTCAGCCTTTCTGCCAAACAGCCATTATGGCTGCAATTTTTTTAGTAAGATAAATGTGCCCAGCAATATTGTCATGGAGGCCAGCTGACATAAAATACTACATTCGTACTTTTAACTTGTTTTGCTCTTGAAAATGCTTAGTTGCATGCAGACAGCCCACTGGAAGTAGCTCCCTGTGCATGTTCCAGATTTTTATTAGATCTGCAGTTCTTTGGGAGATTAGCAGATGATTTGGACCAAATCTCTGTCAGGAACCTTTCAAAAAATTTAACAGTATAGAAAATCAGGTTCCAATGCCTGGGAATGTTTCTAGATTTAAAGGCAAGTATGTCGTCCTTACAACTAGCACACAGAAGCTTCTCCTTATAAAATTCAGTGTGACCTTGTTAGTATCTGAGTAATATCTGTGGGCATTTTTTGAATGCTGTTACTGTCCTCACTGAATTCTCCAATAATTTGAGGTTCTGAGGAAAAGATAATTTCACATATTCCATTTTCTACTGTCAACATGAATCAAATTGACTACTTTTACTTACACATCTAGAAAAAAAAATGCAGCACCTGAATTTTTTGTATATGTTATTTATATTTCAGTGAGTATGAATGAATTTACCTATCCATGATGCTCTCAGATATATTTACAAATTTATTGTGAAATGTTTTGATTTCATCATCATCTCAGTAGTTAATATCACATATCACAATCTCTGCTGAATGTTGAGAGTACTTTGGCAGTACTTACTTTAGAAGATATGTACATTAACAAAGTGAATACCAAGCAGTCTTCTAGTACCAGACAGGACCTAGTGAAGGATAGGTATCTGTCAGCTTACAGGGAATATTCCTGTAATTTAATCCTTGCACAATCTTTTTTTGCAAATCTTTTAACTACAGGTTTAAAAATAACTTTTTCTGTCCATGAGCTACTGGATTCCATCATGGCATCAACAACCACTTCAAAAACATGAAAGTGTAAAATATAAATAGAGCTTATGCATTTTTTAGACATGAAGAGACAGTGGCAGACAAGAATGTAAACTATGATGGTGAGGGTCTAGTTAAGCTACAAAGGTTAAAAAAAACCCAAAACTTCTGGTGAGCAGCTAGTAGAAAAATCTATCACAAATGCTAGTGAACAATTTTGATTTCTCACATATCTTTTGATGAAAGGAATGCAACAATGTAAAACCACTGGATTCCAAATTAGCAGACTTCAGCTCTGAAAATCAGTATATATTATTTCACGGGGAATATAGGGGAACCTAGGAAAAAATGAAAAGAAAGTATGTATCACCTTAAATACACTACAATATTATAGTAATTACATACTCCTCCAATGCAGGGGGTTTCCAGTGTATAAATCAGCAGCCCAGATAAACTATAAGTTCTTGTTTGACCTCAAATATAAGAAGTAAGCAGAAGAGGTCAGAAAGCAGAAGCTAGGTCAAATGGCAAATTTTGAGTAGAAGAGAATTTCAAAAAACTCAGACCAATCCAGAATACTTGGAGCAATCGAAATAAAAGAAACCACTGATTAATTAGACAGAAGTTAGTGGCAGTGGATAGACAGTCACTGTGTATATAAAACTGGTATATGAAATGAACCAGGGACAATTCTGTAGCCCCTAGAATTTGTGGTACCACACATTCAATATCCATATAATTAAATTCCCTTTTCTCTGAAACAGTATGGCCTTGTCCCAGTCTGTAAGGAACAGTAAATGGTTCATGCTTCTTCCCAAACTTTCCTGTGCACCACCTGGAAGAGCGCTGTTTTGAACAGGCTAAAAGTGGACCAGGAGTGTGCTGTTAAATAGTATGGACAGATGAATGTGTGAGCCTGAGCTTGTGCCATGAACTTTATTTTGTTTATCCTAGTAAATATTGCCAGCAAGTCCTGTTCACGATTTAGTGTCAAGTGTATTTGTTTTCCTTAGGGACATCCTTACATGCTTTGCTATCCTTTCCCTCAAGGACCATTTTAATACAGCACATTTATCTTCATGGGTTTAGTCCCTGTTTAAATCCTTTGAATAAATCTTCCTCCACATAACAGCATCGAGTCTTTTTTTTCTTATAAATCAAGCTTTCCCAAGCACAAGACATGACATGAGAAGTGACTAAAGTGGGGCAATTTTTTTTTTTTAAACATAGAATGTCTCTCTGGTACAATAAGAGCAGTAAGAGAAACAACAACATTTTTTTTTTCTCTAGCAAGTGAAAAGGCCAAAGATGTGCTAATGGTACTGTTAAATTCTGAAGCAGAGAAATAAAACAACATAATCAACTACTTGACTATAAACATCACAAAGGGCAACAAGGAGATGAGTAACTTAACATTGTCATAAACAAATTATGTCATCCCAATTTGATTTCTTTTTCTAAGAGGACAGCAGGCCTTTGAGGTAGAGACCATTAACTATTGAATACCTTAGTTACCCACCTAACTATTGATTTAATAAAGCCTGTAGGGAATGCGTTGTGTCTTTTTATGCTGTATTATGTGCCATTTTCATAGATGACCAGAGATATATGATCAGGATTAATTTATGTTAGAATAAAGCCAAAACTAGTAGGAAAATCAGACCACTAGTAGTTATCAATAGTTCAGCAACAAAAGTTTGTAACAACTGGAGTTCTGTATGCATCTGCCCTGTACCTAGTACTATTCCTGATTTTTATTAACATCCTTAAACATTGATTTGAAATTAAAAGAATGAAAGAAAATTGGTGTGGTGGAGCTGCAATGGTAGATAATAAAAAATAGTATTTCAACGTAAAAGTTGAAATGATGAAATGAAAAAAATAAGACAAGACATAAAAAGAAAGGATGGAGACTTAAAAATTTATGAAGGAAAAAATAGCCACACAATAAGATGAGAAACAGCTAAATACCAGTTCCAAAAATAAAATGAGCTATAGACTACAGAAGCTCACAAGATGAGAGAGTGTTAACCTGTTTGCGACTGGGAGTCCGGGCGCGCGTGGGCGCACGGAGGGTCCCGGTGTGATGGTCTGGTTGGACAGGGCACGGCCCGTCACCCACTTTGTCCCAAACAGACCCTACCGGACACTGGCCAGCAAGCACTGATGCAGTGGACTGCGAAACGCATTTATTACGAACCACCCAGCTTCTTTTATGGACGCCACGAGGTCGCATCACGCCAGTGGGGTCCGCAAGGTTCCACAGGATTAGGTAGGAACGGTGGAGAGGCGGAGGTTTCTATCTGCCCGTACACACGATATTTATCGCACGGGGCCCTATCTCCCAACGCCTGTTGAATACAGTTTTGTGTTTATCCCTTCAAGTACCTGGATATGAAATTCATTTGCACATTGAAACTATACTTTGTTTGCAAAAGAAAGACTTTGTGGTTTGCCATATGTTTCAGTTATTCTTTGTAGAAAATCATATTTTATCACAGTTAGACATATGTCTACTTCCTGGTTTACTAGAAGAAAAGCCTACCATTTGTGAGAAGGACAAATATTATGTCAGATATTAGGATCGTTCTTGAGATAGGTATTTTTCCTTCTACTCTTCAGCAATGCTAATGACTAAATTGAAGTACTTAATTCAGTTTTTGGAGTGTTTCACTTGAAGAACAGGTAGAATAATTTCAGAGAAACTATGGGAAAGCAACAAGCTTTGCCGGAAATTCAGAGATATCTGACAGGGAAAACACTTGAAATGTTTGATCTTGAGAAGATAAGATTGGAGGATGAGAGTGGAGGCATATGCTCGCAATTTTCATGTATTTTAAAACTGTTGCATAAAGGAGCAGTTTGATCTGTTCCCTACCTGTAGTGCATAGAATAACAGTTCCAATCCACAGAACAGGCCAATTCTTTCATGCTGAAGTATTTTAAACCATCCAGATTTTGCTGCATTACTCAGTTAAGCCTGCTGGATTTACCACAATGGAGACTTCTGTGATCCCTACCTTCCTTGCTCTGTAGCATTGAGATTTCTCTTTAGCATCTATGCCACAAGGTTTTAATTTGAATTTATCTTCCTTTCCTTCATGATTGTGACTTCTGTCTCACAGCTTTCTGTTACAGTGAGCTTCAGGGCAAAACAGTCTTGTATCATGAGCTGTTGGAAGCTCTCAATAAGTTGGTTTTTGAATAAACAAAATTCATTAGTTCTTGTGTGTTGAGGCAGCCTTCCTTTCTGTCTCTTCTGAAAGTATATTTTTGTCTATTGGTGTACTCCAAGCTAATGTGCTCCTGTTTCACTGCTCTTTGTGTGTAAAATTCTTGTTTCCTAAGAATGTTTCTTCAAGCTACCATTCAGATGATTTCCTCCAAATGTAACTAACTGATGGTTGCTTTGCTTCCACGGAAAGACTCCATGGTTTCTTCATGAGCTGGTTTGAACCTTAAGGCTTCTGCAGTGCAACTTCAGATCTCTATGGTCTCTCCAGTATCCCGCCCAGGCTTAGGGACACTCCAGTACCTGATTCCCAAGACTTTTATCATAAAACAAAACTTCAGAAAAATTCCTGTCAACTATATGAAATGTCTTGACTTGAAGCAGAAAATTAGAGAAATTTAAAGTAAAATGCAGCAAGAAGTGCTGTTGTCCACAGAAGTGCAGTGAGTTACACTTGCATTATTTTCAACATTTTTTGTTATCTTTGATAGAAAAGACCACAAAAATCATTTATTTTTCATGTTTTCTAGCATCTCTTTATTTCAGTACTCTCTACCTTTGGTTTATTTCAAGTTTTTATTTTCTCTGTGTTTACTCAGTATTCAGTCGTTTTAGTCAAAATTCTATCCAGGGTATGTTTGATGCTTTTTGTTCAATAATGACTGTGTTGACGTGCAGTTACAAGTCAAGTTGCAAACTACTAAAGACAAATTGATGCAAAAAGGTTAACATTGCATCATTTTTGCTAAACTTGTTAATTGCAAGGTTTGCTATTAAATAGACAAGAATTATGCAAGGAAACAAAGGTACACAAAAGTAAATACGTGCAAGGATTGCTTATTAAAATAGAGGCCCAGTATCAGGAATTTGCTGTAGGCATTGGTAGAGCCAGCAGTGTGCAAGTACCACCATCATTCTTTGAAATTCATGCCTATGTGACGCTCAAACATGCAGTTAGACAAAAACAACCTGAGCTTCACAGACTTTACACAATGTGCTGGGAAAGTCTGGCAAGTCAGAATTACAGCCCAGTGCTACCAGCGCTTGAATGAGAGCTCCCACCAATCTTTGTCCTTGCAGAAAGCTGAGGGATGAGGCAGGCTATTAGTTTGTTTTCACATTGAGACAGAAGTGCTCTTTTATAGCTGCAGCTTAAGAAAGTTGGCAGTTTCTAAAAGGAACAAGATAAAGGCACCCACGCAAATTACTCTTCAACAAAAGAAAGAGAGGCAGTTCATTGAAAGACCAAATTGGCTAAATCATGAGTTCTTCATTGAAATGAAGACTCTGACAAGTGACCTGAGGAAGAGGGTCACAGAAAAGATAGAAAATAGGTCAAAGGATAAATAGAAGATTAGAAGCATATGCATGTAGATGTCATCCAACATAACAAGGTGCAGAATGATAGCTAGTTTTTATTTTCTCTAATTCATTGTCCGAGAAGACAATTATTAACCATATTATTTCTATTAATATAGATCCTCCTTTTAAAAGATGGCACTTTTTTCTTGAAAATGGGATTAGAAGTATAAAATATTTCTCAGTCAGTACATTTCAAAGAAAGTAAAAATGTGAGTCTAACATCCTGAGAGGGAAAATTATGAGGAAAATTATTTGAGGAGTGGGGTTTTTAGGTATTTTTTGGTTATTATTTGTTTCACAAATTTTTTTCTTGTAATAAAAATTACTTATTATTAAACCAGTGTTCTACATGGAGACCTCCAAATTATTCTAAACTACTTGCTAAAGACCAGTGTATTGAATAATCACTTTAGGCAATCCTCAGGAAATGCAAAAACTGTGAGGAGAATTTATGGGAGGAAATGCAATTTCTATCAAAATCTCCCATAGATGTTAGAACCAAAGAAGTTTCCTGCTAGAAGAAAGATATCCTAAAAAAAAACCAAAAAAAACAAATACAGAAGAAAGGAGAGGGACCAGTGAAAAATCTGTATGTCTTCATATGTTTTTAAGTATCTGTAATGAATATTCTAGTACTTTGAGAGGTGTTGCAGTCTACTCTATTAACAGGAAAATGAATTACAAGGATGTTTATTTTTAAGACATATTTTAAATAGATGACTCCAGAGAATTAATTCCTATATTTATTCTACAAACATTGAGTATTTCATTAAAAGAGTGTGTTTTCCATTACACTTGCAAAAGCACACTTAACAAATTGACATACATGTGCCTGTGGATCAGATACACAGAAATGTAATCTATCTAATTATTTTGTGCAATAATTTAAGCTAAACAGTTGCAATTTTAATTGTCTGCATCAGGTGCCTGAAAAATGTGGAAGGCAGCAGAATTTTTAAAGAACGGTGAGGAAAACTATCTTCAACACTTCTTGGAAAGACAGAACCTCTATTACTAGATGTCTTCGAGGACAGCTTAGAGAAATATATTTTATAAATTACTTTGGTACACTGGATTGTACCTTAGAACTGAAGAGTGATTTAAAAGAACTTCAAAATTTTGGCTCTGCTCTGTGCCTAACTGTGTAAAATTGAAAACTTTACTTCATTACACAGATTGGCTTTTTGCTTGAAGAAGCAAGATTAAAACTGAGCATTCTCAAAAAGCTTGGTAGATGCTAATTTCCTCCACAAGGTTACTTGTCCTGTGCCTTAGACCATCCATTTCAAAACATTCCATACATGAATAACTTCAATACCTTCACTTAATAATCCCCTGCTAGTGAAGTAGTGTGTGTATGCCAACTGCTGTGCATTACATTATAAAGGGTACTGAGAACAGAATGTATTAGTCTTTCAAAACCACTGTAGGACTATGAACATAAAGCTGTGGTTTGTAACAAAGGAGCAAACCTATCAAAACCATCTTTGTGTCTTTTCCTTTGATTAATGATCTGTGCATATCAGCAAATTAATAATAGCAGAATTTTGCTAAGAAGCCAGTTTTAATTCTCCTCAACCAAATCACCTTCTGCAGCAGATAAGCTTTTTACAAGGGATCTCACTTAGCTTTTTAAGAAAGCTTCTGTTCTCACAATAGAAAAAGATGATGTACAGCTGGGAAAAAAATCATCTACTATAAACAGGTATTGAAGTGTGGAATTTGACATGCCAAAATGTATTTGAAAATGGGGTGTTTCCCTACATAATTACAATTTGTTTTCCTCTGCCATTTTGACCTACACAGGACAAAAATCTCTTTTCATGTCTATGTAACAGGCTTACTGAAATGGAGGTCAGGCTATTTGTCTGTTAGCTTTAACATCCTAAAGGGAGAAGCTATAAAAAGAGTTTTTAGAAACAAGAGTTGTTCTCAATACAGGAATCATTACTAAAAAAAAAAAATCTTATTTTGTAGCAATAAACTGAAATTCTAGAAACCTGAAGATTGTGCATAATGATAAAACACTGCTTTGAACTTTCACTGTCTGTTGAGCACCTAAATCCTGTCCAAATCACGTGAGTTGTTCTTATATACTGCCACTTACTGTGTCTGAGCACCTGGGAATTATTTTTCTAGGTCTTCATGCCAATTCATGGAGTTCTGTGAACTGGATTCTAATCTAGGGCTCCTGTAATTCTAATTGGCTCCTGTAGCTCATCCACATCCCAACGAGGAGTGTGGCCATCTGCTCTTCATCATCCTTATATGTCAGTGCTTATCTTCTGCACTAGACATTCTTCCAGCACACAGCTGGGCACACCCAAACATGTTTAGGAGGTTTTTTTCTGCAGAGCCAGATTCTTCTAAAAAGAGAACAGTGAGAGAACACAGTGGTCAAAAATTGCAACAAGGGAGATTTGGGTTGAAATAAGGAAAAAGTATTCAAGAGAAAATTATTAAACTCTGGATTGGTTTACCTAATGTAGCCATTGAAATCTCCATCTTTGAAATCCTCAAAGACATCACTCCCTATTGGATTATGAGAAATAGAAACTTGTCCTTTGTCATTCTTTTCCTAACATCAGAAGTTTGATTTCAGACTTTATTTGGTAGAGAAGCAGGACTCTGTCCTGGTTTGGAAAGACAGGTATCTGCCAAGGAAAGCTGGAGTTTCCCTTAGAATGGGGAATGTAAACCCCTCACCCCCCCCAAATTAAAATTTTGCAATCAAGGGCTTTCAGGCAAAGATTTGGCAATAGGAATTACAGTTATTTATTAGGAATATTAACAATACAAGTGTAGTAAAAAGAAAAACAAAACCACCCAACCAAACCAGCAAACAAACAACAATCTTGGAAAACCCTGACAGAGTCAGAGCTACAACCTGACACCCTGTTGGTGAGGGTGTTGGAAGCAGTCCAAAAGTGAGTCCTCCTGGAGGGGCAGAGGTGGTTCTGGTGGAGTAGAGATGATCCTGTAGAACAAGGGTCCAGGTAGTGATGAGAAGGGTCCAGTCTTCCTCCAGGAATTGGGTGAAGCTGGATGCCTTCTCGTTCCTGTGTCTCAGTTTTATCCAGGTAGGAATGGTTGGCTCCCCTCACTGGGTGGAGCATCTCACAATAGGATGATGGAATGTGGAATGTACTGCTTTGGGGAGGGTGTAGTTTGGGGATGTGTTAGTTTGGGCAGGTGCTAATGGCCCATTCGCAGAAAAATATCTCCCTGGAGGGAAAACCGGTGGTGAAAGAGATAAGAAACAATGCCCTACCTGGTTTTAACAGTTCGCCCATTAACAAAAGGCACCCGCCCTACTCCTCCCAGAGTAAAGAAGAACAATGCTTTCAGGAGATGAAAATAGAATACACATTTTTGTTTTCCATAACCCAAGACAATTCTTAAATTAAGTAGAGCATGTTTGGCTTTAGAGAAGTGTAGCAATAATGTGATTCAAAGAATTTGCTTTTTCTTCCTTTACAGTTTATTTTCTATGCACTACATTTTTTTTTAATTTTCTAATGGTAGTTCATTACCCTTTGCTAAGAATACCTCTGTGAGAAACAGCATAAACAGATAAAATTAGTATGATTTTTCTATTTGTTTCTAACTGAGGATCATTCATAAGTAATCTTACAAGGGTTTGTATTTTTAATGATTTTGCCCAGATTTTTTTAAGTCTTTATGGAAGTTTCTTAAAAATATGTGGTTCTAATGAAAAGTCCATTTATTGTTATGCAGAAAGAACAAGGCATGTATGGTCAATAAAAATTCTTATTTTAGGTTAAAGAAAACAAAAATAAATAAATAAATAAAATAAAAAACAGCTGCTGTCCTTGCAGATAGGCAGTCTTACTGGGATATTAAAGCTCATGTACCAAGAAAACAAACATAAGTTCTGCTTGTCCAAGTTCTTTGAGTGTACATTATACTGTTCATTTGCATGTGTTTTATTTTTAATTTTGCCTTCCGTGGAAGCTTTTCTGATTAGTGTGCTGTGTGCTGTGTCTCACAGATGACCTGAGGAAATTATGTGACATTTCTGTTTTTCCAGTCTCCAGAATTTCTCTCTTCAGGTGGTATCATTGTAAGGTTCCATATGTTGATTCCTTCTTTTTAGTCTGTGGTTTGTAAGAAATTGTCACAAACATTTGCATTGCTAGCTTTCTACTGCATGGCTGTGTTTCTCTCTTTACTAAATTTAGTTCTTTGTGTTAATGCACAGATTTAAAATCTCAAAATCAAAGTGGGGATACCTCACTGCTAAAACAGTCTTCTGGTTTTGAAAGACTATAATGGAACAGCGTAAGCTAAAAACATGACTTATTCCTTGTAACTATTTGTTTCTTGTTAACAAACTATCACATGCAGAACTGGATTGCATCCTAGAAAGAAAAGTTGTTTTCTCTTGCACTTCTGCCCATGACTCACAGTGCAAAGGGAAAAGAAAAAAAATTAAAAAACAAACAAACAAACAAAAAAACCCCTGAAACACAACAGAGAAAAGGAGAGCTAAGTAAAGATTAATTATTAGTAATCATGTCAGTATTAAACTGATAGCCTAGAATGTTTTTAATGTACAATGGTCTTTGTGATTTCTTCCCACTAAAAGATATGATTCTGATTAAAAGGTGAATCAGTGCCCCACATAATTCTGGGGAGCAACTAAATTATCTTGAGTAAGAGTTACTTGAGGAAGAGAATATGGCAAAACTTAGCAGCTTTCTGGTTAATCTAAAGAATACTAAGTAAGTAGTGAAATACAGCTCATCTAAAACAGTGATTATTCAAATATTTAGTAAGACAGCATGTAGTGGGTTGACCATGGCTGAATGCCTGATGCCCATCAAAATTGCTCTGTCATTCCCCTCTTCAGCTGGACAGGGACTAGATAATGTGATGAAAAGATCATGGGTCAACATAAGAACAGGGAGAGATCACTCAGTGATTATTGTCATGGGCAGAACAGACTCAGCTTGGGGAAAATTAGTCTATTGCCAGTCAAAGTCCCACTTCACTTCTAATTTCCCTACTTCTTCCTCTTGAGCAGAGCAGGCGCATGGGGAATGGGGGTTATGGTCAGTTCCATCACACGTTGTCTCTGGCACTCCTTCCTCCTGACTGGAAGGACTCCTCACACTTTTCGCCCGCTCCAGCGTGGGGTCTCTCCCAGGGGAGACAGTCCTCCACAAAAATCTCCAACATGAATCCTCCACATGGGCTTCAGTTCTTCATGAACTGTTCCAGCTGGGTCCCTTCCATGGGGTACAGTCCCTCAGGAAGGCTGCTCCAACATGAGTCACCCACAGGGTCACAAGTCCTGCCAAGGAACCTGCTCCAGTGTGGGCTGCTCTCTCCAGGAGCCACTGGTCCTGTCAGGAACCTGCTCCAGCACGGGCTTCCCATGGGGTCACAGCCTCCTTTGGGCATCTCCCTGCTCCACTGTGGGCTCCTCCAGGGGCTGCAGGTGGATCTCTGCTCCCCCTTGGACCTCCAGGGGCTGCAGGGACACAGCTGCCTCACCATGGGCTGCACCTCAGGCTGCAAGGAAATCTCTGCTCTGGGAGCTGGAGCAGCTCCTTCCCCTCCTCCTTCTTGAGAAGGCCCTTGTGTTTGCAGAGCTGTTCCTCTCACATATTCTCAATCCTCTCTTCAGGCTGTGGTTGGCAGTAATTTTTCCACCTTCTTAAATTCATTATCGCGCAAGTGCTGCCACTGTCACAGGTGGATTTGGCCTTGGTGAACAGTGGGTGCATCTTGGATCTGTCTTGCATTGTCTCCTTTGGACATGGGGAAGTGTCCTGGCAACTGCTCACAAAAGCCAGCCCTGTAATCTCCACTACCAAATCCTTGCCATGCAAACCCATACAGCAGTATGATTCTTCATGATCATATAGCATGATTTTGAGTGGCAATATATTTTTGGAAGAGAGTGTTTATTTCATAATGGCATTAATATACTTACTGGAAAAAATCTTAAGGAAGAGTTTTTTTCTAATGTAGATACATCTTGTAATTGAGTAGCCAGCCATTCTACTGCAATGATGCTTATGATTAAACATCACTCAGAGGCACAGCCATCAGTAAAATGGCATGTTGTGTACCTTAGGCCGAGTACCTGAATGGAGCCAAAAGGAGTATCCATCATTGCGTAGTTCTGCCTCCTACATATTACATACTTTATTGATTTAACATACATGTCCTCATCTACTACAATTTCTGATTGATTTAGGGAGCAAACAATTCAACAGAGTTCTAATATTTTTGGATTTGAAGAGGATAAAATATAAGAATACAAGGCAATACATAAAATACACTTTTACAGCTAATGCTCACGAGGCAGTCATGTAAGTTAGAAATACAGTATTGTTTGTGTTTAGTGTCTTTTAAAAAGCTCTATCTGCCCTAAAAAATGGATGAGACCATTTCTTAGAATATATTAAGAGATGAATCAGTTTGAGATATAAATAACTAGTAGACAAGTCCTTTGAAAGCCTGTTTTTGTAACCACCTCTTTTTCTATTTGTCTTTTCAGACAATGTGAAATTCTGTGGGACATACTGTGTTAATTAGATGTAGGGTTTTGTGGAAATGCATTTTGGTTTAGAAATGCAAATAGGCTTCCTGTAACAGTACAAATATCCAGTAAGAAATGACTTGTTGTATGATACTATAGCTTCACATACCAATCAGAGAAATGGAAACATTTAAACTCTGAAAAGGTTGACTGGTTTCTCATTTAATTAACAATACAAAGAGACCATATTATTGGATAAATACTACTTCGTGTTCGTGGCATAACTGTTTATCAGTTACATCTTAGTTGCTAACTCAGTATTTATCTATCTATCTATCTCTCTATCTATCTATCTATCTATCTACCTCACATCAACCAAGCTGCTGTGATACAAAAATTGTTTTGTTATAATTTAAGCAAAAGATTTCAGTTGGGATGAATGTTATGGTTCTTTCATTAATGTTTTCAAGGAGAAAACATATTTCTAGAAAATAAATAGAGTTCATGGTTTTTTCTCCTCTGTGTGATTAAATTGGTCAGTGAGAACTTTTGGCACAGAGCTATAAGAAATAACAAATTTAAATACAAGTAGAGGATGCAATCTGCATTTCTTGCACGATGTTTCAATTTTGTTTTGATAATAACCATAATTAAACTATATGCCAAGCTGCAAGAGAATGAGACACTCAGTTAAGGCATCCATGAAAGCTATGGGTTTGTTACAGATACGCAATTAAAAGAAATAGGAACATTTCATTAATTTCTTTCAGAGGTAGTCAAGTATTCAAGCATGGTTTAATAAAGTAGAAAGTTGTCACGTCATACAAAGATCCCAGCCTAGAAAAAAAGGGTTATCTGTATTAACATATAAACTCAACTGAACATGCCAGACTTGCATAGATTTTACAGACATTTATAGGGCAAGGAATACAAGCCAGAATTAGCATACATTACATTTAATATGCAGTCTGTACTAAAAAAATGTATCGAAGTATTTTGTGTATGTGTTGGACATCATAAGATAAGGATGATTCCTGAAGAGCAGCTCTCAATGACAGCAGCAACTTTCCTTATAGTTATGTAAATTCCGGAGATGTGCTTATCATTTCATTTTATTTCAAAACAAAACAAAAATAGAAATTACTTCTGTAAAATAAAAGACTTGGTTAATTCATTTGTTCATTAGTTCATTCAGGCCTTATAAAATTTTCAGTTTTCTTCAGCACTGTTAGAGATATTTGGATCTTCGAATTGTCCCTCACCTACTAGGAGCTCCATTTTCTCTATTATACCAACACAGATCATGAGTTGCACTGGCTGCAGGCTTGAGCAAGTGTGGTAGTAGATGGAATATTTTTCACTAGTTGATGGACAACTTTTACACAAGATGTATGTTCACTCCTGGCAGAAGTCCTGCATGCCAAAGTCGCATGGCAGGCTCACCCAGAAAGTGCCAGGTCCTTCAGGACCAAGCAGTCTCCCCTCCTTCGCTCCTGTCAGCCTCCACATTGCCACCATCAGTCACACCCTGTGATCCTAAGGCTCCATCCATGGCTGTCTGGCTCCTGGAGCCATGCCTACTTACCAGTGTGGTCCATGCACCTGGAGGTCACACTAACTGAGATCCCTCCGGGAACATTTGCTGCGTCTTAATGCTAAGGTCACCAGTCTGAGGGTAAAAGGACTGGGGTTTCTGAAGCAAATGGCAGCCTTGCACATCCCAAGAAGACGAGTGCAAGAATAAAGTACCCTGAGTGGAGATGCTGTGGAGGGCTGGGAAAGGGCTACAGTGGTTGTGTTTTTCTGTGAGAGGCACAAAGGATATGTGGAGAAGACTTATAAATGTCATTACTGGAAATGTACATGTTAAGAACAGAACCTGAAAATAAACCAGCATCAATGCATTGTGGCTATGACCAAAACTCCAGGAAGAAGGAAGGAATGTATTTTTGATGACATGAAATACCTGCAGAGTACCTGGACTTACTGGCCTAGCAGCACTTCTGGGTAAACAAGAACCTTTATTAGGTCTTTCTTAGATAGCACTGGCTACAGCTGTGACAAAAAGATGATCACCATTGTGCTAAGGACATCCTGGTCCTCTGCTGTACTTCTTGGGTGAGCTTTCTATGTGTTGAGAAGGCCACTTCAGAGGCATGCTGCTCATGTGAGATGAACCGAGCAGCCATGGCACGTGCCATGTCTTCTCTTATATAACAGATGCCCTGAAAGTACAAAGTACATTTTGTTTTTAGAGAAAGACACATCAGATGATTTTGGCAGCTGCTTCTTCAGAGGAGGTCATTGTTGAGAAAGCAGACAGCAGCATAAAAAATATTGTTCCCTCTGTAGTTCCATAGCTTTTTATTTTGTTTCTTAGAGTACTTCTGCATTTAAAAACAGAGGGTTGCCCTGTTTTCCTGTGCTCTTTTTTCTCTTTTTTTTTTTTTTTTTTTGTGCATTTCTTGGCAGGTGAGGAATGGCAGGGGCAAACGGCCACAACTCATCAACAGTGACTCTTGCAAGAAGGCTAGGTGTTTTTGATGGGAAAGGGCTGTGGGAGTGATAAAAACAGACTGCAGTCTTCTCTCTGTACTCCTCTGAAGTGAATGCCCCTCACTACCTGACATGTTCCTTTTCACATTTTTCCTGCCTGTAAAGCCCTTTCCTGAAACCATATTGATTCCTTTGACTGGTTTGTCCAACTTTTATCTTCTTTCCTGCCTTTCCTCCAATCCTACATGCTTCCTGTTCTGCTTAAATGTCAGAACTCTGATGGAGCTCCCATGCAGAGTAACTTAGGTTATTGCCGTTATGGCGATACAAATGTCATTCTATTGAAAATAAAGTTAGGCCCTTGCAATCTTAATTTAGTAAACCTTGCTTTCCTTAAATGACTTGTTGGTGTTAAGGCCTGTTTTTTAGAATTTAGCAGGTTATTTTAACAAATTCCAAAGCCTATCAGTGAATCAGTCTCTAGAAACAAAATTATTACCCTTCTAGATCAGCCACAGAGGAATCTTTCTCTGTTGATGACAGGGCAGCTTAAAATCCTGACCTAAACCAGATTTCTGAAGTTGATACACCAGTTATATGAGATGGGATGAGTCAAGCTGATAATATCCTCAGAGACTGGCCAAGATCTATTCCAGAAGTAGTTGTGCTTTTTTATACTCTACTGAAATTCTGCTTCAATTTTCATGATCAGTGGTTAGTTCCCTTTTAGTTTACTGTCTGTTTTTATGTGTGTTCTGTTTCTACCTGTTGTTTCTGCTCCAGCATTGTTCATTAGCCTAAGCTGCTATTGCACTTTTCCAGTGTTTACTCTCTTTTGTATTTATAGACATACATTACCTTTATAGGGACAAGTAAATGCCTGTTCCATTTTGTGCCTCAACCTTTACTTTGCCACAATAACCCAGCCAAATTCTGTCAGTCACCTTTTAATAGATAAGCTTTACAGCCTTTACATCATCTTGGTGACCTTTCTTTTCTTCTGTCCTAATTTGAAAGACTTTCTTGAATGTAAGTGACCTGTCTTCTATGCATATGAGATTTTACTACCTCCATAAAATATATTCCTTAATCCAGTGCTCCTAGGATCAGAGTTGCCTTTTCTTGGCAGTTTTCCACCAGAGGCTGAGTGTGCTTGTATTGACTTGCCTGACTGGCTTAAATATTGCTGGTAGTGTAGCCACAGGGACGCAGTGTTCATTAAAAGCTGAAAAAGCTAACTCAGAATTGTGGGGAAATATTTAAGAGCGATCTCACACTGCTCTGCCTGCTGCCACAGTTACCAGGGCTGCATTACGTCACCTGGCTATGAACTGGATAGCACAGGTATAAATGTCTAAAGTTACTGTTTTTACAGATCCCAGTGATAGTTCTTCAATATTACCAATATTACCCCTAATCTTTCACTTATAATCCATTAGCGATTAACTATTTGTTCTTTTTTCCCTATCATCCAGACTCTAGGGCTATAAAGCCTGTTTTGATTACAGGCAAAACAGTACATGCAGACCTTAACAATATATATTTCTCTTACAGAAATTAAGATAGTGATGGTGTCAACAGTACTTCTTGGTTCACCTTCATTTTGAAAGTTTCCTACCTAGGCACATTTTAGCTTTCTCATTCCCTCTTCCTTGGTGATCTCCTTGTGTTTAGCAGAGTCAGGCAGATGCAGAAATAAGACAACTGGGCACAACTTAACATGACTGGTTAAATATGTATTAGGTTCTACCTTGTGTTTCTTTTCTTATTTTTAAAGTGATAACATCTGTTCAAGCACCTATTCCCTATTTATGAGGAGCAATTTTATCCCTTTCGACACAGAGAGTAACTGGTAGAATTTGTTCAAATCTGGCTGAATGGGCATGGGAGAAATTTTAGGGATACCATCACCTGAGTCTTTTCTGCCAGCTATATATTCTTTTCCTAGCATTTGATGTCAGTGAGTCTGTTCAGAAGTTTACAAATAAGAAGAAAAAAAAGGGAATTGTCTTTGAGTACCAGCTGAGCTTCCTATACTGTCTGACCATAGAGTCAAATGGATAACACAGCACACATGATGGGAGCAATGCAAGCAGAGGTGCAGGCTGACACTGATCTCAGCAGTAGCTGGTGCTTAGCACAGCCAGACCACACTCAAGGAGCACAACTGAAGTTTTATAATTTCCGTGTGGATAGATCACAAGACACATACTCCTTACCTGGAAAGATTTTTCAAGAAACACAAATGTTTGACAAGGCACTGTTCCTATGGTTACTGTTTTTTTCAAATGGTCTTCAGAATGTCCATTTGGTCACAAGATGTGAGCAATACTGACCTTGTTGGAGAGACTTGACTCTAGTAACAGCTTAGCATCCACACCCCTGAAATCTCCTTTCACTATGAAAAAGAGACTTCTTGCTCAGTTGTCTTCTTTTAAAAAAATCTTCACTATGCATACATACATTTCATTTTATATTCAGTTCACTGACTTGAATATAGAAATATCAAAAATATATAGAAAGTCATACAAAAATATGATTCAGTGAAAACATTTGTAAGAATATGCAAAAATGTTTTTAGTTAAGTAGAGATAGATGACTACTGAATAGTTACATTAGTAAAATTCACAGCCTTATTGCACAATGTGAAACTCTTTTCAAGTCACAGGAAATAGTTCTCATCTCAAAACTACAAAAAAAAATCCTTTTTTCCTATTCTGTTTAATCAGCTTTTTGATATAAAGCCAACACCTTTCACTCTATTGTAAAAATAAATTTTCTCTGCTATTCTAGAATATAAAACATGGACTACTGGAACATCAAAACTATTATGGATGCAGTTTATGCTGAAAGGGTATTAGGTTCCCCTCAGGGAAAAAAAAGTCATGGGCAATACGCATTCAAAAGGAATCACAACAACCTGTAGAGTATGTAGCTGATGCTCCCAATTATTCTTTTTCTGCAGCTGCATTCCTATGCTCCAGAGTACACCTCTCGTCTTTACAGCCATCACACTACAAACATTGCTTGCACTGAAGAGAATCACTGTTTTGCCTGAAGCAAGGAACATAAGTGTTGCAAAACTGACTCCTCCTCTAATGGGGTGAGCATGTACAAGTACACAGAGTTGTATTTCTCCCAGAGCTGCCAGGCTGAGTATTTTGCAGGCAGAGCTCTAAAGCTTACAGGCTTTTTCTTTTGTTTATCTTTCTTTTGGGTCTTTCCTCCTCTTTCTTTCTGGATATTTTTCCTTTTTTACATATATGAGAAACACTTTGAAACGCTGGAATTTCAAATCCTTTTTCAGGAAGCATTCATGAGCTGGCATGGGTCAACATACATTTCATTACCAGGCAAAAGTAAGTACTGCAGTTAAATCTGTTCGTACTGTATGTTTACCTGACTGTAAAGGGTCTGGTGTTGTATGAAGGACAGAGTAGACTATAGTTCTGTTAGCAGAAATTGAAAACTTGCAGAAATAGGTAAATTCAGTTCAGCTTAATATGATATGGTAAATACCTTGGGGCTCACATTCTGAGAAAGAAAAAAAGGATTTTTACTTGTAAGTAAGTGATATCTCTTTTAAAATACTGAAATAAGCTGTAGACACAGAGGTGCCACTCCTTCTGTATGATTTTTCTTAAGTGACAGTTGGACTGCGTTTTTATTTCAAAGCATCTTTAATCCACTTGGTAATACTAATCTCATTATATTAGTGATTTATATCCTTTATGTTCAATAAATATATCTTATTTTTGTTATTTTTTAATGAAAACATTCTCCTGCAACTCCTGTAACTGCCATCATATCTTCCACCTCTAATGTTCCCTAGCTATTATTTTATTCTTCCTGTTTTACATTCTCCTGTGTCTGCACATACATTCACTAGTTATCAGATTCTGGTTTGTGTTATTATCTTCAGAATGTGTTGGTGTTGGCATAGACTGGCAGTGAAAGGCTGAAGGGAAATGGATCTCAGAGAGAATGGAGAAAAAGGCTGGTAAATGAGCTGGCAAGTAGTAAAGAAAACGATGTGCTTTGATCCAAACAGCATCTTTTTAGCCGATTTTCCCTGCATTTTATTGAAACGCTGTACCGTGAACATCTGTAATATTTTCACTATTCTAGCAGTCACCTGGGAATTCATTAGTACCCTGGGAATGAATACAGTTTCCCTTGCTATGAGTTCCCTCTAGAGAGCGCAGCAGCCTGCGAGACAGTGTGGATTCTGTGTCCGTGTTACCAGCGTAAGATTTCTGCTGCAGAAATGCTCTGCTGCAGCTATCAGTCTTTTCTTCTGAGAGTTGGCTTGCTTTTGTCGAGCTGCACTAGGCACTCTCTCAAGGCAGGCAGATAGATTGCCCAGGCAGCGAGCAAGTTTAGCAACAAGTAATGCTTGAATGCCTGTGCAGGGAGAGCAGCCATTTACCACGTGCACGTTTCACAGCTCCAAGCATCCACAGCAAGTCTGCAGCGTGAATGCTTGTCAGGCTCCTGTGATAAAGCGCAGCCTAGTTAAAAGTCCTGCACAAGGCCTAACGTAAATCCCCACCGTGGCTTGGAGCACACAGGACATGGAGGGAAACAAAATGTGGAGAAATGCAGTCAGCATAAAGCCAGCAGGAGCAAAAAAAAACCTGTTAGGTAATCCTAGTATTTGTTGTTGTTGTTGTCGTTGTTGTTAAAATTGATATGGAAATCTGCCAGACTAAATTTTTATGTCAAAGGTGTAGAGGTTTGAAAGGGCAGGTATTCCAGTGGACTGAGTGAGGAGGATAGTTCAATCTCAGAATTTTCATCTTTATTTTTATAAGGGCTTTAAAGTTTTTCAGCTGTATACACTGTATTATCATTTTTTGTTGCTCAGCAAAATATACCTTTTTAATATGTCAAGTGTTCATGGCTTCATCTGCAATTGCCACCCATAGCAAGTAAAGTTCAGAGATCAGAAACAGGGGACAAATGGGGCTTTGGAAAGCTCTGTCCTACATTCAGAGATTGTGGAACTTTGAACACAAGCAAATGGAAGCAAAGGGAGTTCAACCACTTCATTCAGCTGTATCACTATTTGAGTTGAAACCTCTCTCAGGTGGTTTTCCTCTCCAGAATCAGGCACAGGTTAATTACAGTCTCAAAGAACACTGCAACTGCTTTTGTTCCTACTCCTGCTTCCATTTGTCCTGTTTGAAACTAATATTCTGGTATTTCCAGAGACTCAAATTTACAAACTCTATGTTTTCCATATATTTCTGTACCCTCATGTACATATCAATACATTTTTTATTCTTCAGTTAGGAATTTTTAGAGTTTTGTCACTAACTCTTGCTATGTAATACCCTTCTTTCAAAGTTGTATTCCTCCCAGAAAACCTTAGTTTTCTGTGCCTTCAGCACCACTTTTGTTTCCCATTTATTTCTTCAGTACAGCTGCCTTTCAGAGAGGTTGTATGGTTGCTTCGCAAGGTAAGATCAAAGGGCAGCTCAGCCTATACCCTAAGATTTTGGTTGTACTCATAAATTGGATTAATCTAATACTCTAACAACTTCACTTGCAAAGAGTTTCCCTGAACTTTTCCTGACAGTTCTCCTACAGTTGTGGGGGGATGCTTTGTTTGGTCTCCACTCTTGTTTATCTGTAATTGCTATCACATTTCTCCTTAACCTAACTCTGAATTAAAAATCTCCTGTCATGTGAGTCTGTACTTAGGCTGCATGGGCAGTTGGGCTAAACTTAGTTGATCAACCTTGGTTGATCTTAATCCTTTTAAGAGCCAGCCCATGTTATTTTAATTTTGCAGCTGTAGCTGTAACTATCCTGCAACCCACCCTAATCCACTCTCACCCTAAGTTATCACTGTGGATCAATTTAATTAAACATCATGAAGTCAAGGGTGCAGGGCTTTTTACAAGCTAAATAATGAGGAGAGGAAGGTTTCTAACTGTTGGACTTCCTATATTTTATATTGCTTGGTCTCACAGAAGAGACCTTGCTCCGAGACCTTGCTTTATCTGTGATAGATAGATACAGATTGGTAATGGTTCTGTTTAACATGAACTTTAATACTTCTAAAAACTTGTCAAAAAACTTTCATATCCAGCAGGCTATGTTTACAACCATTTTTTAGCCCTAAAACGTTTTAACTTCCAGAAGAGCCAGTGGTAATTCCCCTGCTTGCAGCATGCCAAGTGCAGCTGTGGCTCTGCCTGACCCTTCCTTTACTGCATGTACCCCATACCTAGCAGCAGCACATGACCAGTAGGCAGAGTTGTTCTCGTTTCCTGCCGCACTCTAAATAAGTGAATTAAAAATGAGAAAGAATGAATGTTCAAAAGAAATGTTAGAATATCTCTGCTGTTAAGTATTGCGTTTAGGTTGAGACCTATTTCCATTGTATATAGGTTAGATTGTCATTATGATCCCTCTAGATTTACAGATAACGATCTCTGAAAAGATCTCATTCAGCATATTTGTTACATCTGATATCATTAATTTTCCTTAAGAAATTTTCTAATCTCCTGAATTTCAAACCCCCTTACAACCTGAGGTAACCCGAGGTTTTTGGCATGGCAATTCTCTTTCCAAATTCATTGTTCCCTCAGGGCAAAGTAATTCCATATTAACAGTGGTTTTAAACTGTCACATTTCCACTTCTGGTGAACATGTGATACATAACATTCCCTGTGAGCAAGTATGTACTGGTTCATAAAAACAGTCAATAAACTTGGCACCGCTAATTTCTGAAAACTTTCAGACCTCTAACTGGAGGAAGAACAATCAGGAGAAATCATGATATAAAAATGGAGGGTTTAGAATTCACAACAGATCATCTATTTGATGAATAGCACATTTTGGATGCTGCTGTAATGGTGTGACCCTTCTCTCTTGGACGAAAGAGGAGATGGTGTTTGGAAAAGGAAAGATGACTTGTTGCCAAATCTACATCTGCTCTCAGCCTGACCCAAAAATTGGATTGCTGCTGTTGCTGTTTCTTCACCCCTAAACATTATCTGTAAATCATGAGCATTCAAGAAAGCCAATCCAAAAAGAGTAGGCATTTCTTTCAAAAGAATCCTTTTACTTAATCATGATGCAAAGAGAAAAAAAAAAAGAATAATTCATTTCAGTGATTACAGGACAAATTCTACCTACTTTATGAAAGATAGGTGGATCATGATTTTGAGAATGCAGAATGAAAATGGGAAAAAATAGAAGGTATGTGTTATAGGTTAAGAATAAAGGTTAGTCTTTAAAATATTAATATAAAAGTGATTTATTTAGATGGAAGTGTTAACTAAACTACCTTGTTTTACTGAACTACTAAGTAACCAGGTTCAGTGGTAAAGTCTGGGCATCTGAAGTCAGAATATTCATTTGGCCCCTTTGTTTAAGTAACAATATAAACGATTTTTGTCCAGATAAGGTAAATGGGTATGATAATACTATTCTGTCCTAATATAAGGAAGACAAAAAAATAGTTTCCTGACTATTTGTCACTCAAGGTATGTCTTCTAATCTCTTCAGGAAAAGTCCTGCCTAAAATAACTATTTCCTAGTTATTTTATGTCTAGCATCTCTCTTCATTCCTTGTTTGAGTGACAGCAGTGTAGATTTCTATTGTGATTTACACAAATGAGGAGAGGATAAGGTTACAACCAAGGGAGATGTCATTGGTCTCAATTAAAGAACAACTATGGTGCCAGATAGTGCAGGCTCCATTCCTCCAACTCCTGCTGGGAGACCTGACCCTCAAAAGTCTCATGACCACTCTCACCAGAAGCCCTTCCCCCCGCCATTCCAGCCATACAACCCACTTAGCCTAGAAATATATCAGATCCGTGAGGCCTTGGAAGTCCTCCCTTTGTCCACAGAAGTCTATTTTGTCATGATTGTGGCCATACCCCATGTGATCTTTGAATCCCCTATACTTGCTGAAAACCTTGCCTTTTTCTTTGCCACAAAAGTACATCAAAGACCCTCATAGATACGCACACCTATGTGCATTTTTGTGTCCTTACAAAGACAGATGAAAGTGTATGAAGTATATAAATGTATGTTTATACATAGTTATACTTCTTTATACTATACAAGGATTTTATTTATAAAGTGTGTGTATGAAAATGTATAGTAAGAGATAATGAAATTAAGTGAAAATTTAATGTTAGTAGAAAGAAAGCAAAATAAAAGGAAAGTACAGTTAAATGGTGTGGGAGTATGTCAGAAGGAGTGAGGGGACATGAAAAGATCTGAATGTGCATTGGGCAGAGGGGTGAGCCTGTGAAGCTGTTCAGGAAGCTGCCACCCAGCCCCAGGTCATCCAAACAACAGAGCAGACCTGTGAATCTGACCAAGAGGCTCTCTTCTTCTACCTTCAAACCAACTAGGTCACCTTGGGGCTGTCCCACAGCTTTCTCCTATTCTAGAAAACATAGTTAATATTGCTTACTAAAATTGAAGGCCAGAAGGAAAAATAACGTCATGGGAAAATGTTTGTAGGGACACCTACATCCCAAAATGTTTTCCTAAAAAGACCATGAAAATTCAAGAGAAGATGGTTGGGCTGGGATTATGAAAACAAAAGTTTGTGTAAGGGGAGGTGAGGCAACTCTTGTCTACATCTCAGCCCTAACACACGCTTATAATACCATGACAGGGATTATACTCCCTTATCCTTATGCTGATGTGGAGTTCATAGCACTTTCTAAAAATACAATCCTGGCTGAATACACAAAAGACACAATTTTTCTGTGAATTGTTTTTGTTCCTGCCTAGAACCACAGAAGTAAAAAAAAGTAAAATAGCCAAAGAACCCAGCTTTGAAAGAAAGGAAATGGTGACAGTAGGAGACAGATCACCATCACTGCAGTGATCAATTAAAAATAAAATTTCATTGAACATGACTTAAATGTTGCCTAATGTTTTTTCGCTGTGTGCATGTAGTAGCAGCATGTTGATAGACTGCAGCACCTGTTAAAAGATGTTTTCTGTGCTCCTGGAGAACTGGGAAGCTTTGGGAGCTTAAGGCCCTTTTCTGAAACAAGCAATACTGTTATCTGAATATAAAACAGGTGATCTCATGTCATGTAAATCAAGTCTCACGATATATATTCATGTGAAAATGTCCTTTAGAAGTATTTGTGGGCTATTCTAAGCACAATAATAACAGCATTAAGCTCATTTTAACGGTGGCGAACATATTATCCAAGTGTGCCTGGACTGTGTGTCTGAAAGGCAGAATGGGTTCTCAAGTAGCTGAGGCTTTTTAAATAATTTTTCCTGCCTCAGTAATTATAGACCAAGGAGGGAATGGATGTTCTTAAATCAGCCTTCACACAAGCTGCTAAATTAAAATAATTTTCACATCTTTTTTACTAGTAATAAGGTAGATGTGTCTGTCACAGATTGCTAACAGGGTGCTCAAAACCAAGACATGGAGATGTTTTAGAGCACACAGTTACCAATTGCTACACTGGTGTGTTATTGGAGTTTAATATAAAGGACTATAACCACAGCTTCTTCATTACTGCCAGAGTCAGACACGTGTGAAACATTGAAGCTGTGCAAGGAATTGGAAATTCCATGTCTGGTAATTGGTGTAAAATTAGGGTAAATATGCCTCTGTTCAGAAAGGAAGACTGTGAGGATGTTTAGAACAAAAGAAAGATTTGACAGTCGTTATGAACAGATGTTCACAGGTATTAGTTGAAACTCTGAGAAAGGCTCAGATGTACTGCCTAATAGACTACAGTCACCAAGGTATCAAGGGACATTCTATTCTGATGAGCTTTAAAAATTGAACACTACTGAGGGCAAAATTAAAAAGTTTCTATCAGTAAAAAAAAGAGAGAAGAAACAGCTATTTGTAAAGGCACGTTGCTTGCCCTAGAAATGTAACAGCTGGATAAAAGCCTCTCCAGTCCATGATGTTTAGCAGTTGGAGCCAGAGTCGGACAAAAAGGATGGTAAACCACAGTTTTCACATCGTGCTCCCCAATAAAGCTTGCACCAAAATATCCCCACAAAACACCAGTTTGAACTTTACCAAATAGCTATTCAAAGCCCCTGGAAGCCGTCAGGCCAGTGGGAGATGAAGTTAGCAAAAATACAATACACAGAGAGCTGGAATAATATTAATAGTGCTGCTGGGTAAGACATGGCGTTATTCTTTACAGCAAGTCGATTACTCATTCATATGTATATTGCTGGAATGTATAAATGCTTACTAGCCCCAACAAGAGGGCTTTAACTGTTGACCAGCCATGGATCTGGTCTTCAGGCCTGCAATTAGAAAAGCGGAGCTTAAAATGGATAAAAATTCTTGTATTTTTCATACAGCCAGGAGGCTAGCATGGTTTTTGGAAATTTCTGCTAGGGTTGCCAGTGACAGTTTTGCTTTTCATTGACATGCCTGGAAGGTTTTCATCTCCATCTACCTCTACACGAAATGTTGTTGAGTACCAGCTGGTTTGAGATTTATTAGTCCCATTCTTATGGTGAGTTGTGGAAAATGGTAATAGCAGTCAGCTCATTGCATCAACACAGTACAAACTGCATTATGTGCCAATAAACCAATATTGATTTCATAGAGGAGGCAGTGAAATAAATACAAATGAAAGCAAGCATGTCTTATTTCCCAGTGGAAAGAAGGTTGTGAATTTTATCTGATGACCTGGAAGGTTCTGGTGTTTTAACAAAGCCACCATATAGTAAATAAGTAGTAAAGGGAGTAACAAAATAATTAAAAGGACCCCTCCCTATACATGAATTATTAAACATCCCAAGTGGACTAGGAGATGCGTTTTACAGCCTCTTTTCAAAAACTGTTTCGTTTTTCTCAAGGAGTTCAGGAATTGTTAAGCCACCTGTTAAAAGCATGGCTAAGAACATAGCCAGAGATGTGATCAGATAGGTTTCCCAAGCAGTTCTGGCCAAGCTGAGGTCTGGAAGAGCAGGACATCTCGAGGATTGTTGAGAGACACGTCACTGCCCTGAAGGGCTGTCCTTTCTCCAACCCTTAAAAGGAAAAGGATGGGTAGTGCTCTGTATTCCAGCCACCAGAAGAAGTAGAAGAATAGTAAACTCTACTCTACTACTAAACACTAGGGAAAAAATCAGAAATACAGAGGAAGATGACCCATTCTACCACTAGAAAAGGAGATCTATTTTAACAAGGCTGCTTTTTGTTCATGGATGCTTTGAATAATGTACTAAACCCATCCTGGATTTGTTTGAAGTTGCCCCAATGCAAGCAGGCATCCCAAAGAGCTTGTTCTTTGAGGTGCCATTACTGTCAGCTGTAATGCAATTTGGCCCCTGGACTAGAGGGGGGAAAACTGTGTCGGTCTGAACAACTGTGCTGGATCTTTGCTGCCCTATTGTTGAAGAGTGACCCTGATGAATTATGTGTTGAGCACTTTCAGCTATGGATGACAGGTTAGGAGACATCCTGAATTTGTAAATCCAGTCTGCTATGTAAGGTCTAAGTGACCTCTGAGCTGCTTTCAGGAGTTCATCTTTTGTCGTAAAAGGAGCCATGTTTACTGCTGCACCATGTTCAGGGGAGGCCTTTGGGTAAGTTAAGTAATCTCCTTCCCTTGTCATTGTCACACTGTAAAGTTGATTTTTCTTTTCCATTTTAATAGGCAACATTGTCACTATCTTGCAGCGCAGCACAGAATCCAAATACTGACCAAGTGACACTGTGCAGTAATTTGGTTAGTGTTGCACACAACACAAAGAAATTACACCCACGCACTGAGATGTTTAAGGCAGAAAAGAGGCAGTTTATTTACAAACTTTAACATTTATAGAATTTCAGTAGTGGATTGGAGGAAGAAAATCTTCCTCTTTAACTACATTGGGTAACCCAACAGTCCATCAACAGTCTCCTCCTTGTGAGAAGAAAGCAAACATGGTTATACTGTTACAATAACAGGAAAATTGTTTATGTAAAATTGTGTTTGACTTCATTGCAAAAGGTAAACACAGAAGGCTAAAATAGAACTTTAGAAAAACTTCTTAAAGAGACAGAGGAGAACAGCAAAAACTCAGACAACAGGTTGGGGTTTCACCAGTCATGATTCAGGGTGGTTGTGTATCTGGTTTTTCTTCTCATTGATTTTTTTTCTGATAATATTTAAACTTTATTATTGATACCTCTTATTAAGCAATATCTAAACTTTTGCAAGTATCAATTAGTTTATAAAGTCCATGCATTTATAAATATTTATGCACACCTTACTGTATGTATTTTAGGAATGTTTACATGTCACCATAAGGGGCTGGACTTGCAGTAGAAGAGGGTGAGCACAGCTCCTGCCATGTCCTACCTTGTGTTAAACTGTCCTGACCATAGAATCTGAAAAAAGCCAGGGAAAAAGGGAGGCAATAGGTTTTCTTTAGACAATAGAAGACAGGGTCAGCAGTTCTGTAGCCTGTTAGCAATTTGTGTCTTCTGTGCAGATTTTTAACAGACCTTTTTTTAGCTGTACCCTCTCTGCATTGATCACTTGATTATAAACTGCTGCAAAACACTGAAGTAAATCCATTACATGTAGCTTGGAGATGAGTAACAGCAACACAGGTTGCCACTGAAATGAAATATTTTCAACAGTGCTCTGTTTCCTTCTAAAGAAGATAACAAGATTCAAGGACAGAAGAGCAGTAGTGATGTCATATATATATCTGCTCTATGGTCAAGTTTTCAAGACAATTTCATGAAATTTTCATAAATTAGCTAGAAAAGCATTGTCTATAAGAAGCTACTGTGCAGGATGGCCAATCCTTGGAAAATTATTTGCAGCTGGTTATCCGTGGGTCACTGTCTGAGCAAAGGGGCAGAAAGCTCCTTGGTGTAACAACTAATCCATATGTTGTTAGTCACATGGATAGTGTTATACTATTGTACTAGATAATGGTGAAAGGAGAGGGACTTTAGCTTCTTGGAGACAAAGAGGAGAAAAAAGTGATTTTTACATTATAATTGCTGTATGGCTTCTGATAAATAAAAACTTGCTAAGTAGGAATAAGACTAAGATGCTGCTCTGAAACATATACATAACTGCACAAATACGGGACTGAGGTAACAAGGGTTCATAAAGATAGTTGGTATTGTGAGAGGCTGGATTGCTAGTGATTAATGACTCAAACCATGCAGGTGCTGTGAGAGACTGGACTATTGGTGCTAATGACTCAAACAATTGGCTGAGTGCTTTGCTAGATACACAGAGTGCAGAAGGGTGTGCATGCTTGGGGCTACAAGCTGGGTTTCAGATAATGCAAGAGGTTGGTAAAAGACAAATCTTGAGAGGAGGCGTAAGTCCTTCTTACCATGCCAATGTCCTCCCTTTCATATGACTCAGCTGTAAAAACTGCCCTCCAAAGTACCAGGACAGCCACGTGTAGGATGAAGGTATTCATCTTGGCTGATTGGCTATAATGGGCCATGACTGATTCAACTACAATGGTAAGAGACAGCTGCAACATTTTAGAAGATGTCAAAGACTCATGAAATGTCTCGTGATCCAGTTTTACATCATCCAGCGGAGGTACAGGGGGTGTTTCCACACCTCATCATAGTGTAAAACCCATGGACATGGTGGGTTTTGGGTTCTTTCCCTCCACCACTTGATGGATATAGTCTGCAAAATCATCACCTTGACAAGGCTGCAACCACTGAGAAGACCAGAAGAGGACCAATGGGACATCGTTGGAATCTATGGAGTGGTCATATTTTTTTCTCTGTTACTTTCTTTCTCCCGCTCATCCTTTTTCCCCTCCAACTCTTTCTCCGTCACATTCACTCTTTAATAAAATCTGTACTGTACTGTTGACTTCGGAATATGGTCTCATTTGCATCTTAATTTGAGCAGAGGGACCTCTCCAATCATTTTAATAATCAAATCTTAGCAGGTATAAATGAGGGGTTTAACACTACAAAGAAGAACAGGAGTCAATAACATCGTCCTGCTGTGCAAAAAGTAAATACCATGCCAGGAATTACAAATGGGAGTGTGGTTTCTCTTATTTCCTTCAATATTTCCAAGGCCTCAGCTAAAGTACTTTGTATTTCAGAGGCACACTGCTTCAAAAAGATAGATGGGAAGTCTGCAGCAGAATAAAAAGATTTAGAGATTTGGAGAATGTGGCATATGAGAAAAATAATCAAGACTGCTACATCTAAATAGGAGAAGATACATTTAAAGTGTTCAAAGTAGTTAGTGTCTGAGCTCAGCAGAGAGACAGGAGCAGTCCGTTGTTCTGTTGCTTTTACATGGCAAAGAAGTACTTGGATTAAGTTGTAGCAGGCAAGATATAGAATAGATATTAAGAACATTTTATTAGTATAAATACTATATAAGTAGTCTACATTGTTAAAGGAGGTTTCAAAATTCCCCTAATTGGGTAGATTAAGCAAATCTAAGGAATTATATTGGCATTGTTGATCCCTCCTTGGTGCTCTTGGGGTCTAGATGACCTCTTCTAGTCTGAATCCTGGAGAAGATTTTATGCATGAAATTGATAGGTTTCACATTCTTTGGAAAGGGAAATATATCTTTGATGTTTGTACTGTACCCGGCAAAGCAATTTGATCTAGAGACTCTGGTCATCATAGAAATGGTACAGTAATAATTATATCTAATTAGCATGTTGTGTGGAAATATAACTGTAAAACTGCCATTCCCTGTGCTATCAGTGATGTGGTGGGTTGACCTTGGCTGGCTGCCACCTGCTCACCTAAGCCACGCTGTCACTCCCCTCCCTCCTCAGCTGGGCAGGGGAGAGAAAATAACAGCAGGCTCATGGGTCAAGATAAGAACAGGGAGAGAATTATTCATCAACTACCATCACGGGCAGTTCAGGTAAATTAATTTTTTGCTTAATAAGATGAGACTAGAGAAATGAGAATAATAATGAGAAAACAAATCTAAAGGAAAAAGTTTCCCTATTCCATTATGCTTCTTAGGCTCAACTCCACTCTTTATTTCTCTGCCTTCCCCTAAGCAATACAGGGGAACAAGGGGTGGGGGTTGTGGTCAGCTCATTGTACATTTTCTCTGCTGCTCCTTCTTCCTTATGCTCTTTCCTTGCTCCAGCAATCTGTTCCTGCCATGGGAGACAGTCCTCCATGTACTTCTCCAATGTGAGTATTTCCCATGGGTTGCAGCTCTTCACAATCAGCTCCAATCTAGGTCCTCCACAGGGTGCAGTCCCTCAGGAGGGCTGCTCCACTGTGGGCCCCTTGTGGAGTCACAACTCCTGACAGCAAACCTGCTCCAGTGTGGCTGCTCTGTCCATGGGCCACAGGTCTTGCCAGAAGCCTGCTCCAGCATGGACTTCCCATGGGCTCACAGCCTCCTCTGGGCATCTCCCTACTCTGGTGTGGGCTCCTCCAGGGGCTGCAGGGACAACTGCCTCACCATTCACCTCCTTCACTGACCTCAGTACCTGCAGAGCTGTTGCTCTCACATATTCTCATTCCTCTCTCTAGTTGGAGGTGCTGCATTTTTTGTTCCCTCTTTATAAATACGTTTTCCCAGAGGTGCCGCTGCCATCACTGATCCTGGCACTCAGCTGTTGCCAGTTGGGATAGTCCATACTGGATCCATCTGGTTGTGTTGGACATGAGGAAAGTTCCTGCCAGTTCCTGGCAGCTCACAGAGCACCCCCTGTAGCCACTCTGCTACCAAACACTTGCCACACAAACCAAATACAACCATATTTCAGAATTATCTGGCATCTTTCAAATTACCCTGGCTTGTCTGAGCTTTGTTGGAAACTTGTGGCAGTGACTGGTATAGGTAAAAATCTTTTTTGTGTTAGTACATTATCTGTACTAGGAATCAACCATGATTTTATTTTATTTTATGATTTTAATATGTTCTTGTCACTGTAGTCATAAACAAAAGTTAAGTCTAGAATGGCTGTTATCCATATCGTATTTGTGTAGCCTTTGGTCGGGCCTTTGGGCCTTGGTCTTTGCCTTTCAGACTGCTGAGAAGGAGGTACTCAGCTCAGCTGATTAGTAAGGTGTATCCCACTGAACCCAGGGGTCTTGTGATATCCAATCTGTTCTGAAATGTTTTCATTAAAATTAATTTCTAGGCTCTCTTTTAGACTCTGTCTGTCTAGTAAGAATGTATTAACAGTGTAACCTTTATGTGCCACTGCTACTGGTAGCCATAGTCCAGAAGAAATTACTATGTAAGTAATAAAGCTTTATGCTGAAGAATTGTAAGACAAAAACTTTGCAAACTAGAGCAGTTTAGAGCAGACAGCAGATGGAAGTGGGAAACTATTTACAGTGCATAGTGGTGTTACACAACAGTTTTTGGAAGAAAATACGGAAAAGAGTCTTTCATTAACTAAAACTGTAAGGGGAATAGGCTACATTACAAATACTAAAAAAACAGCATATATTAGCCCCTGGGGAGGGTTACATTAATGCAGTAATACTGATTTAAAATGCTTAAGCTAATTGATTCAGAACTAGCTCTTTTGGAACTACCTGACACTGACAGAAATATTTTGTGATTTGGACACAAGAAATTTGTATATTATTTCACAGCGACAGTGTAACCCAGGGGTGAAGCTGAAGAGGTAAAGAGGTGCTTTTAAAGCAGATGGTGTTTTATGACATTTAGGTCTTTTGAAAGCATCACCTGACCCGGTAAAAAGCGTGAAAGGGATAGTGCAGCTGTTGAATTAGTGTTTTTAATATCTGGTTTGATAAACAAATTCTGAACTCAGCTACAGGTTACTTTTATTATTTTTAAAAAGCATAGTAGCCTATTTAAATGGTTTTCTAATTCTCCTTAGACTGAACTCTTTTCTTCTTAAAACAAACTTCCATGTTTCTTTGTCTTGTCCTTGTGGTTCTTAATATAATGTTTAACCAGAAATTTTAGCCAAAGTAGTTGAGAGACTAGGGCATTCATTCTCATGGATTTTTAGAGATTCAGTGCAAAGTCCTTGCTTTCTTTCAAATTTAAACTATATCTTCAATAATCTATGTTTCAGTTGATTTATCTTATCCACTAGAATAAAAGTACTATTAGATAATTTTTTTCCAATTTGAAAGAAAACTGAATAGCTACTCTGGAATCATTTCACTTCACATCGCCAAGCAGTTAACAGGTACTAATATCTAATAGTAATGAAAATTAAATAGTTTCATTTATTCTGTGAGTAGTTTCACTCTTCATAAATAATACGGTGTTAACAGTAGCATGGATCCTGGCTGTCCAGTATTACAGATAATTGTTTCTGCTGCTGTACTATGTTCAGTATTTTGCTTTCTGGTTCATTTAATGTCTAATAACTGTTCAAGGAGGAATAGTTCAAATTGGCTAAACTGAGATACAGATGTTGAGGCTTGTCCACAACTCAGTGCTAATGGCAATGGATAGGGTTTGAGAGATGATCAGAGTTCCCTGGACTTTTTAATATAATCATGCCTATTCTTGCTGGAGACTATGAGGCAGGTCCTGTAAAGAGAGGTAAACAAAGAGTGGACATACATAATTAGCTATGACTGACTTAATTTCTTCAGTGCATTCTGTGACAGGCAAGGAGTAGTGTAAGGAGGAAAATATATTTAATTTATGAAGGGCAGGTAGTTTTGCTGCTGTATTGTAGAAAATTAACTGTAATGGACTCTTTGAATCTCAAGAAGAGCTGGATTCCTATGTAATTTATTAGGAGTGAGATAAGCATTAAAATCATAGGGTATAATGAAAGTAGGACAAGCATTGTTGTGAACATTTGGGAGGAACAGGGAAGGAAATACAAAAAAGATTTTTTTTTTTTTTAAATCACATTCATGTGGGCTTGAGAAATTGCTGCAAAGGAAAGCAGTCCAGAAAGCCTGGGACATAGAAGTAGACATGGCTCAGAGATTTTTATGCCTAATAAAAATTGGGTAGTCTAAGTCTGAAGGATGAAAGCAACAGGGCACCACCAGAAGGATTTTGGAAGATTGCTAATATATAATGAGGAGGAGTTTTCATTTTTCTTTTTGTGAAATGAAAGGACAGAACAAAAGTATTTTGCCAGGGCAGTAAAGAACTGTTGAAGGCAGAACTTTGATGAAGCAACTTACCTAGATTGTTTTCAAAGAAGCAGGGTCAGGATATTCCAGAGGACCTCCCATTCAAGTGTCCATATATGATATAGAAGATTAACTAAAGCATCATCAGAGCAAGATAGATTTTCCTATAAAAAGGTGGAGAGAGCTATTTCAGCAAAGCCAGGAGCTCTGTAGCTGAGGAAAAGATGACTTGTATTCAGGTTCTTAATCTGAATCAAGAAACAGAAGGTCTTGAGCCTGTATTTTCTATAATCTACTATTATCCTGTTTGAATATTTTGGAAAATGTTCTTTCCTAAAGAACTAAATGAAGCAAACTTGTAATGATCTCTGCTTTCCTTCTTCAAAGCTGAATCTATAAAAGCAGTGAAAGCTCTGCTACAAGCTGCAGCCCTGCCAAATGATTTCACTTCTCTACATCTGTTAACAGCTGTTTCTCCCATGTCAAAACTCAGGTTTGAGTTCCATTCCACAGTATCCCAAAATACAACTCTGAGTGGTCCAGTGCCAAAGTCTTGAAACATGGTCCTTTACAGTACACAGACTGACAGATCAGTGTACACCAAAATACACTATTCACTGTCACAGAATCGCAGCATCAATTAGGTTGGAAAAGACCTCTGAGATCATCAAGTCTGTAGCAGAGTGTCTTGGTGCCACAACAAGAGCTTATCCCTTGTTTGTTAACTGGTCAGATAACTCGAACAGAACAAGCTGTCTTGTAGTGAGGTAGTCTGGCACCATGGAATTAACAGTGATCTGACATCTCCCAGTTGCCAGTAGATAGAGAGATCTGGAAGATAAGCTGGATTTCTGACTGACAGACACCTCACTTTACTAACTATGAAAGCTACACCAAAACTTGCATAAAGCAGAAATATTCTACACAGTCCTGAAAATGTGTGGAGTTTCTTGCCCTAGCAGGGACCCTCGCTTTGCAGTTACTCCTCTGGAGGCTGAGTGGAGGAATCTGTGTACATTATTGACATATTGGTGGTAAGTTACATTTGGCCCCTAATCAATACTATTTCTTGTTCTAGAAAAAAAGAAATACTTTCTTTTAATATGGGTACAGCCTTAATATTGTGCACTCTTTTATGTTATGCTGTAATCTATGTGTAGTTCTTTTTAATTTTATGCTTTGCAGTAACTCTGATTAAGATCTTTTGTCTGTTATCTGTGGTCTGTTTAATAAAAAATAGACCTGATTTACCATCCTTAGAACTTACATGCCAGAGTGATTTCTTAAATTTAAACAGTTGCCAGAAATCTGAGGCTAAGCCAGGGCTTGTCTGAAACTCCCTCTTGCCTCATTACAGAGTCCAACCTATGACCCAATACTATCGTGTCAACCAGACCTTGGCACTGAGAGTCACATTCGATCTTTCCTTAAACACCTGCAGGGATTGTGGCACCACCACAATCCTGGACAGTCCATTCTAATATCTAATCACATTTCTGTGAAGAATTTCTTTCTTCATTCAACCTAAACCTCATCTGCAACAACTTTAGACTATGTCCTCTTTATCTGTCAACAGTTGCCTGGTTGAAGATGCCAACCCCCACCTGGATACACCCTCCTTTCAGGGAGCTGTAGAGAGCGACAAAGTCTCCCCTGGGCCTACTCTAGACTGAACATCCCCAAGCTTCCACAGCTGATTCTGACAGGACTTGTGCTCCAATCCTTCTCCAAGCTCCACTGGCCTTCTCTGTCACTGCTGAGCAGACCCTGAAAGCAAAGGAATGGTGAACACCTGCTTGCTGTTTCCTGACTCATGTAAAAATTAATTTACAAATTCAGACTAGAACTCTGGAATGCTCCAGAAAGAAGAAGAAAGTAGCTCTTTTTCTTCCCTTTTCCTGCAGTGCAGGCTCAGCTAAGCAGCTGTATTGGTGTTCATCATTGTGTTGTAGAATTAAACCCCTAGCATTTGGAAGAGAGGTCGCTGTAACCTACACTCCTTGTGTAAACACTGTCTGAGTTGAGGACTGTTACCCTGTTGCTGGGGAGCTGCTGCTTTGGTTCTGACTGCTGAAAGTGGATAGTGCTTAACACAAACCTGAAATTTTCACTTTCTGTCTATGAGGAACCGCAATGTGGACTATGCATCCAAAGACAGGTAGTCTAGAGTGTATGGGCTAGATTCTACAAATAGAAGATACTTTTTACTGTGTCTGTAGGACTTTGTCCCCCAGATAATTTTTTCCACCTGACCGTAAAACTTTCTTTTTCTGACTATGGGATGACCACTAGCTACAGCTTAAGAATCAACACCATGTTCCCAAATTTTTTTCTTCTCCAACTTTGGTCTTATCCCATTGCATGGGCATTCTTACTGCTACTTGAGAAAAGTAGCTCTTTATGTCTTTAGCTGATTTATGTCTTTAACTGATTTTAATCCTCCCTGCAAAATCTCTCTGTGATTACCTCAAATAATATCAAAGTTTTCCCTGCTCATGGAGGAGTGCATGGCTATTTTCTGTGATTCAGATAGCTGAGTCAAAGATTAGCCAGGTTTAGAAGCCCTTTGGTTTTGTGATGGACTCTTTTTACAACTCTTGCGTAGTAAGTCCATGAAAGTCTGGTTGTGTCATTACAGTTGTACTAGGATTTACAGCTTTAACCGTTTTCATTCAAAGAGGCACAAGGGATTATTGTTGCTAGTAATAAGCTATAGTCATGAGTACCTGAAAAAATGTCTTTACCATATTTCCACTCTTGTTTTGCTTTTCAGCTCACTGCTGTCAAGATACTGCTGCTTACTAGATTCACTGGGTCACTGACTATGTAGGGAGAGCCTTAATGGGTATAAACAATTCATTTTCTATTTGAACAGATATATTTTAATAGTACTCTGATAGCAGGCAATAAAAAACTAGTTTTTCATTGGCTTTGACGTCTTACCTTTTAGCTACATCCTCACAGCATAACCAAAACTTCACAGGGATTAGCCTTAGTGTTTGCCTGAAAAAAAGTACTTTAAACAGATAGGGTTTCAGTTTTATTGCATAACAGTTCAAACCACTTCCTCCCTTGTTCTTTGACTGATATTCATCAGATTTGTTCAAGGACATATAAAACCAACAAAAAATAATTAGCTCTACAAAAAGAAAAGTGATTAGTTTTAGTTCCTTGAACTGATTCATTGCAGATTTATTGAAAATATGCTAAGAGAAGTAGAAATACCTATAGTTTATTGGTTAGGACTGCTGAAATTATTCAAAGAGCTGTACCGTATAAACTGACTTAACTGTTCAGCATCATCAAAAATGATTAGAAGAAAAGTACCCCCTACTACAAAATGTTAACTTTTTTTCCTGTGGGTTGACATCTGTAATTTATGAGTAGGCTGAAACTTATTCTAAGAATCACTGTCTTTAGAGAGAAATTTCTTTTGAAGGTGGATGTCCATTTGTTGTTTTAGAGCTAGAGTAATTCTGTGTGTTGAAATCCTGTGCTCTATTTTGATTTGTACCTCATACCACGCTTTAAGTGTTTTCCTCTGTTCTAACCCAAATAAGGAAAAAGTTAATAATACATTGAGTTTTATGAGAATAGCTTCAGACTGCTATAACTAGAATGATTGCCTCTCCTTTGCTTAAAATGTCTGATCTCTTTCCTAACTAATAATCTCAATCCTGTTCTGCTGCCAGAATGAAATAAGCACCTACATTATTTAATCAGCCTCTTGAATGTGGAGCAGTCAGTGTCCAATGACTGATGACTGGCAACTCATTAACTACTCTATTAGCTGCCTCATGGGAAAAATTAAAAGAGATTAAATCAAAAAATTAAGGAGTTTGTTGCAATTTATTAATTTCTTTATTTCAGCTGGATAATTTTAATGAGTTAGTTATTTACTTTTCCTTGCAGTTCACATCCTCCTAACTATTGGCACTAGTGTGGGTTAAGCTGAAGCAAGACACATTGTAGTAAATCAGTGTCATGCTAAGAACAGTTTCATCAGGTTTGATAAAGCACTGGTGGATTAAAATCTCCCTCTGGTCTCCTCGGTTCCACTGCTTTCCCCCTGGGAAGCCTCCCACGTTTAGCTTGATGAGAGGCTGTCCTTCCAAGCACCCTGAGAGCGAGGCCCAGGCATCCTGGCTGGCAGGCCGGGCTGCTGATCTGGCAGCGCAGTCCTGCTCAACTGCAGCGCAGCACAAGGGTTAGTCTTGGCTTTGGTTGGGGGCCCAAAGCCCACATGAGCCCTTCCCAGTAGCTGGGACACAAACACCATGCAGGGCAACAGCCACCGGCCTGCCAAGCACCACGTTCCGTGCGTGGCAGAGGCCTCTCGGCCTTTTGTTTCCTTGTTGCCTTGGTCCCCAGCTCTACTGAGGGGATTCACCTCAAGAAGTTGGTCATAGTTTTGGGTTTGTTTTTTTTTTTGGGGTGGGGGGGGTGTTGGGGTGGTGATGGGTTTTTTTGTTTGTTTTGTTTGTTTGGGGTTTTTGGGTTTTTTTGTTTGTTTGGTTGGTTGGTTTGTTTTGTTTGGTTGGTTTTTGTTGTTGTTGTTTTTTGGTGGGTTTGGGGTTTTTTTTTGTGGGTGGTTTTTTTTGGTTGGTTTTTTTTGTGTTTGTTTGTTTGTTTGTTTGTTTTTGTTTGGTTTTTTTTCCTTTAGATAATCTCTTAATGCAAACATTCTGGGGCATTTTACAGAGCAATTATCTTACCCTGTAATGCATCATCTGAAATCCAGTGAATCCAGTGGCATGACTTGTACTGAAGCTCTCTTCCATGTTGCCCAAAATAGAAGGCCAGAGTTAAAAATACATAGACCATGTTTCTCTGTGTTAGTTTTACAGTCAAGCAGAGGCTGTATCTTTGTGTAGCTAGGTGAAGAGTGCCACAGGAAAGTTACATGATACAGTAAACCACCAGGCCAGCAAGATATGAAGATTGCAGTTGCAGGGAAAGTGCAGTTTGTTCAAAAGTCCTGTCAAAGCTGAACATAGAGATTCCCTGGAGATAATCTGAAATAATCTGAAATAATACTGATTTACAAGTATGCTTTCTGCTAGAAAACTATTAACTTACATAATCTTAAATCTCTAAAGCTTAAAAACACCCTGACACTTTTACAACTAATCAGAATTCAAAAATAAATTTGATGGGAAGAATGTATATTTAAACAATTGCATTGTTCTTTGTAAAAAGATAAATCATGGTGAACCTTACAGGCTAGCCATGAGGGCTAACCTTGTTCTAGTTTTAGAGAAAAATAAAATGAAAAATTCATTCTACCCTGAAGTCTTCTAGGTGTTCTTAAAATTTTCCACTGGATATTTTTATAAGTAAATATATTATTTTCTTCTTAATTTAAGTACATTTAAGACTTCTTTAGAAGAAAAAAAAAATGGCTTTTCACAAGCTTTTAAGCGGGCTCAATAGTAGTGAAGTTTCATCTTGTCCATGTGCTTGAGTGGTTTCAAATATACATTGCTGTTTCTGTATTACAATCTCTAATCCTCTCAGCTCCCACAAAAATTGGACATGATCTAGCAGGCAGAAGCTTTTTTTTTCTTTCTTTCTTTTTTCTTTTTTTTTTTTTTTTCAGAATCAGGCTTTGCTGGATCAGACTAAGTTACAGGATCTAATGCAGAATGGTTTAAATTTAGATTACATCAGTTGTTTCCTAATTTGATTTTGTTAAGCCGTAACAAATCCAAATTGGAAAAGAATACTAAAGCTCTTCTTAAGCTATGGGGACCACTTTAAATCCCAAAGCATGATCTATTTGTAACAGTTCTGGAAGTTTTGAGTTGCTTTAATGATTTTAATTTCAGAAAAATACACACTAAATCTCCAAAGACTATAGGGTTTTTTAGAGGTGTTCTCAAAAGATCTCTGGAGCGAGTAATAATGACTGCATTTGCTTCTGCCTGGTTAAATCTTGAAGATGAAAGAGAAAACAAAATCACACGGAGTGAACTGGCCAATAATTTTAATGATGGTAAATGAAGGTGGGAAGGAGGTAATCATATGTGGTAATTTGGGTCACACCGTGGCTTAGAGCTCTTTGTACATGTGACATAAAGCCTGGTTAGGTACAAACCAGAACCTGAGTAATGAAAGTAATGAGAGGAGACTATCGCTGACTCAGAACTGTTTCAACAAGGAGCAGCTTCCAGGATAGCAACACCCTTTCAGTGCTGAATATGATTCTCCCCCCAGATGAGTTTAGAGGGATGATGACAAGTAGGCATCCACAGGGAGAAGCAGAGCATGGGCTGACAACTGACATGGCGTATTCTTTGTGCCAATTGACAGGGGAAAGGCCACAACACTGCACTTCAGCCAGGAGATTTGGAGTCAAAGAAGGTTTCTGAAATCGGTGGAGACTGCCTGAAGACAGACTGTGGTAAAATCAGTTACTTCTGCCCTTTCTCTGGATGAAACAGATTATCCTGAGTTACTTGATTAAGTGCATGAAATGTATTAGCTTCAAATGTGCAAATGGTACTGCATGTTCTGATTTTTTTCCTTTTGTTCTTGTACTCTGTGACTGCCAATAGCTTGGGATTTGCTCACATAATAAGAACTAGGGTATATGGAGTTGTTGGATAGAGCCCTACTGTGAGTACTGCTTTAAAAGCTTAAGCTGTGGGCAAACTACTGCTGACATAAAATTCATATTAGCCTAGAGTTACAAAATATTTCTGTATCATGCTAATACCAAAATGTTATATAATCTTTAGAACTGAGTTTTAAATGCAGCATTGTCCCCCAAAAAATAATTGCTACTGTTCAAAATTAAACTGTGAGGCAAGTACATTATTTAAGTATTGGAATAAACAACCTAGATGTTAGTAAGTGTCCACTCTGTTTTGTGTTTAAGAAAAGAAACACAAGAGTTGAAAGGCAATGTTTAAGTTGAAAATTTTGCAAAAGCACTTCAGACTTTCTTAAGGAGCAGATTTAGGATCAAGTCCACTTAAAAATTATTTGCAACTGAATTTCATTCAATCTAATAAAACTCCCTGTGGCTTGGATTGGGTGTGTTATTTTGCTATTTTATTGTTAGTTTTTTTCTTTCACATAAGCACAGTACTAAATATATATATATATGTCAGCAATTTCTTTTTAAGTATTTTCCTCAGGTTTTTGTAATGAAATTGAACAAGCAAAATCTGAAAGGCCATCTGAAAATGCTGTATTTATTTATAAACTAGTATCACCAGACAAAAAGCTATATTTTTACAGTAATCTGTCCCCAAAAAAGCAATGTGTGTTTGCTTGGCATTTTCATTTTGATGTAAATGTGTATAACTTTGTGGGTTTTGTGAGAATTTTTTTCCTTGCACAGAGGAAACAAACCTGAGTATATAACTTGAAACAATGTGTGAGAAAGCAGATATTTCAGGTTTTTAAAAAAGCACCAAACATTTGCTTTTAAAATTGCAGAAGATTTTTGATGGAGCTGAAGTGATGAATTGATAAACATCTGGGCTAAAGCCAGATTTTTTAAGACAATAACAGATCTGAGAACCACAAAACCCAGAGTGTTTTAGCCACAGTGACAGAAGTCCAGGCTCCTAATACAAAATATACTGCCTACAGATCTTAAAACAGTGGCGCAAATTGCTAACACACAGCAACACGCTGAGTTGGATTTCAACATTGTTTTTCATTTCATAAACACATACAGATTTCAGTAGATGTTTAATTTTTCTCCAGCATTGGTTTGCACAGTTATAAATCACTTGGAGTTTGTGTTTTTCAAGGTTTTTGCATAAGAGTTCTTTCCACAGATGATTTGATGAGCTCCCAAGTCATCTACTAATGTTGGGTAATGGGGAATCTCTATCACGTAAGTGTGTGGAAGTGGTATAAGAAGACAGAGCATGTAATGATAAAGTCTGTCCTCAGGTATTACAAGATAACTTAAGAATGCTGTATATATAAAAACTATGTTAAAGGAGATACTGGCAGAAAATTATGCAGCTTTGTACTGGTTAGAGTAATTTAGAATATATGGGGAACTTCAAAACAGCTCTGAGAAGAATGAAATGTTGAAGCTATTTGAGCTAGACTGACTGCTACCTGTGTACATACAAGTGCAACTGGTAAGTTTTATCCAACTTCGGTAAAACACCTTGTCTTTACAGAGAGGAAACTACAAGGTTGAGAAGTGGGAAATAGAAAATAATTTGTAGGACTGTACCTCACTACATAATAAAGTGTATCTCATACACTGGCAATGAAAGGAAAGCTCTTATGTAGGAGAGCCTTAGCTCTGAAATTCCTCAGCATGAGTGTTGAATCTGAATCTTTAATACTTGTTTAAATCAATGACTGAAATTGGACCAATAACAAAAATTACTGTTTCAGCCAGCAGCTCATTAGCTGGAAACACAGACAAATTACTTTGACAAACACCAATCTAGGAGTGTTGGACTGATGCAGCTGAATTACTTCTAGCAGAATTAGAGGAGTGTTAATGATGTTATTCAAAGTTTTGGTGAAGATGTCAAAGTAATTTGTGAAGTTCTACTCATTCTCATTCAAGAAACATGGATTAAAATTTGATCAGGTGCAAAGAAAGCTTCTATTCTTACTATTTTAGTAGCTTTTCTTATGAGAAGATATCACAAAAACAATCTTTTTAGCCTAGCAAAAAAATACAAGAAGGAATAGAATCATAGAATGGTCGGTGTGGGAAAGGACATTTTAAGATCACCAAGCTCCAATCCTCTGTTCCATGGGCAGGGATATCAAAGCCCATCCATCCAATTGTCTGCCATCTGTGAAGGGGTTGTAAATAAATAAACATAAAATGTTGTAGGGTGTAAGGAAGAATGCCAGGTGGAGGCTCTAACAGAGAAGGACAGAGAAGAAATGAAAATGTAATACTCTGATCTGAACCATAAACAAGGAGATGTAAAACAGAGAAGAAACTTTAGGAGGAAATTGAAAGATTGTTCTTTTCCCTTAAAGCAATTAGAGATCTGATCACTATCTCTCTTGGTTTGGAAAGACGGGTGTCTGCCAGGGAAAGCTGGAGCTTCTCTTGGAATGGAGAGGGGAAACTCCCTCCCCACAAATTATAATAATTTTGCAACTAAGAGGGCTTTCAGGCAAAGATATGGGAATAGGAATAACAGTTCTTTAATAGGAATATTAAAAATACAAATGTAGTAGTACAAAAAAACAAGCAAACAAAAAAAATCCTAGAAACACTGACAGAGTCAGAGCTACAACCTGACACTGTGTTGGTCAGGGTGTTGGAAGCAGTCTTAAAGTAAGTCCTCCGCGAGTGGCAGATGTGGTTCTGTTGGAGTAGAGATGATCCTGTAGAAGGGTCCAGTGGTGGCAAGATGGGTCCAGTCTTCCTCTGGGATATCCACTGGAAAACAGGCTATTCTGCTGTTCTGAATATCAGCGTTTATTCAGGTAAGAATGCTTGGCTCCTCCCACTGGGTGGAACATCTCACAACGGGATGATGTAATGTTTTCAGTCATGTGGTGAGCCTGAATGGCCCATTAACAGAAGAAATCTCCCTGGAGGGAGGATGGGTCTTGGAAGAGATAAGGAACACTGCTCCACCTGGTTTTAACAGCTGGGCCATTAACAGAAGGCACCCGCCCCCTTCCCCCTGGAGTTGTGAGGAATGGGGAATTATATAAGAGACAAAGAAAAGCACCTCCCCAAGTGGTTTCAACAGATGGCAAATAGAATACCCGTATTTGGTTATATATCGCAACCCAAGACACTTCCCAATAACAGCAGTCAGAGCCAAAGAGGTAGCTACTTTAAAAATAATCTTGAGTAGCTAATTAAGAGGCTTATGCAGCATGATTATTTATAATAGCAGGTGATTTGTCTGATTCAGGTGCTTCTGTCCAGCAACTGCTCCCAGTTGTTGTCTCTTTGAGGGTGGATCTATAGAGCAGTCTGTGGGTGACAAATCACAGATATTACAGATCTACCTTAACACAAAAATATTTAAGACTGAACCATGATGCCAGTGTCGGCTCTTTCACACAGGAATTGTGTGGTTCAGCTATTATTTTGGTTGCCTTAGGACGTACTTTCATTGCAGATCTAGGCACTGGTAAGAGCTGATTCTTGTATGCAGGAGTATTAGATTTTCTCACTTTATAGCCTTTGACATATCAAGGAAGAATATGAAAAGCTGAACTATGGCTTTGTGAAGCTAAGGTGCTGCCTGTTGTGGGAAGAAAATACTTTATGGCAGCTGGGGAGTCTATGATGCCCTCAAGCACTGTTGCTACAGTGGCTGGGCAACACCTGCAGGACAGGTCTGGCCAGTGTTCCTGATGCTTTCTTGACTGCATTTACCAATGTGTGCAAGTGAAAGGGGAGTTGTTGGGATAAAAAGTGAGGAAGGGGGAAAGGCACAGGGCACAGGGCACAGGGCACAGGCACATAATCACACCTTTCATATGCCTCTTCATAGTCACATCACTCATGTTAGTGATAGCTGTTACTGAGTTTCTAAAGCTCTGTTTTGTTGACCACTTGCTCAGGTCACTACAGGTTACCACACTGATAAGTGGGGAAATTGCCTTGAACTTGCACTTTCCTTTCTGTGCACTACTGTTTTCCTTCCATGTATTAACCCCTGCTAAATGTTTTAGGAGCTTTTCTTACAGAATGTGCCTGTCTAACTGCCAAAATAAATAGAGCGTTGTGAAGAAAAAAATGTTATATATGTCTCTATAGCGCAGATCTGTACAATAGAGACAGGCTTTTCAGATCATTCTCTTAGTTTCTTACCCTCCCATTTTTTTTTAGATCAGCTATGCAGTAACATTCCAACCATGTCCAAAACTGTGGAAGTTTGCAGTGTGCACTCAAGGGGGAGTAGTGATTACATAGACACTTCTGGGGTTTACACAATTCCCACAGAACTTTTGGATCCCCTGTGTAATAGTCTTGTCCAATAAAGAAAACTGTATAAGCATTAATCATCCAACATGCAATATCCTATAGTTTAGTGGGACAGGCAGCTTGCCTGGCTTTTACAGGGTGCCGTTTGACATTTTTTTTAGCATTGGCAAGTTCAGAAAGGGTTGGATTGGGTGATTTTCCCCACAGCAGCCTTCAGAGTGTTGTGCTGATAGCTAGAAAGGTGCTGGTAACACAACGGTGTTTTTGCTACCACCAGGCACCCTCGCACAGCATCAAGGCTGTGTCTCCAACATTCCCCCTCCACAGGCCAGTACTCTTGGGCATGGCCAAGAGCTTGGGAGGGGACACAGACATCACACCTGAACCAAGCTATACAAGGAGATATTCTATTGCACGTTATCTGCCTGGAAACAAAACTAAGGCAAAGGAGAAGAGAAGGGAACAATAATTATTGGGGCATTTATTTTCCAGAGTAACCTCTTTGTGGAGTGAGGACCCGCTTCCTCAAATGTAGATGGACTTAACCTTCTGATGGGAAGTAGAGAATTAATCTGTTTGTTTTCCTTGCTTCTCTGTGTAGACTTTTCTTTTGCTTTACTAAACTACCAAAGCTAGTGGCTTATTTTAAGTAGGCAACTTGGTGAGAACAAATACATTTACATATTCTATTCAAGAAGCTGAGCTACTTTTTCAGTAGTCTCTGCTGTCTTCAGTCATAAACCCTCAGAGAAATGCACAATTTGAATTTAGAGTGATCAGTCATATAACTGTCTTGGTTTGACACTGTGACTGAGGGCAGCTAGCAAATGCTTCTATAAAAGGGGAAGTCCTGTCCACCCACTCCTCCCTCCACTTCTTTATTCCTACCTACGTGTAAGCAGTACCACTATTGCACCATCCTTGTACCACTTACGAAATTGATTTGTCTTGTTAGCCTGACAGAAGGCCTTTGCCAGGGTGGTTTGTCAGTGTGGATCTCAGGTGGCACATGGAGAAGTAGGAGCACATGTCCAAGAGCAAGGTGTGTGAGGGAAGTGAAACTCCCACTTCATTGATCCACTCTTCCACATCGTCAAGATGCCCCGGCTGTAATCTCAAACACAAAATATGTATGTCTGCCCAGCAAGGAACTAGATGGAGACAAAAGTTTGTCATGGTGTCAGAGATATGTATGTTCATAATTTGTGTCAGGGCACATCCACAGTGCCCAAATAAGTAGTGACAGTAGCCAGGTTCAGTCATGAGTTCAGACAGACAGACAGTCCATAGAGATGAGGGATGTCAGGGATCAAGCTGAGAGCTCAGGCTGAAGGGTCAGGGTCGAGATTATTGGGGCAGCTGGCCCAGCAGCACATGGCTGCAGCACAGCTCAGGTGAGGCCAGAATGTGGCCTCAGTTTGTAAGTCACTGCAGAGAGAAATGGGAGAGCCCATCCCTGAACACTTCTTGGCAGGCCTTTCTGGAAGGTCTGTTCTCAAAGCTGGGCCCTTACCCCATTACTGAAGCTAAGCCAGAGCTCAAGCACTGAACACCCCAGCTAGGAAGGTAGAAAGGGAATGCTCAGAACTCTGGAAGCTTTCAAAGAGCATGTATTAGCTCAGAGCTAGAACTACAGAGTAGTAAGAGAAGTTTTAATGGGGCAGGGAATAGAGTCTGCAGTACATTTTATTCTCTAGTACCTAGAGTGTCTGACTTTTCTCCATAATGTAGAGAAGCAAATAGTACAGTAACTCTGAACAATTTTTGCTTTCTTCAGAAACAAGAGGATGGTTTCTTCCGAGGAAAATAGTCACCTACAGTTGAATTTGCTCACAGTATCTTTTATGGTAGCTCCTTCCACACACAGTTAATAGAAACTTCCCATAGACGAGCTGTGCTGTGCATTCACGGTAGGCAGTCTTGTTCTCTGCTGTGCATCAGCCAAGAGTGGGAAAGCTAGACCATAGGATCCAGGATCTCCCTTTCACATATCCAATACCAAGCCATAAACAAACACCACAGTATTTACAACAGTTCATAAGGGACTGTGGTTCTCCTTCAGGTTCATAAAGCCTTTTAAAAAACCCACATGTATAAAACAAGAGAAAAGTGTTATTACCAACCTCCACAAAGGAGACTAACCCAGGTTCTTGTTAATAGATCCCTTGGGGCAGATTAAAGTGAATGATTGGTGTTTGTAAATTTATACATGTAGGGTTTATTTTAGAACAATTTGGTTGGAATCAGAAGTAGGGTTGTAGCCTTTTGGTTATTATTACCTATAGTAATATAATAATATAAAACCATAAAAATATCACTTTAGAAACATACACAGAAAAGAAAGAAAACTATAAGAGTAGAAGATTTCACCATCTGAAGGCCGAATGATGAGTCTTGGTTGTTGGAATTTCCATATTTGTTTGTCACAATCTTGTCAAAGTGATGATTGCAGGCTGGATTTGTTGGGTGGTGAGAGTAATCCCAAGAAAAATCCACAGATTACAAAATCTACTGGCTTTGTATCAGCTTAGGTTCAGGTGAGAATGCCTAGGTACCTCCTCTGGGGTGAGGAGTTTCACACTGAATGATGTAATGTTGTGGCTTGTGGGACACTGAGAGTCTTTGACACCTTCTAAGATCTTACAGCATGATGTCAGCACGATTGAGTCCATCACAACCCATCTCCAGAGATTAATACCTTCAGGTTGCAGTGTCTGGCACTTTCTGGCAGGGGTTATCACAGCTGAGTTCCCTTGAGTAAGGACAAAGAGACAAGGCTCACCTCAGGGGTTTGTGTTTCTGTGTCTCATTCAACACCCAGCTGTAGCCTGAGGTGGGCTGTGCTGCCCTCTGCGACAGGGTGGTTACTTTGCAGCCATCAGAATCCCAGACTCTCTTCCAGATTCACTTGTCGACACATTCTTCTGCTCCAACCTGAGCAGACTGGACAATAGTACACCCCCTTTATCTTATCTCAAGTCCAAATTCCAGTTAATAGATGTATTTGTGGAAGAGTGGGCTTCAGTGGTCACAGATGAACAGCTCTTTCTTTGCAATTTGCAGTAGTAGGCAAAAGTCCTTCAATGATTTTAGCAGTTTTTAAGTCATTAACCATTTCAGTCTCTCACAAATACCTAGGTTAGAAAAACTCTGGTTCTATTTTTCACTCAATTAGTGAAAGACATGACTATGACTTAGTTAATGAATGATGAATAATTCATAATGATATTTAAAGAAAAGTGTGGTCTAAAACCAGCTTACATTTAAAATGTTCTGGCCTTTCAAAAGAATGTACTTGTCATCATAACATAGTGGAATTATTCTCTTAAGTAAATTGAAATAATATACTTGGTCTTTATAAATGTCTTTGGGTGTTCAGAACTCTCTGTTGACCTAATTTTTACAGAAGATTTTCTAATATTTATTCTGCTTTAAGGTATTAAAACTGTATTTGGTCCACATTAAAAAAGGGCAAAGTTTTAAAATCCCACTGTCGTCACTTAGTAAATAATTATGCGGCTCTCCATCAGCAGTCTTGACCTAGTCTTAGAGAATATCGCTGATGTAATTCTTCCTTCATGCTGCCTACCATCCTGAGTCAGTACAATTGATTCCAGAACAACATTCTGTTCCAGTATCCTGCAAGTCAGCCAAGGCTAGATAGTGATGGGAGAACAAAAAGGTCATACTTGAGTCATTCTTTTCAATCTACATGTACAGGTTGATCAATCCCTTTTCACTACAATCAGAAAACACCTAATTTTTCTGCTCCACAGAAATAAAATCAAAATGTATGTCTAAGGAAGACATATTTTGGAGGTTATGTATTTTTTAAAATTTATAAACTCTGTTTCTGGTATTGAATCTTATTTAATAAGTAATATATAAGTGTGTGGAGTTCAAATGAATTCCCTTCTCACTCAGATCCAGTTTAAGATTATGTCAACTGCTAGAGGTAGAGCACTGAGACTAGATTGACAGTAGCTGCTTTAAGTCTATCAGACAATTTAAATGAAATTTAAAACAGACCCACTCTTTTGTAATGCTTCTAAGGATGAAAATATACTTCTTCAAATTCACTGTTCTTGTGCATGAGATTTGAATATATGGGCAAAGGTAACTTTTTATATTCTGGATTTTGTAAGATTCCTGTAAGACTTAAATTTAGAAGACCTCCTGAATGTGGTGAGGATGTCTGCCTTGATTTCCATAGGAATACCTCTAATGAGAGGTATGCTAATCTCTAAGTGTTTTTCTGCGATTTTCTCTTTGTTCCTCTTCCCCCTCATATAAGTAAGAATCAAAGGGTTTTGATCATCATGTCTCATTGTCTAACTCAACTCACTCCATTCTACAGTGCTGAAATAACTTCTCACTTTGAAGTACAAAGTCTTTGATTTTGCTTTTGTTAGTTACAGTCAAAGCATCTTTCATAATATTTAAATATCCTTTCTAAACCAATTGCAAATACCTATTGATCGCTGACTTTAAATTGTTCCTCTAAATTAACAATCAGATTTGACATGACCTTATCATGGTACTCGCCACCTTTTATTTGCCTGAGTCATGAGCAAGTGTTCCAGCCACACCACCCAGGTTGCAAAAGGCAAAGGCAGGGACAGGGAGAATGAAGAAACATCTCCCGTAGTAGAAAATCAGGCTCAAGGATATCTAAGGAACCTGAAGGTGAACAGGTCCATGAGGCCTGATGAGATGTGTATATGGGACCTGAGGGAACTGGCAAATGAAGTGTCTAAGCCATTAACCACCATATTTAAAAACTAGTGGATGTTCAGTAAAGTTCCCACTGACTTTAAAAAAAAGAGAAACATAACCCAAAGGGGAGGAATAAGAGGAGAGCTGGAAACTACAGGTTGGCCAGTCTCACTTCAGTGTCCAGCAAGATCACAGAGCTGATGCTGCTGGAAGTTGTACTAAAGTACGTGGAAAATACAGAGGGGATTTGTAACAGCTGGCAAGGCTTCAGAAAGGGCAAATCACACCTGACAAATTTAGTGGCTTTCTACAATGGGGTTATAATGCTGGTAGATAAGGAAAGAGTGGCATAACATCCTCTACCTGGACTTGTACAAAGCATTTGACACTGTTCCCCACAACATCCCTGTCTCAGAACTGGAGAGACATGGATTTGGTGGATGTACCATACAGTGGATAAGGAACTGGCAGGATCAATATCTGAGTGGAGACCAGTGACAAGTGGTGTCCCTCAGGGGTCAGTGTTGGGACCAGCACTGTTCAACATCTTGGTTGGTGACAGGGGATCAAAGGCACCCTCGGCAAGTTCACTGATGACACCGAGCTGTGTGGTGTGGTCACCACTCTGGAGGGAAGGGAGCCACGCAGAGGGACTGGACAGCTTGGAGAAGTGGGCCAGTGAGAACCTTGTGAAGTTCAACAAGGCCAGGTGCCAGGTCCTGCACCTGGGTCAGGGCAGTCCCAAGCACAAACACGGGCTGGGCATGAACAGACCCAGAGCAGCCCTGCCCAGCAGGACCTGGGGGTGCTGCTGGGTGAGAGGCTGGACATGCCCCGGCCATGGCACTCACAGCCCAGAGAGCCAAACGTGTCCTGGGCTGCACCCAGAGCCCTGTGGGCAGCAGGGGAGGGAGGGGATTCTGTCCCTCTGCTCTGCTCTGGTGAGACCCACCTGGAGCATCCAGCTCTGAGATCCCAGCACAAGAGGGACAGGGACCTGGTGGAGTGAGGACAAACACACGATGTTTAGGAGAATGGAGAATCACTCTTATGAAGACAAGCTGAAAGAGTTGCAGTTTTTCAGCTGGGAGAAAAGGCTCTGGAGTGACCTGATAGCACCTCTCAATACCTAAAGGGGCTGTAAGAAAACTGGAGAGGGACTTTTCATAAAGGTTTGTAGTGACACACGTAGTAAGAATGGCTTCAGACTGAGAGGGGGTTGATTTAGATTGCATATGGGAAGAAATGCTTTACTGTGAGGTTGGTGAAACACTGACACAGGTTGCACAGAGAAGCTGTGGATGCCCCATACCTGGCAATATTCAAGGTCAGGTTGTATTGGGCTTTGAGTTGCCTGATCTAGTGGAAGGTGTCCCTGCCCACGGCAGAGGGCTGCAACAAGATAATTTATGAGTAGGAACCATGTCTGCAGCTATTCCTCTTTTTTGTAAGTATGAGTTGTTTCAGTTTTAAATTTCATTGGGTCAGGAAAAGAGGATGATGCATAGAGGACTGCTGAACAATGATCTGAGAAGAATGTAATGACTTTATGAAGACTGCATATACTTATGTCCGTGAAGTGCAATTATTACAGATTGTGAATTTACTGTGTGCATTCATCAAGCTTTAAAGGACCTGTGAGAAGAACAAATCTGAAGACAATCAAGTGTCTTAACACTTTTCAGCAAAAGTTTTTGAGGGTTGTGATTTCTCTATAACAATTCACTTCAAAGATTCTGCCAGAAGGACACCCTTTTGTAGTCAGGTCTTGGAATTAAATAAGAAAAAAAAAGAGCACTAAAGAAAAAAAAAAAAACTTTTTTGGCTTAAAGAAACAGGAGGGTGTACTTGTCAAGTGGTGGTCTCATTGAAACAGTCTCAGGTCCTGAAGAGTTGTCTTAGAGAAGCTGAGGCCCTCGCTGCCAGGGAATGATGGTGCATAGAAAAAGGGGGTGTGTAAATGGACTTTTTAGGATGAAGCAATCCAAGAACCATTGCTTTCAGGGCACACCGATGCTGTCCCAGTGCTTAAGACGACAAGTTGAAGCCATGGAAAGCCATGGAAAGAACATTTCCTTGAATTCAGTTTTCTCCAATACTTAAGTACAGAGTTTTTGTGACCTTAATAGCATCTGTAGATAGACCACATAATTTTTCAGGTATTGGAGTATTAGTAATAAGGTATAAATTTGGGAATGTGAAAGGTCCTTCTGGGCCTTATTTCATGCATTCTAAATTAGCTATTCTGCCTTTTTAGAGATGTTTCTGGGTGTTACTGACCCAGAAGTCAGTCAGAGTCATTTGATCACAAGATACTCATTAAAGGTTTGGAGCTATTTTACCATTGGCAAGCTCTGATCCTGTAACTCTTCCTGTAACAATCATGCTCAAGTCCATCCACTAACTCTGCATTTCTGTGATCATTGCTGTCCTAATATCACTCCACAGAGGCAACATTACCAGCTGCACCAGAAATTTTGTTAAGAAATGTATGGAGAAGTCCTGACAACTTTGCATCATACTCTGGTAACTTACCAGCTACTCTGAACAGTTAATGTTCAGCATTCATATACTCTAGGAAGCAGTGAAATGTACATATTTCAGGACTTCAGAGTCTTCCTCTAGACTGTGATGCTAGCTTTTTCCCATGCAGAGGTTTACAGTCAAGAAATTAATGTTCTGTACTTGATTCTTATTTCCATTGCTCAGCTCTGCTCTCATATGGAATGACTCCATATTCTGACAGTTTCATACCAGCTACCTGGTTGTACATGTCAGATCATTGAAGACCTACTGATATTACCCATAAAATCAGCTTGATACAAGTTGATAAAATACTGGAAATCAGCTGAATGCTTTGCAGTCTGTGAAGTGCAATGGCCCTGGCTGTTTGTGTCTCCCGGCCCACATCTAAGCTGTTGCCAAACCTAAGACTAACTTTGGTTACAAAATCAGGAATCTATGAGGAAAAGATCATGCTTAAGTTTTGAAGCACCATGACTGTTCTTGCCTTGTCTTTTACCTGGTCTTGAGACTCTAAATCTGCTCTCTTCACCCCTTGCAAATTTTTTTCATCTTCCTCCTCCTACCCATATCTTCATAGCTACAGACAGAAAAGAGATAGAGCCAAACAGCCAGAACAGACTTTACTGCCTTCATGTCCCAAAATCCAGAGGACATACTGGATGTAGGTGTTATAGTGTCAGCATCAGAGGTGGCCTCTGTGAGAAAAGGTCAGGGACTGTACTGTGCCAAACACAGCTGTGTCCACAGTGGACCCATCGTAGGACACCACTGAGACCATCAGCCAAGCTGGTGGCACCTCTCTGAAAGCATATTTAAGGAGGGTAAAACATTGCATAGCAGTGTGAGGCATAATGGAGGAAAAAAAAACCCCACCAACCAACCAACCAACCAAACAAACAAACAAACAAAGAAAAAATATAAAACAGCAGTGTGAGCACTGTGAGAAGAAGGGAGGAGGCGCTCTGGGCATCAGAGCAGGTGTTCTTCTGCATCTTGTGGGAGAGACCATGTTGGGGCAGATATCCACACAGCAGCCACAGGAGAGACCTGAGCTGGCACACATTGGCTTTTCCTGAAGAAACGATGCTGGAGCAGTCCTTGGGGACTACACCCCTAGGGAAGGACCTGTGCTGGAGCAGGGGAGCAGTACAGGGGAAAAAGCACAGGAAGGAAAGAGTAACAGAGATGAACTATGTGTATTGACCACAACTCTCAATTCCCTAATTCCCCCTCATCCAACTTAGTGGCGGGGGAGAGGGTAAAGGACTCCACAAATGAAGGAGTGAAGTTGAGGCTGGGAAAAAAAGATATGAGGAGAAAGGTATTATTTTAATTTTGTCTTTGTTTCTTCTCATCGTCCAAATCTATTAAATTGGCAATAAATTAAATTAAATTTAATTACCCATATTTAATCTATTTTGCCTGGGATAGTAATTGGTGGATGATTTCCCTCTCTTTTTCTCAATTTACCAGTTTTTTAATTTTGCCTCCTGTCTTGTTGAAGAGGGGTATAAGAGTGGATGTCTGGTTGTTTGGCAACCAACCAAGATCAACCATCTCATTTTTTAAAAAGGCTTTTTTATTGGTTTGATTTCAGTCTTTTTATGATAAGCAAGAGGACTTCCTTAAATTTGACAATAATGCTTAGGGAGCCTTCATTTCTATATGAGAGAAAATTCTTTGCCAAAGATGCAGTCTAATGGGGCACACAGGACATTTGGCTGTATCTGAACGAGATTTTACTGCAACAGCTTGTATCAGCAGGGCTTTTTTTTTTGCCTTTTTTTTTTTAATAATCTTTTTCTTTTTTCCCCTTTTTATATTGCTGCCCAGACTTTTCCTATTAGTGATTTTTTTTTCTGTCAAGACCAAATGAGCAGCTTCTATAATAGCAGGCAAATGATTAGAGACCCAAGAAAGACATCCGTATTTCCCTTTTTCAGTTCTTAAGCTATGTAACCCAGTTCTACTGCCCTGCATCTTCCTCTGGTGTTTCTAGAATAAACAATTGGTGCTGCCCTGTCTTCTATAGGACCCTGCTGGCCTGCCTTTAATGCAGCTCGTGATGCACTGACTCAACGCCAGAACTCCCTTTCCCAATCAGTATGATAATAGTAGTGTTTGAGTGAAGAGTTTATACTTGCAGTGTGGAATGCCTTACAAGAAAAGATGGCATGATATGACAGGGTCTATGGCCTCCATCTGAAATAATTCTTTGGAGAAAGCATGGGGCAAAGCTGCCAGTCCTTGTTCTAATCAGCCTCCTCCACTTGGCCAGAGCATCTCTGACAGCCTTGCATGTGTCTGCTTGCTAGCACACGTGTTTTTCCATAGTGACTCAAAACATATCCAGGGAGCCTTGCAGTGGAGATTTCACTGTAAGAGCATGACTAGGCATGGTGCTAGCACTGATCATGTGCCTAGGAACCACTGTCTCAGGAGGGTGCATCCTTAAGGGTGCCTTCCTTCCAGAGCTATAATCTATCTCACTGTCTTGAATCTTTGCCCTTCATATTAGGTGTTAATGAAACAGATTCCCTGCAGCTCTGCTTTTCATGGTTGACTAAAGTTTGTCAGACTGATCGTTCCAGAGGTACAGGGATCAGTGTGAGGCAAAGGGTGGGTAGGAGCCAATAGGCTCAGTAGCATTAAAATGCCTTGCCAGAAGGAGGAAGGAATATCTCAGCTGGATGAATTTTAGCTGGTAATTGTACCTCACTGTTTTTGAATTAAAAACCTAGATGAGTTGATGTCTGTGGAAGATTTATTTGAAACATAGTAGAAGAATACCAGGAGCTGAGTGAATAGAAGTTTTGCCTCTGCCTCCTGCAGAGGTATTTATAGACCTTCTTGTATCCTTCTCCATCACAGTACAATGACAAATTCATGCACAGTTACAGGCTCAAAGACATTTAACTAGTGTTTTTCCTCTCCACTCCTTGTCCAGTTCTACTGACACTTGTTACACTAATAGTCTCTTCAGTTTTGCTCTTTTACCCAGTCCATTTATGGACTGTAGGCACTGATGTCCACATAGTAGGTGGCATTTTCAGAACTTGAACCTACCTGCACAGATGTCTTGAATAAAATAAGGCAGGTGCAATAGTCCAGCCGGATTCATGTTGTCTTTGTCTGTAGCCCTGAAATTATGTATTGCATCATGTTACCCCTCCATTGTGTAGGGGCATGCCATGGAAAATATAGTAAGCATTGGGCACTCAAGAGGTTTTACAGCTTGGTGCTCTCAGGGAGTGTGAGAACGTGCAGAAACTTGCCTCTCTACTAAATATGAGTGCCAGAAACCCTCTGGTACTTCAGATGCAGAAAAAGACTGGGCATCCTACATGGCTTACAGGAATTCTTCTCTTGTTGGCAGTACAAAATGTTCCCTTTTTACATAATTATGAAAGCCTCTAGTGTTTATACATAAGCAAAGAATTACATCGTTTTTGACAATGAGCAGCTGGCCTATCCACTCTATAGATTGTTTTACTGCTTTTCTTTCTTTTCCTTTTTTTCCTAAATCAGAACCTTATCCAGTCCCTCCCTAAGCTTCCATTTTAGCCTTACAGACTTAGGTCATTAATCTTCCTGCTGTGGTCTGGAAAATGTCCCGACTCATTTCCAGATGTTTTGTTTACTTTTGTATCCAAAATGTGCACCCACTTGGTGAATCTAAAATTTTAACCCAATCATGGGTACTTTCTATTCGCAGTGACATTAAAAATTGCATGTTTTCGAGATCACTTTCAAACTCAATCCATAAATAGCTTCATTAAATCATTAAATTTGCCAATTTGAATTGTCCCAATTTGTCTGCTTAATTTATCCATCACCACCACTAACACCACACAAACACATACTGTTTTCATTTTCATATTAGTTTGTGTCTCTGCAGGGAGGATGAGAGGTAATTACTTGTCTTGGAGGACCAAGACTACTTTAATGAACACTCATCTTAGTGTTTGCTAAGGAGGTCCACTGGAGGAAGGCCAAGCCCCGTTTTGAAATTCTCTCAAGCTTTCATTCAGAGAGTAGCTGTTTTCCTACGGGCAACACATGGTCTGCAAAAATATCTTCACACTATAATGTGGTCCACAAACACTTAGAAATCTGAAGTAGAAAGTCTAATGTTTGTCCATGATCTAGAAATGTGTTCTTCACAGGACCCTGAGAAATGCTGGTATCATATTAGAGGTGAAGGCTCTCTTATTTTCAAATTCTTCACTCTTGTTTGTGCTGTTTATTATTTTGATTTACTTCCTTAGTCCTTCAGAACAATGGAAAATACTTTGGAATGCTTTAAAATATCCTTGTCTTCTCCATCACAGCACCTCTGTCTGGTTAATGGCTTTTAGAAGGCTGTATGTTCTAAGTAATGTGTAAATGCTGTATGACATGTAATTTCCCATTTTTAGTTGCTGTAGCAACATCACGCTAAACTGCATTAGTCAGTAATCCAGACCAGCAAATGTCTTGTAACCAAAGGGTGGCTTACACATTATGAGGACTATTGGAAATGAATGCTGAAACAGATAATTGACTATACAAGCAATTGCAGCAGCAGAGTGTGTGCATGAGAGAAGTTTAGAACTAAGTCTTCATGCTGACGTCCATATATAAATCTTACAAGCATCCCTTGCCTCCTCTTTTCATGCATGTACATATAGCAGTTCTGTGTACATGCAATGAAAAAACCCCATGCTTCAAAGGCAGGTAAATAAAGCCCAAGAACCAGAAGTTCTTTGTTATGACGTGTGTATCTCTGCCATATAACTGAAATAGTTATATAATGTCACTGTTTGCCATGGGCTTTCTATTTTGTGTACAGTATGATGGCATGATTAGGTCTGCCTCAGGCAGAGGTGAAAGGGGAGCAATGCAGCAGGCAAATCAGTACTTTAGATCTTTCAGAGGAATGAAATATTGAGGCTGTGGTCACTTGCAGAATAGGTTATTGCTTTCTTCATTCCCTTCCCTAGAATAAACCTTGAGCCATTATTCTATGTTTCCTAATCTTCTGCACATTGCTATTTATTAATTGGTCTGATGGTTTAAAGTTTACTTTTGGGGTTTATGTATTTCAGATATTGTTCTTCATTACTTTAATTTTGCTCAGCTTATTATGGGGATTCATTAATGCCTGTTGGTAAGTAGTTTACAGACTTTCAATTGGGTCAGTTTGCCCCCCATTTCTTATAACCCTTTTTCATGCCTGACTTTGCTTTGCACCCTCTGTCCTTATTCTTCATCCTTATTCACACATCAGACCAGGCTTGTATTCTTCTAGATTGGGTCATTGTGCCATTATTAAATATTTCATCATATCAGAATAACTACGTGTTACTATTCTATATAAAACTATGGTTATACAGAAAAAGAAAAGCAAAAAATAATTCTTCACCTAAACTAGCCCTGCAAAACATGCAGGTAAGAAAATTTCAAAGTAAGCCTGAGAAGCCTCAGTACTGCAGACTTGCAAAGTCAGGACAGTGTTGTCACAGCTGCCTGTTGTCACCAAATGGGCATAGTGTGTTTACAGACCCAGGGCTACAGCAGAAGGCAGCTATACCATTAGAGAAAAATGGAATTGAATTTGAGGTGCAATTTGATCCTAGACCACAGGTGCTGTGATGTCAAATATCTGTAAACACAAACAAAGAAATAAGAACTCTAACATTGAATCTATATGTGGGAACCAAGTACTGATAATTTTAACTGGCATGAATTGTTCAGTTTATTTGTCAAGTAAATGCAAGACAGCTATGGCAATTATTCAAAGTGTGGCCAATCTTGAAAGAAAAGTATTGAAGCTGTTGTTCCCTTGGTAAACCAACACACAATTAATGGCTCCATAGTTAACTTTTGTGAGTTACCATTCTTCAGAATGAGGAAGAGGTTGATGATTTGAAAAGAACTTGGTTAGCTTGAAGTCTTGCTTGAAATGCCACTTTAATTAGCAAATACTTAACAGTTCTGTTTTCAAGGATGATATTGAATGTGTTATTATGTGTGCAGTTTTCACATGGTTTCTTTCATAATTTTTGAGGCATTTTCTTGCATCACATTTTTGCTCTTGTTTGAAGATGTGTTGCTTCTTAAGCTAGAATCATTCCAATTAGTGTTGGCATAAGTAGCAGTGAGATTGGGGAATATCCTTGATCCTCTATCAAACTGTAATTTTGGCTTTCTTTAATTGTTTGAGGTTTTCAGGCATTCTGTTTCATTGAAAACTGTTAATTTGACTTTTGTGGGGTTTTTATATTTTGCCCAATGAAGCAGAAAACTACTGTGTAGAAGTCAGATGTCAGATGTCTGTCTTCTGTTAATGCTAATTTCAGTGAGATTTGTCGGTATATACTGAATATGGACAATGCAGAACAGAAGAGATTACTGTATCCATGGGGTTGATAGAGAAGATAAAATAACTCAATATTTAACTTAGATGACTGCTTGCCATATTTTTATTACTGGCCATGGTTAGAGATAATGATTAGACAAAGTGCAGTAATTTACAAAAGAGGGATGCTTATATGTTTTTTTCTGTAACATAGTAGTGTTAAGGGATTGATTAAAAACAAAGTTTGTTATTGCTGATTCTTTACGTGATAATAACAAAGCTTAGTTAACTTAATTGTCTGTGGTTGCCAACCACCAGTGTCATTTCTATATCCATCTTTCTTGAACTAAAACAGAAATAAACCAAGGCTTTGCACTATACAAGGGAAAAAATGAAACCACCAATGTCTTTTGTTTTGGAATTGGTTTTATTTTATGATTCAAAGATGGAGATCTTTTTCAGGACTCATGGAAAATTTTAGTACTGAATTTGGTGTTCAGCATTAAGAGTGGATTCTGGCAATGTCATGGAAGGAGTAAATCTGCAATTATTAGAGTTTATGAAGAAATTGAATATATGTGTTCACTGTATATATTCCTGGTAATTTTTTTCCTATTCCATTAAGGTTTGCCATTTTTCAATTTTCATTTTCATTTTATTTTCATTCAGCAATAGTTGCTGCAGACACTTTTGCAGGTTATTATGCATGGTCTTACAGGCTACCTGGGTTTCTTGCAGTGTCATTATTAGAGTGTGTCTGAGTTCCAGCTGGTACACCCACTTTTCTTGTGTAAGAGTACTTCAAATCCAGGGCTTCTTTTGTAATATGGGGTTGTAATATCTAGATTAACTGGAAAGAGAGTGGATAAGAATTTCTAGTTCTAATACAGAACCAGGAAATAAATGTTATTCATTGTTTAAATGCATTATTAATAAATAGTTGTTGCTCTCTCTCTCAAAAAAATGTTTATACAAACTTAAGACACTTTAAAGATGTGTATTTAAGCCAAGCCTTACTACAATTCAATTTTTTCTCCTTCAAATATTTGTCTAAGATCAGAAATACTGATCTTGCACAACACCAATCTTAATTATAAATCGTTTAGATAAGAACCATATTTTTCCTGGTAGTCTCATTATTAGGTATCACTATAATCAAGCAGAATAGAAGAGGATGACTTTTTAAATAATGACCTGGCATGTCTAGAAAGACTGGCTCTATTTAGCAAGCTAAAAACATGGCTAGTTCATACCAACAGTATATAGTTCCTCTTTTCTCAGTTACAAAATACATTTATTATTTAGGAGTGCTCCTGATCCAAAGTAATTTCTTATCATGTCCTTGAGATTTGCAGATCAAACAGTGGGACCTGTGTTATAGAATCACAGAATCCTTGAGGTTGGAAAAGACCTCCAGCATCATCAAGTCCAACCATATGTAAAAGTGTAACAGTAGGAGAACACAAATCTCCCCTTCATGTACCAGTCTCCTTGAGCTCTTTCTTTGGCAGCCCCAGCTGCCTCACAAGCTGGAGACCTGTTCTGTCTGGACAGCATTAACAGCAGGAGCTGCAGGAGGGATTTAATCTGTGCCTGTACTCACCTGCTGAGCCTCTATTCCCTCCCTTTGCTGCAGCTTTTCCTCCTACACGTACAAACTATAACACAGTGGAATAAAATCAATATTTCTTATCTAAAGTAAAAAAAAAAAACTTTGGACAAGTGGAAACAAACTTAATTAATATATCTTCCTCTTCAGGACTGTATAGGATATGCTTTATCGGGCAACAAAAGCTTCTTGTTTCATTGTTATATATATATGATATAGTTGTTATAGGAAGCAGTTGTGATTTTAATTGAAGCTCAGTTACCTATCTCTCTATGTGCATATATATATATATATATTTATACATATATATAGATATATGTATATATAGAGAGATATATATACATATATATAGATAGATATAGATATAGATATAGATATAGATAGATAGATATATAATATACCTTCATCTAAGGTCAAATATTCTGATCTTGCATCACAGCAATCTTGAAAAGTATTTTTCCTGGTGGTCTCCTTAATAAGAGTATCAGCATATTCAAGCAAAATAGAAGAGGGTAACTTTTAAAATAATGACCTAGAATGTCTAGAATCATACATATCATATGTATGTACAGATCAATATACACGTATTGGGTGAGTCTTAGTTCATCCCTTATTTATAGTCCTGTTTAAATAAAACCATGATTAACAGGATCCTGGTATTTCCAAGGTTTTTAGGATGGTGAGGCATGCAGTGACTTGAGTACTTTGTCTCTAATGATGCCACTTTTATTTAAAAGTAACCTTTTTTCTCTTAGTAGCTTGCCCATGTTTTTTTGTTCATATCTTCTATATGCCAGCTCTCTGTTTCAAGAATGCTTGATATTAACATGTCATGGTAATAAAAATAAAATACGTTATGAAATATCAAGTTTGTTTGTTCATAGGCGTTTTATCTAGTTTCATTGTAACCTGTTTGGCAAACATCAGAGTTGAAGGAGTTCCTACACTGAGACAGTATTCCTCTGCATAATCTTCAATGATTTTTGAGAAAAATTGGATTAATCTGAATGGATCCGTGCATTTGGGACCTAATCCCATATTGGTTTCATAAAACCTAAAGCAAATCTTTTGCAAATTTAAAAACCACAACAATTATTACCTCTATATGTAATTTTTTAGACAGAACATTTTTCAGCTCTGTGCTTCAGGGAGCAATCTTCTGTTGTTCAAAGGGCTGACATTTGCATCTACAGCACAGAATTCCCTGTTGCTGAGATTTACTTTTTCGTGTCATTTTTAATCTACAATCAACCTCCGTTCTTAGTGTAAAGTAAATTTTTTTATCTACATCTCCCTTCTACATGACTTTTCTTGCTGATTTCCCCTGTAGCTTCCTTAATTTGATCTGCTGTTTTGCTTTCAGTATTGTGTTTGTCTACATGGTCTGTTTTAGCCCATAGGGCATTGGGATAACCAAGACAAGCTGGTGGCTTCTTCCGATTGTTACCCCTTTGATGCATGTTGTCCTGTGCTGGAGCAGAGCTGCTTGCTTTCCTGTAAAGCACTCAGGTTGGTGAGACCAGGCAGACAAATGTTTTGTGACTGAGCAGGGTTTTAATGCTTCTGTAGAGTCACAGAGTGAAACAAAATACTTTCTTTATTACCCCATGGCCACAGAATTTATTGAAAATTTGCTTTACTGTACTGATGTACATATATATGAAGACTTCCTTTCCTGGATGTGTAAATCATTAACAGAACTCTGTGTGTGGTCAGCAGTCAGCTTATGGTTTAAGTAAATACTTTTATCTAGGGCACATGGACACAGCAAAGCATAAAACTGTTGAATGTTCAAATTCAGCAATTCAACTCTCTAGTTGCAAAAATGACACCTGGAATTTTATATTTTATGCACTCGGTGATTCAAAATAAAAAGACTCATTTTCCTTAGAAAAAAATCCAGCTATTGAAAACAGCTCCTGCATAGAATCTGCTTTAACTAAGCTTCTTTTCCTGCTTCCCCCTCTTCTCCTGCAGTCAGTGCACTCAGGCCCTTAACTTCTTTGAAGAGCATTTAAGTACCTTGTCCTCACCCTTGAGGGCTGTTCAGCCCTGCTGCAGTTACTCACAAACCCCATCCCTAACCTGTGGCTCTACTCCTTTGTGCTGTCCTATGTCAAGATCATTGCTACTCTTCTTTCCATCAAATACTTTTAGGTCAACATAAACTTTGTCTTTCACTTCTTTCCACGGCATAAAAAACATTTAAGGGGTAAGCTAATACTTTATCTGGCTGGGACAGGCAGTGAAGGCTAAAATCTATAATCTGAGTTTTGTGATATTCAGGTTTATTTCTTTTGTAGAGGTTTTTGTGAAACACTCCATGTCATCATTGTTGGCTTCCAAGAATACTTTCACCAAGAGTTATTTCTTCTACAAGTTCTTCCAAAATCCTTCTTAGTTTGTGATTTGCTACTTGATTCTTCTCAGCTTGTAAGGTGTTAGCTATACAAATGCATCTCAACCTGAAGTTTGAAAAATAAAGTGTAAAAATGCAATGTTACACAAAATATTTTTGTTAGCAGCTCATTTAAGAATAGTATACTGTGCAAAAACAGTTTGCATTTTTTAGTCCTTAAAAACCTAACTGTACATCATACTAAAATCACACTGAAAAAGACAGTTAAAATTTTTTTTAAAGGAAAGGTTATGGTTTTCCTTCATCTTTCTTTTTTAAATGGGAAAAATACATGCAGTATTAAAATAAAAAAAAATACATATAATCATAAAAGCTTTGATAGTGAAATAACCTTTCAAGTTTTATTTTCAGCTGTATTCAATGTATTTCACTCACTGAGCCATCATAGAAGATGGAAATAATGGCAATTTTTGTACAGTTGATGAGGTGTGAGAGAAGTTGTGAAGCTTTTTTGAAATTTGTCAGGGAAAATTGTAAAGTCTATTGACTTTTTAAAAAATATTTTTGTATTGGAATTACCTCTGTGGAGTTGAAATCAGCTGTTTACTAAAAGAGATGTACAATTTCTCCACTTACTTGTATAAAATAAATAAGTAAATCCTTATTTATCTGAATAAGGGGCAGCATCTGAAAAATTTGACCAGCTGATGCAATAAGTGTCTTTTCATAAAATACAGGATAGGAAAATGCAACCAGAGAATGGAAAGAATAAGTTCATCATTACTGACATTCAAAAATAGGGAAGGTAGATACTTCAAGAAAGGATCTTACTGGTGTATGTATTGTGGTGAAGGGGACACTCTAAGAATTTACTTTCAGGTTTTCATTTCAGTTTTTTATAGACAAAAATAGGGAGATTATTATTTTTATCTTCAAATCAGTTTAATCACAGAAGGTACTACTGGAGCTCTGCTGCATTATAATATTAGAAATTTTCTAAATCTATTTCCAGACTTATTGCATATAAACAGAATGGTTTTATTTAAAATAAAGATGTTACTTTTCCCATGATCTAGAATAAATTCTGAGTCAGAGTGGAACTTGTTTATTTTTTCCCAAATATTCACAAGGTACTTATATATTCATGTTGTGTGACAAAGAGGGCATTGCACTCACCACACAAGCACAAAAACATCATCAGCAGAACTTGCAAGGCTTATGCCTTGCATAACCAAAACCAAAAAGGAAAAAAAAAATAAGTGGGAAAGCATATGAGAATTTCAAAACTTTACTGTATTTTCTGTTGCTGAGTAAGGGCAAGGTGCTGTCTTTTCTCTACACATCAACCTTAATTGTATCCATCCTTGAGGAGGTAACATCAGCCTCTCACCATCATGAAGAGAATTATGAATGTGCACCTGGGCCCTTGGGAGGCATCTCCAGCCTTAGGGGCTAAGAACAATGAACTGATAATTTGTTGTTAATATAACTGCATTCATTCAATAGCTGTAAACCTGAGCAGTTGTTGTCAGTGATGTTGTTAAACAGGCAAACAGTCTTTTAACAGGCCAGGAGGCTGTGTGGCACCTCCATCTAACAGGAGACAGCAACATTAACAGGAACACAATAGAGCTGGGAACATGCATCTCTCAAGAAAATGAGAGAGAAAAATGCATTGCCACCTATGCTAGTCTTTTTCATCTGTAATGACAAGCAGCTGCATCAGGTCAAACTCTTTCTAGTCTTGCAGATTTCAGCATTACTTTTTCCCCAAGCACAAAATGTTCTTGAACTATTTATTCTGCACACGAAGTTTGAATAGGTTTTGTTTTAGGGGTTTGGGTTGTTAGGGGTTTTTTGCTGCTTGTTCTTGTGCAGTTTTTGGAATGTTCGTCCCAAACTGGCTAGGGAAGGCTGATAATATGACACCAGTCAAAGTACATAATCCTTTCCTGAGCCTATAACAAAATCCCTGATTTAAAGGCTGTTTCATCATCAATTTTTGTCCTGAGTGTGTGAGAGCCCAGAGACTGGCTCACAGTCTTTGCTGAATCCTTGTCTCTTTTATCCTCCCTGCTGAGACCACCTAGTTCATTTGCAACAAAGTGGATTTCTAACTGCATCCATACACAGACAACAGGAACAGAAGGAAGTCATAATACATAGCGTAACAAGGAGAATAATTCCATGCCAGTATATGACTTGGTAATTGTCTCACACATAATTGTTTTTAGTATTGTGGTGGGGTTTTAGATCTGTTTGCTGTCCTAGTTGACAGTTCTATGGAAGCTGATGATTTTTTCTTTTATTTAATAAAACTTATTCCAGAAAAATTAAACAAAATTATCATTTCAAGTTAAGAAGAAGAAACTGCAGTAGCTCATTAGAATTCATTTTCACGATCTATTTCATTTTGTTTCCTTTTATAGAAATAGAGACATTCATATTAGGTTGGTGCTGACATACCCTTTCATGTAGGTCAAGGGCTTTTTTCTTTTTTTCCTAGATTGTTCACACTTAGCCAAATGTGACTGAAGGAGCTGTCCTTTTCATTTCACACATTTCATTCGCTTCCAAGATGAAGAATGGGCAACAAACATCATAGAATTAATATGCAATTACTTCATCAGAAAAACAGCCCAATATTCAGAAAAGTGCCCCAAGAAAGTAAAGGGTTTGGATTACAACCAGAGAATGACACTGGGACAGTAGAGCTATAAACAGAAAGGAAAAATACAGGCCTCCATTTTGATGGCAGTATTCCAATACCTGCAGGGAAGTCACTGGGAAGATGAGGGCAGGCTCTGCATGGTAGGAAGACAACAGACAGCAGGCATATGTTGAAACAAGAGAGGTTCTCACTGAGTATCAGGTACTGCTTGTTCACCCTAAGGACAGTCAGGCAGTGGAACATGCTGCCTCAGAGATGCTGTACAGTACACATCCTTTGAGTTTTTCATGCTGTGAGTAGATAAACCCAGAGCAACATGTTCTGGTCCCGTGGGTGCCTTCAGCAGAAGATGGACTAGAGACCCTCCAGCATAAATTATTCTTCAGTTCTGTGGGTTTGTGCTGTTCTGCTAAACCTTGATAGGTCTCATGAAGTTTATGTGACACTTCTGGGTCTTTCTGCTGCTTTTGTTTTCAATTTTTAGTGCATTTTTTTACAGTCTGCTTCCATACAGCCACATTCTTTTTCTGTGTTCAGCATTTTCTGAATTAATTGATTCTTGTGTGCATGTCCTACACGTGCACACAGAGCTACCTATGCTTTTTTAATCCTTCATTAACAAAGCTGATCTTTTCAGTCTCAGCAGTAAGATTTACCTGTCATTTCTAACTTAGTGTAATTCAACACATGCAGGAGAATGTACGGCTGTCATGCTTCCTAATCTTGCAAGTTTGTTTATTCAAGCTGCAAATGTTCACAGGATTTCATGGAGTTCTAAACAAACGTGTACTTGGTTTTCCACATTCCACATTAAACAGCTGTTGTAAGTCTAGAGTTAAGGTCACCTAGCTTTTTTGGCTTTCTTGCCGGTGTTCAGACAAACAGTATTGATTACTCTTCAAGAACATTTTTAGAACATGTTTTTAGGGCATTTCTTTTGAAAAGAAAATTAAACAAATACATGCGTCTGCAAGTCTAATTTGAAAAACAGACATAGTTGGCAAATTTCAGGATGGCAACACCACACGTCCTTATATGCAAACTTTCAATGTTTAATATGCAACTTGTGAAATATCAATTAATTGCCAAGTATTTGATTTCTCTCTAAAAAAAATTGCAAAGGTAAGTAATTTGGTCGCTTTTCCCCTACCACAGTTTTTTTTTTTTTCTCAGCCTCCCCTCCCTTCTGCAAGCTCACATGTTCAAACACACACAACAGGAAACCATTTTCCTTTTACCTTTGTCTTCCACAGTTCTGCTACAGCATGTCCTCTCTCTTTCTCTGCAGGGGTCTTTTCTTGATCCTCTTTCATTCTCTCTCCGCATCTTAATATGCATTCAACTGAATAGACAACTTCACCTGTCTTCTCTGTAGTGATTGCAAAAGAATCTGTAACTCCAAACCTTTCCTTCTGACTTTTGTCCAAACAAAACTACTGGCCTCTCTCTTTGACATTTCCTTGTGAATTTGTCACCAACAGAGCAAGCTAGACAAGGCTCAAAGACAGTTCCTAAGCAATCATGTAAACCTCTAGAGTTTTCAAGTTCTTCCTTAACTTCTGTAGCAGTCTCAACCACCCTGCCAATTAAGCAGCAGTTAATTTTTCACATCTGCATTCAGATCCAGGCTATCTTGCACATTCTTTTGCATTACTAAAGTATTGTGTTTCCTTCCCTCAGAACTCTTCATGTATTTTATATTAAGCTGCCACTAAAATAAGGAGAAAATTTGAGCAAGGATCAAGCAAATCTCATTCCTTTCCATCCAAGTACCTTAAAGATGAACCTGTAGTTAGAGTCTGTCTTTTATTTTTTTCTGTCACTTTAACTCTTGCATCCTTAGCCAGAATGAAAAAAAAGATTACTAGAGAACAATTCTAGCCCAGATTACTACATGCCATAAGAAATAAGATATTTGGGAATGACTTTCCTAGAATGAGATGATAATTTAACTTACACCTTGGGGTTTCTAGGCAAATGACCAAACAAGTCTGTTCTTACCAAAGTGAGACAATAATTTGTAGTCCACCTGTTTTTTAAAAGCCTGTGCTCTCTTCACTCAGGTGGCAGCCCATAAAAAGAGACCTGCATGATCAGAGTGAACAGAAACACTGCTACAGACTTACCAGCAAAAAAAGTATGATAGAGAATGTCAGAAAAAGGAAGCTAGTGTTAAAATGACAAGGTGAAATAACTGATTAGAAAATCAGGCTTTTTTAGTTCCACTGCATGGAAAAATATGTTTTTTCTTCCAGACTGGTTTCACCTTTAATCATGTGTTATTGACAAGTTTCAGAACTTAAATTCTGTTGAGTCAGTATTGCAAAACTGTTTCTAAGAGAGCTTTTGTTCTCACAAAATTACAGACTTACTATATTCAAGGGCACAAAATGTTATCAGTGGCCAAGAAGTATTCAGTGCAGCTGAGGGTGTAAGGGATAAGCAACATCGCAAGCCACTCATCATACCCTGACACCATCAACAAAGGTTAATACCACTGTGTAGAATGGAATTATTTGAAAACAATTTTGTTTCATACCAGCTGTCTGTGATTCAAACCTCATCTCCTGGCTTGAGAAGAGGGATAGTACATTAATCATTACAACAACCAGGATGAGTATTTTCTTCCTCTGTGCTGCCATGGTAGAGCTGGCAGAGAGCCCATTTCCTCAATTCACAATGTCCCTTAGTCAGTGTACTGGTTTTGTGTGAGAAGGGTTTCATAGCAGTGGATGACAGGGGTGCCTTCTGTGAGAAGCTGCCAGAAGCTTCTCACACATCCAACAGAGCTAATGCTGGACAGATCCAAGATCTGAGAGACCCACTCTGGCCAAGGCTGAGCCCACCAGCAATGATGACAGCACTTCTGGGATGAAAACTGCTGCACACTCACAGAAGGGAAAGAAGAGTGAGAGTGTGTGAGAAGAACAGCTCTGCAGACACAAGGTTAGTGAAGGAGGAGGGGCAGGAGCTGCTAGGAGCCAGAGCAGAGATTCCCTTGAGCCCAAGGTACAGCCCACAGTGAGGCAGCTGTGCCCCTGCAGCCCCTGGAGGTCCAGGGGGTGCAGAGATCCACCTGCAGCCCCTGGAGGAGCCCACACCAGAGTAGGGAGATGCCCAGAGGCTGTGAACCCATGGGAAGCCCGTGCTGGAGCAGGCTCCTGGCAGGACCTGTGGCCCATGGACAGAGCAGCCCACACTGCAGGTTTGCTGTCAGGAGTTGTGACTCCACAAGGGGCCCACAGTGGAGCAGCCCTCCTGAGGGACTGCATCCTGTGGAGGGGAAGCTGAAGCAATTAATGAAGAATTGCAGCCCATGAGAAAGAGTCATATTGAGTAGAAGTTTGTGGAGAAGTTTGTGGAGGACTGTTTCCCATGGGAGAGACCCCATGGGAGAAGGGGAAGAGTGTGGAGTCTTTCCTCTGTGGTGAACTAACCACAACCCCTATTCCCCATTCACCCCCCCCGGTGGGGGGGGCAAAGTAGAGAAATTGAGAGTGAAGCTGAACCTGGGTAGAAGGGAGGGGCTGAGGGAAAGTGCTTTAAGCTTTACTTTTATTTTTCATTTTCTTACTCTGAATTGATTGGTAATATATTAAACTCATTTCCCTAAGTCAAGTCTATTTCACCTGTGGCAATAATTGGTGAGTGATCTCTTCCTGACTTATCTGGATCCAGCAGCCTTTCCTTGTGTTTTCTCTCCCCTGACCAGCTGAGCAGTGGACTGACAGAGCAGCTTTGGTGGGCACCTGGCATCCAGCCAGGGCCAACTTACCACAGTCAGGTGTTCCACTCAGATGTCATAACCTAGTACTCTTTTGTTCATAAAAGCAGGGGGCGTTTCTGGGTTTTAGTGTCAAATGTAATTGTGTAACTTAAGCTGCAGGGAAAACCTGCATATTTTGTAGATGCTATGAAGGACAAAGACCAGCAGTAAGATGTGTGCTGTCAATCTAGGATTTTTATAAAATGATTATCATTAAGACATTCTGGGATATAGTTTCATTGCAATCAGTGAAAATTACACTCATGTAGAAATGCCAAGTATGTAGTTCTTGTTAGGGGTTACCAACCTGAATGCTAATGGAGAGAGAGAAAAAAATACCAAGAAATGACAAAGCTTTTATTTTCCATGCAGTTAGCCAAACACAAACAGATGAACTTTCTGAAGGATGACAGTTTGTTCCCAGGTTGAGAATTTATAAGACTTACTTAATGGTTTGGCTGTAAAGTCAAAAATAAAGTGGTTTGTAAAAGAATTCAGTCATTTGCTGATGCCTTTGTTATGAGCAGATTTCCTCTAAAAAAGGAATCAGATTTTTACTAATGGAAAAAGATAATATAAAATAAAATAGGAGATTCAGGATTAGAACCAGAATTCTCTGATCCTCAGTGCCAGTTCTTGTACATATACACCAGTGGAAAATGAGCATTGCAGAGTTCTAAAGCAAAGTCCTTCTCAGAGCTGGCCTCATTATCTCTCCCTCACTCAATGGAATTAGGTGTATATTTCAGCTTTATTTTTCAAGTGTCGTCCTGAAGGGTTAGACAGCCTCAGGCTAAAGTACCTGGAGTTCTATCTGGAGCTCCCTAGCAGAAAAAAACTTGGGCCTACCACAGTAAGTCCAGAAAAGAATGTGTGAGATAATAAAGAGATGGAATCATTCTACCAGGAAAACAGAACTTTTGGGGGAACTTCATCAATGCATGAATGGGGAAGTGAAGTTGATTAAGACAGGCTTCTCCTAGTGGCATCCAGGGAAAGAACAAGAAATGGTAGTACAGGAAAATGGACTTAAACATAAGAAAAAAATTATCTACTGTGAGGGCAGTCAAACAGGGGCAAGGTCTGTCCAGAGAGGTTTTCTGTAGAGAGGTCTGTCCTGAGAGGTTTTCCAGAGAGGTGTAATTTCTGTACTTGGACATATTCAAAGCCCAACTGGACATAATGCTGAACAAACTGCTCTAGCTGACCCTGTTTTGAGCACTGCAGGAGACTAGACATTCTCCAAAGGTCTCCTAACTTCATCCATTCTGTGATTCCTTGAAATGTTTGCTAAAATTTCTGCCACTTGGATTTATTTTTTTTTAGTTATTTTCAGCTAAATCACTACTACCAATTATTCATCTCATGAATAATCACTTCAATCTTAAATACTGTTGTCTGTATTTCTGCACTGGTTTTTACATAGTTATTGATATTATTGTTACAGCAGTGCATTCTGCTGGTGGTTTACATCTCCATTTGATGCATTTACCCTGTAATCTGTCATGTACCAAAACAACAAATTATTTCCCATCCCTTTTAGTTTCTAGTAAAGAGCTGACTGTACATATTTAACACACTAAGTGGAAAAAATGCATTAATTCAGTGACATAAAACTGATTTCATATAAAAGTGTATTTAATTCCATAGCAAAACAGACACTGAGAACCTCCTACTAAGCCTTTAGATTCCTGAAGAATAAAGGGCCATACTTTGTGTAGCAGAGTGGTTGTTACTGTGTACTTGTTGACTTGGAGATTTTCTGTTTGTCTATACTGTTGTATACACAGAATTGTGAAACTCCTCTAAGTATACGCAGGTTAAAAAAGCAAGAACGCTTACTCAAGTTAGAAGTTTTGAGATCTAAAAAAGAGTCCATGATCTTTTCCTTTCATATGCATCTATGCATGTATCAGTGTTTTCAAGCAACTGTTTCACCTTTCAGTGCAGGGTGCATCAGTGTCTAGCAGAACCACTATTATTTTTCACCTCTGGAGGAAGGATGTTACAGAAATCTCTGTTAAAAGCATTGTCTCCTTGATTTCTTTTTAATATAAAAGACTAAGTGGGCTGTGAGCAGTGGCTAAATGTTGCCATGTTTATTTAACCTTCCAAAGATGGGAAGCTACCCTATCTCTTATCTGGATAGGGTAACATATCATTCTAACTGTGCACACAGCTTTCTTGAGGGGCAGCAACATATCCATACATGGGGTTAGTCCTGAGTGTTCAAATCTGTATACCTGTATGACTTTCAATCTGCATGATTTTGGGCATCTGTGTTTCCAGAGGAGTTCACACTGTGGTCCAGAATAGAGAATTGAGGTAGGCTGTAGGTTTCTGAAGCAGTTTAAGGACACCACAGAGGTAGTTGTTGACCTGAAAATATTCTTACTGTATTGTTACTCAGCAGCATTAATCTGTGAAGAATAATTGATCTGTATTGTTGGACAGTTAATAATTTTTGTACCAATCAACATACTACATAAAACATAGCTATGCAAATGTTTAAATGTACATGGGACTCTGAAAGTGAAGTAAAAATCAGCTTTAAGAAAGCTGAGTTTAAAAAGCTGAAAATGGTATTTTAAACCAAATGGAATTCCATTACTCACTTGGTCTACTTATTTTAAAAATATATGTTTACATCTATAGATTTCAAAATGCCTCAATTATCCATCCATACTGTCTGCAACAGATTTGCCCTCTTAAGATTCTATTGCTATTTGTGTCTTGAAAGACCATCTTGAGCTAACCTCAAGACCTGTTCTTCATCCAGACAGCAACTTTGCAAACTGAGTTCCCTACTCTCTCTCTACTCTCTGCATCAGGGACAAAACTCTATAGGGCACAAGGAAAATTGCTTCTATGCACTTTTGTGGCTGGTTCTTAGAGCCTAAGTATTTCCTGTGAGCTCAAGTCCAGAGTAGAGCAATCAAGCCAGTGAAGGGTCTGGAGAGTAAATCCTGTAGGGAATGTCAGCGTGTGTTTATCCTGGAGAAAAGGAGGGTTGGGGGGGTCTTATCACTCTTTGAAACTCCCTGAAAGGAGGGTGTAGCCAGGTGAGGGTCAGGCTCCTCTCCGAGGCAGCAGGTGACAGGACAAGGGGAAATAGCCTCAAGTTTTGCCAGTGGAGGTCCAGGATGGACATGAGGAAGAATTTCGTCATGGGAGGAGTTGTCAAGAATTGGAACAGGCTGTTCAGGGAGGTGCTGAAGTTGCTCAAAAAATGACTGGACATGGCACTCAGTGCCATGGTCTGGTTGACAAGGTGGAGATCCATCACAGGTTGGACTCAATGACTTTAGAGTTCTTCTCTGAGCTGCTTCACATCTGTTTTATTCTGTGTGCTGGTGTTTGTCACCCAAGGTTGGTTTATTACATCTTGTCAGAGGTGTAACCATCTGCAGGAAGCCCAGATTTCCAGTGGAAGCAGACCTGAAGGAAGATAGAAACCTGAACGGTTTTGGCTCAAGGTTTCTACCATGCCCAGTTAAAAAAAAAAAAAAAAAAAAAAAAAAAAAAAAAAAAAAAAAAAAAAAAAAAAAAAAACACACAACAACAACAACACAAAAACCCAACCAACCAACCAACCAACCAACCAACCAAAAACCAACCTGAATTTAACTTGAAAGTCTGGTGCTAGGATTTTAACAGTGTCAGATCATATATTCAACGTATAGTCAATGTGGCAAATCAAAGATTAAATTAAAAGAGGAATTTAAACCAGACTGTGTTAGTCTTCAGTGATTTTTCCCTTTAAATTATATAAAATATGCTGTGACCTAGGGCCAAGCAGATTCAGACATATGAACATAAAGGCATCACTGAAAAAATAACTTGAAAAGATGCAGGTAACAATAATGACTAAGGATAGATCCAAGTTTCAATAGAAATTACTTTTATATCAACGGAAAAGGTCAGCCTTTATGCAAGCAAGGATTTAAAAGCCTTGCTGTTATTACCCAAAGTAATACACAGAGTTACAGCATTTTTCCTCCTGCCATTTCATAAATGTCAGCATAAGGTTTTTATTCCAGGGATAGTGGAAGAAATATAGTGGATTACACACAAAATGAATGTTTTTATCATTTGAAATATGATTGGGTAACTGGGTGCCTACAAAAAACCTGAAAACTAAAGCCAGTTGGGTTGGGATATGAAACAAAATGGGTTGATGGTAATTATAGAGGCTGATAATTTATTTCTAGTGATCTAAATTACCATGCTTGAAATTATATCAGTTCTTACTGAAATTTCCTAGTTTGCTGCTATTAAGTACCATTAAGTACACAGTAAAGAGGGCAAGCATGAATGTTTCTGATGCTTACGCCTTTTCTTTGATTCCTTGTAGATATTAAATACTTCTAAAATAAATGTCATTGCTATGTCAGACTTATTTTTATGTCAAACTTAAAATCTGGCTGGGGGAGGACATTATGATTTTTAAGATGGCCTTTGTAGGATTAAAAAATACAGACTTGACATTTCAGCTGCTTGGACATTAAAAAAGTTAATCTTTGTTTACCTGCAGTTATCAAAACTTCTTAATTTTGGTTTCAGTTTCTTTTAGGTAAAAATCAGATAGTTTTGTTTGCAATTAGCTCTGAAAGCATTACTCCAATACCCCTTCCCACCTTCCTCTTTTCCCCCTGAGTTGAATGTGGATTTAATATCTTGAAGAAGCATGCCATTTCAAAGACAGAGGACACCAGTGTTGACTCCAGTGTTCCAAGGTTAAGTCATTACACAGTGTAATAAGGCATATAAAACCTGGTAATTACTGTACATACTGTAGGTCCAATCTGAGACTTTGTGCAAATAAGAACTTTTACAGCCAAGAGGAGCAGAGCAAACTGCTACATTCATGTTAATCTGGTTGGGCACATTTTTTGGTACAGCAGAGGTGAGAGAGGAGCATTTTTTTTTGTCTAAAACTAAACACTATCCACAGTCTGAAACCTAATATCCCGTAGTTAGTTGATCTATTTGTGAAGCTATTTTTTGTATTTGCTGCACCATGAAACTTCCTCTTTCTTAGCAAAATTAATTTCTTCAAATAGATTGTTGACACATGTTCATTTATGGTTAGAGATGCAGATATTACCATTCATCAATAGGAGACAGTGCTGTCATTGCAGTTCCTAAGGAGCTGAGAAAATGGCTTAATGAATGAACGGGTTGGTTAATGAATGAATTCTTTAATGAATTTACATTTAACCTCCAGAGATTGCAGTGTTAGTCTTTATTCTGTAAACAAGTACATGAAAATCTCACAGTCTGCAACCTCAGAGTCATTTCCTTATACTTAAGAACAAAAGAAAAATCTAAATCACAATTCACTGTAACTGAGAATCTCCAAAACTTAGCAACCTGAGTTGAAGATGGGGAGTAGACCAGGTTAGTGCTACACTTCACTCAGTTTATTTATCATGAAGAAATCATAAGGGAAATTTGTACTCCTCATCAAAGGGTCAATCCAATTCCCTCATATTGCAGCTTTTAGGAATGTCAGTATTCTTTCACTGCTAAACTTTTTTTTTTCCCTAGAAGATGACCATCTATGAAGAACTTAACAGGGTTGTGATAGAGCAGTATTGATACTATTACTGGTTTAGCATGTAGAGGAGTTCACAGTAGCTTGAACATTTGAATCTTTCTGTATAAAGATTCTTTCTGTATAAAGAATCTTTCTGTATAAAGATTCTCCTTATGAGGACATTGCATTGTTGTGTGTTTTCTACTGACATTAGAGATAAATGCCACCTATATAAACTCCTGTAGAGAATAATTTGTTTATAAAATGTGTTAAACACAAGTCTACTCAGGAGTTAGGTACCCAAGTAGATCCATAAAATGCCACCAAGATAAGATCTAGGCGTGAAAATGATACCTCTCTGCATATCCACATACTTCAATATTAAAGGGAGTATATTGCTTTAAGAGTGCCAAAAGATAATTATTTTAGTTCAGCATTCTGAAGGCTGAAGTTTTACTACTGTTTTGTTCCCATTATTTTCAGCATTCTCTCAAATAATTTGTATTAGATTCACCAGGATAACATTTTTTATTCCTTTAGCTAACCAGTGTGTCACTTATCTGTACATGGCATCAATGGTGGCCTTTAGCATGCAACCACAAAGCTCTTTTACCAACAAGTTTGGAGCTTAGGGAATATGTTTGAGAAATGTCCATGCTCACAAATTATAGGACATTGAGTGTTTTTATCAGCTTGATGGGAGTAGTAATTTTTGGTAATTGCATTCTTTCACAGAATAACTCTACAGTCACTTAACAATTCAAGTGTAAGTATACAGTAAGTCTCAGGAAAACACAAAGAAACAGTTACTTTTACAACTTCATACTGAGGACCTCCTGAAAAAGAGAACACTGAAACAGAAAACTATTGCTATTCTCTGCTCCCACTGTTAATACTGTTAATTGTTAACCGTATTTGTGATTGAAGAAGAAAATCCACTCCCCTGCAGTCAGGTTCTTTCTTTTAGAGTCTTACCACAGTCTTAAAGCTTTCAAGAGAGACTCCAGACCCAGACTCAGCCAAAATGGGCTGTCCCACTACAAGGGAATAAAGAAACTTCTCTTGAGCTATGGTCACAGCTTTTTTCAGCATTGCCCCACTGATGCTTGCAGGTACTAGGGTGCAGGAGATGCTTTTCCTCCATCCAACCCCACAGCCTGAGTTCAGCAAGAAAAAGCTATTGGGGATCAGCATCCAGTGGGTGGAGCTTTTCTACTCATATGGGATCATGAAATCTATTCAAAATTACAATTCATCTGACCTTCTACTGCCTGGTCCCAACAGATTATTTCTTCTTTCCTCCTTCTGTGTCATTCTTCTTTGTCTTATTCCCACTAACCTGTCACTATGTCCATTACTGTGTTCCCTTTACTACATTCAAAGCCCTGTTCCTTTGCTTTCTCTAAAGTTTTCACAATTTTTGTCTCTTTGCAATAAACCTCCTCACCTCTACACCAGCATCTTCCTCCAGAGATGTCAAAATAGCAAGATTTTCATGCCATCGAATTACTCACTGAAATTCTGTGCATAATTAAAAATTATCAGAAAATTTTCATTGCAACATGATTTTATTGGAGAATTGGAAAACCCACAAATATTTGAACAGATTTCAGAAAATGTTCTACTGGAAAGCTGCAAAACAAAATGCTTTATGTTATTTGGTGCTACTTGTTCATTTTGTAATTTTGAAAATCTTCATTTATTGACCTTGGTTGAAAAAGAATTTGTGACATTCCAAAACGAATTTTCTAAAACTGATCCTTCATAGGCAGTTTCCAGTATATGGGATATTTTGAAAATATTTTACCAATAAAATAATCTTTAGTCTCAACCCAAAAATATGTAGGTTTTACCTGCTTTTTAGGTCCCTTTTCCCCACAATGTATTATTAATTAGGTACTTGTATTTTCAGTTCTTAAGAGCAGGAACTCCTCTTTGCACAGTACCTAAGACAGAAGGATTCTGTCTTTGTTCTCAGGACTATCATGATAAATATGATTTGAATAATGATTGTTTGATGTAGAAGTACTTGGATGAGAGTCATTGATCTGGTTACAGCAGAAAGCTAAAGATACTCTATCATGATCATTTCCTGTTGGTGATATGATGAAGCCAGTGCTTATGGATCTGTTGCAACTTTTTTTTTTTGTGAAAACCACATTTTATGTCAGTCACATGATGTAGGAATGCACACCACTAGTTCATAATACCACTTCCTGACATAGAAAGTAGTGAAAGCAGAATAAAATTTGCTGGAAGAATAGAATTGTATGTTTTGATGTAGTACCAAGTAGTAGAAGATTCTATTCAGCCAATCTTGAGACAAACAATGTTCCCAGCATGCACAATCTCAAACAGATTTCTGTCCTCTCTAAAGCAGGAATAATTTACTGAGCTCTATCTTTAAACTACATTTCACCTTATGCCATAGTTGAATAACTGCAAATATTATTTTTGCCAGATTCAGCTACACATTATTGATGCCCTTTTAAATATGCACATTAAAAAAAAACCCTGTTTATTGCTGTCACTTAAATCTGTTCCTCTGTAATGGCATAATGTCTAGCTGCCAAATAACTTCATGGTATTTTTATTGCTCTCATTAGCTTTACTGAAATGAAGCCAAACAAAAGAATACCCTGGTAACTGAGAAATATGTCTTCCTACCTGGTCTCTGGGACCATTCTTATTGTTAGTTAGAAAATACTCTATTTTGTTTCAAATTGTTTACAGACAGATTTTGTCCAAAAAAACAATGATGAAGTCAGTGCTTTCAAAGTTAGTTACCTAATGTATAAGTAGTTTTTATTGCTTTGGCAGATAAGTTGCCCATCTAAATTCTTTCTTCACAGAATAGTGTATTTGGAGTGGATGGCAGAGAGCAGGTAGTTAAACAAAGTAGGGTTTTTTTTGGTAAAACATTGCATGTCAGTGTGCTAGAGTCAGCTCAGTCAGGCAGCCCGATAGATGTGAGGCTGCTGTGGGCCCTACCCTCAGTTTCTGCCTATAGCAAAGCTGAGCAGCTGCTCCCAGTGAGTGGGTACATGGACACAAAAACCAAACAGGGGCCATGCACATCAACAATGTCCTATCGTGTGGATCTACATATATATGTGTGCATTTGCACACAAAGAAATGGATCACTCCAGTAACTTCTTTTAGATATTCTGCTGACCTAGTACCTGGTCCTAATCCTCTTGCTCTCCCCTGTGTGGGATCTGCATTTAAACCTGGAGGTTTGCAATCCTCTTTCTTCACTGGCTAATCCAGTTGAGAGTTCACTGGCAGCCAAAGGTAACACTCAGAACAGTCCACCCAGACAGGAGATAAAAATAGGGTTTAATGAGATTATAGTGTAGACTGCCGTGATCAGGCACACATTTCAGTCTGACAAGCCACCCGCTTATACTGAACTGAATTGTTTATTCTCCTTATTTGCTATTCTTGTTTCTCCCCAGTCCTTTCCTTTTCTCCCCAGAATTTTTCTTCCACTGCATCCCTTAATGAGTGTTCTTCCTCCTTCAGTCAATAAGTCAGGGGGGAAGAGGATTTGTTTGGTGGGCTACACACGGGGACAATGGTCTGACTGTGCTTTGGGAATCAGGTGTAGTTCGTTCCCTGCACTTGATTTTCACTGATGAGACTGCTAGAGTTCCTCCCCCAGCCCTCTCAGTGTTTATCCAGTCGTGTCCTGGCCTGTGCAGATGTTGATTAGCCTTTAATCAAGTAGCCTAGCACAGTCTACAAGTAAATTTAAACTGAATCCAAAGCCCATTGCTACTCTATTTTGTTTGAAATAGATAAAGGAATGCACGTACTGTATTTTACCACTGTCTCTACCACTCTCAGTTTTTAATTGTATTTACTTAGAGTATCTACAGAGTAACCTTTTTTCTCTTTATGTTTTAGGAATAAAGTAGTGATACTTCAGTAATATACTACTCTTGGAATTTTTGTTTTTCCACTTATAAAGTAATCTGACATTTATGAAAGAGAGGAATAAAAAGCTTCCTCAGATACATGACTCCCCTAGGTAGAAAATTCTGTTTTATACTTTATGACCATGCTATATATCAAAAATACTTAAAATTACTCTAAGAAGATAGTGATTGTGTAGTTGGGCTTGTTAGAGATGAACGCACATAATATTTCAAGTTCTAATGTAAATTCTAGCTTTCAGTCTCTAAAATTTTCCTCTCTAGAGCTTATGATTTTCTTTTCTGTAAGAGACTGCTGTAAAAATAAATCCTTAAATTATGGCTAAACATTCAAATCACCAGGGAAGAAAATGGAATATTCAGGAGATGTGAGTGGTAGAGAAAGACTACTACTTAGCTAAAGCATTAGCTTTGGTTTTGTAGGAAAACAAAGGCAGTAGAGGTGGTATTTAGAAAAGAAAAGGAAATTCGTAAAAAATGATCAGGTTTTAGCTTTTGTTACACTTCTACTATGAGTTTGTTGGGCATTCTTTACCTTGGTTCCCCATCTGCAAGGTGGAGATAATGGTAATTTCTTCTTCTCTTTTTTTTTGTGTGTTTGGTTGGTTGGTTTGGTTTGTTTTGTTTGTTTGTTTTGGTTTGGTTGGGTTGGGTTTGGTTTTTTTGGTGGGTGGTTGTTGTTGTTTGGGGGGATTTTTTCAGTTTAGGTAGTGAAAGTTCTTAAGGAAATTTCAGGCCCGGTTCTGTAAAATCAATAGAAATTAAGAGCATAAATGGAGTGGAGATGTAAGGGTCTAAACTATTTTCAAGAATCTGTATGTGATTTTCCTTTTTCAAAGTTGACTCAAGTCTTTCAGACTGAGGAATATATCTCCATGGGTGAGGAAATTTGTTTCGTTCATCATCACGTCTTGACTGCTAATCAAAGGAAGCACTGCCAAGGATTGTTAGGAGGTGACATGTTTAAGAGAGAAATTTAAAAAAAATGTGTTATAAGTCCATATATAGGCTTTTCAGGTGAAATCTGAAAATCCTTTCCATTGCTCCCATGTTATGCAACACAGAAATATGAAGTCCTTAGACCCAATAAATTAACTGAATATCTAGGCTTATAGCCAGCAGCCAGTACTAGGCTTCCTCACAAAGTACGCCACAGAACCTATGTGCTTAAAGTTGCCAGCTGGAATCAGTCACACGAAATTCAGAGCATAGGCATGCCTGAGTTCCTTATCTTCTCTGGAGCCTGTACATCAACATGAAGGCAGTACTGAGTTCCTAAAAGATTCAGAGACATCCAATTAGGGGTCATTCAGGGAGGGAAAGCAGAGCTCTGGTCACACTGCACATCTACGGCTTTTAATTCACAATATAATCCCAACCATCACTGTCAGACAGAAACACACCTGGCCATGATGCTCAGGCCATGGATAGGTACATGCCATCCCTGTTGGCATTTTGATCTCTGTGTGGGAGTGCATACTGAACACAGTATAGCTGAATGTTCTGGATGGTCTAACAGACCATCATATTTTTGCTTTATTGAGTTCCTTTATTGTATTTTCATACAGCTGTAGTTCAGCCCTTCAAATGGTAATGAACTACATTTTTTTGAGAGCTCCTTAAACTGCCTTCCCCCAGGCCTGAAAGATGAACATTGTTTATCATCATGACTAATGGAAATGTCAAACTTTTAAAGTAGAGATTGGTAAAGTACTTTTGGCTTTTGATTTCTTTAGCCACAGAAGCAGAACTTGTGTTGGACATTATGTCATTGCCAGTGGCTGATACACAGTTGTTCCTGTCCCTGCAAGCCCAAAATACTGCAATAGAAAATTTTTCCATCTGTGCATAACTTGAGACTGACAGAGAAGTAAAGACTTTTCTGTCAGTCTCAAGAAATTTATCCATCAGCAGAGCCAAGAAAGAAAGAAAGAAAGAAAAGAATGCAAGAACTAAAAGTCAGTTAGGACAAGGACATATTTCTCTCAACCCAGCTTCACAGTACCTGATTTAAATATTGGTGTTTAGCTTTCATCTTCATCTAGTAGCATTGCAGCATAGTTTTCAAACCTGTAATTTCATTATATTATTAATTCTAGGGCAGAATTATTTTACAGGAATATCTAGCTCTTCTGTGTGTTCTAAAACATCAGTAATAGTTTCCATTTCTATCAAGGAGCACTGTATTCTGGCATGTGATGTGCAGCTGTTGAATACTATCTAACAGCTGTGGTAAAAGGGAGAAATTCAGATAGAATGTCAGAATGCAATAACTTGGTTGGAACTAAATCAAGACTTTCAAAAGGAGGCATATGATCTTTTAATTTAACTCAAGCCTTGGGTTTGGACAACACTGTGGCAAATCAGTGTCCACTGCATCCCTTATAAAATAATGCATTCAGCCCTAAAAGAGAGACATTACCTCATAGCATCTTCAATAATGCTAATTAACCATTTCTGAAAACATTTTCATGTCATAGATGGGGAAGATGCACTTCAGATACAGTTATGACAAAGTACTACCTTTCTATTAAGCAAATATTTTCAAAAAAACAAGACATCTTTCCAAAACCCTTGTAAGCCCTATTTGCATTGCAAATACCGAGTAGCAAGCAACTGTGGAAACATTCTTACTTTACATATTCTTATTTTCCCCCTTTTGATCCTTATCTCCTTCTATGTCTGCAGATGACAACCACACTTGCATGGAGTACAAAGCCAATTCTTTAAATCATCATGAGACAGTCTCTACGTCATGTTCGTAGCTGTGTTCTAAAATCTGTTTGGTTATTTTTTCCCATTTTTTCCCAAGTGTAGGTTTCCAGAACTGTAGACAGAGCTTAGTCTGTGGCACTGATAGGTCCACATTCCTTCCCTATACCCATCTTGTTCTTTTGCACAGCCACATTACAGAAGTATTCAGAGATTCACAATCATCTCATTTTCAAAAGCTCCAGAGGAAAAATACTTTTTAAAAAAAATGCAGTAATTTTTTCCTCATTCTATTAATTTGGTTCTTTAGGTCTTCAGTTTACAAAATCATCCCATTTTCCTTGAAGAGTGCTCTAATAAAGATCTTTCTTGATTATGCCTCTCTTTTATTGTATTAAAAAATCTCTTTCAGCCAGTGTAATCAGTTTCTGTTAATTATTCACGGAAAGATGCATACATAAAAGTAAAAACAAAAAATTATCATGGCACTAGTTCTTTATCCATATGAGTCTTAGCTTCAAAGGACAGTGTTTTGAAAATGTTTCAACTATGTTTACAAGTATTATTGTAAATACTGTAAATGCTATCATATGTACATGTAATAGTTACTGTTTGTAGTTTCATTATTTCACCTTCACCTGAGAAAAATGTGACTTTTTTGAGCACAATCATATGTGTTTTTCATGATATAGCCCCAAGTTTTTGGCTAATTTCTGAAGTCAAACACTAATGTTTGTGCCTGTCATTTGTTTACAGTAACAAGGACTGCATGTGTTTACACCACACTGGCATTTATATTTAAGTGGTTCACTGTCTGTATATGCCCAAAATGCTCTGGGAGAGTTTAAAACTAACCCAGATGCAATTTTCCAGCCTGTAGCTCGGTTACACGCCTGAAACATGCCTGGATATTCAGAAGTGGCATATAGGAATGTAGCCAACTGTTGTTCTCTTCCACATTGTCCACAGTAAACGTGTTTTAGATTTAGCTGCATTAACTGATACTTCACTTGGCTTTGTGCTTGAGAAACATTTGTATGATGATGTAGTATAGTTCTTGATGTAGGAAATTAATTGCATGCTGAAAATTGAGTCATCTGATAAACCACAAAGGATTTTTCCTCACCAAGGAAGCACGGGAACAGCTTGTTCCCATGCTGCGCTACATGGAATGGGTGGCAAGCATACAACTACCTGTGAATGTGCTAGAGGTAGGAGTGGAAAACTGAGATAAGGAGCTCCCTATTTAGAAAGTAAATTGTTCATCTTGAGTTTCGAAGAGTGAGGTTGGCTACCGAGAATCCAATAGCTGACTGCAAGCATCTCCAAGCAGGGACCGTGCTGGTGGGAGAAGCAGATTTGCATTGAGTTCTTACGTCGTTTCTTCAGGCTAAGCAAACAGATTTAGTCGCAACAGGGACTTCAGAGCACCCAGAGTTGTAACCTGAATTCTGAGGACATCTAGTGGTGTCAGCCCACTGCAGAGACTGGGTCTTGGTCCCAGCTGGTGACCACTTGCATATCTGTATTTCAGCTGAAATTTACTACAAATGCAGTAAAAACAATTGGTTGAATGCACTGAAAGAGTAGCATTCTTCAGCTCAAATGATTCTGAATTCAGTATTGACAGTCGCAAATATTGAGAAGTTTTGAGACTGGATCAAAAATCATAAACTTCTAAATTACTGTTGGACCTCTTTATTTGCCTTCTGTTTTCAGGACTTTCCAAGTTCAAATATGTTGACCTCTTCTTTGCATCGGTTGGGATAAAAGTATATTTTTGTCGCTAAAGGCTACTTTTTTAGGTTAATTGATTAATCTAGAAGTTATAACTCTAAGGTAAGAACCCAGTATCCAAAATGCCAAAGAAATATGCAAGATTTGTTAATGCTAAGAAATTGTAATCCTAGCACTGCTAACCATTCAAAGACCTCTGGGAAGACCTACCTGCTTCTCTGAGATTCATGTTTTCAGCTTCCAAAGTGGAACTGTTGGTGTTGCCTCACCTTTTTGAGAGAGAACAAGAATCAATTAGCTGCAATTCAAAAAGGACTTTGATCAAGTCAAGTGATACGTACTACTTGCTGAGCATTGTTACTGACTGTTGCACGATGGCGTGTTTTTCAGTGAGCCATTGATCTGATACTTCCTCCTGAGGAGAGACAGGCATCATGAAACAGAGATTAATTTCATCAGTTCAAATTATTTTGCAGCTTGCTCTGACTACAGTAGGTCTGACTGGTAAGTACAACACTTCCTGAAACACTTGTAATTTCCTTAAGACTCTTTCTCTAGAAAAGCCTGAGGCTTTACCCAATCTATCCTGACCACCACTGAAGCATGTACCTATTGAAATTACTTTCTTCTGAAGTTTGGTATGGCAATTTTGAAAATAGTTGGAGTTGTCTTTTTTTTTTTTTTTATACAATTATTTTAAGGATTGTTTAGTGGCAATACTGAAAGGCACTTACTCTACCCCTATATTTACTTTATGCCTGTTACCTTCTTGGGAGTTAGCATATGAATAGTTAAACTATTTGAGATAATTACGTGAAACTTTAATGAAATAAAGATAAGCTTAGGTTAAAAGGTCACATGCTTGTTGTTTTAAAATGAACGTAAATGTATGGTCTGTATTCTTGGTATAAGTTAACGAGAAGTAGTCTTAACATGAAATATTCTTGAATGTATTTGGATTAACAAGGAATATTTGAATGATTAATGAATACATTCAGGTTGCCGGTACCCAAAAAATTGCATCTATCCTGTTGATTTCCTTCTTTTTATAATCATCTGACCTATAATTTACCCCCAAATATGCACAAAGAATGGAATTTTAGTTCTGTTGCAAATTGAAGGTGAAATTTAAAATGATCTGAAGATAAAAAATTTTAATGTTTATGGGGACAAACCCTAATGGTCATACATTTATTTCTAATCTTTATAATTTAATTTGGAGATAAATATACCATTTTGAGTTTAGGTAAAAAATAAATGTTCCTGTTAAACAGCAAAATTCTACTAGCTATTTTAGATGTTTGAGTTAAAATGTGTTTACTTTTCTGAGAATATTGATCCTTTTCCCAGGTAGAGTTATTTGCCCAAATCAGTTCACAGCTTTATGTAATTTTATTGTCTTCAAAAAAAGATTGCTTGGTTGACTTATCATTCAACAATAGCATCCAAAACCATTCCCCACTTCTAATTTTAATAGTTGGATTTTTGCACTTCACTAGGTCAATCATACCCTGGAAAACCTGAGATAATAAGATGTCGTTCTCTTGAAAAGGAAACCTTTTCATGTTGGTGGAAGCCTGGCTCAGATGGAGGACTTCCTAACAATTACACCCTTTTCTACAGCAAGGACAGGTAACAAATGGTGCATATGCACTCTGTAAGTGATCAAATGATTTGACAGCTATGACAGACTGAGAGAATGACAACATTAATTTGTAAAGTTGTTTTTATGAATCCATTTTAATCTCAGATAGACAAGGGCTGCGTAAGATCCATGGCTTCCCTTTTTGGAAGAAAACATGACCACTAACAGCCCCTAATTTTCAGTGTGTCCCTTCTGAAACTCATCTACCAAAAATCCCACTTCTCTGAAGATGTGCTGGGAACAAAGGCATGTTTGCCCATCTTTTTTGGGAGCACACAGCTTTTAGCTGATCAGAGTCTGCTCTGAGCACTGAAGCATGAGGCCACCATAGGGCAGCAGGTCTCCATCACCCCTGTCATGGAGCAGGGCAGGAGTGGGGCAGCCCAGCCCTGGGCATTGGTCTCCTCCTTGGGGACAGGGACAGACCGAGGCCAGGCTGGGCCAGAACATCAGCATATGGGTTGGGGCTGGCTCAGGTGGCTGTGGCTGGGAAAGGCAGGGCCGTGTGGAGCTGGACACCAGCTGAATTGGGGACCTAGGACCCAGGTAGGGCATGGAGGAGCTGGGCAGGGGCAGTGAGGGCTGCTGGGGCCCTTGGGGCCATGCCAAGGAGCTTGTCCTTTACCATGCACACCAAAACCCCGTCTGGACATTTTTTCTGCTATTGGTTTTGTGGTCAATGGTTCCCAAAATGCAGTGAAATCAGACATCTCAAAAGTTAATATTTTGGTAAATTCTCAACCCCCTCATCCTGTTCAGGAATTAAGTGTGTGTGTGTTTGGCAACTTTACTTAACTTGCTCATCTTTGTTTAACTGTACTTTCTTCCTGAAAATAATTAGTCTTTGAACAGGGACAAGTAAGCAGGGAGACTAAATTTTTTAAAATAAATCCAGTGAGATCCAGAATATCCCTGCTACAGTTAAATATTCCAAATCATTGAGCAGAAAAAGATTCAATCTTTAATGAAGGTACCACACACACAACAATAATTCAAGAACTTTTATTTTATGAAAGTCTAAATGTTTCAGTTTTGATGGAAAAGTTGAACATTTTCATTCATTCCTGTCATTGCCCAGAGCTGTTCTGCTTAGGGAAGGATAGGAGCACTTATCCATTTCATTAAATTTGCCAAACCCAGGCTCTGCCAAGCACTTTAGACCTGCACCACAATTGCCTTTCTAGGTTCATTGTTTCTTAGGTACAGTCCCTTTTCTCCCATCTTTTCTTCATAAACTGTGACAAAACTGCCTGTAATATTAAGAATAAATAATAACAAACCTTATTATTGATAGAAAACCTTAGGATACATAGAGCATAATAGTGGAATTAAAGTTCATTCTTGCACCACATCTGCTGATGCTTTGGGTTTGTGTAGCTCTTCAGACCTGGGGTAGGCTGTGAATACTTCACCCAGGCCAGCTCTAAGCACAAAATGCCTCTCCTAAAGGAGCCAAAAACCCATATAAAGTCAATAAGTAATTGACTGTGGAGTTTGGTTTTTTGGGGTTTTTTTGAGATAGTTGTGGTGATAATGAGCATTTTAAAAAAACAAATAACTTGACATCAGGAAGGTTGTGGAACAGGTTGCCTTGAGCGCAACCACACAGCACATACAGGACAACCAAGGGATCAGGCCCAGCTACCATGGATTTAGGAAAGAAGGGTCCTGCTTGATGTCCTTTCATGAACAGATGACCCAGTCGGGAGAGGCTGTGGAAGTAGCCTTAACTTCAGCAAAGCCTTTGAGACTGTCTATCACAGCATTCTCTTGGAAAAGCTGGCAGCCCATAGCTTGGACAGGAGCACTCTTTGCTGTGTTAAAAACTGGCTGATGGCTGTGCCTAGGGAGTGGTGGTGACTGGGGTTACATCCAGCTGCACCCAGTCATTGTGGTGTCCTTAAGGGATCAGTGTTGGGGTCAATCCTATTTAATAACATTATTGATGATCTGGATGAGAGGATTGAGAGGTCCCTCAGTCAATTTGCAGATGACACCAAGCTGGGCAGGAATGCTGATCTGCTGGAGGCCAGGAAGGCTCTGCAGAGGGATCTGTATTGATGAGCTGAAGCCAGTCATCTTGAAGTTGTGTGAGGTGCAGCCAGGCCAAGTGCCAGGTCCTGTCCTTGGTCACAACAACCTCATGCAGCTCCAGGCTGGGGCAGAGTGGCTGGACTGTGGCTCGGGAAAGAAGGACCTGGGGATAAACATGAGCAAGTGTGTACCCAGGTGGCCAGGAAGCCAACAGCACCTAGCCCGTGTCAGCAATAATGTGGCCAGCAGAACCAAGACAGTGATTTCCCCCTGTACTCAGCACTGGTGAGGCCACACCTCAGACCAAATTCTGTGTTCAGTTCTGGGCCCCTCACTGCAAGAAAGACACTGAGATGCTGCAGCATGACTGGAGAAGGGTAACAGAGCTGGAGCACAAGTCCAGTGAGAAGTGTCTGAGGGAGCCAGGAATGTTTATCCTGGAGAAGAGGAGGCTCAGGGGGCACCTTATCACTCTCTACAACCACCTGAAAGGAGGTTGTACTCATGTGTGGGTCAGTCTCTTCTCTTAGGGCATAGTGATAGGACAAGAGGAAATGGCCTCCAACTGCACAAGAGGAGGTTCAGGTTGAACCTCAGGAAGAATTTCTTCACTGAAAGCATCAGAATAGGCTGCCCAGAGAGATGGTGGTGGAGTCACCATTCCTGGAGGTATTCAAGAAACACCTGGACATGGCACTTGGTGCTATGATCTGGTTGACAAGGTGGTCAAAGCTTGACTTGACAATCTTAGAGGTCTTTTCCAACCTAAATGATTCTCTGACTGCTGAAAACAAACTGATCAATGAGAGTTCTCTGCCATAGGGCTTGTAAGTTTATTTTCTATGGGTAATATGCAAAGATATTTAGCAACTTATCGAATTGAAGTAAATGTTTTTCATTTCCCTCTTACTTGCTTCTAAATATTGTTAAATTTTTTTTGTTCTGTCTCTGGAAATTTCTGTTTCTGTTCTTTTGTTGATTTATTCCCATGTATAAAAAAAAGGGGTAAAAGCACTCATTAAAGCAACTGCAGTAAAAATATCAATGAAGCCTTTATGGTAATGGCATTTGACGTGTACCAAAATGTTTCCAAGAGGTGGGATTATATATATATAAAATATATAAAATTATAAATTATATATCTATTTTTATATTTATAAATAAATAAATTCATTTATTTAAATGTATTTATTTATAGCTATATAAATTATACATGTGATTTTATATTTATTTTTAAGATATATATACAAACATTTCAGATTTCTCTGCTGAACCTAGTCTATTACTAGAATATTATCGGCTTTGCTTAATTTCCTAAATTTTTAAATTATTTTGTTTCAGTGAAGAAAAAATCTATGAATGTCCAGACTACCTAACTTCAGGTCCAAATTCCTGCTACTTCAATAAAAACCACACTAATCCCTGGACAACTTACATTATCACTGTAATGGCAACAAATGAGATTGGAAGTAACAGCTCAGATCCTCAGCATGTGGATATAACTTCCATAGGTAAAATCAAAGAATGAAATAGAAAACAACCTAGTTGGAGATGTGTACAGTTTTTAATCCCAGAATAGCTAGTGGTAAAAGATTTCTTTCCTAATGATGTGAAACTTGCTATTGAGAAATCTTTATTTACAGATTATCTAAAAGATGCATGTTAAATGTATGTGAAAACTGCATTTTAATTATAAATTAAGTAACTACATGCTTGATTGTAAGAATTTATGTATGTAAAAATTTTAACTTCAGCTGAAAAAATTCCTTCTGTTTCTAGTTGCCTGCAGTATTTTAATTAGACTCAATGTAGATTATAAAATTTTCAAATTAGGCTAAACTACCTAATATTTCAAATATAAAAATCTTTCTGAGTGCTGGCATTGAAGTCTTGAAAGGGTGAAATAACTGCCTGAGCATTATGCAGGCTTCTTGCAGTATTTTATATTACTGATTCCATTCTATTTTCTGCACACACATAATACACCATTTTAATTATAATATTCCTAGTTATTCTAGCTATGAAATAGATGACATTTTAATTTTGCAAGAGTGGCCTTATGAAATTATGATTTTAATTTCCTTAGCCTGACAAATTCAGAGTAAAGTTTAAGATTTTCTGATAGTATTGGAAATCAGGAGCTAGTTAAACTCATTAAGGAGAAAGGAAAAATAAAAGGCTTCTTTAATATTCTTTTACAGTGCTGAATTATCTGAAATTATTATGATTACATACAAAACCATAAAGGAGGTGTCTTTTCTGAGAGAAAATTAAATGGCACACTTTTCATTCATTTATGCAGTTCAGCCAGATGCTCCTGTGAACCTCTCTCTAGAAACAAACACATCTGCTAACGTGTCATACCTTTTGGCAAAATGGTCTCCACCCCCACTAGGTGATGCCAGCTTTAATTCACTTGTGTATCGCTATGAGCTACGACTAAAGCCTGAGGAAAAGGAAGAGTGGGAGGTAAGGGAAAATATATTTATTTTATAAATGCTCTATTCAGTGAATTCTCTTGTCTCAGTTTAATCGGTCTTATAAAATATTGGTTTGTGTAAGAATAGAAAAAGTAATGTAACCAAATCTGATTAAAGAAAAATACTGGCATGTTCTGTAGAGACCATGAAATTCAACATATTTACATAATCATCCTAATGTTACGTATACAACAAAACCCCAGTTATCGTTATCCTCTTCAGCATGATCAGCTGGAGGCAACCTGCCCCTCAGAAATTCTGTTGTGGCCTACTGAACCATTTCAATTGGCATTCCCCACCTGTTGCCATATTTCTAAGAATCAGCTTCAGTGCTGCTATAGCTAAATTTTCAGGACAAAATATCATTCTTAAAGTTATAGTCACATGTCCTCAATGCTATGTAGCTTGTTGATGCCTCAATGATGGAGAATGCTATGCATTTTGCAATAGTTCTGAGGAAAAATTAGAAGGGACTGAGAAAGTCACTTAAAACCACTGAGGAGAATTTCAATGGGGGTTTCAATATGTTCTTGAATATCAGAATCAGCAGTGACTTTTTTTCTGCTAAATCACTACTTTTGCTTCTTTGTAATTTGTGTCTTATAGATACCCAACTTAAATCCCTGACTTTCAGAAGTCAGTAACTCACACCTATTTCTTTATGGTTTATTTGTTAAAGTGGTCCAATTCTTTATTATTTTCCCAGTCCATTTTCTTTTCCAGACAGTATCTGTAGGAATGCAGACACACTATGAGGTGACCAGCTTGCAAGCTGGGGTGAAGTACGTTGTTCAGGTGCGTTGCATGTTAGACCTCGGAGAATGGAGCGAGTGGAGCTCAGAAAGAAGTATTCAGATCCCTAAAGGTGAGTGGATGATTGCTGCTCTGTAAATTGCTTTTAAATTGTAGCAGGTTCAATGCTGTGAAGGTGACTAAATACCAGTTCTGAAAACCTGGTCTCTCACATGGATACTTTGTAGTTCTCAGTGCATTTCACCATACTTTCTGTGTAATTACTTTGTTTATCTTGTTGATCCTGTCAGAATGCTCTACTGAAACTGGCTATGATAAACAAGGTGGTATTTACTAGGAAGTCACTTCTGATACAGGTGTGCCTAAATAATTTATTGTCCCTGTCCCTTTATTTAAAAATCATGTTGATTTTTAAACATAGCTATAAATATCTATAAAGTATAAGAGCCTGGACTGAAAGCAGTGTCGTATCTAACCAAGCATGACACTTACAGATACCATCACATGGAAGCCACTATCTGTGTTTTGCTGGATTTGAGTAGATACACTAAATATGTATGATATCATATCTTGTTGCCAGACACTTTAGCCAAGTTGTCTCAAAACTTCTTCTTCAGTTGCTAGTTGTATTATTCATTATTTGACATGGAGGTTGTTGAAGTACTGTTAATAGAAAAATATTTTTTAAATATCCCCTTTTCAGATCTGCCTTAGGCAATTAGAAATTTGGAAAATCAATGTCTATGCTGTACATAGTGGAAAATACATATTATTGATGTAATAGGATATATTACAATTACAGTATATATTATTGATGTAATTTTTGCCACAAATACATAACTGCAAAAGTTTCAATCACTTCAGGGTTTTGACAAGCATCAGCCTATTCAAAATTTAAGCATTTTTCTCTGCCCAACTCTTAAGTGCTATTCTTGAAACTATAAAGAGTTGCTCAGGAGCAATCATGCAAGTAGGCTGAGTACTGAGCATAACATTACAGTGAAATATGAGAGCTGCTTCTTTGTATATTTTGAGTACTTCAGAAGAAAATTACTGGCAAGAACAAAAACAAATAGACATACATTTACATTCTTCTTTTTTTTTTTTTTTACCTAAAAGCAAAAGAAAATGACAGCATACCTTTCAAACAAACAGAATCATCTTAAAACACACCTTTTGGAAAAAAAATTGGTTTTGTATGTAGTGGTTTAAGCCCAGCTGGGAACAAAACATCACACAGCTGCTCACTCATATGTCACCACAGTGGAATAAGGGGAAGAATCAAAAAAAAAATCTGTAGGTTGGGATAAGAACAGTTCAGTAATTAAAACAAAGTAAAATGTAATAATAATAATAATAATAATAATAATAATAATAATAATTGTAGATGATGATAATGATGGTGGTGATGATGATGATGATGATTATTATAAAAAAGGGGAAAAAAACCCCACCAAAAATTTATGGACAATATATTTGCTCACCCACTCTGATCAATGCCAGACCTGATTCTGAATCCAGTGATAGGCACTGGTTCTGGGTAACTCCCAAATTTGTATGCTGGAAATGATGTTCTATGGAGTGGAGTGTCCCTTTGATGTGGTCACCTGTCCTGGCTATACTCACTTCCAACCTTTTTCTTTTGTTTTGTACCCCTTTACTGACAGAGCAGGAAACACAAAAAGGTTCTTGGTTTAGGATAAACATGACTTAGTGACAAAATTTTCCTGTATTATCAAAATTATTCTCATACTCTATCCAAACCACAGCACTCTACCAGATACTGAGAAGAAAATATCTTTATCCCATCTGAAACCAGAACATTATAGAAAATAGATTGGACAGTAGAGCATATTTTAAATAATTTTATAGAGCCTGCTATAACAGTATTTCAACATTTCTTGTGGGATTCTGGGGTGGAAGAAAGCCACAGGCAGAAAACTAAAATCATTCTTCAATTTGGCTGTAGCAAAGGAGAATTCTGAATCTGAGTGAAAGTTGCAAGTTGTTGCCCTAAGCAGCAAATGGTGCCTCCTTTCCTGTGCTACTATGAAGCAAAACTTTTTCATTTTTCATGTTTTCCTGTTCTCTGCTTGACATTATTTTACGAATTCAAGGTAGACCTAATGAATTAAACTTGCTAATTAGTTTATTTCTTTATCTCTTACAGAACGGTTACCTCCTGAAAAGCCTAAAATAATAAAGTGCCGTTCTCCTGAAAAAGAAACATTTACTTGTTGGTGGAAACCTGCTTTGGATGGAGGACTCTCAACCAGCCACACTTTGCTTTACAGCAAAGAGGGGTAATAAGTGCGGTGTAGTTATTCGGTGTTTTGTTGGAAGGACCTGGAAAATCAATCCTCATTGGTTTCTTATATCAGGAGATGCCATTTTCTATAGTCCATGATTTTGTCCAGTGACATGTTCTGGCATCACACTAAAGCAGTAACATGTCTGAGATTGAAATATTAAATCTTGATCTCTTTATAATGGCAGGTGAATTACTGTGAACTCTGTCTTTTCATTGCTCATCAACAGCATATTAGTAAACAATGCAACTGCACAGTCCTAAAACTCTTCAACCATGCAGTCTTAGAAATAAAACTTTCCAAAATGACCTAACTAAAACTTTGATCTTCTGATAAGGTTTGCTTTACATTAGTATTCATAGGACATTAATGTCTCCTGGTTTTTGTAGTAATCTTACCTCGGAACTCAGATAAAGTGCTAAACATTCATTTTAAAGAAAGAGTCAATAATTTTTTTTTGGTCTCGTGAACATTTCCTAGTCCTTTTCAGTTCACCTAGTACTGCTCAAACTTGCATCTAAATAGATGTTACTCTGTAACTGTCAGCTGAGAACCCACTCTTAGTGTAAAAAGACACGTACTGGACCAGCCAGGTATGGCAGAGTAAGAGGTCCACATCCATAACTTTCTCTTTGTTATTGTGCATCTAGGAAGAGCATGAAAACAATACTACATACTCAATTTTCTCTCCTACCCCTCTTCTGACTTTGGGAAGCTCTGGTATGGATGTGAAGGAGAGGTACAAATCTACAAAGTAGATTTTTTTTTTTTTTAATGATGATTAGGCAATGAAAGACCAAATGAATTCTGAAAGCATAAGTGTAACATACAGGATTCCTGTAAGTGTGGAATGAACATTGGAAATACATAATTTTTAATAGATGGGTTAGAAGACTTCAGCAATCACTTCTACTCAGTCTCCAGGCTGTGCAGTGGACAGTGGCTTTCAGGGAAGAGCTGTGCTGTACTAGTCCACAGCTGCATCTGCAACAGCCTAAATTCTTCAAGCTTTGTGGTGTTTACTTTGTGGGGAAAAGCTTAATACAGTCTCTGGGATTGTCCACTGACCCTTTAGTCTGAAACCAGTTTTCTGGTTTTCTTCACATTGCCAGGTGTGAAAAATCAAATCCAGCCCTGAATAATGATGAAGTACTAGTAACCAAAACTATGTGTTTTCATCTGTGTAACCTAATCACTGGGATTCTTTCATTTCAGAGAAGAAAAAGTTTATGAATGTCCAGATTACAAAACTGCAGGCCCCAATTCATGCTACTTCGATAAAAAACACACCTCTTTCTGGACCATATACAATATTACTGTGAGGGCAACTAATGAAATGGGAAGTAATGTCTCTGATCCTCATTATGTCGATGTGACTTACATAGGTAAGAGTCAAAAAGTATTCTGTGGAACCAAATAATTCAAAATCGTGGGTTTTGACGCAAGAATTTAAATTCCAGCTCTCCTCCTATATGGTATTATATATTAATTACAAGTTAAAAACTTGTACTTAAAAACTAAGATATTCCTTAGTGTAGTAACAAATCAATATTCATCTCTTTACCATCTTATTTTCAGAAGCCAAAAATGCTAAAAGCTTTAAGATTATGTTCAGATAAACATTTATTGGTTTTCCATATTTCTTGTATCCAGCTAAAATCTTTTTTCCACTGTACAAGCAACTGAAATCAATTCGATCTTTTAACTAATAATACTTAAATCTGATTACCTAAAAGTAGTTTCCAGACCCAAGAGAAGCTGCATTAGTGCTTTTTATAGCAGTGTACTGATAATCTCTTTCTCAGACTTTTTCTACAGAGTGACTGTGGACAAGTAATTAGGGTTTTATCTAAGGGAACGGAACATTATCCTTGATAACCATTTTGTTGTCCAGAAGTCTGGCAACTGAAAAAAGGCTGCTGGAGAAATGGCTTTATATTTTACCTAAGTGTGGTGACCTGATGAATCTTTGATCAGACAGTGGTAAAATATATGCACAATGTGCAGAAGCTCTACCTTTGAACAGAGGAAGATGCCATCCTGACTGTAGAAAAAAGCTGTGTTTCATTTTGCTTTATTTTTGATATACGGACAGAGCTTTAATGTGCTGGTTTTTCTTTACTTTAAGTATTCTTACATATGAGTGTAGGGATCATGCATTTGTATTTTCTAAATGTAAAAGATGGAGGGGGAAAGTTTCATTAGCTTGCACAGGTGTTTTCAGTGTTCCTAAATATTTATGCCAAGCTTTGATATGATTATAGTAGGACACAACTTTCATAACATTAACATAACATTAAAGATGTTAACTTTGAAATATAGTTGTGGGGAAAAGTAACAATAAATGGTAATGTAAGAAAAAATATTTTTTATGGTAAATTATTAAGGCAAATCTCAATATGATTTCAACATACTCATTGCTGTTCAAGGGGTTTTAAAATTCATAAATCCATACTTACTATATCTGAAAACTTTTGATTTCTATATCCCAATAGCAGTTCTAAATTACCAGACACAATGGGAATGCCAACTCTTCACTCACATAATTTTATATTTCTTCCTAAGATGCAAGGAAAAAAAATCACTTAGATTCTTACTGACATATCTTTTATTTCAACAGTACAGCCAGATCCTCCTGTGAATATAACTCTGGAATTAAAAAAGTCAATAAAGAGAAAACCATATCTGGTCCTGACATGGTCTCCACCCCCACTAGCTGATGTTAGATCTGGATGGCTTACCCTTGAATATGAATTGCGACTAAAGCCCGAAGAAGGAGAGGAATGGGAAGTAAGGATGTCAGATTTTTGCTAGATAATGTATTCTGACCAGCTAGATTTTGCCAGCCAGATTAGATTCAGCGCATGCCTGAATCTAATGAAGCAGACAATCTAAATAGTTCATAATTTTTCAAAAGTGCTTGTGTGACCTATGATTTCCTGCTGAGAGTACTGGTATCTCAGATGCTCCTATACAACATCAGGTGATAAAGTACTTGGTTTTAATTGTGGTCATTATTTATTAATCATGCTGGCTTTGTAGTTTAAATTGTTCATTCTCATTTAATCAGGTTTCTTTTGTGATAATTTGTTCTTAACCACAAGCACTTCTTAGATAACACAAAGTTCAGAGACATTACATAAAATAATTTAAATTTATTTAAATAACCCTTAGGTGGTAATTGTAGTAATACAATTAAATACAAAATTAATACAAAAAAAATTGTAAATAACCCTAGGTGTAGGTAATTGTAGTAAAAATAATAATAATTTCTATGGCCAGGATCTACAACTTAAACAACTGAGTGGCAAATTAAAAACTTCAGCTGTTGGTATTTGACTGCATCCCCTTCTTGTCTGCAGAACTTCCAAACCTCCCGTGTATCTCCTCCTGCCTTCCCCCTCCCACTGTACTTGCCTCTGGCCCTCTGGCCATTTCAAGACCTACTTTTTATTACCCTGTGCATTTCTACCACTCCATATTCCCTCTTCCTCTCTGCATTTTCTTTCTGCATTTCTGTTTCTTGCCTCCTCCTCTTCCTGTCACCATTGCAGTTCCTACCATTACCACAGCTCCTCCCCTATCTACCATAAATTCACGATGTGTTTTTACAGCAGTTTAATTTGCACTGTACACAAGAGCTAGATCTCATTCCCATGTGCTAGAAAGCAGAAAATAAACTATAGAAATAAAATAAATGTACCATTATTCCATGCCTGCTCAACAATTATTAGGAAAAGATATCCAGACTCAATCTATATTCCCATCTTGATTACCAAAACCTTAGCTGTGGCTTTTATTTTATTTCCAGACTATTTTTGTTGGACAGCAAACACAATGTAAAATGTTTAGTTTAAATCCTGGAAAGAGGTACATTGTACAGATTCACTGCAAACCAGACCACCATGGATTGTGGAGTGAATGGAGCCCAGAAATGTATATTGAGATTCCAACTGGTGAGTGCCCAGGCATCCCTTCAGTAATTGTTATTACATGCAAGTTCATTTTATATTTTTTTTTTTGTTAGCTGTTTGTGGCACCCATGCAGATCCCTTAGTTTCTCTAGGACAGACCAGAACATCATTGCTAATGTAACCAAATCCTTATCATCCCTGCGCCTTACCCAGTTACCTTTCGTCTTCATTGCTTTATGATAGAGTTAAGAAGGTGAATAATTTCTTTGCTTATTTAAACCATTTCCTTTCTGTCTGTTGCCTCCTTTGTTCTCTTTATGGTAGTTTTTAATTAAAAGAACACTGGCAACTGAATTAAAACTGTGACATAGACAACAAAGAATGACTGCCTTCATACAGTAACAGCTCTTCATTACTCTTTATCTGGAATTAATATGAAACAAGCACTTCAATATAAAAAGTGTTACATTACAATAAAAATCCTTAAAAATATGTAATCCTAGGTCACTTTACCCAGCATTTAATTAATTGTATGTATTTAATAATGAAACTACTACAGTTTTGGTACAACTGGATTTGAACCCAATCTGTATAATTGGCTGTGATAAAATTCTCCTCTTCATGCATTTTTGTACGATTTTTTTAGACAGTTTATTTCCTGTGCAGTACCATTAGTAAAAATTATATTCATTATTCAATATTACAGGATTGTTGAATCCATCTGTGCTGCTAAAGGCCTCTACACAATAATAAATTTGGCAGTTTAGGATAATTTTAAAAATAAAAGTAATTTGTGGGTTTTTTGTCATGCTGACTATGCTTATGCTAGATGTGTGTCCTTTCTTAGACTTCAGAGTAAAAGATATGGTTGTGTGGATCATCGTTGGTGTCCTGTCATCTCTTATATGTTTAATCATGAGCTGGATAATGATCATGAAAGGGTACAGGTAAGCCACCAATTTCGTAACTGCATGGAGTCCAAGATCAGAGAAAACTTTTCAAAAATAGATTTCTAATATTTGATTCAATTTACTATGGCGCTTGGTTTATCCTATAAAGTATTAGTTATAATATTTGTATAAAGTATTTGACTTTATTTGCAACTGAAAAAGCTCTGAAAAAGTATTTCTGCTCCTTATGGAAACCAGGCTAAATTCTCAGTTGGCAAAGATCTGTCTCTGTTAGATCTGACTAATCTTTGTTAGTCATTTAATATCCATTAAACATTACTTGGAGCGTCCCTATTCCTGTAGGAGACATGTCTTGGGGTTTTGTTGTAATTTCCTAAAGTAAACAAGTTTGTATTATGAGATTGGCTTTCTGCCAGCCTCTCTATCAATTTCCCAAATGATTTCTTAGAATCCTGGCTAATTTCAATCAAATTTGAAAGAGAAAGGTGTTGCAAAGATTATTGCTTTTGTACAAGTCTTACAAAAAATACTGGCTGAGTAGAAGAAAGGGATAGAAACTGTGGCTGGAGAAGCCATGTCCTTCACCATAAATCCTGTTTAGAAGTAGTCAGGTGACAGTCAAAGATACACAGACAGCCCCACTAGCCCTCCTGAACTGTGCCTCACTTCACTGTTTCCCGGCCAAGGATGAATTTACAATGGTGTTAGAGAACTGGAGATTAAGAGAGAGATGACAATTAAAAGGACATTAGTAATTTTACTTTTTCAATTGAATAACTTTTGTACTACTGGTGTTTTTACTACTGGTGTTTTTTTATAAATACATCTAAGGGTACTTTATGAGCTGTAACTGTTTGTGAATTGCCCAGCTTGAGACGCAGACAGGAGGCAGAGGTCCAGCTGGGATGTATAAGATATAAGAGAAGTGTTTAAAATCTCAGTCACATTCTGAGGAAATGGGAGAACAAATAGTGAGATAGGGTCAGTATTTACACCTTGTATGTCTGTTCCGGGTTTTTTTTAGAATGATGGCCTTTATCCTGCCACCAGTTCCAGGACCAAAGATAAAAGGCATAGATACACATCTGTTGGAGGTGAGTACCACAGCTAACAACAAAATAATTCACCAAGCTCATGGGTTTTCCAGCTTATGTACTAGAAAACACAATTACCACACTAAACTGTAAAACTGCTTCAATTAATCAATGTTGGAAAAAAGCAACACTTTCTGGTTAAACATGTGGAGGTTACGTGTGAGTCAGAGTTTTGCCTTGCACTTGTAACAGGAAGATGTTTATGAACAGAGTTTGTGACTGTCCTGTTTCCTGGGACACAAGGAAATGCCTCTGTGAACTTCCTAGTAGTTCTTACGAAAGATGCTCTCCATAGTCTTTTGCCATGCTGAAGAGGCAGGAGATGTCTGCACTGCAATTCTCCTCCATTTCCCTCTTGTTAAACTCAGGAGACCCATATCTGCCAAAAGCTCCTGGCTCCTCTCACGTTAGAAACATGAATTTTACAGTTGTCTCCCCACTGAGGAAACTCAGGAATTTTTCTTACATTTTCTGTAACAGTAGAAATCAGGTTTAGGTCTAGCAATATAACTATCGAAGTGGTTGTATATCAAATATATAGATTGTTCATAATTATTCTAGTCAGCTAATCCCTAAGGTTGACAATGAAAAATTTTATCCTCTTCATTATACCTTCAGACAGGAAAATCTGAAGAATTACTGAGTGCTCTTGGTTGCCATGGTTTCCCTCCAACATCAGACTGTGAGGAACTACTGATAGAATATCTGGAGGTAGAGGACAGTGAGGATCAGCAACTCATGCCAAGTCATGACACTCCCAGTAAAAATACAAAAATTATGCTCAAGGAAACAGACAGTGACTCAGGCCGAGGGAGCTGTGATAGCCCTTCTCTCCTCCCTGTGAGGTGCAGGGAATCCCGTGGCCTTCCATCTACTCTTCAAACACAAGATGTAAGAGCTAAAGAAAAGAAAGGAGGAAAAGGGAGCTGGGAAACTCAGTGTATGGCTTCAGAACAGAAAACGCTCCCATGTAACAGTGAGAGTATAAAGTCCTGCACATGGCTGGCAGCTCAGTTACCCAGTAATCAGGCTGCTATGTTTGCCTACCACAGCACTGTGGAGGCATTCAAGATAACACTGAACACCACAAATGTGAACACTTCACCAGTTTTGGTGGGAAATGAAGAAAATCGTCAGTCGCTATATCCTATTGCTGAAACTGTGTATGATGACATGGAAAAGATAAGTGAGATGGAGTATTTCAGAACTGACCAAGCCACATTGCAGGTCAGACAAAACCAACATAATGACAAGTCACCTTTCCTGAATCCTAAACTAATGGACTATGTAGAAGTTCACAAAGTCAGACAAGATGAGGAACCAACACTATTACTGAAACATAAAGAAAATGGTGGAAAGACCAAAAAGGGCACTGTTCCAGGAACCAGCAAAGAATATACCAAGGTCTCAACAGTTGTGGACCATCACATTTTAGTATTATTGCCAGATCAGCGCACCCAGAACACACCTGTATCTCAAGAACCTGTAGCAGAAACATCTCAGAACCCTCAGCAGAGTCAAGCTGAGAAAAATACTGGCTACAGCACAACAGCTCCAAGCGACTCCAGAGGAGACACCAGTGGATCAGACTACATGGACCCATCTTCCTTTATGCCCTCCTTTAAATAACTGTTTAGTACAGAACATACTTAGTAGTTACACACAGGAAGACAAAATCACATAGCAAACAGTTCTTTGAAAAAGCCTAGCCTTCAAAAGCCTAGCCTCCTATGTGCATTGTACAGGTAATAAAATAATCTGTGCGTTGAGGGAATAGTTGTGGGCAAAAATCCTGGATCATTAGCACACATTTCTGACACAGTGAAATGAGGAAATACATCTTGTCTGTCATGAAAAATGCACTGGAAAATAATAATTCAATTCTGCAAAACTTCTGTTGGTTGATGAAGCCTGAGGAAGTACCACAGATTCAAAAAGATGAAAATTGTTATGGCCAGCAAACCATAGCAATCTGAGCAGTTCCTACATTAGATAAATCATTGCACAACAGTATTCTTATGTACAATGTGTTTTCTTCTGAATGCATTCTGACACTTGATTAACTTTTCTTTATCTTTTTTCTCAATTCTTGAGAAAAAGGAGCTCTGTACATGACAAATCATATGTAAACGAGAATATATTCTACAAACTGAAGTAAAATAACAAATTCTTCTAAATGTATTTTTGCCTTGGTTCAATGTGACAGAAAATGGAATCCCATTCATATCCTAGTCCAGACAAACCAAAATGAAAAAGAAAGCCAGATAACATGTGATATACTGCCTTACTGTATATAATATACAATTTTACTTTAATATAAGCCCATATGTTTAACAATCTATTTTTAAAGGCTATTTTTCTATTACCAAAAAAAAGAGCAAAATAAAATATTTTTTAATTTCCCAATGCTATTTAGCTACCTAGGAACTTTTCTCTTTCCTTCTGCTGAGGCAGTAATAAGTAAAGCTATAATTTCTATACAAAACATAAAATTAAACTTTATACTAATTAAGAATATGGAGACATTTTTGAACTATATTTCTAATATATTACAGATATATTACTATTTGAATTGTAAATTATTTGTTTCACAGGTTTTTACTACCTGTAATTATATAATTAAAATAGAATTTAGGTTTTGAGAGCCAAGGTTCTGTCCCTTTGAATTTGTAGTCTGATGCCAATTGTAAATGAAATGGGATTCTCCTGTATCCTGCACTTTTCTCTGAGTATCCTGCACTTTTCTCTGAGCCTGGAAAGAAAGTTTGAAGTCAGATTTTTCATAATGAATTTATGAACACCAGTTCTGGAACCAAGCCTTCAAGTTCTGCTTCAGACCCCCACTGAAAAAGCAGTGGGAATGAGAAGACAAGTCCATGCACTTGGGCTGGTCATGTGTCCCCAGATCAGCAGTGGAACAGTAAGGATCCATTACATCCCATGTAACTGAAGATAGACTCAAAATGATAGTGCAGTGGCTGCAAAGTTGCTGTGGTCCTTCCTTCTTGAAACAAAAGTTTAACTTACTCCAGGAAAGCATGATTGCGTGATGACCGATTAAAAGTGGGCCAAGTATTTAGCCAGCATCTCTAGCTTCAGAGGAAATTGGAAACTTAAGGTGAAGGAATGATCCTGCACCTGTGAAGGAGAGTGTATTTGATAGATGGGCTCTTTTGTTAGTCTCCTTCCTGAACAGCTTAACTTTTCTCTATATTTTTATGATTTTATACACTGAGCAAGCCTTCCTGTGGTATCAGGTACCTGCTGCAGAGCCAGACAAAAGAGGATTTCAGATTTCAAATGTCCCAGAAGGCCACATCTAATTTGGTGAATCAGATTCTCACCCTTTACCTTCAAAGCCATGGAACTGCTGAAGCACAGATTAGTAGAACTGCCTAGCCTTTGCACATCAGAACTTAAAAAATTATCTGTGTGTCTATAAACATACATAGTAGTGTAGATTGTAACATCAGGGTGGCATCAGATTTAGAGCCTGTCCTCTATATAGGCAACTACCCACTTTCAGGGGCTGATTAGAGCAGTCTGGATTCTGCGTTGAAGGTATGGGAAGGTTTCCTACATTCCTAATTCAGCCACTCATTTAACACATGAAGACATGAAGGGGCTACTCCAGGTATCAGTCCAACATAAAACTGTTCCCTTACAGTTAACAGAACAATTTTACCATAGATATTCTGTAGTATACCTTACAAATTTCTAGAGATGCTAAAAGTACTGCAAAGAAACTCTGGAGTTATGAGGAAACGTGTGTCTGTGAAAGGGTGTAAGCTGATAACACACTCTGTCTGACAGTGTTTTATTTACCCTTCAGTTTTCTGACTGAATCTGACAGTCAGATACGATCAGACACATTCTTCTTTCTTTATACAGATACCTCTATCTGTGTTGCTTCCTACACCTAATGAGGAGCATAAAGATATGCACATAAAGATATTTTGGGATGTACCTAGTGATGCATAGAAGCTGTAGTATCTCATCAAGCCTAGAGCCTAAAGATGTTCCTTACAGAGTAGATTTCTTAGGTTAGAACACAGGTGACTACCCATATGTACAACAGCAACAGGCTGTTACCACTGTATCTTTTTATCTGAAGTTACTTTTCACCTGAAGCAAACAGGCACAACACTTAGCAGATTTTAAATGTATGACTAATTCTGCCTAATTGTAGGCATGTGTGCCTCCAATAATCCACACAGAAAGAGAGTCAAGGAGTTTCTCTGCTTTGTCATAAATGAATACTGAAACTACAAAATAGCTGTAGACTAAATTACTTTGAGAAGTCTAAATAGGCCAAATCATCATGGCACTCTGAAAAGGGAAAGTTACTCACAGTGGAAAAGGGGCATTTGCATGCTGCTTTGAAGTTTTGGGGGATTTGCTAGCTAAATGTAACCTGAATGCAATGTCATAAATATATTTAATCGTTGAAGCTGAGTAAATGTGCAGCTAAGATAAATTTTCCCTTGGATTTACTTATATTTTCCAAAACACCTTGTTGTTCCCAGTGGCAGAGCTTCTGAAAGTGACCTTAAATATCTGAAAGTACATTAAAAACAAACAAACAAAAAAAGAAAAAAACTAGTGTTCTGTAAAATCAAAACAACCTTCAGCTAAGTATTTGGTCCTTTGAATGTTCAAATACATTTTTTTTCTGTTTGCAACAATATTTTTGCCTGCAGGTCTTTAAGTTTTTCATTAGGAAGTACGTGAGTTTTTGCAGCAGTTCTGAAGAGTCAATCAGTGTAAAATTATGACACGCCAGTGGGGAAAAACAGGCTCTTGACACCTCCTTTGATATCCAGGGGGATGAACAGAGTTTACCCCAAGAACAGGGATCAGCCCTCTAGCTCTTGCACCATTAGTCAAACTTCTCACTTGGAATAATTGTTTCAAGAATTTGAATGATGTTTTCAAAGTTATCCATGTGTCATTTATAGTGTGAACTACTTTGTAATAGCATAAAAGCCCTAAAAGGTAGCATAAAAATTCTTCTACGTAATTAGTTCTACAAAATCCCTGAAATTGAATATATATATTTTATTTAATTACCTTTCCTTCTGACTCCGACTAGTTTTATTAACATTTTTCTTCAGTGTTGGCAAATATGGTTCATTATCATAATGTTTTTACTAGTTTGGGGGTTTTTTTAGCAGAGACCTATTTGATGTACAATGTTAGTATTTCTGTGTAGTATTTCAGACTTTGGAAGAAATGCAAACTAATTAATTGGCACATGCTCACAAAGCTCAATATAACATATGATGACGGCTTTAAGTTTGATCTTGATGATATTACATAACTACAAAATTTATTTAATAAAAATGCAGTGAATTAACCTGATATAATATTAGTAAGAGGAGATATGTGTTTATGGAACAAACTGTAAAACAAATATGTAATGATTTATGTCAAACCAGTGAATTCTGTAGTATATCTGTCTGCGTGTCTATGTTTAAATGGCTAAAAAATTGACAGCTGCTTTAAATGTCATTCAAGTATCCAAAGTGTAGTAGCAGCAGGTGTTCAAAATGAATAAGCAGCTTTTTTTTTGTGCTCTCTGAAGCATTGTACATGTGGGGTTTACATCATGAAGCCTGTAAGTGTATTTTGTAATTTCATGGTAACTGTAAATGATCTGAAGGTGTTGTGCAAGGAAACTGAAGTCATGTTAGCCAGTTGATAGACATCAGACATCTTCTACAAAGCCATAAAGATAAAGTGAAAGAAGTGTCGTGAGATCAGGCATCACATTCTCAAATAATTGCTACCTCAGATTTTATTTTTGCTCCCTTTAAAAGGCAAGCATGAAAAAGCATTTTGCTTTTTTTGTAAATTTATGACATATTATCAAGAATTTCAAAATCTTATTTGTAAATTCAAATTATTTTTGTTAAGAAACAGCTTGTTATGGAATCATCACTTCTGTTGCAGTGGTAGTAGAGGATGCAGAGGATGAAATATTTGAGATGTGTAGCAAAATTAAATAGTTTTAATATAGGAAAAAATGCTAAAGAAAATTCTATTTTGTAAGAATATCCTTGGTGCCCAGATTGGCAGTCAAGTATCATTCCTGAAAAGTTTTTTACCACTGTTTGTATTCCCAGGTCAACTGGGACTGATTGAGCCAATTTTCTAGAGCTGCTCTCATTGTGGATCTCAGCTATGGAACTTAGTGTTTATCAATACTTGCTATTTAGAATTACCTGTTTTCAACTGAATTCCTAGGAAGGAACCTTTCCATTCTATCTCTTAATGAGTAAAAATGGAAAGCCCTGCTCTCAGCTATCTCAAATCATCACACTAAAATCAGACTCCAGTTCTGGTGGGTATGGAAACATGGACTGAACTATAATCATTTGAATAACCTTGTGGCCCAGCCTTGAAAACCATTTTGAAATAAATCAGGGATTTTCTTCATTTTTCTGGTGTATGTCAAGCAGGAAGATAAATGAATGCCTAAATACATAATACATGGGGATATAAAGACCTTACATTTTATAGAAGCATAGAACAGTTTAGGTTGGAAAATATCTGTAAGGTCATAGAGTCCAAATGTTAACCCAGTCCTGCCAAGTCAATCACTAAGTGACAGGAAGAGGGACAAATCTGCTGTATGTGACAGAACAGAAAAGGAGTACAGTCACTATGGGATGGTACATGCTAGATAATAAGGGAAAAAAATAATTTGACTACAGCTGAGAAGAGGAGGGGAGAAAATGGAAGGGAAAGAATCAAATGTGAGAATACACAGTTAAAAAATGAGCACTAGACGAACTAAGAGGAGTAATAAATGAGTTAGTGAGGGGAAAAAAAGGAAGAGAAGAAAATACTTTTATATCAAAAGTGGGAATATGCACAGCTACCTGATATAGTCCACAAAAGCAGTAAAACCTTATGAAATGCTAAAGAGTTGGTAAAATGCTGAAATCAGCTACTACCGATCAGCTGTTGCATGAGAGCAGGAGAAGTCTATACATGAGAAGTGGTCATTCATTTTCTACCAGTTATGGGATTTTTCTTCCCCATATCTGACGCTGGTCCCAGGCAAGAACAAAACTTGAAGAGTCATGCTCAGCATCTGATCTGACATTTCATTTCCTACATTCCTAAGGGAAAAAATGAGAAGAATAAAGTGTACCACACTGCTTTTATAAACAACCTTCCATTTTTCCCACAGATAGAAAGGTGAGATTTTGTATCCATTTACATTGTCCCACACATATGTCTACCATTCCTAAACATTGTTTTGTTTTCGTTCAGTATATATAATGCAATGACCTAGAAGCTCCAAGAGAAAAAATACTTTGGGGATACTAAGCAATCTCTTGGCATTTCTGGGGATTGTTTCAGTTTGTAGCTGTGACAATGTATCTGTTAATACTTTCCTTAGTTGGAAAGTCTCTATCTTGGTAATACTGAAAATTACCAAGTTGGGTTTGAAATACATCTCTTCAGTATGTTACATTTTTAAGAGGCACTATTATATTTGTTGAATGTAGTTAAGAAAAATACCTGAATTAGTTGCGTGGCCTCTTATGATATGATATGCTAAAAGCTGATCTTATACACAAGATGTTGGTGCATAGAGCACTTAGATATAAAAAAGTCCTTTTTTTATATATTCCTCTTTTTGGAAGGTTTATTGTTCTTTTCTACTTGGTGATGCTGCTTGTCTTGGATCTTGACATTATTTAATTATTTTTTTAACAATGCTGCTTTTGGATCTATTTTTGTGAGCTTCTGAGTACCTTCACCTCATTTTAACTTCAATAAATATTGAAAAATTTCATTTCAGTTTCTGCAATGGTTAGTTTTAGAGACTTGTAGCACTGAGTAGAATTTTTAGACTATGCTGGAAATCATTGTACAAGTCACTTGTAGAAATATCCCTTCAGTAGGGAAACTATACATGTCTAGAAAAAGGCAGATTTTTCTTCAGGCAGAACTATAATGATGTTGTATCATATTTTTTAACATTCATAATGCTGTAGACTACTCTTAATTCTCATCCCTTTGTTTTTCATTCTGAAAGGGAGAGCTATACTCAGAAAGAGCTCCTGGACTGCTTTAGTGTTGTTTATTTTTCATTTTGGAAGGTAACTTTTTTTATTCTGACAAAACCAGTTCATCTGATATAATAGAACAGTAATTTCTTATATATGTGCTATATTGGTCAGAGATACTCAGCACTATCTTGGCTTCTGCAATCTTTATCTTGGCTTCTGCAATATTTTTGTTATGTTTTGTGTATGTTTTAGTGATTGTATAAGATACAGCAATACTGAGGGCACTGTTATGAATAAGTACAGCCCAGAAAAAACATGTTAGCAGTCATTAACTAATTTTATTTGTTCAAAATTCTGATGTGCTGTTAAGTGAGGGTAAAAGTCCCTGGAACTCCCTTGCCTTTAATTGTGTCTGCAGTGTCTCAAAGAAACAAAAATTGCACCTTCTGAATAGTATCCAGAATAAAAATATAAAAGTATATTTTCAGCAGAGAAAGGACCCAATATTTAAAGCAAACTTATTTCCATTTGCATAAATAATTTCATTGGTACATTTGCAGTACAAGCTAGGCATTTTTTCCACTAAAGTTTCAGAATTTTTATGCAATGTGGAACATGAGAGGTTATCATAGTGTCATTACTGTAACAACAGAATGACTAAGCACAATTATTCTATGAACCAGATCCAAATTTTTTTTGTAAATTTCTAAAATAAAAGAAATCGTAAGAATTAGATTTCATATGTAGTATGTACTTTGTTTGGAGAATACTGGTATAAAAGTAGTTGCTCAGGAATTCTTCATTGTTTCTAAGTGCATCTAAAGGAAAATGCTTTCAAATACATTTTTAAGTTCTTAATATTGAAAATGCTGGCTTTACTAAAACCTGTTAGTGTTTTCACTTGTAAGATCAATATTGTTATGAAGTTTGTAGCTTTCTGATGAATTTTTTGATCTTTTGTCATTGTAAAATCTCTTTGCAATGGTGTTCGCATTTCAGTTTAATAAAAGTTGGTGAATAAAATTCCAAAATTCTCTATTTCGTCATGATATACAACACTTTTACTACATAATGTATAGGAAAAAAAAGGAAGATCCAGGCATTCAAGATACTCTGTAGGGCAGCATCCTGCTGTTCTCCATGGGGAAAGCTACGTGAAGATATTTAACCAATTTTGATACACTGAGCAAATGATACCAGGTCACAACTTTTATGTTTCTGTATGGCTCTTTATGTTGATTTAGACTATGTTTATCATTGAAATTCAGGGATTTGTTTAGCAAAGGTAGAGTTGGATCAAGAAAGGCTGAGGGTTGGGGGAGTCCTAAGGTGTGTAAGCAGTGCCCTGGTTACTAGAGGCTACAAATCTCTGACCCTTTGCACCAATTTTGGACAGTTTTCCTGCCCAGAGGAAAGGCTACCTGTGGTCAGCCTTCTGCCTTAGGAGCAGGCAGGGTCATCAAAAGCACTGTGAAATACCTCTCACTGGCCACTGTGTCTAGTTAAACTGTGTGCCAATTTTCATTCCAGGAAATGTCACCTTGACCCTTAATTCTTAAATATCACAAGGATATGTTGGTTTTGGTTGGGGCAGAGTTAATTTTCTTCCACTGTAGCTGCCACGGGGCTGTGTCTTGGGTTTGTGCTGAACGCAGTGATGATAATAGAGATATTTTTGTTGTTGCTTAGTGGAGTTTATGGAGAGCCAAGGCTTCTTCTGGGTGCATGGGAGGCTGGGAGTAGACACAGCTGGGATAGGTGACCCTAACTGACCAAAGGGATATTCCAGACCATGTGACATCATGCTCAGAGTGAAATACTGAGTAAAGACAGAACATTTGGAGCTATGGCCTTTGTCTTCCCTCCACCATTACACGTGACAAGCCCTGCTCCCCTGGAGACGGCTGGACTGCTGCCTGACCGTGGGACGTGGTGAATTAGTTCCTTTTGCTTTGTTTGCATTTGTGGCTTTTGCTTTTTCTATCAAACTCTCTTCATCTTGGACCAAGGGTTTTCAAGCTTTTACCCTTCCCTTCCTCTCCCCAGTCCCACTGGTGGGTAACTGAGCATGTTACTGCTGCCTGGAGCTTGGCTGATGGCAGGTAATAGGGAAGGAAATACAGCTTCCCACTTCTCCCATCCTTGGAGGAGGTCATGCTACACGTCTTCACTGACAAAACAAAAGCAAAACAAGGTAATAAACTTCATCACTTATCCCTCTCAGCACATCTGTCACTTTTTCCTTATTCACCCAGATGTATTTAACATAACACAATTCACAGAATCACATACTGAGTAAGGTTGGAAGGCACCACATTTGGTCATCTGATCCAAAATCCCTGCTCAAGCAGCATGATCCCAGAGCACACAGCAGAGGACTGCATCCAGAGAGTTCTTGAATATCTTCAGTGAGGGAGACAGAGGGAAATCTCTTCCACTGCACAATCACACACAGAGTAAAGAAATTTTTTTCTTATGAAGAATTCCCTGTGCATCAGTTTCTGCCTGTTGTGTCATGTCCTGCTGCCTGGCAGCAGAACCTGGTCCATCCTTTGCACCAAACAGAGCCTGGTCCCGGCTCTGACCCCTCCCTGCAGACACTGACAGTCAGTGATGGGGTCCCCTCTCAGTTATTCCTTCTTGAGGTTGAACAGGATCGATTCTCTCAGCCTTTCCTCACAATAGAGATGCTCCAGTACCTTCACCACCTTTGCAGCCCTCTGCTGGACCCACTCCAGGAGCTCCATGTGTCTGCTGTGCTCCAGAGACCAGAACTGAGCAGACCCCAGGTGAGAGCTCACTGGAGCTGAGTGGTAGGACAGGATCACCTCCCGTGACCCTCTGGCAGTGGCAGTGCTCTTCCAAAGGTACCCCAGGGTTCCATTGGCCTTCCTGCTCACAAGGGCACTGCTGGCTCATTACAGTTTGTTGTCCACCAGGACCCCCAGATCCCTCTCCACAGAGCTGCTTTCCAGCAGGTCGGGCCCCAGCCTGTGCTGGTACCCAGGGCTGTTCTTCCCCAGACGTAGGACCATGCATTTGCCCTTGTAGAATTTCAAACTGATCTTTCCTGTCCATCTTTCCAGCCTGTTGAGGGCTCTCTGAAGGCCTCACAGTGAAACTGCGTCAGAAGACGACTCGGGACGGGACAGCACAGGGTGACATTAAGGGGACAGCACCTGATGACACCAGAAGAGCAACACGGGATGACACTCGGGGACACATCACGGGATCACATCAGGGGAATGAATGGCATGTAATGACACTGAGGGGACAGCAGGGCATGAAAGCAGGGGCCCAGCAGAGGATGCCAGCAAGGCAGAGCAGGGGATGCCAGCAGGGGCACAGCGCAGTGTGTCCGGCCGGCCGGCAGCACACGTGTCGGGGCGGTGCTGCTGCCCGGCCGGGAGGACATGGCGGGGCGGCTGCGGAGGCTCGGCAGCGGTGAGGGAGCGGCGCGGGGGGCGCGCTCCGGCGGGGTCCTGGCGCCCGCTCGGCGCGAGGCCGGGAGGGGTGGCAGCGCCCTGCCTGTACGGGGAGCTGCGCGCGGTGGGAGCACTGCTCGGTGTAGCTGCAAATCCCCTGGGAAGAGTTCCGAGGGTAGAAATAACTCATGAGTTTTCAGCTACTTTTTTTGAAACTGTACTCTTGTAGATTCTGTATTCATTAGTGCTGTAAGTGGTTGTAAGGGAAGTAACGTTGCACGTAAGTAATTTCAGGAAACTTTGTTCTTCAGTCGTTTACATTTCACAGGTGTTTTAGAAATTGGTTAAAACCTTGGGCTTTTAAAAACAAATATGAACTCTCAGGAGATAGTGTTCTAGATGCAGAAATCGAGTCTTTTGAAATAACTCCTGAGAGAATCACAGATGGGTCAGGCTGGAAGGGCCCACAGCCCTGGGTCATCTGGTCCGGCCACTCTGCGCAGGCACGGCCACCCCAGAGCACACGGCCCAGGATTGTGTCCAGACAGTTCTGTATCTTCTGTGAGCGAGACTCCACAGTCTCTCTGGGCAATCAGGTGTCTCTTTCTGGTACCTGCGGAATTGCGTCTGCAGTTAAATGAACGGCAGGACAGTGTGATGTTCCCAGGATTTTGGAGCAAGGATGGAAGATAGCAGCTGGACCTGTCTGGGCCCTAAGCACAGCTCGTGTCCCCTGAACAGCCTCCCCCAGGGCTGTACCCCTTGCCCCAGAGCCCTGTTTCATCTCTGCTCTGAGCCTTCAGTCCCTGCCTCAGCCGAGCCATGAGCCTTGTCAGCAGTCCAGCCCTGGCTCTGTCTCCTGCATGGACCTTGGACTTCTGTGGTAGCCTTGTGTCCAGCCCTGTCTCTGCTGCAGCTCCTGCCTGGGCTCCCTGGGTGGACCCTGGACCTGAGTCACCTCTGTTTATGCAGGGCATTCTCAGTGAACCCTGCTTTGCCCACTTCGTTCAGGTTTGTTGGGCCTCTGCCTGGCTCCCCAGGAGCACTGCCCATGCTGCAGTCATTCTGGGTGCCTGGCTGTAGAGCATTCACCCACTGTTTCCACATAAGAACTTGTATTAGAAGCAGTTTTTATTTTTAAAACAAAAATTATTCTTCTGTCAAAATAGAAGTCCATGTGAAACTGAAAACTTGAGTTTTAATGGACAAGACATAAATGCCTTTTTTTAAAATTACATCTATTCTGCCTGTTACTTATTTTTCCCCAAAGAAAACTTCTCAGACCAAAAAAAAACCACTCCAAAACTTTCTGTGACTATAGATCATGTGTTCCCTGAACAAGTTTATTGAGCAAATCTTTTAGGTGTGTACTTTGCAAAATGTTTCATAATTCTCTTACTATTTTATAGTTGCCTTTAGGCAGCAGAAATGGAAAAGTTCTGTCTCCACACAAGCAAAAATGCCTCCTTGTGATTTTGTACCTGAAAAATATGAAGTAAGTTGTGCATACTACACTGAATTGAAATAAATCTTCGTCACTGGGTTTGGGTGATAGGTTCATCTGCTAAATATGATTATAAAATTTGCTTCTTTGGGTACATCTCAACTGCTACAGCCAGGATATCAACTGTAGATGTACCTGTGTGACAAATCTGTAATTTGTAAACATTTCAGAAAGAGGTATGTGCAGAACAACAGCCTTATTTCAAAAAGCTGAGTTTCAGAGGTGTGTGGAATAGCCTTCTATGTGCCAGAATCTGTTAAAATCTTAATCCTGTAGATAGCTGTGTGATCTGTGTGCTCCACAACAAATCCATGAGTCTGAATCTTTAGAAGGCATGGATGTATACTGACCCTTTTATTCCACTCAGTCCTATCCGTATGAACGTATGCTGAGGATCCGTGAACAAAATATTGCGCCTTCACTGCGGACATATTACCAGAAGCCGTTGCTGCTGCACCAGGGTTATATGCAGTGGTTGTTTGATCATGAAGGGCGGAGATACCTTGATCTCTTTGCTGGAATTGTCACTGTCAGTGTTGGACACTGTCACCCGTAAGTATGTTGCTTTTTGATTTATGGTACAAAATACAGGAAAAGACACCTATGTTTGTTTTGTGCTTCATTAATCTGCAGCACTGTGAGCCTAAAACCAGAATAGAATTTACTGAACAGTCATGTCTTACAGTTAGTTCAATTTCTGCTACATTTTGAAGAATTCATTAATTTGGTCTACTTGTTCCTCCATCTGGCACACGGTGCAGCATCTGCGTTTGCAGAATCAATAACACAGAGGTATGTGCATGTATGAGTGTGGAGTCTGTGTGGAATTCAATCCCTTTGTCTCTGCCTTGGTACATGCAGGAAGGTAACTATGGCTACCCAGAAGCAGCTGGCTCGCCTGTGGCATACCACCAATATTTACATGTACCCAGCAATCCACGAGTATGCTGAAAAGCTAACTTCTCTTTTTCCAGATCCACTGAAGGTAAATTGATTCTGACAGGAGCAGGGGCTGGTGAAGTGGGTGTCTGTTTATAAGAAGTATTTATAAAATAATTGAGAGCCACAATATCTCTAGAGAGAAAATCTCTATGGGGAATACAGACTGTCAGTTAAAGAGCATGAGGGCCCTCAGGGCCTTTTCTTTAGACCTAGCTGTAGACAAGTATAATATCCCCTATTTCTGATCTGTTTTCTCCCTTCATTTGTCACTGTGAAGAGGCGTTGCTGGCTTAACAATTACTTAAAGGAAACAAAGAAGGTGTTTACTATTCTTGCATGTAGCCGGCCTTAATTTTCTTGATCTCATGAAAATCCACGATGAAAATTGTTTGACAGTATTTTATGTGTAAATGTTTACCAACATTTAAATAAACCACAAAAATGTCGTATTTCATATGCAGTGAAACAATAAGAAAAATAATTTTCGTTTTCAGGTAAATTGTTGATAACATGAAATTGGGTTAGCAGAAGAGTATTAAGCTGTTGCAATCAAAGATGGAAGGAGAGTAAAAAAAAAATTAAAATGTCCTGCTTAGTTTGACGCAACACTTCGATTTCCCTCAATCAGAAATCCATCTTAGGAAAACCTGTAAATTGAAACCCTTTGAGATTTTTCTGTACCCTCCCAGAGCACATCAGTTGGCTGTTTGTTCTCATCTATAGCATAAGGGCAACACTAATTTTATCATGGTGAGGTCACCCTGTGACAGTGCTAGGCTGGAGTTCATCATGTTATTAAGGGTCATGGTCTGATGCCGAAGAAAAAGGAGGTGTTGTTGTGCTGTTCTGATCCCAAGCATTCTCCCACAGGTGGTTTATCTCACCAACAGCGGGTCAGAAGCCAATGACTTAGCCATGTTCATGGCAAGGCTACATACTCGTAACTTCGATATCATCTCTCTCAGGTAATGCCAACAGAGTTTCACAAATCTCCTCTGTGTATGGGATCACTCTCTACATGCCTAAAACAAGAAATAACTGAGAACTCTTTCACCCCAGGTTTGCAGAGGAGAATGCTATAAAATTACTTTATTTGACAAAGAGGAGTAAACCAGGAGCTGAAGTTTTCATACAGCACGTTAGGACTAGTTTGCAATAAAAATGCAACCTGCAATTTTTGCTTGTTTTACCTAGAATGTGATTTGGTGTCTGTGTTCAGGTTGTGCTGTAGCAGACTTTTTCTCATGGCCAGACCAAGAGTGAGCAACAGCTTCATTCTTCCTCCGTTTTCCTTCTGCAGTGCCCCTTTGTGAAGGGTGCAAAGGTACCTCTGGAACAGAGGTGCAGTGAACCTCAGCAGGGAACTGCTCTGCCTGGGAGCTGATTTTTGTTTTGTTTCCTTTGCTGCCTTGTTTGCTATCAGAGCCCTGAACCACAGTTCACTGCACAGGTACACAAACAGCTCTTCTGGCATAATGACAGGGAGCTAGGCTGAACACTAGTACATTGTAAACACCAGTGTAAACAGTTCACTTTACTGTGAAGCCCAGGGGGCTTCAAATATTAGAATAAAAGGCTGTGTTAATGAAGAGCTGTATTTTTCTGTTACTGTCTGCAACAGAACATTGGGTACCTACCTTGCTTGTGTATTCTCACCAAGCAATTTTGATCTGTGTAATAAAACTTAGAGCAAACCACAATCTAGTTTAATGATTGGCATCTGTTGGAGGCAGCAGCTGTTTCCAAGATTCAGAAGACAGAGATGTTTGCTATGTAGGGATCAGGTGCTACACCAGAACTTCATGAAGCATTGTTTGAATTCCTGTTGGTTCCAATGATTATACTCATCTCCTTCCAAATATTTCTTCAAGGTTTTATATTTGAAATTGCAGTCAGAGTCAAAAGGCAGAGCAAAAAATGGCAGTAAGAATCTTCTTAGTTTCAGTGCAACAATGCACATTTTTCCCAATAATTTATAACTCAGAAGCACGCCTTCTCGGAACAGATACTGCTCCAGACATTTCTTGGAAATGAGTGATGTTGATCTGCTTTGTTTGTTTGAACAGAGGAGGATACCATGGAGGCAGCCCTTACACGCTGGGTTTGACATCTCTGACTTCTTATAAGCATGGTGTTGCCAATGGCTTTGGCTGTACAACCGTGAGATTTTTTTAATTTTTTTTTTTTTTTAATAATCTGGGTAACTAACAATTTATTTTAATATTTCAGCAGCTGTTATGTTTTCTGCTCTCAAGTGCTTTATGGTCACTAATCAAAACTACAGTGTAGCAGTTTCTGCTGTGTAAATTCAACAAGTGCCAGAGTCCCCTTTTCTTCTATGTATAGTTCCTTAGGCTAATCTTGAGCTAGGACAGCCATAACACAAGTGATCCATGATTTACAGTTCTTTAGTCATGCTTGATGCTAGCATGGGAGTCTGTGTAAGGAGCAAAATCATATTCTGAACCCCTTTTTCAAGTTTGTTTTGGCAGATCTGTGCAAAGCTGCTTTCAGATGGTCTGGAGCAGATCTTTCACTATAATGAATAGGAATCCTATTTCAGCAAGGCAGGAGGTCTGTTAAGGAGATCCACTGAGGTTAAGTGGCAATATGTTATGTCCCTGTCCTTGAGCAGATTGGAGTAACTTTCTGTCTAGAAGCCACTATTGGTGACTCCAGTAGTTGCAGGTGGCAGCTCAGCCACATTATTAACCATAGGAAGGCTCATTTACAGCAGCTTCCCAGCCTGTCTCAGTGAGTGGCCTGAACTCATGTGGTATTGCATCAGCAGGAAGGATTAGAAAGCTGGAGTTGTCTCTATTAGGTCTGCCTGCCTCACTCTATTTTGCAGATTTTGTTCATACTTCAGATTACCAAAATGCTACCAGCAACTCTTAAAATGCTGGCATTACCTTAAGATAACCAATATCCTGACTAAGAATAAAAAAAGGAATAAAAAAATCGATTGAGTTACTATTGCTGGAACAGTCTAAACTTGTTGGTTCCAAAACTGTCTTGGTTATTTGGTGTTACTCACAAGTGTTCTTCAGACAAGTTCCTTGAACTGTATTTGCCCCTTGCCTCTAACAGCTGTTTTTCTGTTTTGCCATTGGTCATTAGATCAAAAGACCTCTTAGAAAGGTGTCATCAAATCTGTACCTATTTTTCTTATGCTTGACAGACAATGTTACCGGATGTTTTCCGTGGTCCATGGGGAGGCAGCCATTGTAGAGATTCTCCAGTGCAAACTGTTCGAAAATGCAGCTGTACTGAAGGTTGGTCCATGACAAAAATTTGGTTTTCGGATTACAGTACTAGAGGGCTGTGAAAATAGGATATGGTTACATCCTCAAGCAAGGTAGATGTCTAGTTAGGTTTTGCAAGGCTAACCAAAACAAGAACCCATTTTGCAGAGAATCTCAGGACCCTGCATTTCAATGGGAAAAATCTGGGACAGATGACACCACATTCTCAGATTCCTTCTTGAAATCCCAGTGTTTGTTTCCAGTAATTGTCATGATCAGCTCTGGAAGCTGTGGAACTCACTTCAGCACATCTGGAAGAGCAGAAGTGTTAATGGTGTTTTTTCTGTTTCTGAAGTTCTTACAGTTTCCAGCTTTTATATTTGGTATATGGCAAATAGTAAGGACAATCTGCAGGCAGCAGTAGGCAGAGGTCTTACATGGGGCAAAATGTTCCATACGCAACACACTGTGAAGTCTCCTCTACTGCTCTGCAGCTAACAACAATTCCAGTCAGTTTTTCTACTGTTTCAACTAGCAGTTTTTATTATTTTAATTCATATCCACATGTAACAGAATGTTTTGTTTTTAACTTTGCAATCCCTAGTAAATGACACCATTAGCCTTACTAATTGCTCTATTCTTTATTTAAGCACAGAATGTATTCTTCAGAGTCGTCCTACCTGGAGTTTGGTTTAAGAGAAGAGACTCTTTACATACGGTTTAAGAGAAGAGACTCTCTCCTTTAATGTTTAGCTTTCTACTGTTGATTTGAGAGGTGATATTTACCACACAGTCATATAAGTTGTTGCTTAGATGCATAGTTTCATGTTTTGAAGCTAGTTTTGTGTCATATTGAGTAAATTTCCTTCAAACTGTTTCCCTTTTAAACAGGTGCATGTCTTGCAAAAGACCAGTACATTGAACAGTTCAAAGATACTCTGAGTACCTCAGTGCCCAACACAGTAGCTGGATTTATTGCTGAACCAATTCAAGTAGGTAGTTTGTCATTTCTCAGTTGTGAGAGCAGTAGTGTGAAATACTCAAATCTGATATTCTTTAGCTACAATCTGAACATAGATGTCTTCTAGTTTTTACTATGATTTTTTAATGCTTTAAGAAGTTTAAATGTTTGAAAGATTGGATGCACTGCCTTTAAATTTCAGCTTTTGTCACTGACTTCAATTTTTCTTGTGAAATTAAACAGAGAATCATGATTAAGCATACACATTTTTTTCTGCATTTAAATAGTGAGTGTGATGCATGCTATGGTTTGGTTTCTATTATCTCCTTTCAATTTTCATTACTATTTCTGTAAACTTTTAACTCAACCTCTCTTCTCCCTCTTTTAGTCATGTTGTCCTCTGTATTTTTAACAGCTGTCCAGCAACTGATGGCCACAGGATCCATTCTCCTAATGTTTCACCCTATGTTCACAATTACTTTATATGTGGTTCTTCAACAGGAAAAATTGAGAACTTATCCTGGGCAAGAGAAGCAATGTGAGAACTGTGACTACAAGGGAAAACTGGAGCGGTTCTCGTGTTCTGTTGTTTTCTAAGCACTTACGTACTTGAGTCTAAGAAACTGTTATGGTCCAGGTGTAGGGTACAATTGAATTTCCAATGCAAATCCAAACTGTCAGGGTGAAAAGGCGTTGAGGAGGCAATGTTCTAAGCAAATTAACCAAAGGAATATGAATTCTCTGGTCAACTTCATCAGTTTCTGGGTTTTGCTGTGTGTAGATTTTCACTGTCCTTGTTTCAGCAATTTATGGCTAATTGACTTGGTCCTGCAATGATCATGGCCTCACAAACATTCATGCCAGCACAACTAATGGAACAGCAGGTAGCACTGTGGAATGGGAATGCGTGACCTGAGCAGGAGCTTTTTCAAGTGGTTTCATTGCTGGAGCCAGAAGCTTGAAACAGCAGTCCTGCTGTTACCTGGGGGCTGCTGGGTTTTTTTTCTCAAGTAGAACTCCTGTTACCTTGTTTGTTCCTGAAAATACTGTGTTTCTCTCTTGGCAGGGTGTTAATGGAGCTGTTCAGTACCCAAGAAATTTCTTAAAGGAAGCTTATCAGCTTATACGGGAAAGAGGGGGTCTTTGCATTTCAGATGAAGTGAGTCAGATTTTTTTTCGTGCCTCTGAAAAGTATCATAAAAGAATCCAAGTGAAGCCTGGAAATAATTGAAGTGAAATGTGCTAAGTGTGACAACTTCACAGCTTAAGTTTAACCTCCTTAAACAGTGAAACTGCATCTTTCCAAGCATAGGAACCTCCCAGTTTTTACTGCCTCTATTGTCATTTTAGGCAAAGGTAATATTTGTAGCAGACTTCAGTTCTTACCTTCTGGGAGCAGTAAATTTGCACAAATATGCAACAAATGCTACTTGTGATGGAAGATTTGTTGAAATAACCCTTCCTTTTATGAGTATTATTGGCAAACATAGAATACGGAAGAGAGTTGATTGCTATACTGCTGCAAATACGTTTTAGGAGTAGAATTTTCTTAGCTAAAACAATATTAAAATAGTATCAAACACTTCAAATGCTTTTACATTTCCTCTCCACTTTGAAATGGAAGCTGCATCTTATTTGTGCATATCACCAGGCCTAAGACATGATGACATGAAAGAAAAGCCCAATTACAATAAATAGAATTTTGTGTAGAACCATCAGAATAAGGGTCCTAAAACAAGTTGACTGCAGATGCAGTTGCTGTTTAATGCATATCAATAAGGATAGAAAGACAAAAAAAAAACAACCCTATATTGTAAAGTGTGAGAAAGTGATGAATGTTTCTCTGAATTTTTCCTTTGAAAGGTACAGACAGGATTTGGACGGACAGGCAGCCATTTCTGGGGATTTCAAACACATGGTGTAGTCCCTGACATCGTTACTTTGGCAAAAGGAATTGGTAATGGCTTCCCAATGGCAGCTGTTGTTACAACAAAAGGTATAAGTGTTCTGTTCCACTATGATGTAAAACAGAGTAATTGCAAAATATACAAAATAATTACTTGCAGAGAGATGTGTGTTTAAAAAGCTAAATATTACTTATAAACTTTATCTCAATCCATCTTTTGACAAGTGAATTAGATCCTCAATGCTTCACTTGTTTCACTACCTATTGTGCTGTATCAGTACAGAGCTATTTAAATGCGTTTAATTGTATAACTGAAGCAGGAATGAACTTGAGCGGTTTCTAAGACTGGTAAAAGAGCCTGGAAATCTTCACTGAATTCACTGTTTTACTGATAAATATACTGTGAGTAAATAGGGCAGGATGTTACCCAGCTCCTTGACTCCTATAAATAACTGACTCAATCTAATGAGGAAAATCTGTAGATGGCAGGTGAGAACATATGTAGGCACTATAGTTTTTGGAAACACTCATGTTTTGCACAGACTGCTTTCCGGAAATCTTACTATGTTGTCTCTTGTAGAATGAGAGCTGAACTACAGCAAATGTAATTGTTGTTACAGTAGCAAATGTTTAAAGCAATTAAGTACAGTTACCAAACAAGGCAGACAAGGCCACCAAGATGATCAGAGGGGCAGAGCACCTCTCCTGAAACGAAAGGCTGAGAGAATTGGGATTGTTCAGCCTGGAGAAGGCTTTGGGGTGACCTATTGTGGCCTTCCAGTGTAAGAAAAATTGAGAGGGATTTTTAGATTTTTGAGAGCGTGGAGTAACAGGACAAGGAGAAATGGTTCTAAAATGAAAGAGATTTTAGGTTTAGGTTTAGGTTTAGGTTTAGGTTTAGGTTTAGGTTTAGGTTTAGGTTTAGGTTTAGGTTAGATATAAGGAAAAAATCTTTACTTTGAAAGTGATGAGGCACTGGCACAGGTTGCCCATAGAATCTGGGGATGCCCCATCCCTGGCCGTGCTCAAGGCCAGGTTGGATGGGGCTCTGAGCAGCCTGATGTGGTGGAAGGTGTCCCTGCCCATGGCAGAGGGGTTGGAACTGGATGATCTTTAAGGCCCCTTCCAACCCAAACCATTCTGGGATTCTATCATTCTGTGATTCTATGAACTGAAGGAATAACCAGTGTTTTTCTTTTCCTTTTAGAGATTGCAAGTTCCTTGGCTCAAAATCTTCACTTTAATACATTTGGAGGAAACCCTTTGGCCTGTGTAGTTGGAGCTGCAGTTCTTGATGTAGGGAGAACAGTACATAATTTTGTCTATACCACAAGTTCTTCATATCAAAAGATGAAAATTGCATGTATAAATTTCTATGTGGGCAATTTTTTTAAAATAACTAAGTGCATAACACAGGAAAAAATCCTGATAAGCTTAATTACAAACATTTTCAGATCTCTAGAAAGAGTAGGAGCCCTATAATTATGACTTTAGAATCATCTTTATCTCCCTTGGATTCTTTATTTTGTTATTAAAATTGTAGGAGAGCACTTTCTCAAAAGCCTTAGCTAATTCTTTCATAGCACTACACAAATTCATAGCTAAAACAAATCTATTTTCTGGCACACATGCTTAGCAAAATTCTCTTAACATCTTTTACTTTATGCTTGAAAAAAACTTAATGACCATATAGTTACCAATACCTAAGGTCAGAAAGCCTTTTGGAAAAAAAAATACTTCATGAAAAAGAAAATACAAAAATATGCAACATATTTCACTTATTATCCAGTAGAAAATCAGTCAGTGGGTAGTAGGTCATGATTTAATTTGTCTTGATTATGCACAGAACATTCATTCTTGAAGCTCACTTCATTACAGAAGACACTGTTTCTACTCATGTTACTTTCCTGAGTGATGTGGGGCATTTAAATTATTAATAAATGGATGATTGTGTACAGAACCCATGTTTTGGGTTTTTCGACTATGAAATAACTTGGGGCTTGGCTCTGAATAATTCCAAGGAGATTGTTAGAGTCAGGAAGAATGAAATGGAGTTGAAAGGAGAAGAAAAAGAAAAAGAAGTAGAAACAAGCACTTCATTTTCTGTAATTATTTTTTAAATGTAATTTTTCTAAATGCAGATGTTAAGTTCATCTAGTAAGAACTCTGATTAAGGAGGACAGTGTAAAGAATGAAGAAAAGATTGTTATTAAAAAACATGTTGCTAAATGTAATATAGTACTCAAGCTGTTCCCTGACTAGTACACACAGTTACGCCTTGTCAAATTATATCCTTCTCATGATACTGAAAAAAATTAAAATATTCTGTTAAGATTTTGAAAATAATCCTTCTGGTTAGGTATTTTCCAGTTACTAGTACATGTGAGCAGGAATTACTAGATTAAATGGAAGAAATAAGAAAAATGTGAAAAGTGCCACAGAAACATCAAAGTATTATGTGCAATTGTATTCTGATGCTGTTAAGAGGATTTTAAGAGAAGGAAAATGTGAGCACTGAGGTAGTGAAGGAATATAGCAAGAAAGTGAGATATAGTGTCAAGTTCAATGGGGATTAGCAGAATGTGTTGAAAGCTTTTCCTGCAACACTGTCATGGTACTTTATTTTAACCAGGCTATTGAAGAAGATGGTCTGCAAAAAAACAGTGAGGATGTGGGAACATACATGCTGCTTGAGTTGGCTAAACTACGTGATAAATTTGAGATTGTTGGAGATGTCCGTGGCAAGGGACTTATGATTGGAGTAGAAATGGTGACAGATAAGGTTAGTGACTTCTTCACTCCTTTCAATTTACAGTGCCATTGAAAGTTTTATCACATTTTATTTCAGCTGAAATAACAGAAATATTTCCTGTTAAAAAGCAGACAGTGAAGTGGAAAAACATGGCTCTGGCTAAAAATGAGCCAGAACGTTCCATCATTCAGCTATTTCACAAGCTTTGAGTAAACAGTGACATGCACCTTGACTGCACAGACTCATGAGACAGAACTAATTTAGAATATCTAAGTGAAGTTTAGTATTTCCTTTCCTTAGGACAGTCGATGCCCTCTTCCAGCTGAAGAAATCAGTCAGATCTGGGAGGACTGTAAGGACATGGGGGTTCTGATCGGCAGAGGAGGGCTCTACAGCCAGGTACTGAACCTCTGGTTATAAGTAAAGCTTATTTTTTATCCTTGTGGACTACATCCCCGATTCCCTCAAGTTAAATTAATTTAGTTTAGTAAATAAACTAGAAAATGTATACTCTTAGGAGCTATTTCTGTTTAATGTTGCTTATTTTAAAACTGGGCAAGAACTATTTGATTCTTTTCAAATATTCTGAACAAGGTCAAAGCTTGGAGTTTTTCTTTACAGGGACAAATTCTAGAAAACCAAGGTACTACAGTCTATGCAATTTAGAAGAACTCAGCAATACCCAGGACCAAGTCTTTCTTTGTAGTGATGTATCAGTACAAAACTAGTAATTCTTTGAGTGTGGGGAGCTGATGATGTTCTAATTCTATGGGATCTAAAGAAAAAAAAAGGTGTTGACAGCAAGTTACCAAGTTTAGCAACAGCACAAAACAGAGAATTGGATGTGAAGACCATCAGCCCACACCAGCGGAGGATGTACTCCATGCTGTGGCCAGCACATGCAGAGAATTGCTTCAGGGCCACTCCAGTCAGTGAAGCCCTCTGACACAGAGGAGGCAGCTTCTGTGGGAGATAGATGGAGGGTACCTAAAATAAATCAGACATCATTGTGTCTGCCACCTCATCAGTTCTTCCCTAGTCACAGACCAGGAGGCAGGTAACAAGCTGAAGCTCAATGCAGCAAAATCTCATTCTGTCTGATAAGAGGGCTGTTTATCTGTGAGTGTTTGCTTCAGCGGGGGCTGTGGGTGGGAAAGCCCATTATTCCACTCTTCCTGTATTAAGTCCTGTGACGTGATGCCATAAAAATCTGAGATTTAAGATTCTTATGGAAGGTAAATACTCTTGAAAACATAGATCAAACGTTCAGATTTAAGAGCCTGTATTCTTTTCAAGTGTAGCTGTACATATAAACCTTCCTGATCGGGATTTCCAGTTATATCACCCTAACTACAAGGTAGTATTTAGTGATTCATTCATAATGCATTCTCTTAAAAGCCTTTAAAAACAGCCTATAATAAAACAGCAAATGGGCTGACACAATACAAGAGCCTGCCACTCCTAGCAGATTTTCCCTATGGTAGAGCTGCAAGAAAGGAAAATACATCTATCTCTGTTCTTTCTCTGTACAAATCCATCTGAGATTTTACTCTGTCTGCAGTAACAGAGCTGCAGACATGACCTACTCTACTTAGGTCTTTTGTGGAGGCAGTTAGGTTATCAAGAGGGGGTCATGAGTCAGATGTAATTCAGTGCAGTCAAGTTCAAAATTGCTCCACTTCAGAGTGCATTTATCATAAGCCTCAGTGCCTGTACTGTTCTCCTTTTTTCCTCACTTTTTTGGGGCGGTAGTGCTGACCCAGATAGGCTGCTTGAAACCATATTCTTTCCAAATTCGAGCATTTATTTTTCTTTTTGTTCTCTCTCCTCAGACATTCAGAATTAAGCCTCCCATGTGCATTACTAAGAGGGACGTTGACTTCGCTGTGGAAGTATTTTGTACTGCTTTACAGAAACACGGGGAAAGAGCAGCTGCAAAATAGACTTGTTTCCTTACGTGAGAGGCACACACAATCCCTGTGACCCAGACTGGGCACTAATCTACCCTGGAGAATAAGATGATAGTGTGATGATTACATGATTATTCAGTATCATAAGAGCACCTGACAGATACAGTTTTTAACAAGGGACATGGTGTAATCTGTTTTGTAAATGTACATTTCAGTTCTACAGTGCTGATTTGTATTAAGTGCACACCTATTTTGGCATTATCAGAAAAACCCTGACTGGATTAACAGGGTGTCAAATGGAGAGGCAGGTATGTGTTCCTCTTTCCACTGTGAAAGTCGTATCGAAATCAGTAATTTTTAGTGTCAGGAAGAGTTGAGGAAGAAATTTCAGAATTAAAACTGTTTACCCTGCCTACAAGGGTAACTAGAGTATTACATAAAGTATGCAGGCAGTTGAGATGTTTCTAATTACATTAATTATTTTTATCATGGGGATAAGAAATCCAGTCATCACCCTCTTCAAAATACAGTTCTCTTTTCCTCCTGCTGCTTTTGGGATTGCTCAGCACATCCATTAATCATTTTGTAAAGGTGCAAACTCTGAAAGGTGGAATAAGATGTTCTTACTTACATGATCACTTTTTAATGTGTAAGGTCATTACTTCCTTCAGTTTCCAATAAAAAAACCCCAATGTTGTGGACAGTCAGCAAGAACTCTATAGTTATCATTTTACTTTTATTCCAATTTTAATATTTGAAAAATTCCTTGACGCAATTAAGTACCATGTCAGGTTGGGGAGAGTATTCTGCCAGAACTTTGGAGGAACTTTGGTAACAGATCATCAGTACCTCTCCAAATCTTACTCCATGGGTCCTAAACATATACAGCCTTTGCTGAGCACTGCCTTCTCCAACTCCATTTTTAACTCCTGTGTAAAACCCAGTTCCACTCCAAAATCAGGTGTTTGTTATCCCTTTTTTTTTTTTTTTCTACTCGAGATCAGGCAGATTATACTTTTTAACAGAATGCAGTCTCTTTCCTTAGAAATCAGAAGAAATTAATTCATGTCACTCATTTATTTCTCCCTAACTTATTCCAGCAAGGCTGTTCCACTAGAATTTTTTCCCCTATCATCTGTCATGGAGGTAGACATACAAAACAAATAGGAATTATGAAAACTGATTAAACAGCTTTGTCATTTAACTCCTTCCCTTCTGTCTGCTGCTTAATGTAATTAAGTAATTTGAGGATGGTAGAAGAAAAGCCTATGTCATGGCAGTGCTTCATATTTAATAAACAATCAAAGAATCAAAGAATATTCTGAGTTGGGATCAAGGATCCCAACACAGGATCATCAAGCCCAGCTCTTAAGTGAGTGTCCCACAGGACGAATCAAACCCATGACCTGGGTGTTGTTAGCACCATGTTCTCAGCAACTGAGCATTGGTTCTGCTATTGGCTACACTCACCCTGAGCTGAGCCCTCTCAAAACAAAAGCAACAACACACATGTCAAAATAATTTATTATTTCCTCTGTGTGGGTATTTTATCCATGCAGGTTTCTACAGAATCACAGGGTGAGTAGCTTTGAGTTACTATTTCCCCACCGACAGTGTGAAAGCTGCTGCTGGGTAAGGGGCTTTTAGACAATGTGGCTTGGTGGAAGGAGTCACCTGTGCCAGGACACCACACCATTCTGTGATTAAAAGGCTGTTAAAAACAGAAGAAAGCACAGAGTCCTCCACAAAACAGTATTCCTTTTGTGCATCTTCATTTTTTTCCTACATTGGTACTTGCCTTCTTTGTTTAACTCCAGACACAGGCAATGTGCATATTTCAGTTCTGTGAGAGTGTTAATGGACAATTCTGAAGACTGTCACTATAGCAAAGTTCTATCTGTTTTTACGTTTCTCTTTTTTGTTTTTTGCATTCACAGCTCCATTTACAGTCGGTGTTGCTGTTGCTCTTGCATGTCCTGTGGCTTTCAGGTGTTCAAACAGTTTATTTCGGGATGGAAAAGTACAATTGCAGGCTACACAGTGGATGGGAACTTCACTCTACAATGAGAAAAAAAAACCAGAATGCTTCACATTCATATTGAATATGCCATCAGTGCAATACATCTATTTCTTGCACACTCCTTGGCAATGAAGCAGGAATAAGCTGTTTGTTTCTATCATCAATATTCCATTACTCATTAACAATTAAACACATACTTTAAAAGAATAATCACAATTTCATGAAATTTCAAAGTGCTTTAACTAAAATCAAGACTGAAAGCCTTGCAAATCTAATTCAAAGTAAAGAATAGTTTTGATCTCATCTGACCATACAGACAATACTTTGGGCTCTGAGATGCAGTGAATTTAGTATGTCCTAGCTGTAGTTATGACAAAGTTTTGCTTTCCGGCAAACATCAATATTGAGAAAGATGCAAATAGTACTGCCTGTCACCTGCTGGGTGACAACAGCTCTGTCCCCGGCTGTTTACTTTATTTGAACTGCCTTGCACACAGAACTTTACCAACTCTCCTAGAAATGAAGCTGAGTCTTCTAAGCTTCTAATGAAGCTTAGTGTTCTCTGTGAGGACAAGAGCTTAAGTTTCAGTTCTATTAAAATCACAGGGGAAAATTGGTGGACTGGAGGTGACCAAAAAACAGCCTCCTTTGTAGTTTTATGACCCCCGCTTTTTAGCCCTCCTATAAGGACAGGGTGAGAGAGATGAAGAGAACGCTCCAGAAAGAACTCATTGCAGCCTTCTACTGCATTAAGGGGGCTTACATAAAGGAGGGAGAGTGACTTTTTATACAGGCAGAGTGACAGGACAATGGGCAAGGGTCTTAAATTGACAGAGGACAGATCTAGATTACACATTAGGAAGAAATTCTTTACTGTAAGGGTGACAAGGCATTGGCCCAGAGAAGTTGTGGATACCTCACCCCTAGGATGTGTCCAAGGCCAGATTGGGACAGCACATTGAGCAATGTGGTCTACTGGAACTAGATGATGTTTAAGGTCCCTCCCAACCTATGATTCTATTATAAATAGCGTAAGTAATTTGACATACCATTGTTGAGCTCTCTGAAGATGCCTTAGCAGACTTTTTTGCTTCCTTGGCTTTTTTCCCTTTAGGCTTAGTGCTGCTAACAGACAAAGAGGAACCAAGATAAGTGCACAGGAACATTCAACATTTACAAGCTTCTGATGTTTTTCAGTTTTTGATGTCTCTGCTGCTTTTGCCTGTTCTTGCTTCATGCAACAAAATGTGTGTCCAGAAAAAAAAAAATTTAGACCATCAATTGTTACTCTCAAAATGTTGAATTAGCTCCTGGGAATTGATATGGCAGCAATCTGCAGTCAAATACCACTTTCAGAGAAGTTCCTACACTCTTTGTTTAGTTTTGTATTTATTCAGACCAGTTTTGGTGGGCAGCTCCCACATTTGAGAGTAGATCTATCCTTGTTTGACAGTATCAAGCACGACACAGAATGACAGCGACTGCAATGTTGCAACCCAACACACCTTTTTGCTTCACTTTTTGTTTCATTCCCTTGGCTGACATCATCTGAAATGCCCGTGTCCTCTGACACAGCACATCTTTGGCCATCATTTACCAACTCCTCTGTTGAGCCACTGTCCTTCTCCATGCTGGGCACTTCCTTTTGTTCACCTGTTTCTTCATCAGCACTTTGATCAAAAGAGTCCTCATAACTCTGCTGAAACAAAAGAAATCCAAGTTAAATAGTTTCAGTTCATTAGTGACTATGTTTATAGTATTATACTCATTTACCTCAAATATGGGTGGGTTGGGAGGAGAGAAAGCCATGGACCCTCTTAATTTTATTGTGTGTTTTCAGTGAGATTGTAACATGTAAAACCTTAGTTCTCCTGTTTTGAAAGATGAGGCCACCTGTGGTGAAGGGAAGAAACACCAATAAAACAGCCCTTGAAACTACAGAAGAGGAGAATGAAGAATGTAGCTTTTAACTACACAGAGGGTTCATCCTGTTCTGACTACCATTTCTTATTTCACAGATAGTGGCTTGGCTTTTAACTTTTGCAAAAGGTTATTTAGACTAAAGTTTTCTGTGCCAGACAACTGCCATTAGGATACTCAAGCCAACATAACTGAGCTGACTGAAATTAGATAGACACACTGTATTTTCCTTCCCTAGCAGATACTGGCAGCCTTTTCCATGTACCAGATTAGCCTCGATATATGCAGTTTGGCAAAATATCAACTCCCTGTCTGAAGCTGAACAGCAAAGCTCCCAAAAGCACAATATTTGATCTAATACCACATTAATGCAACTCCTACCACCTCTAGTGCACAGTCTCAGCTACCTGAGAAAAACTTGGTTAATCCTAATTTCAGAAAAACAAAGTAAAACCCACAGAGATTCCCTGTACTCCACAATGCTTGGCAGAGAATGGAAGTCAGGATTTCGCAGCACAAGATTCCAGCTTGTGCAACGCAACAGTGGCACCTACTGTCCAGGCTGTAGCAAACTGATGGAACAGAGCGACAGTGACAATGTGCCACCTCTGCAGTGAGAATGGACTTTCTATTCCTCAAACAGAGGAGGAAAGAGTTAACTGAAGCCTCATGGCCTGCATAGAAATATGAAGGTCAAGCCAATACTCGGACTAAGCAACTGGACCAGCCAATGTGAAGCCAGGAAAATTCAGCTGCTTGAAAGTCTCAGAAAAGTTTCTTAGCAAGAACAGATAATGATGGGAGTGAGAGAGGGCAGAAAAAATGAAACGAGAATAGGAAATTAGAGGGAAAAGCATGGAAGATACAGGACCTGGTATAGACAGCTCACTGGAACAAGGCTAACACTCAGGAGCTTTCCAGTGAGCTAATCCTGAAAAGGATTAGGTTTGAGGAAGGCAGACAGAGGAGTGTGCTGCCACTCCTGCCACTCAAGCCTGCAACAGCTTGCACTTGGTGAATTTCACCTGTTGCTGTCAGCACAGATCTGTGATATCACATACATACTCAGATCCTGGAGTACAACAGATTGGTGTTACTTTTGTTTGCAGTTCAAGAGAAAGGTGGAATGGATGTGTTCATTCCAACATCTACAGCAGGAAACCAATACTGTGGCAGTCTTTCTGACCCCCTCTAAATCAGAGATTAAAAAACAACACATTATACCAACTCCTGCAACTAAAGCCAGAAGTGGCCACCAAACTGAGCTCTTACTGCATCAAGGCTACTACTGGTCTTCCTGATCAATTCCTTGCATTCTCCCTATCTGCCTGTTTCCATCTGTTTTTCCTATACTTCAGACTACAGCTTTTTTAGAGTCAGCACCACATATTAGCATCTGCACTAACAGAACAAAGTGAGGTCTATGATGTCATTATCATAAAATATAGTAAGTCTAATAAAAGTTATTCTGGTAGCAAAGAATTAAAAGTATTTTAAAATAGTCTTCAAATTCTGTGGAATTTCAGGTTCTCCTATTTTGCAGGACAGAAAAATAATTTGTCAGGAAACAAAACTGGGTTGTAAAGTCGCCAGAGTATCCTTATGACTACATACCTTCACTGTTTTCTGTTTCTTCCTTTGTTTCTTTGAGAGTCTGTAAAGACAATTTAAAAATTACCCTTTTTTTTACAAAAAACCCCCCAAAATTAGTAGGATTTCTAAAAAGGTATCAAGCTATACCTTTCCTTTATCCTCTTAACATGATATTGGGTAGCCACAAAACAAAGTTACTCATGCCAGAAATTAAAACAGTAGGTCTTCCAAACTACTGAGTGCATTTAGTAAAACATTTATTCTGCTCAGACTGAACTCAAAAATACTAGTGAGATAGTTGGGACTATACTCAGCTGTTTAAAAAATGAAGCTGTGTAACAACTCTGATTTTGAGAACATTTTCCATTTATGCCAGGAGTCAACTGACAGTAAGTATCAAATCAATAAACACTGGCTCTGTGGAAGGCCCTCTGCTTGAAAAATAACAAACCCTCCTTTTCCTTAAATATAACTTTAAGCAGTAGAGAAAACACAAGTCTGTTGTTCTATGGCATTCAAATGCACTCATGCAAATGCATGTGCTTTACTGGAATTCTGATGCTAAGAAGTATTTCAAATTGCACAATACTGAGAGCAATGCAGTGGCAAATCATCAGGAGCTCCCTCTGAAGGCCACTAAGACTTAGCAAATCATGATAAAATTAAAAACAATTTGAAGTACTTCTGTTTGGGTATGTCTTCTGTTTCTTCCTCCTCTTTGGTCTGTATTCCATCTGCATCATCCAAAGACACAGGAAATTTCTCTTCCTCCTCTTCCAACTGCTGCCGTAACAGTGACACCATCTCTCGATGCTTCTTTGATTTTTCATGATTCTTCATGCTGTGAAGACCAGATTGTTACTGCAGATTGCTCTGAGCAAACATTGTTCTATTTACACATAAATTAATAACAGGCCCATTATCCAGCACTACTATGTATGGAAATTTCTGCACTGACAGTGTCTCTACTGGAAAGATGACACTGACCATTATATGAAGTTAAAATTCTTTAAAATGCAGTCTAAACTACTTAAAACCCAACAGCTCCACCACCAAATCCCCAACCACAAGTACTTACGCTTTCTCAGTTTTTAACAATTTGTCACAAGCAGGGCAGTACAGACCATCTACAAATTCAGCTTCTTCAGTTTCGTCATCCAATTTGTCTGAAGAGATCAGCAGGGATCAGAGAGACAAAGTCAGATGAGCAATTTTTGAACAAGCTGCTCTTTAAGCCCCAGAAAACAGTCACAGCACTGACATTCAATTTCTCTAGTACTACTACTAACATTCAGACACCTCAAGATCACCTCACCAAAGCAGACATTGGTATAAATTAATCGCTGAAGCTTTTTCAAAGGAAAAAACCAGAGGGACAGATTGTAGCTCAGCACCCTCAGAGGGAGGCGGTGAATTGCATTACAGACAGAACTGTGAATCTGAGGCTGAAAGTGAGCCACACTCATACTGCAGTGAATCAATACAGATCACCTCCCCACAAATCATACCTTCAATGCCTTTTGTATCCTGTTCTTCTAATTCATCTTCACCACCTGATCCATCTCCAAATTCCTTTTCATATTGTGCCTCCATCTCTTGCAGCTCTCTCTCCAGATCTGACATAGTTATCCAGCTCTGTTCTTTGTACTGCTCAGCAAGCCTGCAAGCAGAATAATACAGCAACTTCTACAATGTGTCCCTAAGATGGGAACTACAGGACAGTGTTACTTGAAGATAACTGTTCTTGGGCATCTCAGGAGGAAAGTAGTGAACCAACCTGATTGATGGAGCAAACAATTGGAAATCTGAGCAATCTGAGTTAACTTGTGATGTCAATGGGCACCTCTACACTGCAAGCAGAGATATTAACGTAGGTGGACAGAATATGCTGTGCAGCAGTCAATATCAAGCTGACAGCAAGGAAGTTAGCTCAATCCTACTCTAAGATCCAAACTCACAAAAAAAACCAGGACAATAAAATCCACAAGCACATTACTCCTTGACTGTGTGCTATGGGAATATATGAGCTTGGTTTTCCCAATCTAAGTGTGCCTTGAGTTATCAAATACGGCATCACAGGAGAGCTGAATTTTGCTCCAGCTGGCTTCTGGTCTCAGAATTATCAAGCCACTTGTGACCAAATGTGACCTACCTTACTGTCCCTAAAGGGAGAAAGTATATACGCATATATAGAAAACCAGTACATAATATACTCCTTATATGTTATAACCTAATTTTAATCAATGTGCCATTACTTTGCAAATGCACTCTTAATAAGAATTTAAGCTCCTCCCTCATACATGCAGGCAAACAGTTCTTCCAGTTGAAAAAACGAATTGTGGTTATAGTCAGGAGACCACCTCTTCCTATTTTGGCAAAAAAAACGTGAAACACTGCATTTAGTCCAAGGAAAGGGTCCTTTCCAAAGAGTTAAAATGAAAGACAAAGCTAAGCTCATTTTGCCCTGCTTTTTAGAAGGTACAGCTCCAAGGTAGATGAAGACTATCTACGTCCAGGTTGTTACAGTCCAGTTCTCCCTTATTCTAAAACTTACATGCTTTTTTGCTTTTTTCTTTAAAGGAACAAAGATTAAATTTAATCTATTAAATTTTATTTTCCCAACTAAGTAAAAGCAGAGTGGGCTCTGTGCTTTACAGCCAGTTACCCACAGCACCCAGATAACCATTCCCCAGTTATGCAAAAGTCAGTACAATGCAGAAACCAGAGTTTTAAAAAGGTCAGACTTGAGACCAAAATTAATACCTAATATTTTCAAGGAAGTTTAAAAGAGCAAGTGGAGCTATTATTAAAATCTATGTCTATATTGTATCCTCATGGATAGTTTCTCCAAGTTAACAAAAATAAAGATTTGTTCCACATATACATACTTGGCTTGTTTTAGCTTCTGCTGCCTCCGAAATTCCTCTGCTTTCCTAGTTTTTTCTGCATTTTGTTCCTCTACAAGTTTTCTGTGAGCCTGTACTCTTTTATCCCTTTTACGAATAAAAGCTACTAGCTGACGGATCAGTTCATTCCTCTCTTTCCTTGCTTTCTCTCTCGTTTTCTTGTTCTCTTTTTCCATAGCTCGTTTCTCCCAGCGGTTTGAGGCTTGTCGTGTGTCATACTCCTCTTTCCAAGCAAAGTTTTTCTGAGTACAGAAACTCTGCCAATATGCATAGAAAGGGTGGACTACCTGAAAGAAAAAATAAAACTAAGTCACTTGTTAAGTAGGGACAGAAAAAACCAAGACAAATAATTCAGGGCTTTTGTAACAGTTTTTTCCTAAACTTCTATATAGGCCATAGTTTTGCCTCAGAGCAATGAAGATTTAGAGAAACTTCAAACACAGTCATCCAAGTTTGAAAGCATGTCAATTCAACATTGTCTAAACTATCCCCCTGCAGGATTGGATCATGCTGACACTAGTGTCCAGTTACTTAGTTGTGCTGTATTTCTCCTGCCAAACTGAACAGACATGCTGCCTGCAAGCTGGTACTTGCCCACACTAAACCACACCAGAGGTCAGCCATACATTTGCAGAGCACTAAAAAAAGAAGCAAAAAAATTACATAACACTATTTCTTCCCTGTACATTCTCTCTGCTTCCTGAACAAGAGAGAAATGAATAGCCCTTGATGATACAACAGCAAGGAGCCATGACTTGCACATTACTTGCAAAGTAATGGTTGAACTCCATTGCCTGCAGTTCAGTTTTACACTTGCCCTTATCGTATAGTCACTATGGGAATATCCAGTTTAACAAGCATATTCCTGCTTTGTTAGCAAGCTACATGACTGTAGGTTAAAATCATGTCCCCTTGCTTCCACATTAAAAGAAAAAGTAAGTGACTGCTATTTATTCTCCTCTCTTTTACTATTCATGGGTAAATCCTGACTAACAGGATTCATAATTACTTGGCATCATAATTACTTTGGGTTTGTTCTTTATTTCTCTCCAAATAATTAGTCCTTCTGCATTTTGTATATTCAGCAATCAAGATATGCCTAATCTCCCTTCTTAAACTACTTGCCCCATCAATCTTCCTTTTTACTTTTCACTCCTATATGCCCTACTGCTCATATTTTGGGATACCTCATATATGTATTAAACCAAATGGCTTCGTATGTTTTCTTCTAGCAAGTCATCTTCTTCTGCCATTTTTTTTCCACAGGAACTACAACCATTCATTGTTATTCACAGGAACAACTCAAGAATAACTTCCAGCAGCCTATCTACATGCAAAGTTTATGGCTGTGGCTTCTGGCAGGTAAGTCACTACTGTTTTTCTCTGCCATAACAAAAAATAACCAATAAACATTCATATTTCATCCAATAACCTAAGTAATATTAGACTACCTACCCCAGATTTCTGCTTCAGAAGAGGATACTTATGTGGAAAAGAATGCACAGCACACCCATCAACTCATGACAGGGATCATTCTCCCCTTCACCAGATGTATAAGGTGAGACTCTCCCTGTTCTCAGCAGTTACCTTAATAACCTGCATGTCTGGCATTCTGCCTGTACAGCAGCTTTTGCTGAACTCCCAGGTGGATTTTGTTTTGCCTACCACTCATTTTTGGAGGTGATCACTTTTGTTTCTGCATCTAGTTGACCTGAAAGTCTTCTTTTCCCATGAAGGCTTGTGAACTCATGGCCTTAAGAATATCTTTCCTGGCTGCCTGGCACTGATCAAGCTGCCTCTAAAGCTTCTTATGAATTCAAGAGTAGACCAAACCAGAGAGCATTCACATCACAGATTTTGAAGCCTTTGTATAGTTTTTGTAGCTCCCTTCTAAAACACTTTTCCATTATATTCCTACTGTGTGAGATGTGAGCATGGCAATGCTGGAACCCTGAGAGTGTAGTCTCTATCTGAATGGAAGACAACTGGGAAAATTACCTTTCTACTCAACAAAGGCTATTTCCTATAAAATGTCCATATGAATCCCAAAAGGGAAAAAAAGTGAGCACTCTGCTTCCAGAATAGTGTGAACTAGGCAGACGTCAAAGCATGCTGAATAAGAATTCCAGTCCTTTTTGCAGTTATTAACTGCATTAATAAGCATTAAAGCTTTTTTGAATCTATAATCATGTGGGCTCAAAACAAGCAGTTTTCAAAAGATGTTTCAAGAGAACTACATTAAAAAACAGGTTTTGGTTCAGAGCTGGTTCAGAGATACTATGTATTCTCCCTGAGAAAGATTTCCATTTCTTAAGCCATCCTGTGGCTTCTCCCCACATCCAAAAACCCTTTCTGGCACTTCTTAAGAAGTTTGATTTGTAACTTTTGTTTCCAACTCCAGCCAAGTTTTGTACCTGTACTGTAGCCACTAACTTTTAAGGTATGTATCAATTCAAATTTCATAAATTAACCATACAGAGAAAGTGACAGGGAGCAGTACCACACTAGAAGCAACATTTGAGCGCACTTCATACTGTGCAGTTATTCCCTAGCGAAAGTGTTATCACCTCATCATTTAATTTCAACACAGAAATACTGGTAACCTTAAAAAGTCCTAAATCTGATAGTCTGAGAGATTATAACAAATAGATGGCAAACCAGATGACAAGAATTCAAGTCATACAAGTACCCACACACTTTCTTTCTTCACAGAGGAAAGCATGAAGTGTTTTCTGAATCAAATCTGAACACAGGCTAATTGCAGATGACAATGTAATCTTAATGGAACCTCACACTGCCAGTCCACATCACATCTATTTTCTAAAGGCTGTGCTACACACTAAGTGCTATGCAGTTTTCCTGTATGAGGCAAGATACTACATGTTACACGAAAAAAAATTAGCTCAATACCCCGTCTGTAATGTAAGTTGTGTCAAGCACTGGTTAACTACTCTCATCAGAAAGCAAAGATAACATCCATTCTTTTACTTTATAGGTCTTGCACTAGACTTAAGTTCCATTGGCATAATTGATGGTTGGCCCTGTGAAGTATCTGTCTGACAACTCACCCTGCAGGCCTGGCTAATACTATAGTCCAACAGGAAATACCAATTTTAATTCACATAAATATGAATCAGACCACAAGCACTTCCCTTGCAGTAATGGCCTACAAGAGTAGAAAATAACCATAGATACATGGTATTCACCTCAGAGACCAGCAGGAGCCTTCACTTTGGGACAAAGTAATGGTTTAACTCCATTACCTGCAGCTCAGTTTTACACTTGCCCTTACCGTATCATAGTCACTATGGGAATATCCAAACATAGGGAATTCTTCAATATCATCCTGCGTCATGTATTCCAACTCTTCCTTCGCAATCTTCTCAAAAACTTGTCGATACACTGTAAAGAATCCCTAAAATAAATAAATAAATAAGTAAGCCTTTTGCTCAGCTCAACAGCGGATGTACAAATGCTCAGGTACAGTGTATTTTAGAGAAAAATTGCTACACTGCAAAAGCAACTCGAAACCAGGATAAAAGCCTTGTAAGCACTTGCTTGAGGTACAAGACCCTTCTTAACAAAGTTCCACTATTTCTCATGCCATTTATTTCCATCTTCTTCACACAATCTCTGTCTCTCTCACATGTGTAGTCAAATACAAATTTTAAAAGAAAAAAACTTTCCATAAGCTGGAGATGGTGATAAGTTTTGAGTTATACAGGATCAAGTTTTGTGGAAGTTCCAGACATAAAATTCACTATTAAATATCCTATATTTTTCTAAATTAATATGCTATTAACTGACTACTAGTACAGTAACAAAAGGACAGGTAAGTATTTTCTCTGGTGGATATTCTTCTAATCACCTGGAGCTTTTTAATATATGATGAGTCCTTTAAATTCCAATGGGAAATTCAAAAATCCAAGAGGGAATTCAACTATAGCAAGCACACCTTCCCCAAAGCCTGTTGTTACATTGCTTTTCTGTAGTTTTAAGCATTCTAGCTTGCTAAAGGTATTTCTAAATAAACAGATGGTATTGCAAAGCCTTGGAATGCTTCACTATATAAGATAAATAAACAATCTGCACACATATGTAGTTGTACAGCATAGTTGGACATTATGAATTGTTGGACAATATACAAGAATTAAAGCTTCCTTATAAATTTGTAATATACATTATTAAAAACAGGGTAAGTTTTGTCTTAGATTTGCATAAGTTGTGCTAACAATTCTACATACAACTTTAAAACAAAACAAATGCCAACACTTAAAATGGAATTTAAACAGATTCATTAAAGATTAATTGATTCATTACCTTTTCATCATCCCCATATCCAGAGTAACAGCTAACAGTGAAGTAGTGCAGCAGATCTAAGCTATCATCTTGATAGTCTCCATCAACTCCCCCTTTCAGCAAAGCCTCCCTGTGATTATCATACCTGGAAAAAATTCACAGCATCAGGGATGCAGACACAGAACACCCCACAACGCTGCTAAACTAACACAGTACATCTATCACGTCACTGTACAGCTTAACCCACTATCTGTAATTTGTCTCTCACATCCAAAGTCTTCAGAGAAAAAACATGGCAGACCCAGTAAATATTCCCTCTTGACCTTTACTTTACTATTATTTTATCTGCAATATCTACAACAGTAATTCCTCAACAGCCAGCTACCAATCAATCATATTTGAGCAAGATGCCTCACCAAACTTCCAGAAATGGCTTTTAAAGAGCATTATTTAAATCACCTAATATTTACATGCACTCAAAAAAGCACAAAAAGTCCCCTGAAAAACAGTCCTGTATTTTCAAGGAGGACAAGCTCAGGAGAGGTGGTTTTGGCTGTGTAATTTGATAGATGCTTCAGCCCACGTGAAAAACAAGCTACAAACATTTATAACAGCAATCCCTTAGAGATGTGTATGTGTGTATTTCAGATTAGGATCGAACACCGGTATGCACTGCCCAAGGCCTGAGGGCTGACCAGAGCTGCCCCGTGTTGGGGGCGGAGGAAGCAGGCCAAGCCTGGCTGTTCGCAGGGGCCCAGCCCGCCTTCAGCTCCCGGTACACCACGAGGAAGGGGAGCGTGCGGGGCTGTGTCCCTCCAGGGGGCTGCATGACTCTAACTCTTACAAAGTCTGCTCCTGCAGACAGGCTGCTCCTGCCCACGGATGCCCACGCTGACTTGCAGCGAGGCCCAGGAGGAGCACAGGACAAGCCCGGGCACAGCCAGGGCTAATAAAGCCTCTGCGAGGCCAAGCGCCGCTCACCAGGCCCGTTCCTGTGGGTCGCTGAGCACGTCGTACGCCGCCTGGATCAACTTGAACTGCTCCGCTGCCTCCTCCGCGTTCTCGAGGTTTTTATCTGCAGGATAATTTAACGAAACCGTGTCAGCGGCGGTCAGGCTCGGCGGCAGCAGCCGCCCCGCCGCCCCCGGCACCGAGCCAGGCGACAGCGCGGTGCCCCCGCGCCGAGCGGGGCCGAGGCCGGGGCCGGGGCCGGGCCCGGGCCGTACCCGGGTGCCAGCGCAGCGCCAGCCGGCGGTACGCCCGCTTCAGCTCCTCCTCGGCGGCGTCGCGCCTCACGCCCAGCACCTCGTAGTGGCACTTCATGGCGATGGCGGCGGCGGCCGGCGGGGTGGGGATACCGGGACACCGGGCACTGCCGCCCCACGCCGGGAGGGGCGAGGCCGGCAGCGGGAGGAGCGAGGCGGGAGGGGAGGGACCTGCGGCGCGGTGTCACCCGGCTGCCGGCGGCACGCTGGGGACGCTTCTCCCCGGCTCGCGGCCGGGTTCGGGCGCTGCAATCACGCGGTGTCAGATTAACCGGATAGCTTGTGATGGCATTCACAGAATCAGAGAGGGTGGAAAAGATCTCCGACCTCATCGAGTCTTACCTGTGACCCAACACCACCGTGTCAGCCAGACCATGGTACTGATGCCATGTCCAGGCTTTTCTTAAACACCTGCAGGGAAGGTGGTTCCATCCTGCCTGGGCAGCCCATTCCAGTGTATAATCACCCCTTCTGTGAAGAAATTACTCCTAATGTCCAACGTTAACGTCCCCTGGCACGGCTTAAGGCTGTGTCCTCTTCTCCTATTGCCAGTTGCCTCAGAGAAAAGTCTGACTGCAACCTGGCCACACCTTCCTTTCAGGGAGTTGAAGAGAGCAATGAGGTTCCCCCCTGAGCCCCCTCATTTCCAGGGTAAATACCCCTGCTTCTCTTAAGACCTGTGCTCCAGGCTTTGTTGTGCTTCACAGCTTGGCTTCCCCTTTCTGAACTTGCTCCAGCACCTCAAAGTCCTTCCTGAACTGAGGAGCCTAGATAGACTTGAACACAGGACTCAAGGTGTGACCTCACTAGCGGTGAGCACAGGGGAAGAACAGCTTCTGGAGGCCTGCTGGCTACAATATTTCTGAAATAGATATTTCTGGTTCCTGTTGAGGAGTTCAGAGGCACGGCCAGAACAGCACACATCCTCAAGGAAGCTTTTTTTATACCTGTGATCTTCAGAGATTTTAGGGCTGGTCCAAGTCAGTTTCCTTCTCTAGGTCAGGTGTGTATCAATGGGCAGCACATGAACAGAGCTTTGGATCAGACAGCAAGATCTGAAGGCCCTGATCTCACAGTAAAATCTAGAGGCCCTGATCTCAGTGTTTAATCCAAACATGGCAAATTGAACATGAGTCAGCAGTGCCCTGGCAGCCAGGAGGGCCAATCCTGTCCTGGAGGCATCAGGGGCAGCATTGCCAGCCAGGCATGGGAGGGATTGTCCGGCTCTGCTCTGCAGTGGGGCAGCCTCACCTCGAGTGCTGGGGGCAGTTTTGGGTCACATACATGTAAGAAGGATACAAAACCATTGGAGTGTATCAGGAGGAGGGCAGATAAGATTTGGAGGGTCTGGAGAGCAGGACTTGGGAGCAGCTGAGGTCACATGCCTTGTTCAGCTTAGAGAGGAGGTTGAGGGTAGGCCTCACTCCAATGTACATCTTTGTCACAGGAGGTCTTGGCTGGAATAGAGTCAATTCTCATCACAATAGTAGGTGGGGTGTTGTGTTTTGGGTTTGTGCTGAAAACATTAAAAAATGTTGTGTTGATAGTAACAGAAATGCTTGCATTATTGCTGAACAGTGCTCAGACTCATAGCTTTTTTTGCTTCTCACCTTACCCACCAGAGAGGGGTTGCACAAGAAACTGAGAGGGGATGCAGCCAGGGCAGCTCACCACAGCTGACTGCAGGGGCATCCCACCACACCATGCTCAGCATACAAAGCCAGAGGGAAAAAGAAGGGAGCAACATTCAGAGTGGCACTTTTGTCTTCCTGAGTCACTGTTACATGTGATGGAGCCTGGCTTTCCTGGGAAGTGAATACCTGCCTACCCAGAGGACAGTCGATAAAATTCCTTGTTTTGCTTCTGTGCATGGCTTTTACTTCACAAAAAGGTTTGGTTTTTGCTGAACAGCCTGTATCTGAACTCACAAGTTTTCTTTCTTTCTTCACTTCTACCCTTCCGATTCTCTTCCCCACCTTACCAAGGGGGAGAGCAGGCAGCTCTCTGGGGCTGAGTTGCCAGCTCAGTGTCAGGGAAAACCACAACGTGTCAGGGAAAATTCCAGTTGGACATCAAGGTTCTTTACACAGAGGGTGGTCAGTTCCCAGGGAAGCGGTCATGGCACTAAGCCTGTCAAGAATTAAAGAGGGTCTGGATGATGACCTTAGTCATATGGCTTAGTGTTACATAGTTCTGCAAGGAGTAAAGTTGGACTCGATACTGATGGGGGTCCTTTCCAACTCAACTGTGTCTATTAGACTATGTGAACTGAGCATGTGCCTATACATTCACCAGTCTTTCTTTCCAATCATATGGAACACAGACCACTTTGCTGCTCAGGTTATTATAATCTCAGGTGGGATTTCCCTCACGTTGCTGGGTGGGGTGATACTTAACACATCAGCTTTCTCTTGAGCCAGTTGTGTCCTTGCAGCATTAAGATGCTGGAAATTGAAACAGAGGAATCACATAGAAACAGGGCCCAAACAAGACTTAAGAAATATAAGAAAGTTTGGGGGAGTGCACAGGGAGACAGAACTAGTCATGGTTATGAGGTCAGGAACTGTGAAATAGATTAAAGGTATGTAATAAAGAAATAGCTCCAGAGAAGTTGTCCAGAGCAGTTGTGGATGATCCATTCCCTGAAGTGTTTAAGGCCAGGTTGAATGGGAAGCCATGTAATTTCTCAAAACCCAGAAGACAACAGAAGAATGCAAACTCAATCTTTATGAAGAAATGTATATTTTGTTTACTTAAAAACTGAAGTTCAGACATGTTTGTCTGTACAATGTAAATTCAAATATTTACAATATTCAGTTGATATTGTATGAAATTTCATCCCCTGTAACACCTATGCAGATCCTTCAGTTCTGAATAGCTTTTTTTGCTTTTTCCTCTGAATTTTGCGTAGCTTCTTCTTATCTTTAACAATTGGCTTCGACTCTGGTTTCACAAGCTGTATTTCCATGGGCTTCTCCTCAGCTGGAGTTTCAAAGACCACTTCAGTAGGATCTTCTTCAACAAGGACCTTAGTCCCTTTTTTCTTAATCTTTTGCACTTCTTTCACTTGCTGTTTCTCTCTAAACTTAGCTGCCACTGACAATCTTATCAGCCGGCGATGCTATAAAAATAAGAATTTAAATTTCATCATGTTTCAAGTAAGCAAAATGGAAGAAATCTGGTATTAAAGAAACACATGCTAATTTCTCTGCTTAATGGTCAGGATCCTCAGTGTAACGCCATCTTTTCAGTGACAGGACTTCTGCATTCTTTTCATGATTACCAGACTGCTCTGTTCTCAAACTGTTATCAGTTTATGGCACTACAAAGGGTAATGGGAAAAGGCATACTTAATGCTCCTGCACAGACTGACTGCAAGGTTGCCTTTCAAATTAGTTGCTAAATGACAGAAAACAGAGCTGCTTACCATATTTGGGGACTGGTAATGAGGATTTTCATACAGAGTTGGTCCTCCAAAGCTACCTTGGAAGATTTTTATGAGGTTCAGGACAAAACGAGGCCCAATTTCTACGAGAGATGCATCTTCTTCTATTATCTGCAATGAAAAGAAAACTTTCTCTTTTTAAGTGTATTGTGTTTCTCCATTTCTCACAGACTGAATCAAAGCATATGACCTTGCATATGGTAATGCACAACTGAATTTAAATACGAAATACAGTACCCGATTAGCTAGATTTGTATAAACTCAGCTGTACATAAAACAGTTCTTTGAAATTTAAGCAAGCTTTTGGAGTACTTGCTATTTTTTAATTCCTTCTACAGAAAGTAAGCTCTATATCACTTTGGGTCAAAGCAGCAATTTAGGTGAAGGCAAAGTTTAGTCCTTGGGTAGTACGTCCTGCTACCAAGACATCCCTTTACAGAATCACAACTCGAATGCAAGTTCAGTGAACCAGATCTCTCCAGAGAATGGGAGAAGGTAAGTCATTTCAGGACACTGAATCTGCAAGTGCTAGGGGTTGGCATATCCTGATAACAACAGTAATGATTCTTAATGGATTTGATATGAAATTACTCCACTGACCTCCTTCTTAAGAGCTAAGGGAGACCACTCACCTGGTAATTGCGAAACCAGATCCTTTCATCGGTGATGCTGAAGGTGAAAACATGATCGACAAAAGGCTGGCTTTTGGGGTGGTACTGTGGTGTACTAAATATCTGTAATAAAAGGCAGTGTTTCTGAGCATCTGCAATTTAAGAGGTCAAACATAAATGGCTCATTTCAAACTCCTTTTAATAACTAAGATCCCAAACCCAGGTTACATTTCATAACCCAAAACTTAAAAACAAGTGTCTGAGTCATGCTAAGAATATGATCCCAGTCCTTTGTGATCTTTTCAAAGTTCAGAAGTGTAAAACTGCTACTTGAAGAAAACACTTGCAATTTTTAAATATGTTGCCAAAAAACATCTCCAGTGGAAAAAACACCAGGCGGTAGAACTACAGACTGACCTGAATAAACAATTCTTTTAGCAGGGCATAGTGTGGCTCCTGGTCAAATATCTACAAAAAATAAAAATGTCATTTTACATACAAGGCTAAATGCAATAGTCATGCAAAAAGAATAAAAACATACCCAAATGAAATCAAATCTATACTTACTGGATCAAAAGACAAAAGGGGTCTTGAACCCCTCAGGCAATTTCCTGTCATCTTCAATTCAGCCAGTGTGTGAACTACATTAATTAAAAAAAAAAAAAAAAAAGTTATTACTTATGGAAGACTTTTCAGACAAAACAGCAAGAATCCAAACACAATAATGTCCACCAGCTTACCATTCTGCACCAAGAATTTAGCAGATGGTCCCTGTGGTGTGTTTGAAAGCCTGCAGAGGACAGGTGGTGGAGAAGAGAAAGAAAAATGTTAACAGCAGCCAGAGGACATTCTGGATTTCCACACTACACCCCAACCAGTTATTCCTGCATTGAAGTATTTTTTGTCACTTTTAGAGCCATACTGAGTTCCTTTAACATGCTCGTAAACACTTGTTTTCTAAATAATTTTTTAAAATTATTCTGAAAACAGTCTCCAAAAGCTTGTCATGCATTGTAAATTTAAACTATCTCTGAAAGTACAATATTAAAACAAACTTAACTAAGCAGCACTACTTCATGCATCTTCACAATTACAGCAGGAAACATCAGCTAGAACTGAAGCATCTGCAGCTATAAACAGAAATGTAACAAAACATAACATTTCTTTACCACATGTAGAGATCCTGTTTCTTTTTGGCTTCAAAAAAGATGCACTTATTGCAGTTTTTCATTTCACACACCTACACAAGACACATCAAATTAGCTCCTTATAAACACGCTGAAGACATTTTTGAAAATTTTCCACACTCCTCTCTAGTATTTTCCCCTCTCCAAAATGCAAGTTCAAAAGCAAAGACCTTGTCTTATTAAATGACACCTACTGACACCCAAATTTTGGTTGGGGTTTGTTTTTTGGGTTTTGTTTGTGTTTTTGTATTGTTTTGTTTTACATCTCACATACTTACTACAAGGAGTACGAACTTCATTAAAGCTACAAACAACCTGATAAGCTCTCCAGGATAAAAACACAAGAGCAGGAGCTGAAAGGTTCTAGGTTCAGGACTATCAGTGTCCTACTACATTTGGGCTGGCAGCATATTTGGGTCCTGCATTGTTCAAGTATGTACTATACCTCTTAACTACACAGAAAAGCATGCTGCATTTCTTCTGGCAAAAATCTGTATCTAATTGAAAGTTTCATTGTGTTGTTATTACTCAAAACTCAACTTTCTGTTTAAACATAACTGCTTTTTGGATATCAATAACTTTCACCTATGAAGTTACACTTTGAACTTGGTTGCCCCTTTCCCTTGCACACTGAATTTCCATAGAAAATAACATAATGAAGCACCAAGATAAACCCTGATTTACCTCATTGATTACAAATAACTGGTCTTTACGGTCCATTTTAGTATCTGGAAGAAAAAAACAACATTTATAAGGCTGAAAAACTAATTTAATACAAGAGGTTCTTTTAACAGTCACTTTTCTTGCAAAAAATTTTATCAGTTTATAAATGAAGTGGTAATTATCAAATTGTTTCCATCATGTTATGGAATAAATAAATGTAGAGCACAACTAACTGTGCAGGTTCTAGACTGATGCCATAGGATTCACTTCCCAGAAAATATTATGATACAACAATTGCTGTATTTGTTGGCCCAAAAGGTGCTTGTTTAAGCTACAAGTTTCACCAAAACTCTTCTGTACCACATTTAAAAAATTAAAAGAAGAGGTTGTTAGGAGCTCTTGGCTTAAAAGTATTCTCAAAATGTAAGTTAGGAATGATGTTCAACCCCCACCTGCTTTAGAGTGAGGCATCAATGTCCTTAAGTCCTGCATTAGGTGTCTCGTTCTGAAATTAATTCCACGAGAGGAGAATATCAGCACTCGCTCCTTGTTTTTCCATTTGCCCTAGGAAAAAATCATAACAGTTATGTGGGAATCTTCTAGCCTTAATATTGTTATAACACAGCAAAAATAAAAGTTCAGACAGTAAATACGTAATGACACAGGAAGAACCTTCCTTTTTATCTGCCTGCCCAGACAGAACCACGCTCTCAGCCAGAGTGGAAACTTCCTTACAGAATAGGGGGCTTTTACGGGAGGAACCATCCTCATCCTGATCCAGCGTGCTCCCAGGCACAGCCTTTCACTTCCACCTAAGAATTAAAAAGCCACGTGCATCGCTCATATTTCTGCAAAATGGGCTCAGGGACAGCCCCGGAGCACAACCCAGCTTTCCCCGTCGATAAGCATATTGCGAAACAGCTTTTGTTTACACGCAGTACTTTAGGTTTTTCTTACAAGCAAACTACCGAAACCTTCTCCGTACGATTCCTAAATGGAACAGGCACAATTTCCATATGGCCTCTGTACACTGCCCAACAGAATTGCCCAACTCTTTCAAATATTTTTGAGAATATTTGAAATTCTCAAACACATCGACATCTACCAGAATAGCACTTTTCACGCATTGTCACGGAAACAACGCACCGCCAGGTTTACATCTGCTTGTGCTGATATTATAAAAGATTCAGAACAGAGCTCTCTGTCCCGGCTTAGCAGCCGTGTTCCCTCAGACAGCCCGAGCCCCGGCGCGGCGGGGAGGCCGGTGCCCCGTGCCGGGCGGCGGTACCTGGGACACGGGCGGCGGGATGCTGTATTCCTGCGGCGGGATGCTGTATTCCTGCGGCGGGACGCTGCGCTCCCGCGGGCCGTCCTCCGGCACCGCCTCGCCCGCGCTCGGGGCGCTCCTGGCGCGCTTCGCCTTCCCCGCGGCCAGCGCTCCACGCTTTCTCTTAGCCGCCATCTGTCCCCACGCCATGCCGCGCTCGCTGCTCGCCTGCTGCACTTCCCGTGTCATGTTTCCTGTGCTCGCACTTCCTCTGCTGGCGAGGGTGTGATCTCACTTCCTGCGCTCGCTTTTCCTGTGCCGCGCTGCGTTTCCTGTGCTCCCGCCTGCTGCGTTCCCGGTGCTCCCGCTGTCCGGCGATGCCGTTCTCGGCTCAGCCGCCCGCCAGCGGCGAGCGCTACGCGCTGTCCGCCAGCCTGGACAATGCCCGCCACCTGTCCAGCCTGCTGCGGGCCGTGCACTTCCAGGACTACGCCACCTGCCTCGCCACGGCCAGCGGGCTGCGTGTGACGGTGGAGGATGCCAAGTGTATCCAGGCCAACGCCTTCATCCAGGTACGGCGACATCGGCGAGGGGAGGGCACGGCTGCTGCAGGCCTTGCACAGGCCCCGGTTACCGCCGCTGTCGCAGCACCGGAGGACAGGGAGCCAACGGAGAGGGTCCGGCGGAGGCCACAAAGATGATTAAAGGACCAGAGCATCTCTGTTGTGAGGAGAGCCTGCAGGAGCTAGGCCTGTTTAGTCTGGAGAAGAACAGACTAAGAGAGTCTCATTAATGCATATAAATATCTCAAAAATGGGTGCCAAGAAGATGGGGCCAGACTTCTTTCTGTAGTGACCAGTGACAGGAAGGAGAGTAATGGACATAAACTAAAACACCGAAGTTTCACCTCAACATGAGGGACAACTTCTTTACACTAAGGGTGGCAGAGCCCTGGAAAACAGTGCCAGGGAGGTAGTGGAGTTTCCCTCTCTGGAGACATTCAAACCCTGCCTGGATGTGTTCCTATGCCACCTGCTTGAAGTGACCCTGCCTTGGCAGAGGGTTTGGGCTGGATGATCTCCAGAGGTCCCTTCCAATCCTAACAATTCCATGTGCTTACCTGTGGAGAAGGGGAGGCTCTGCTGGAACCAGGGCAGGGGTGCCTGAGCTGGCACGGAGGAAGGGCCATGGTGAGGCTGCCCTTGTTTACGGGTGTTCATGCTGCTGGAATTCCAAACCCTGCAGCCGGTACATCCCGCACACCTGACAGTGCAGTGGGTTTGCACCCTCATCTAATGTATTGGTGCCTGCCGAACTCTCGGCTCCTTCTGGCCGTGCTGTGCTTAGCTGCACAAGTAAGTGCTGATATTATCCCTCTTTAAGTGTTTTTATGGCTCATCCCAAAGACAAGAAGTTGGATTTTTGTCAACTGTGAAAGAGTACAGTTTCACAGACACTTGATTGAAGATGTCTGTGCTATGCTAAAAGCACCCCAGGACAGGGTGTTCTCTCTGGCCTGCCAGGAAAAGATGAAATTACTTTTCCAAAAGCAGCTCAGGCATCCTGTTTTAATTCTGAGATACTCTGTTCTTGAAGGTGCCAAAAAGCAGTGAGTGCCGGTGACCAACAGGATAGCTTGGAGCAGTTTACTCCCATCAGGCTAGTCACAGGCAGAATTCAGTACATATTTCAGAGTGGTGAAAAGTCACTGTTCTGTTCTTACATCCTTCTAGAATTTGGAATGTTTATTCATGCTCTGAGCATAAAAAATGAAAGTTACTGGAGAAGGGTGATATATTGTACAGTTCCATGAATGTTTCCAGCTCCAGAAGTAAGCAACTCTTTAACATTTGTATCTTAGTGAGCAGCAAAGGCTTTAACGTTTGTATCTTGTACTTAAACCACAAAAGACAAGCGTTTAAGATTTTATGTTTTTGCCATCCTGCCTTGCTTCAAATGTGGCCTGATTGTGTTTTCCTAGCTTTGAGGATGAAGACCCATTTTTCTATAATCAGTGCTGTGTTGCACTGATTTCTGAATGGGAAACTCTGAAGTTTAAACTGTAAAATAATTGCAGAAACTCACAGCTTTTCACCTCTTTGCTTTAACTTACAGGCAGAAATTTTTCAGGAGTTTTCTGTTCAGGAGGAATCTGTGATGTTCCGGATCAGTTTGTCTGTTCTTCTGGACTGCCTTACAATTTTTGGAACCAGTTCCTTGCCAGGTGTAGTTTATTTTCCATGAATCCATGAAAGGCTGTGTGGGCACTGCAGGATGTGTACTCAGGTGGAGTGGAGTGATACTACAGCTTTCTGGGCAGTTCTACCCTTGCAGCTCTGTGTTGAACTTCTAATTCCTCTACAGTTTTGGTTGTGGCTGACCTAAAGATCTAAATCGAGTGCACTAAAAAGCACTGTGATTTTGGGAAAACAGAGATTCAGGTGGTGATAAACCTGCAACAGGAGGGTGTGACTGCAACACAAGCTCAACTGCATTAACTTCAGTTTGCAGAAGTAACAAGAATAGTAAGGAAAGATGGATGTGGAGAGGGCTACAGGACTGTGAGGATTTTCCAATTCCTTTAAACTATTTGTAGCATGTCTTCATTGTCACAGCTGGTGTTTCCTGTCTGCTGGGTGAAATTATTTGAATTTGAGTTGTCTACATAAAAGTAATGTAATTTTACTGCATAACCATTAGCATTTCAGAGGGTATTTAGAAGGCAGCACTAAGTATGCTTCAGTAACGTATTGGAGGCTGGACAAATAAGGTGAATCAAATTGATCTGTGCCCCTTGTGCCAGAAAAATGTGAGTTTTCTAAAGTGGTCAAATGTCGTAGCTATGGTCTCTGCAGCATATGTATTTCATTCTCTTTTTCAGGAACATCAACGGCCCTTAGAATGTGTTATCATGGTTATGGGTATCCCCTGATGTTGTTCTTGGAAGAAGGAGGAGTAGTAACAGTGTGCAAAATCAACACTCAAGAACCTGAGGAGTTGTTAGATTTTGATTTCTGCAGTACAAAGGTTGTTAATAAAATTATCCTGCAGTCGGAAGGACTACGAGAAGCATTTGCTGAGCTGGATATGACCAGTGAAGTTCTGCAGATTACCATGTCTCCGGATAAACCCTACTTCAGGTACTAGAAATGGCTTTCAACTCAAATGTTTGTGCGTGGCTTCCTTTGGTGAGGACTGGAAGTTTTCACAGTGGAGAGAGGTAACAGCTTAGAATATTGGTTGATTTCAGGAAGAATTGTAATGAATATAGCAAATTATGTATTAGTATGTACTGTAATTAATATAGTAATGAGTATTTTGGCAACTTGGTAAATGTTACACTGGTGTGGACAGCTTAGCATTTTTGATTAAATAAAGTGAAATAAAAAAGAGTGTTTTGTGAAAGTCATTGAGATATGTACAATGACTCATTTTGATGAGTTTTTACAGAGCTCTTATCAGGTATTTTGAGATGGTGTTTTTTGTCTTCCAGGTTATCCACTTTTGGAAATGCTGGAAGTGCACATCTAGACTACCCTAGAGACTCTGATTTGATGGAAGCATTCCACTGTAACCAGACCCAGACAAACAGGTTAGAAAGTCTCTGACTGATGCCCTCTATGCCAGGTTGTGCATTCTTGATGGGAAGTTTAAAAACTGGTTTTGCATTGCTGTAACATTTATTTTGTTAGTATGGGGGGCAAAAATACTCCCCATCTGTTTTATCCCTTTTAGATAAAAGTCTGTGTCTGTAATCAAAAGCTAAGTGCTGACAATGACAGTTTAATGTTGTTACCAGGTAAAGACCAAATAAGCATGTTCCTAATTGTTTTTTGTTTATTCTGGGTCTTTATTCATGACTAATGCTTCAGCTTCTCTTTGCACAACGTGGTTTTTTCATATTACTGTTTTTTCTTCTGCAGGTACAAGATTTCTTTGCTTAAACCATCCACAAAGGCACTGGCTTTGTCTTGTAAAGTGTCCATTCGAACAGATGCTCAAGGATTTCTTTCACTGCAGTATATGATTAGGAATGAAGATGGACAGATCTGTTTTGTGGAGTACTATTGTTGCCCTGATGAGAACATCACTGAAGGAGAGCTGTAGGTGTGTGTGCTGGTGTCTGTAATATATTTTTGGTTATATAAAATATTATATTTTTTAAAAAAAACTAAGTGAAAGCCGTAAAGTTTGATATAGTTAATATTTTCTTTATTTTTTAACTTTGGAATAAGCAAGCTGAAGACTTTCATTTTCTTACACTGCGAACATTTCTTAGCCTTGACTGAAACTGAGGCTGAAAAAGCAGAAAGGGGAGTTGATGTCCTGTAGACACTGCTCCCAGCACAGATGTTAAAGTACTGTTTGTGTAATACATTGATGTTTTTTACAGCGTTCTCCAAGAATTTTTGTTCATGTTATGTTTTTTGTCTTTGGCTTGTAGTAAGCAATTACACAAGGAAAAAGTCTGAATACTAGTTGTATATTAGCCAGTTAACTTTCAGTGACTTAAAACCAAATTTGTCTTGAAAGAGAACAACATTTTCAAACGGATCTCTTAATAGCAGCAGATGGTTTCTTGCTGGCAAATGCTGACATGTTTTGTCAGTGAAGCCACTAGGCTTTGCCTCATCTTGATTAATTCTTAATATAACTCAATTCCTTGGGATTCTGTCTGACACCAATTTACCATTTTGTCTGCAAACTGATGTTGAATTGGTAAATTGATATAGAAGCCAGGATTTATTTACTCATTACTCATAACTGTTTTGGCGACATCATTATTTTGGATCAGTAGTTTATTACACATCTGCAAGAATGCTGAAGCTGAGCTGCTTCTGTATATTCCTGTCCCTTTTCCTACTCTGCTGCTCTCTACTGGTGGTGTTAAGAATCATAAGAGAGAAATGCTTCATATTGAAAATTATTTATGACATTTGATTGCCTTCTCAGTAGCCTTTTTCAGCAGCAGGAGATGCTCCTAAATTGCAGCAGATAAGGAATCCACAAAGGCACTGGCTTTGTCTTGTAAAGTATCTGCCTGTGCCTCATGGAGTGGTGTATTCAAATCACTGCTAAAAGTGGGACTGACCTCATGCTCACTGAAAAGAGAGTATGGTTCCTGGGCAGTTCTCTGCAGTGTCCCACCTCTAGAACAGCAGATGGGTTGCTTTTAGGTCAAAAGTCCACTTGTCCTTTCACACCAACCAACCTGCCCAGAAGTACCTGGGAACAGCTAGGCACTGGACTGGATGCAGAGTCTGCAAATCACACACTGAGACTGAGCACTCCCTGCTTCTCTGCCGTGGGATGTGATCAAAGAGTCAGCAATCTGCAGGTGGTTCCTACAGCTTCAGACTGGTCATGTTTTGTTGTCTGTCAGATGAGGTCTTGCTTTGTTTTCTGTGGAAAACAGTGTGTTCATATGTTACCAAGTTGATTGCTCCACAGTTCAACAGAACCCTTTGGGTTTATTTTAAGTTTAAAATGCTTTTGTGGATCATTTTTCACCTCTTGCTTATGCCAGCAAGAGTATACTTTTAGAATGCACAGTGTTAACAGTTCACTTCAGTTGTTTTTTGTGCAAATCATCCATTTATTGCAATAAAGTTTACAATAAAGTTAATTGTTTGAAATTTATAAATAATTACAAATTTTTGATCTACAAGGCTGACATAGACACTTAATATTCTAAATTACTCTTATTCACTGGGGTTTTTTTTTTCCAAACTAAAATATACCCAGGATAAGTATAAATGAACTTCCTTCTTACTTACTGTGTCTATTTCGTCAATGAAAAAAAAGTTATTTTGTCATTGTCTCATTGGGAATTATTAATGTTGTCCCTCACTACTGAATATCAAAGATGATTTACATAATCTCTGAGTGAAAGGATAAAAATGAAGTAGAACACACCACTTTCTTGGTGTGATTTATTTTAGAATATCCAAGTTTCTTGTATTGTGTTCAGGAATTGTGGCTTAATATTTGAATTTTTATATAATTGCCTACAGATGTATTATGTTACTGCTTGAAATAGTACTTTCAATAATTTCTTCTATAATCTACCAACAGTGATCATGAAAGTAATACCCTAAGATGTTAGAACACCACAAAATACCAGAAATTAAGTTGTATTTAATAAATATTAAGTTTTAAAGACACATATGGTTTGTGCAGGACTTAATGTCTGTGACCCCAAATGGGCTGAGTCCTGGCCTAGTCTCCCAGAAGTAGGGTGGTGCTTGTGGACTTTTGACTTCATGGATATGGTTTTAGGGAGACAAACATGGGAAGCCTGGGCTACAGACTTGGTGCTGAAAGGCATTGAATTGATTTAGGATCCATCTGTGGTGAATTCAATTACTCTTCTGCATTCAAACACAGTAAAATAAAAAGGGTGAAGGGGAGGATGAATACTGGAAGGGCACTGCCTCTTTTTGACCTAGTAAGTTACTTAAATTCTGCACATAACCACTGCTGCATTAGACTTCCTGCTACACTTTGCATGGGATCCAGAACTCAGATTACCTTTTGTACATTTCATCTCTGCTGTTTAACAAGACTTTTCCCCTTGCAGACTACAGGAATCCTGCAGCAGAAGAAATGTTCAGCTCATGTTTTTTTTTTTCCATTACTAGTATCACAGAAGAGGCTTGTCATAACTCAGATTTTGCCCACCTGCTTTTTTTTAAAATGCATGCAAGTACTCAGAATTACTTGTCATGTAAAGTAAAGCAGTTCTGCAGTGGGACCTGTAACCAGTGCCTTCCACCAAGGTTCAGCTGTGGTAGGTGCTGCCTGGCAGCTCTGATGGGCAGCACTGGGGCCTGTGGGTTTCCCACATCCAGATGCCACAAAACTGGCAACTGATTTTCCATCCAATTATTTTGATTTGTGATTTTCAGAGCAAGAACTGACTTTAGGTCTTCAAGAAGGCACTTCTTTGATTCTGCCAGAAAACTACTGCCAATAGGCCTTGGATCCCCTTTGAAGAGTCCAGAAGTCAAAACAATGCTTTTGGCTCCTGGTCCTGACAATCTTTATGCAACTAAACACCAACAGTGCTGGTGCTACTGTTATCTCCTGCCTCCCAACATGTTGAATTCTTTTTGTCTCCTTGGCTTTTTACAGCAGTTTGGACCTGTAAAGCACAAAATTTCCCAGGGGGAATTCAGTTCTATACCTCTGTTTCAAAGTTAGTGGTGGGAAAGAATCAGATTGGTTTTTGTTTAGTTTTTATTTAACTTAGTTATTTATTATTTTTTTACTCATGTATTTACAAGGAAACTGAACTTTTGTGTACTTGACTAGATGAATTTTTATTGAGGTTAATGGAGCAACTGGAAAAGCTGAGATAAGCCATATGCTGTTTCCTGTAGGTGTCTTGTTTTTAACCTCATTTTGTAGCAGCTTGAAGAATTCAGCAGGTGGGTCTTACCAAAATAAATATGTAGAAACTGTGTATAGTAGCACAAGCAGTGCTTTTGCTAACAGTAACATTAAAGAACACTAACATCAAACTGAACAAATGCGGAATTACTTTTATAATGCTGCTATCAAGTAGTTGCTTGATGCCTTCTTGTTGAGACAAAAACTCATTTTTATATGAATCTCTCTTTGAGGGGGGTAGGACTGCTTAGATATAAATGGACAAGATAACAGGTGGCTTCAGCCTCTTTCTACCCTGCTTCTGTCCTCAGCCGGGTCTAAGGACAACAGGGCAGTGCATTAGCATTGCTACAGCTGATTAGAAGAGTGAGGGCTCTTACAGTCAGAGTGCTGAAGGGAGATGCAGTTGGGTGTCCCACACAGCTCTGATTTCTGTGGAGTAATAGATTTTCACATAAGTAAGGAGTGGGCTCAAATGTCCACCACGACTGTGAATGTCAATCTCTGTAAGTATTCTGGAGGAATGCATTCAAGGGGGGTCTAGAAAGAGAGGCACTGCCCAGAAAAAGCTTCCCTTTTGTAATACCATTGAAAATCTCAGCAGAGACACAATGAGAACTTTGCTCCCACTTTCACCCCCACCACATCAGTGTTTGAGGTGGAGTAGTGGGTGGGGGGTCGTGTCTGTGTGTAGATTAAAACTCTGAATGGAAAACTGAGCAGCCTCCTACCCCTTCCAATTCAGATTGGGCCATGGAGTTGACCAAAAAAAAAAAAAGCAAGTGAGCAGAAAGCTGGAGGTCTGAGATAAGAAATCTATCTGAACATATGTTTGGATTTTACCTCATAAATGCCAGTGGAGTGCAGTAATGGGTTTGCAACATAAGGGAGGTGTGGAACAACTCCACCCAATTGGGCACTTGCACCCCTAATCAACCAGAAAGGAGACTTAATCCATGAAACAGATAGCTAAGAAGCCCTAAGTTATGTCCAGGTGTTGGAAAGATAAATTTCTTGTTGGCAGAATTGCCTTGTTAAGCTTCAATGACTCATACCTAGGGGGAGGTTAACAAAGCTTGGGAAGAAGGATGTACTAGTAGGTAGACACAAAGAATGCAGAACTTTAAAGCCACGAGGACGTATGGCAGAACTCCCAAGCAAGGAAGAAACTAATAAAAGCCAACTCAGCAACTCTGCTGAAACTGACTTGGACTGGGTAAAAAGAATCCCAGCAGGGGGAAATCGTGACAGTCTGACTCATGGCCCACCATGTCAAAAGAAGATGAAGATTGAGGGTGCAGAATAATTAGCGTAAGAATTAGGAGAATCATTAACTGATAGAAGATAGAACACTAATTAGTAAGAGAACTATGTCCCTTGTAGCCCATGAACATTAATGCCTGTGTTTGCTAATGTTGAGGGATACATCTGGTGCAGACAGCTGGGTTTGCAAGCTGAATTTGAGATGCAGGTTGAGCTCTGGGTGGGAGCCCCAAGAGAGACAAGAGGCCGTGGACTGCCAACCCCGTGACTAACAAAAGGCACAAAGGCCAGTGAAACCTGCCAGGGAGAGTGGACACTGGGAGACACAGCAGAGGCCAGCAATTGCAGACATTTTGGATAACAAAAGAGATGAAGACAGGTGATGCCAGCAAGGTTATTTGACAAGGAGAAGGTGGCAGGAACCTACTGGAGTGCTAAGAGCACCTGGGTAGACAGTGAGGGTGTAAAATTATCCGGGGTTCCTTTTATGGGTGTCCCTCCTCGGAAGCATCAGAACAAGCTATTTCTGCAGAGGAAACTGCCAGCCTGCCCCTCGCTGGTTGGTTGGATGGTGACATGAATTCTTCAGGTGGCAGCAAGGGCAGGAATTTTAGAGACACTCTGAAAACCACACAGCAACCCTCAGACAGAGGAGGGCTCTGGGACTTACCCGCTCCCACCACCCACTCCCAGACCTGCACACACGTGCAGGGGACAAGGCAGAAGCAGCACAACCAGGGAACACCTGCCCTCCCCATGGCACCTTCCTGCAGGTGCCTGGCTCTGAAATATTTGCACAGGTATGTGTGCACTGGCTCTGCAACATCTGTACAGCTGTGCTCACAGCCAGCTGTGACCCCACCGATTGCTGAATGCAGTGCTGCTTTTTTGGGACCTGAACTTTGAACAGCAAGAATCTTGACAACCTGTTTCTAGGAATGGGGCAGTGCAGACTTTTTTTGTTTGAGTTGTCACTACCCACAATTTTCCAGCTGCGAGGGAGGATACGAGGGGAAGGAATGCCAGGTTTATCTCTCAGGAATATTGTGAAGTTTTTTTTTCTTTTTGTCTGGAAAATGCAGTTTAATCCAGCACCCCCTCTTGCTCCCCAGACTCTTTTGGGGATGACTCCTGGTGGGCAGTAGAGTGTTTACCAAAAAGCAAATGCATCCAAACATTTTTGGACAGAGCTTCTGAATGTGCAGCAGGTGGGGACTGTTGCTGCTCTACCACAGGGAGTGCAGAAGAGTGCTGTGGGCCCGAGCCCAGCCACCACTAAGGAGCATTTTGGCTAATCCTGAAGGGAAAAGTGCCTACAGGGGAGCAACGGATTCCCATACAAGCACACTGGTATTTTGATGCAGGCAATTCCAGTCTCCTGGGGGGCACTGGTTGCAGCATCCCCCCTGGGCAGGGTTAACACCAGCACACCGTGAGCGTGCAGGGCCCAGCCAGGCAGGCAGGAGCAGACAGCCACCCGTGGGGACAGGGGGAGATGGGCTCCAGCCCTGAGCTCCTTGCAGGAGATGATGTCACTAAGATGTGCCTGTTTCCAATCTCCAGCTGTTGGTAGGAGGCCCCATTACCAACTGTCTGAGCATTTCAGGCTGTTGGAAAATGTGCAAAGAGGGCCAACACTGTGAATCTGGACAGATCAGCATGTGAACAGGCTTTTAAAATAATAGACTAAAAGCCTAATGATTGCATAAATACCTGTGTTAAACTTATCAACTAAGAGTCCGTCAGGGCAGCCAAAGATTTGTAAATTTGTAAAAACTTAAAAATGCATTGCCATAAAATGCCCCAGGAACTATGGGTGGTACCACAAAACAGAGCCTCCTGTACGACTGGGGACTGGCACCAGTGAGGCTAAAAGCACAAACCTTTGCTGCTTGTGCAAATGCAAAAAATGGTCATCAGAGGAGCCATATGCTAGTGACAGTCTATGCGGGATGCCACCATCATGTCTGATGTGACAGAGGCTGTCATTTCTTCTAGAAGACCTTTTGTCACACAGTACCAAAGCCTGGGAATCTAACAGTTGTTGGGCAAAGCACATAACTTTCTTGCCAGCAGCAGACTTGGCTGGTAGATCTGTTCTGTAGTTATAAAAAATTTAACTCAGGCTTCCTCAAGTTAGTAGACGCTTACTAAATCACTGATGTTTATTCAGCTGCAATTTACTACTGCAATTCTAAGATAGGGGTTGTAAGGAAATGACTGTTGAGGAGAATGAATTTGTTACTGCCCCAAGAAGAACATAAATATAAAACCCAAACAAAATATGGTTCTAATCTATGCTTGGTGTCTGTAATACCTATATTCAAGAGGATTGTGAAGGATCCAAACAGAGGAAGAGGTAGGGATGAAGAAAAGCATTTGAAACTTCACTTCTATGAAATGCTCTGATGAGAATTGGTGAGCACCCACAAACATGCACTGTGACCCATGGCTGCAGAACCAAGTGGTATTCTAGATGAAGGTTTCAAGGTACTCAAGCTCTTATACTGTGCTTTGACATTAAATTCAGTACTTTCAGTATTCTCTGTGGCAGAGCAAAACCACAATTAATAGATGATTTAGAACACTGAACTGTCCTGAAAGTCTTGCACCAATTTCTATTTGCTTGAAAAGATTGCAGCTGTGCCTGCAGAATGTGTGCTGGGGTACACCACATCTGCCTATGCTACTCTGAAACCTCCACACCTTACTCCCCCAGAGCTTTTCCACACAGTTACTCAACAGGCACAGCTGCTCTGCAGACTGGGTCCCGAGCAGCAGACTCAGGCCCTGACCCCCCCAGACAGCCAAAGCCACAGGAAGCTGCCTCTGCTCCAAGACCTGCCCCACACTGGGAGGCCTGACCACACCACCTGAGACATTCTTCCCTGCAGGACTTGGGTCTTTGCCACCACATCTAAGAGCAGATTGCCTCTGCCTCCTATGTCTGCCTCTTGCTCAGATAAGGGCTGGCACTGGTGTGAAGAAAGCCCCAGGATGCTTTGGTGGGTCTGACACAAGCAAGAGCCTCTCTGAGGAAGGTCAGATAGACAAAAGGCACATGAATCCCCTGTTCTAGTGCCACGAACCAGCTCTCCTCCCATGTCCCAGGTGATTCTCTAGCCTCTTGGCTTACCCTTCCCTCTCCTGCATACTCTAGGCTAGTACCCCACCCTGCCAGACCCCTCCAGAGAGCAGATTTGCAGTCTAAACACAATATATGTACTGCAGCAGTAATTTATGTAGCTCTGAAACACCCAGCATTGAAATCACATACCATCTACCTCTTTCCCCCCAGCCAGCTACTCTCAGGCAAACTCACAGAACACTGAGTGGGCTTTAACAGCTCCATATAGTGAAAAGGCATCTACCAAGGGATTTCTTGCCAGCTTCTCCACTGGCCCTTTCTTGGCTGCTTCTCCTGGGGCCCTGTGTGTGGTTTGCTGCAGCACAGAGCAGTGGGTTCTTCCCTGGGTTTTTGCCGTCTTATGCTGACATGCAGCACATCACACCACCACAGAGCTGACCTAACAACAGGAGGAAAGGCAGTCAGGAGGCCATTCTGTCACCCCTGAGCCCCTTGCTCAGCCAGCACAGGGCAAGATTGGGCCTCTACCTGTGCCTCTACCCATGGGGCTCCAGCAGGAAGTCTGCTACGCAACATGTGCAGGAACCCAGATCAATCTCAGAGGATAATGACCTCTGTACTCAGGTGTTGCTTATGCACCACTATGTGCTGCTGCAGAGAAAAGATCTGCCCAGCAAGGACATATAGCACACTGTAAAAAAAGTTCTCCTCTCATTACTGCTGAAATCTTCTGGGTTTTCACCCTCCACCATCTTCTCATGTCAATTTGGGCTGCAAAAGAATGGCCCTGTGAGAGCCAAATGATAAATAACCAGGGCAACACCTGCTTACAGGAACTTGCCCTTAAGTTTATACAGCAAGAAAAAGGGACAAAAAGAAAGAAATGAAAAAAAAGAAAAAAAAGAAAAAAAAAGTAAGAAGAAGCAAAAGAAAAGGTGATCTTAATGGAGATATAGGATGTTGTCTCCTCCCAAATTCCATCTGAAGCCTGCTACAATAATTTCTTTCCATTCCCAACTGAGAAAGGGAGACAGGACATAGGGTGGATGAAAAGAGCCAGTTTGCTCAAGCTCTCTGACCAAATTATATCTGTTGTGTGCAAAGTGCAGTGAGCGAGTGACAAGAGAACTTTATTCACAGTACTCATATATTTAGGTAGTAGGAAAAGAATATAGGAAAGAATATTTCCTAGAAAGGGAAAGGAATTCACCAGAAAAATGCTGCCCATGCTGTTACGAGTGACCATGCAGGAGGCCAGAAAGAGGTGTGGATGTTTCAGAGTAGCATTAGGCAGATGCACCCCACCAGCCCAGAGTCTGCATGCCAGCTTGTCTGTCTTCAAAGGAAACATGGTGCTGGGCAGCTTACAGAAAGAGCCCTGGGATGCAATCCCAAGAGATGCAATTCCTTCAGGCAAGAAGATACTAGCAAATCAGTCACTGATAGAACAGTTTCTCAAATAAAACTGAGAAGAGATAATAAAAGGCAATGGGGCTGACTGTGTAACTAAGTTAAAAAAACAGGCATATCCCTATAGGCATATACACTTACACATATTCCCATTGTAGTTCTCTGTGTGAAGTGCTAAGTGACAGAGACCCACCAGTTTTGAAGAACTGTGGGACATTGTTGGGGGTTGAGCTTTTAGGGTTTTTTCTTTCCTTTTCTTTACTTGTTACCAGTGGAATTTTCTCCCATTGTGTTGCTAAGAAGCACTGATGGCTGGATGCTCGAGACAGCCAGGAGGGGAAACTCACTCACTCGATCTGCGCCTTCTGACGGTGTAGCTGCAGCTTGGGAAAAGACCTCACTGCTGCTGCAGAAGTCCAGCTCGGTCCTCTTTCTTCTGGTGTGAGGTAAGCCTCTGCTCCTGGGAGCAGCCACTGAACTTGGACCTTGTTATCTCCTGCCTCACTAAAAGAGGGGCCTGTCACCACGCTGGGAGCAGGATCGCTGTTGTTCCGCACCTCTTGCCTGCTGAGACCTTCCGCATCTTCAGCCACAGCTCCGGAGTTTCTGATATCCCTTCCATCCCTTCCCGTCTGGGCCCAGCCGCCATTGCCGCGCGCTCCCCGAGCCCGCGCCACAGCGCCCCCTGCAGGCGCGGGGGGATCGTGGCACCTGCCCTGCCCGCCGGGAGCCAGCAGCGCCCCTGCCGGCTGTGCCCGGAACTGCACCCACGGGGAAAGTGCCTCCTGTGCCCAGGGGAGCTGTCACAGGGTTCCTGGTGCTGCTCGTTGTTAATGCCACATTTGTTGTTCTTTGTTTGCTTTATTATATATACTAGTAAAGAACTGTTATTCCTATCCCCACACCTCTGCCTGAGAGCCCCTTAATTTCACAATTAAAGTAATTCAGAGGAAGGGGGTTTACATTCTCCATTCCAAGGGAACCTCTGGCTTTCCCTGGCAGAAACCTGTCTTTCAAACTAAGACAGACATCACTGCTCTGTGCTACAGCTCTACGCTATTCAAAAGTCACTTGAATGGGTTTTGGACTGAATTTATTCCACAAAACAGATCAAGACAGTTAATAACAAAGATGCAATTTCAGGGAGGAAAACCTAGTTCTCGTGGCATCCATTTAAATAGGAGATACAGAACACATCTGTACTGTGTTAGAACAGTGTAGTGAGATTTCCCGCAATACAAAAAGTAAATGAAGACAAAAATGAAAAAAAAATTGGAAATAGTTTATTTGCTGCATGAGGAAACTTCTTGTAAATTACATATAAAGAAACTTGTTATGCTGTAGTATATAATTTCCAATATTCCACAAAGATAATTGTAATAAATATACAAACCAAACCAAAGTAGAAGACTAAATCCATCAGGCAACCTACAAAATGGTTCATCAAGTTTTATACTTGCAGCATTAGCATGCTTAAAATTTTGTTCTTTTTGAAGTGATGCAGCAAAATTTTTTTCACATTTCTTTGGAGCATTTTCAAAGCTGTCTAACTATAAAATACTGTTCAAAATTAGATGGCATTAGTTAAACCACTCAAAAAAAGTAACACCAAGGTCTAACTAATGCAAAGGTGGTGTTTTTCTTTTTGCTTTTAAAATCCATTTAGCTTTGCCAGAGTTAAGAATTATCTGATATAAGTGCACTATGAGTCCAGTCAGCCTGAGGCACTGCTGACTCCTGTCATATTATGACTCTATATAAACTTCATAGATTATATAGCTCTGAAAGGTTTCTCTATTAATAGAGACATATCCCCATAGAATAATAATAATAATAATAAAAAACCACAATACCATATTGAAGCCGCAAGCTTGTTAAAATGGTTGTACCCTCAAGTGCAGTGTGTGCTTAAAACATTTTTCCATAGTTTCATTCTATTCCACATCAGGCATTTTTGTTTGAATTTAAATGTAGAAGTGCTGATAAAGGCTTTATTGATGCTCCTAGCCTCCAGAAACAACATACAGATTTTTTTGACACCTCCTGCTGTTCATTACCTATAACTCCTAAATTTTTTTGGAACAGCAAGCTGAATTTTACACTTCACTGCTCTGGACCACACTGACAGACAGGTCTATTATTCCATACAAATTTCTTACAAACTGAAAACACTTCACTATGCTTCACTATTACTGAATACTCGGGGGTATAAAAAGAAACTCTCTAAGACACAATTACCTAAAAATATTTGTTAATAAGCTTAATGCAAATATTATGTAGAAAAAATGATTTCATTACAAAAAAATTCATTAGAGGGCCAGTAAAAATATACCAAAGAGAAGATCTTTACAAAAGTGAGGTTAGGAAGTATGAGGCATTGACATTCACTGTAAACATCCTGTGTTCACTAGAATCCTTTGTCTAAAAGTATATGACCTGGTTTTGTTCCTGAGCTTCATGGCCAACACTTGCATAGACAGCTAAACCTATCATAAAGGGCTGTTTATAGAGACAGTTCTGTTTGTACATGACTTCAATAAAATAATGTTTTTACCTTTTGCAATAGTTTCATTCCACTACCAGGTAGCTAAGGAAACTATGAAGTATGGTGTAGGGTTTGTGTACTCAGTGCATTAGATGAACTGGGACAGCTATGTTTTAATGCGTTAATCTTAAATAATATTACATTAGGAAGTGTAGCTGTTCAATGCTCGGGCTTAATATAAATATCTACTCCTGCTCACTGCTGCAAGGTTCACTTTTGCTCTGCCAAAAACTGCATATGGCAAAATATCAGCAATCTGAGTGCTGTAGGATCAAACACACCCAGTAACGAGATGCAGCTTATAATCAGTACAGAAGACCTCACAGAGAATTTCACCTTTACCCAGGCAACGCCAGTGCTTTCCTCCAGGTTTACCTGCTGCTGTTGGAGGAAGCTGGAAAAGTACTCACAGGGTAAACACAACATAGAGTGGCCTATGTAAAAAGTCTGAAGAACATGCTTGCATTTTGGGTATGAAAAGCAGGCATGTATTTAACTACTGCACATGGAAATGCACATGGAAGTGGTACGGACAGACAAATATATCCCCCTCACAAACAGCACAATAACACAAAAGCAGCAAATTGCCAATTTGAAATCTTATGTTAAGGCAAATCTAGATAAAACAACCATAACAGGATTAATAAAAATAGGGAGTTTTCCTTGGCTTTTTTGTTTACTTTTTCTGTGATTGGCTTTTGCACATTGATAAAATTTGTTTAAGCACTTTCTGGACATCTTCATCCATTTGACCCTAGACACAGGGAGAGAGAAAAAAAGATGAATGAATTAATGTAGCTCTAGTCCTTAAGAATATCGACAAACTATATTTTTCAGATATAGTAATTAGATCAATTTCCCAAGTGGAAGCAGTGTTAAATTTCTTGTTGAACTGTCATACCTTATGGGAGGGATGTCTTAGTGATAACATTCAACATTCTTACTACATCTGCAGAAGAAACATCTTCAGTTAAAATGCTAACTCTGAGTGACTCACCATACCTGCACAGCATAGAGAAGGTGCATCCTGTAAACTGAGACAATTTCCTGGTGCTGTTTCTTTGTTTCCTAGAAAACAGTTAAGCAGAAAGACGCAGAGCATTCAGAACTATAGAACTGAGAACTCCTCAAGTAGATTCTGACTGGGGAAAATTCAAACCATAGTCTTATGAAATGCATTGAAAACCAGGACACTGTTTAGTGCCACCAGCACTCTAAATATGCTGGGAAGCATGTCCAGGAAATGCTGTAGTTCTACCTATCCCAGTAAAAGAGCTGGTGATATCATCAGTTTTAAGAAATGCTGAGCTGCAAAGGTGTGGAATGAGCACATACTCTATTCCCAAGCTTATCAGCAACCAGTATTGAGGAAAGTCAACAGTACTCTGACAAATCAACTCTCAACTGCAACTCTGCTCCTCCCTGAAGGTAGTGACCCTTATGCCTTAGGATTTTAGCTTTTATATTTTTCAAACTCTTTACTGCTTTAGGGTATAACTCTAAAACTCAGTAGCTTGTCAGCTACTGTTCTCCCATTTTATTCAGACAAAACAATCCCTCTAGGCCACTCAAGAACACCCTACTGCCCCAGGCCCCAAAAAGTGTAAACAGAAGCCAGTAGAACTTCCATTTACACTTTTACACCAGAGAAATCAGTGGCATATGGCTTCACTACCTGAAGCTGTAATTAGAGGATTAACCCCTGATATGTGAGTAGACCAAACTTATGATTTTCTGAAAAAACTCCTGACCATCATCCATTTTGGGTGTAGCCCCTTTGGGGAAGTTTTGTCTGCCTTTAATGTACCTGAAGGCTCTTCAGGTACATTAAGGTAAATATATCTGTTTTTATTCTCTTAATTCTGTCTGGCCTCTGTTTTCAGGTGAGCCCGAAAAAGGCATCAACCCCTCTGTTAAGAGCTGATGCCTTTCCAGATGAAGGGAGATGCTTACGAAGGTCTTACTCTGTAAGACCCTGAGTTGGTGAAAGCCACCCAACCCTTTTCAATGATCACAGACTGCCACAACTCAGAAGCCACCTTTCCAAAGATACATGAGGCTGTTAGGAAAGCTAACCTACAAGAAGGAAAGAGTGTTTCTGTCCTGTTTTAAATGCTACTGCTTTCCCAATGTGCTGGACATCTTTGCACTTTACACTACTCTGCTGGTTCTTTTTAGTGGGAGATGAAGGGTCCTTTCAGACATGGAGGACTGGAATAAGAAAGTCTGGGCCTTCACACAGACAGAATGCTCTGTCTAGTATTTCTCTTGCCTGCAAGGGAATTTTTCTGGCATACTGAGCCCTCTTTTTTTCTGCTAGGAAAGGTAGGAAGCAGACACGACCTAGCACATCAGTCTGTGAATTCTGCTTTCAGACGCATTCTAGAGCCCTCAACAAAGGCCTCCAGGGGGCAGTACTTTATTTTCATCCTCAACAGTGAATAAAGCGCTCCTTTGGGCAGGCAAGCTCTAGGAAATATCAATTATGGCTCAACTCAGCTTAGAAGACTGGACCTTTCATGCACAAAATTTAAAAGAAAATCTGTAAGGCATTCAGGATTTCAGAGAATAAACTATGCTCCCCATCAACAGATGCATTTGCTTGACTTGAAACCTCATGCTTTCTTCCAAAAAGCTTAAAAACCCCCCAACAACTTCAGCTGAGTGTTCTTGAAAATCCTCTGCACACTGATCATACTTTCCCACAAATTAAGGTCTGGGCAGCAGGTTTGGTCCATTGTACTTCAAGAAATCTGTTTCTCAACTGGTCTGAGAAAAATAGGTGGAAATCCAGAATTCTTTAGTTATGCTCTTTCTAAAGTGCTATTCATGACTTGCAAATTCCTACATGTTTCAGAGAAACAGAAATTACAGATTTTTTGATGGAAATTCTTTTCCATGTACTCACCGACTGTGTACTGTACTTTAAATAAGGCAGAGTGAAGAATAGTACATGTTTCTTTGGAGAACTGGGACTAATGTTAGGTTTACAAATTATCACACTTACAGTCAGTTGGTTTTGCAACTGCTTCACTTGTTGCTGTAACACCTCCAGCTGCTGGCTTTGTCTTTTGGTGGCACTGGTTGAGTAGGAGAGCTGAGAAAGGCTGTTTAATGCTTCTTTTAATTTGCTAATTTCCTTGGACATTTCATTGATCTAGGGAAGCAAAACACAGGTTTTCATTAAAAGATGCTATGCATACTGTATTCCTGCATGTCTTATCTTTGAGTTATTTGTGACTTAAATTTAAGAAGTGGGGAAAACTAAATTGTAAATAAACTCTATGGACAAACAGAGATGTCATGTAAACACAGGGTTACAATGCTGCTCTATTCCCCATCCTAGTCCAGTCTGTTCAAACTGCACTCCTTGTTCTGAACATCAGCAAATGCAGCAACAAGAAGTGCTGCATTTACACTCTTACAAATTCTGCTGCTGAACCAGACACAGGCCAGCTATTCACAGCAACGAAAATGCCTAGCTCTTTAAAAAGGAATTTGTAGTGATGGATATGGTAGCTGCAGAGGAAAATTAGTCAAATCATGGTTGAGATGATATAGTAATATCTCAATGGTGAATTTTTGCTCCTTCTTAATATTTTGTTTTCTTATCTCCTCTGGAATATCTTCCTTCTGTAAATCTCACTTCTTTGACTCAGCTGCCTGAAAAGTGCAAACCCAACCTAAGCAGAACTTAAAAGAGGTCAGCTGAAAGATCATGTGTATCTCCATATGGGAGAGAAACCAAGCCAAGCCAAGCCAAACATACAGAAAACTCCTTTGCCTTCGATACCTGGATTTTCAGAGGGGCAAATGCACTCAAAAGTTATTTGAACCAACATTGTCTCTTACGTCACTTGTGCACCAGCCAACATGCTTTGCACTCTGAACACACATTACCACTCCGCTGTACTGAGTTACTGACCTTTTTGTCTTTATCTTCTTCTAGTTTTGATGAATTTTTCATTTCAATAAGAGCTTCTTGAACTTGGTGGTACTTGTCCTGAAGGTCAGTCACCTCTCGTTCCTTTGCTTCAAGCAGAGTATGCATACCTTCTTTTGCTTCTTTCAAGTGCAAAATTTCATTTCTCAGTTTCATGGCATCTAAGGATATATTTTCCTTCTCTCGGATTACATCCTTCAGTTTGGATGACAAAGCACTAATTTCACCCTCTAGTGAGGACTGGAGCTTTTCATATGTGGCCTTAGGTACCATGGCTTCATTAATTGCAGCTTTTTCTTCCAATAATGCCTTTTCCAAGTTTCTTAATTCACTTTCTTTGTTGTTAAGCAGTCGTTTGAGCTCATTTATTTCTTCTTCCATCTCCTTTATGGTATTTCTGAGAGCATTGATTACCTGACGGTGTTCAGTAATTGGCAAAGAGTTTTGTTTCTGAGTGTCTAACAATTTCTTGAGTTCTTCTGCTTCATCTAATACTTTTGTGTACTGGGATTTAATTTCTGATAACTCATTTTCTGCTTTGTGTTTTAAAGAATTTGTTACTTCCATCAGTTTCTCATGTTCATCTCTAGGAATGTAGTCTGAAACTATATCATCTAGAGTTTTTTTCTTCCTATAGTCTTCAAGCTCTGTTTGTGCTTCTTTGTACAACTGAGACAATTCACTAAGTTGCCTGTTGAGCTCATCTATCGTTCTGTGCATCACATCTTTCCTTTCTCCAACTTCAGCACTAGATTCCAACTGCATCTGATTTGTCAGCTTGTCCTGTAGTCTTTTAATTTCCTCTTGCCCTTCCTTGTACCTCTCAATCAGCAATGCTTTCTCTTGATTAATGTTATCAATAACTGAACAATATGAATTCTTCATTTCCTCACACTCTTCCACAGACAATTTGCCTGCCACATTCTGCTCTCTGTCTTCAAACTTTTTCTGTAGCTCTCTCACTTTTTCTTTTTGTCTTTCACTTTCCTCCAATGCTTTCTTCAATTCTTGTTTAAGTGCTTCAACTTCTGCATATGTAACCTTCAACATACTCAAATCAGAACTGGTTTCTTCACTTTCAGGGGAAACAAGACCTGGCTGCTTTTGCCTTTGTACATTCAAAACCTCTTTCACAGCATCCTCATGACTGTTTTGAGTTTCTTGGAACTTCAAATTAAGATCAGAGCAATTTTCTGAAATGTCCGGGCTATTTAAATGATCTGTTTCTGGGAGTCTAGACTGGACTTGAATTTCCACATGCTTTCTCTTGGCTTCAGAATTCTCTAATTTTCTCTGCACATCCTTTAAGTCTTCCTGGAGGTGCTTAATTTTTACTTCTCTGGGGCTTGTCAGTTTTTCTGGGATTTGAGTGGCATTTAATGTAGGCTTCAGCTCCTGCATCAAAAACTCATTTTGTCTCTCTGCTGTTTGCTCAAACTGTGTTTGGGTTGAATAAGATTCTACAGTTGAATCCCCTTCTTTAGGTGTTCTTTCCTGTCCAAAAAACGCACCAACAATTGCACAATAAAAAACAAGTACATGATCCTATTTTTTTAGAATAGAGTAAGCAAGGAAGTATTTCCACATCCTACAGATGTGGAAATACAGACAGATAATTAAAGAGCCAGGGAAGAAAGTTCTAGAAAAGTTCAAAAGTCAGCTGTTCCCATTTGTCATTTACAGTGAGAGAAGGCAGTAAGGGCCAAGCTCCTCTGAAAGTCTGGGCTGAGCTCCATAAGCTAATAATCAAAGCTATGCAAATTAAAATTCTGCTAGCACAACTGTTAACAACATATTTTAGAATGTGGTTATCATAATAAACAAAGTTATTCAGTAATTTATGGGCAAAGTGAGAAGATCAAAACATTGATTTAATCCTTTGGGGCAGAGTGTTTCCATGATCTTACCAACAAGCTCGTTAAAAGATCTTCACAGTACAACTCTTTAAAACAGTAAGCAGCACTTTGTTCTGCCTAGCAGATTAAGAGAGCATCAGAACAGCAGAAAAATACACCACCTGTAATTTGTCCTGCAGCTCCTTATTGTGCAATGTCAGAGAGGCAATTTTTGCTTGCATCAACAGAAGGAGATCTTGTTGGTCAGCTTCAGAACTCACATCCAATAAACTATCAACACCTTTGGAGGAAAAAAAAAAGAATCAAAAGCTTTCAAAAAGCTGAAATGCTAATTAGTTAGTTATTCCAACATTTCAAATCAAGCAGTTTGTTCCCATGACCACTAAATGCACTGAACAAGCAAATTGTTCCTACAAATTCCCCAAGAATGTGGTTAAGTTAATGCAATAGAAGCAGGATGTTTAGGTGGGGAGCTGCTTGTGGAATTACAAAACATCACTCTCAATACTTAGTGTGTCTCATGTTCTAAGCAGAAAGGTACAGAGGTTTTCAGCATTTCATGCTACCTAAAACACCTAATGAGATAGGGATTAATCGAATACCTGTTGTGCTGTCACTCAATCTGTCTTTATTATCCCTGTGCAAGGAGCTGAATTCTTCCTGCTAAAACATCAAAAGAAAACTTTTTCACAGAAAGCAAATGTAAAGCTGGACAATTCACCAAGAACTATAGACAGTATAGATTCTGCTGGATAAAGCCTGTCCAAGTGGATGTCTTTTATTTCTGGGATCTTGTTTAATTGTAGCCTGTGTTCAGTATTTTGAAGTGTGCTAAAGCCATTCAAGTTCCATTGCCCAATTCTCATTAAATATTAATGGAATACAGGCAACTGTCTTGTAAATGGTTTGGAAGACTGCAAACCCTGTGATAAGTAATAGCAATATAGTGACACATTGTCTTGGTTCCATAACCTAACCCAAGACACATATATTTAGAAAAATCTTCAGCAACACAAGGTAAAGATCAAATGGAACATACTCAACCCTTTCACTGATACCTTTTAGTAAAATGGTCTCTTTTTGCACTGACCACTCCATGCACTTTGCTGGTATTAGAAATTGAACTCTTGGAACATAAATACTTTCATAACTGTACTGCTAAACACTAACTCATCTATGACTATTTATATGTATGTATTTGTTACACATTAAAGTAATCTTTACACTTGTTTTATGAATTGCATTGAAATAGATTTGGATTCATTTTTGTTCCTAAAATTCAGCTAATTAAGTCACAGGAGACTCTGCAGTCATCAAAACAGAACATCAAGCAAAACAGATCCTGTATTTCCTTTCCCTAGGCTCATAAGAATGGAACACTGATACCTTGCACACTTGATCAGCAAAGAAAGAGTGCCCTTTTCCAGTCATGGGAGTTGAAGTTGATGAGTGTGGAGAGGACAAATCATTAAACTGTAAAAAATTTTATATAAATAGGTATGTATATGTACATGCACATACAGCTAGCTCTCTAACATGTGCCCATATATATGTATGTATGTATATATGTGTATATCTAATATCTATATCTCTCTCTCTATATACACACACATACACACATATGTACATGCATACACATACATTAAAGAGTATTTTCACCTGCACTAACATAAGTCACAATTCTAGATTACTTTCAGAGAACAGACCTAATTATTTAGTGCCCTTCTGAATCAGTATTATATAAGAAGTGTAGCTGTTACATAGGTTACATTCTGGTTTAAGATTAAACCTAACTATTAAATAGACTTATATAGTATCAAAATGCAGTTAAGTATTTTATTTTGATATGCATATATGCTCATAATAATATGTATCCATATATATGTATAACTAAAATAAAAAAAAACTTATTTACTTACTGAAATCAGTAAAAAGGACAACTTCAACTTTAGTTGGAAGAAGCAACTGTACAGTAAAATTTGTTCAGTTTTATATTAAACATGCTTGCTGTATTTTAAGGAATTTTGCTTAGGTAATCTAAGCAAAAGGGCTTTCATTGTGTCATCCTAATGTCAGGAAAAGCACTTATGGTAAGACAGGCATATAAAGTAACAGTGACAGAGAAAATCCTGCCCCCATAATTCTAATAATGTTCAAAATGCTTTATATCCCCTAAAAGCATTTCAAAATTGGTCTTTTCTTTACCTGAATAGGACTGATAGGAGGAGGTGGGGCTTTGCGTTTTTTTGGAGTTCCACTTCTTTCTGAACTTAATTTAGAGCCTTGATCATGCTGAAAGTTTCACCAGCCAGAAAAGGTAGGTTTGTTAGTTTGGTTAGTAAAGTCTGAGCAAGTTGTTTTATATATAAAATATATAAATATAAATCCCACATTAATATCAACTTTAGCAGCTCATGCAGTGTCTTTTTTCCCCTATGTAAAGACCACATCTCTACTAACACAAAGACCCTAAACATGCCTGACAATAAGAATCTGCTCCTTTGTAAACCATGCTTCAGTGAAAACAAACAAGATTTAGTGAAAAAGCAGAAGCTGACAATAGGTTTAGCACCAGTGACCTTAAAACACTTCCATTCACACACAGCCCAGTCATGCGATTCTTTACAGTTACCATCTTTCCACCAGCTTCTGCCTGAGCCCCCCAAAAACCCACCTCTGCACTCAGAGAAGGAATGAACCAATGCACTGCACCCTTGTCTACTTCCCAGCCACCAGCAGGTCTACAAGGTCTACTTGCACTGTAACATATGACACTAAACAAAAAATGCAAGAAACTAATTTGATTGCCTAAATCTGCCGTGATTCTCACAGGAAGGGGTCTCCAGCAAGCAGGGATAACCTTCAATTTTATGTTTTAGAAAGAGAGAATTTTTCTAGATCCTCTTTTCTGCAGTTTGAAGAGACAGGGTGTCCAAAAGCTAAGCTCCTGCACTACACGAAGAAAGCAGGAATCATCCCAGCACACATGCACATACACAGTTGCCCTCCTTTCCTCCCCTCACTAAGGGTGTTGGCTGCTGTTACACAGAGAAGCTAAGACTAAAAGTAATGTTCCTGAAACACATTTCTTAACTAAGAAAGAAAAACCTTTTACATTACATAGTAGTCATGGCAACCCATCTCACAGTAACATTTACTAGTTCTTCCATTACATTTTTTTGTTACGTTACAAGTCTAGAGAGCCAGAGTATTTTCAAAAAGGACAAATACCTGCTTCACTTTTGTTGGAGACTTTGCCTCTGTGGAGCAGAAAAGAAAATGAATAAAGGAAATTATTACAGGAAGAGTTATTTGCCATTCTTAACCCACCCCTCTTCTCTACTTCCCATACCATAGATAAATGGTTTGGTTTTCAAATTTGATTTCTGTCTGAAACCTGAAAAATACAATTTGCAAATTCCATTCCAATCCCATCCTTTCTCTGCTACTGTCTGGTTTCATTTTTTTCATTCATTTTTTTCAGAGAAAAAAATCTGAAGAATCGTGACAATTCTTATTCTATTATAGTCTTGCACCATTCTTATTCATTAAGCTTACTACCTCAGAAATCTATTGCAGTTTGACCATAAAACACTCTGCAAGCTTTAGTTCCTTCTCCTACTCCTCTGTTGAGGTGTTCTACGTAAAAAAGAGAATCCATTCCAAACTGTATGCAAAATTTCATGAAGCTGCTTACATCAATTTGTCTTTCCCCAAAACACCTCTTCTGGCCTGCTCAGGGCTTTATCTCATGCTAAATATTACCATCTATGGTGAAGAGTTTTTGGGAAGTCTCAGCCAGGTAATCTTGAAAATGGCTTTTGCAGCATTTCAGGCTACACTTTGTTTGTTCAGTGCTAAACATACATGCAGCCTGTTCAAGAAGTGACAAACTGCAGGTCAGCCTCTCCCACGTACCCACATCCTGTGATATCTTCGATGAGAGGAGATTCTGGATCCCTGTATTCTCAGAGAGTTTGGCGTAATGCAGGGCATTCTGTCCAAAGACATCTACTAAACTGACATCTGCACCTCTCCTAAGGAAAGCTTCCACCATGTTAAGGCTACTAGCTTCACAAGCCATCATCAAAGCAGTTCTGAACAAGAGAAAAAAACAAAACAAAAAACAAACAAACAAAAAAAAACAACAAAACACAAACAACAAGTGTCAAGGGCATTCTCTTTATCAGTTCATTTTTTTCAGGGAAAAAAAAAGTGTGACTGTTATTATGCAATAAAGTCCAAGATCCCATCAACATTTTTATTGGTACATAAATGTAACTGCTGTTTCTCCTTAGAAACACCTGCCAGCTCTTCCTCCCCTTACACTCCAGCTGCAAATACAAGTCTGCAAACATTTCTAAAAATGTCTTCCTGAGGTTGAGAGTCATAGAGAGAAATGGCTGTAGGATAAAGTCAGACTAACAAACCTCACTGCTACACCCCAATTACAGAAAACCTTTATTTCATTCCTGCTGTCCTTCACATGTGTTCAAGACAAAACAAACAGATTTCAATCAAAAAGACAAACAAATCTAAAAGATCTTCAATGAGTCCAAGAGATGAGTTTGACCTCAAACCCTGTGCTATTGTCAGCCTAAAAAAAAAAAAAAAAGTTCATGAGAGCACAAACAATTTCCTTTCCAACACAGGGCAGTAGCACAGAGGCAGCTCCTAGAGTAAGCATAGCATACAGAAGGAGTCTTCTCCTAACAGGTCGTATCTGCTTTTCTCAATTATTTGAAGGGGTCACAAGAGACATACAGAATAATTACAAACATGAAAACCTCACCTTTCAAGCATGCTCTAATACTGCCTTCCTGCTCAGGCATAGTTCTCCTTTCTCAGCATGAAAACATGTCTAATAGGTTGGCCAAGTTTACTGCCAAACATATTCCTCAGTGCAGATATGATGCTGAAAAGTTACTACAATGATAATATTTGCTAACTATTAAGACAACAGTTTTACTAATGCATTAAACATACTCCCTCTAATGGGTGAGTCACTTGGAAAAGTGATGCTGTAGTAGTGCTGTGCTAAATGTAGTGGTGAGTGATAACTCAGATAGCACCTCCAGAGTCACAGGGATGGTTTTAGATTACCAAAATAATTCACTTAGTCTGGACATGATAGGAATCTGGAGATGCCATTTTAGAAAGCTACCCCTTTTCTCCCAATGAAGTTTCTCCTGTTCCAGTAAAATCTTAACCACTTCTGTGAACATGAGATGCAGGAGTAGTCACTTGCCTTTCCACAATTAAATCAAGAAGTAAACCAGCATATTCCATGTCACAATGTTTTGTTGCTTCTACACACAGTGCTGTCTTAAAAAAAAAATACAAAAATGGGAGTCCTATCTGTGACAGAAACTCCTGCATCCAATTAAAGCAGCAACTGAAACTGCTGCTTCAGTTTTCATGAGGCCATGAAAACCGCCAGAAAACAAAGGGGTTTTCTTCAGACAACTGGAAACAAAGAGTGCTGTAATTAACTTTGGACTGATAAAAAACAAGTCAGGGCCCAGTCTTATATTCACAGATTCTGCCAGAGAACAGAATCAGCATTGTGTCACACAGAATAGTCAAAATTGCTATGGAGTATAAGTGCCAAGTCTTTTCAGTATCCTATTTTACCTCCACAGTTTAACCAGCTGTTTAAAAACAGTCCATAATTTTCTAAGACTCTTGATCTTTGTCAGTATCATCAGAACAAGTGCATTTTTCACCACAAGGATGTCACTTTTAAAAAGTTTTCTGATACATGCACTATCTCTTAATGCAGAAACATCTACAATTGGCACCTTCTAAAACAACAGCATCTCCCCTATAGAGATTTTTTGTATTTTTTTTTCTTACTGTTGTGGCTGCATTATGGTGGAAAAAGAAATCCTCCACAGATTTCACTTACAAGTAGTAGTTTTAAGGATTTAAGTTGGAGATACTAACTGCTTCCAAGAACAGAGCAGCATTTCAAACTGGGACACTTAAAGTGATGTGTGGGTAAGTGCTATCAATCATATTTGTATGATTTGTATAGGAATAATTTTAAACTGAGCTATACTGCCCTAGTAGCCCAAGGGAAATCTTACAGGCAGATTTAGTTTTATAATCACATAGTTTCTGCCCTATCTTTCACTTCAATCAGAATTCTGTAAGCCTTCTCAGCAATCAGGATATGTTGTCTAATACAGAAAGCATTATTTCAGCTAATGTCAACTATTTTGGGAAGGATTTGAGAAGAAATCTTCATTTGACAGTCAGCTTTGGTGAAAAATCAACATGTTAACCTGCTGTACCTTCCATTTTTATCCCTGGTGTTGACATCAGCTCCATGATCCAGAAGGTATTTGCAGACTTCCGTATGACCATTTTGTACTGCAAGCAGCAGAGGTATGTTCCCATCCTAGAAATGCATATAAAGAAACTATGAACAGTATTCCACCCACTTACAAAAACACAGAGATTTAAAGTCAGCTGTAAATTTTACCTTTACACAGCAAAAATGAGGTGCTATTAGTACATTTTTCCTCTGTATCATAAACGTAGCTGAGTGTGCTATAATTCCTTTCTTGTCTGCTGGGGATGATGCAAAACACAGGGAGCAGGAAAGTTTCTTTTTTTGCTTTTGTACTCCCTTTGGTGTTTTGCTCAATGCTAAAACACAATTATTTTGAAACAACAAAATATCTCTCTGTAGCTCCACAACAAAAATGATAATTTTAACTAAGTACAAGGCAAAAATACAGTATTTCATGAAGTTATAGAATAACACAGTTGGAAGACACCTTTAGAGGTACCTGAGGTTTCTCCCACTTTTTTCTCAATCCAAAGCTAGGAAATCTTCATGTTTCAGCAAGTTTAGCACATTGCTCAGAGACTTGCCCAGTCACATTTTAAGCATCTCCAAAGGTAAAGAAAGGCACAAGTCTAGGTACCAGTTCCAGTGTTTGACCACCTTCAAGGTGAGGTAATTTTTTTACTAGTAGCTAACTAGAATTTCCAATTAGGTCCACTACCCAAATTCTGACCATTGCTTATCATTCTGTCATGCATCTCTGAGGCTGGTCTTTCTCTTTCCTATAACTACCCATGATGTAGCTCAGGACATTTTTAAGATACTCCTACAGCCTTAAGACTGAAGAAACCTTTTATGCCTTTAAAATTCATCTGCTGAAATATTAGATCAGATGTCTGTGACATATCTGTTTTTGCTAGAAAGATCAGATATAGACCAAAGCCAAAATGAAACAAGTTTGAGTATCACTTCCTGCCTGGCCTCTGCTATACAGATCCCTTCCTTTTGTCACTTAGGTTGTCTATCAGGCAGTTGCATCGTTGCCAAAACCAGACCTGGTTGGTTGTAGACATATCACAGTAATGAATGTAGTGTCTCTGAGCCTTTGGAATATGTCAGGTAAATTTTTTCCCCTCAGGCTTATCATACTTTGATTGGGCTTTGTGAACATTTTGCAGCTTTTGGCCACAATACTGTGCCTTTTCCAAAGCCTCCTGGGGACAATGGAAAGACTTTTAATTGTGCTTTGAATGTGCAAAAACTGATTCTAGCTACCTGTGCCAATGTCTTAACAATCAGCAAATCCTGCCACTATGGTATCAGATTGTGAAGTGCTTCCACACCTCTGCAATGGCAAGCTGCAAAAGGAACTTCCTCCAGCAGAGAAACCCCAGCAGAGATGAGGACAGCTTTGCTTTGAACTACTGCACCTGAGATGGAGCGTGGTAACAGCATGGAATGAGGGTGATAGAAGCTCTGAAGTATCTGCAGTACACAAGAAGAGAAGAGGTACATACCAAATCTTTGATGTTAATGGGACATTTGTGCTCACACAGGAGTTGAACTGCCTGAAGACATCCACATGCAGCTAAAAGAAAATAAAATTAAATTAAAAAAAAAACAACACAAAAACAAAAAAAACAAAAAAAAAAACCAAAAAAAACCAAACAAACAAAAAACAAACAAACAACAAAAAAAAAAAAACCCCAAGACAATCATGAAAGTCCATTAAACTCCAATTTCAAAATTTGTGTCCCACACTTCCACTTGCAATACTGCAGCATTTCAGTGGGTTACAAAAAAGAAATTCTAGGCTGATGGGCTAGGAATATCAAGCACAACAAAATAGTACAAACTTTCACCAAAGAAGTTACCTGCGTAATGTAAAGCTGTTTTCCCAGAATTGTCAGTGCTCTCAGCTGGACATTTACTCTGCACAATTCAATAAGGAAAATTAAAAAAAGCAATTAGAGAAATACAAAGAAAATAAAACATATGTTTTATATAGACAGAGTACTTAACATATTTGCAAAAAGATTTACATGCTGCTTCAGAGAAGAATACTGAAGTAAAGGTACAGCTTCTCTCTCTACCAGTCTGGTATTTCCTGTCTTCATACCAACTTATATTGAAGCCATAGGAAATCTCATGGTTAAGAGAACTGTCCCTAAAAAACAGTTTTAGTTTTAGAATAATTTAAGTCAGTAAATTAAAAAAGTAAATAAATAATAAAGTAATAAATAAATCAGTGAATAAAATCTCTCCTTTGCCTCAGATTTATTTTTTCTTTTTAACATTAGAGTAAAAGATGAAGCGACCACATCCTAAGCAATTTGCATTACTTCATAGAAGCGTGGCATGGTTTGGATTAGAAGAGACCTTAAAGATTACCTTATTCCAACTCCCTGCCATGGGCAGCGACATCTTCCACTAGATCAGGTTGCTTATAGCCCAATCCAATGTGGCCTTGAAAATTGCCAGCATGGAGCATCCACAACCTCTCTGGCAATCTGTGCCAGTGCTTCACCACCCTCACAATAAAGAATTTCTTCCTAATACCAAACCTAAACCTACCTTCCTTCAATTTGAAGCCATTGCCACTTGTCCTATCACGACATACCCATGTAAAAACTCCCTCTCTGGCTTTCTTGTGTGGGTCCTTTAGATACTGAAAAGCAGCTCTAAGGTCTCCTGGGAGCCTTCCCTTCTCCAGAGAACACCACAGTCTCAGCCTTTCCTCACAGAAGAGGTGCTCCTTCCCTCAAGATGCCTTAAGTTTTAGCTTTCATATTTTTCAGATTCTGTACTACATTAGTATATAACTCTGAACTTCATATAAAGTGTTAGCAAGCTCTCTCCACAGTTTAGTTAGACAAAACAATCCTTTTCCAGCCTGAGAACCAAAGTCACCATTGCAGAACAACAGCGAATTGAGGAAAGCAAACTGGGAGGATGGGACTTCATAGCCTGAAGCTGTAATTGGACAATTAACACCAATATGTAAATGGACCAAAACTGAAGTTTTGTGTGAAAACTCGTGACCCATTGTCCATCTTGTGTGTAGCCTTGGCCAGGCCCTGTACTGCCCAAGGTGTATCCTTTGAAGGCCTTTTTAATAAATACCTACTTTATTCCTTTGACCTGTCTAGCCTCTGTGCTAGGTAGCCTCTCAAGGCATCACTCTGATCACCTTCACAGCCCTGCTCCAGCCTCACTCCAACAGGTCCCTGTCCTTCCCATGCTGGGACTCCAGAGCTGGATGGGTCTCACCAGAGCAGAGGGGTAGAATCCCCTCCCTCCCCTGCTGCCCACATGCCCAGGATATGTCTGGCTCTCTGGGCTCACCCAGTGCAGCTGGTGTTGCCCTGACCCAGGTGCAACACCAGCAGTTGGCCTTGTTAAAGTTCATGAGGTTCACATGGGGCCACTGACAAATGCAATAAATGTTCATTAGCATTTTTAAAAATAAGCACCAACAATCCAGTTATACCTTGTTGTATTACAATTATTAGATGCTACTGATCAATCTAGCTTTCAAAGCAATAAACAGTAATGAAAAAATAATTCAAATCCTTATCAAGGCTCATTTTGGTACAACAAAATCAGAAGATTTTTGTTTTAGTTACAACAAAGAGAGAGTATCATAGAAACTTCAAATCCAAGTATTAACCCAGTACTGCCAAGTTATCACTAAAACATGTCTCACATCTAGACATCTCTTAAATCCCTCCAGGTGAAGAAATTTTCCTAATATCCAAACAAAAGCTCCCCGGGGGCAACTTCAGGCCTTTTCCTCTTTTCTTGTTGTGATATGGGCTACCCCAAGCCTCCTTTTCTCCAGGCCAAACACCACCAGCTCCCTCAGCTGCTCCTCACAGGACTGCTTCTCTAAACCCTTCACAAGTTTCAATGCTTTTCACTGGACAGGAGAAGACAGGACCCTAAAATTACACATTTCTGGAAAACAAACATAATTTTTGATTTTTACATCAAAATTTAGCACTGTCTCCAACATACCTATGATTATCTAGGAAAACAAGATCACATAGATCGCTACACTGTAATAAAAATGTCATGATTCTGCCTGTGTAAAATAATTGTTCAGCCCATTTTAGTTCAACACCAGTTAGACATTCCTTGCACACACATTGATCCTTGATCCACAGAAGATCATCCTAAGAACATGAATTACTAGAGAATATTACCAAAAGGTTTGCACTTAGGAACAGATTTATAAATCTGCATATTGAATAAAACTAGAAAAACATCAACAAAAGCAGTCTGTGGTTGCAGCAGGCAAGTGGAAGGACAGCAGATCCACACATGGTGAGCTCTGAGCTGCCTGTGATGCCAGCAGTGACGGCCTGATGGCGATGTGGCTCGAGGCCACGGGACAGGCTGTGGTGGCTGAGGATAACCCTTCCCGCCTGCGGAGCAGCAGGGCAGACAGCTTGCGAGGGGTATGGAGATGGGAATCAGTGAAACTGGGCCCTGTGTTGTCAGAGACACTGACAGAGGTCAGTCACAGGACAGCCGGAGAGCCTTGAGGCCATCAGGGAAAAACAATCTGGAGGCTGGGATAGAGGATCCATTCTCTTTCTGCACCATCGTGTTCAAGTGGGGTTGTTAATCGTTATTTCATCTGTATTCTCAGTCTGTATTCATTATTTTATCTGAGACATACTGATAACTCCAAACTTAGACAAAATCTGTTTTGTTTCTCACCACCATGAAAACTCACCCGTGTTTCTGAAATGGAGCTGAGATGGACAATGCCTTTGCTTACTAACACTCATCTTCAACACAATGAGACTCTTCTGTTCATCTTCACTTTTGTTCTCCTTATTTTCTCTCCCCGTTCTTTCAACTCCCTTTCTAACTGCCCACTGCCCTTTACCTCATTTCATTGAGGATTAGATTATTTCCATATTATTTTTTGATCTAAAGTACTTTGTTTTTTTCTCTGTTTGACTTCAAACTTGAAAACATTTCTATGATGAACAGGCAGAAAGCATTCCAGTGGAACATTGTCGGAATCCCCCCAGAAGTGAAAAACCTTTTCCCCTGTAACTCTTAATCCACCTAATTCCAAGTCATCCAACCACACAGACAAAACACAGGAAGTTAAACTGAAGCTACAACCTACTTGAAACCCAACCAAGTTATGTCAGAGCAGCTGGACATGGAAAACTGTATTTGCACACACTCCGGGAAGATACACTGCTTTCTATCAAGCACTCACAATGCCTGAAAGGTCCTTAAACTCTTTATGTTTAAACTCTTGATGCACTTCTCTTGATGCCAAGGAGACAGAACAGTGTAGAAGTGTGGTGCAGATTATGAGCATAAAATGAGTCCACATCTAATGGAACCAAATGAAAATTTCAAAAATAAAAATTAATTTGATTTTTGTTTTACCTGAAGTAACCTCTTAATGCAATCAGGGTGGCTGTTCTTTGCTGCAAGATGTAAAGCACTGTGCCCTAAATGAATAAAAGCAAAGCAAATTAATTATTCAATCATGCCAAAACACAGGAATAAAACCTTCCATGACAAGGCAAAATCTTGAATTATGTATCTTGTTCCTATCATGACACAAAAAAGTAAGGGTAGAGAAAATAAAGTAAAAACCTACATCAAGCAGAATGTCTTTTCTACCTGTTATTCAGGGAAGTAACAGAATAACCTTAAAGTCTTAATTCATATAAAGGAATGACACAAACATTGTGTCAGACTACACCTTGGCAGAAGCAAGTCTAAGATTGTACATTATGTCTTGCTTCTTAGAAAACAATTTTCCAGCATTACACCGCCTCCCTTGCACACAGATGTCTGTCGGTGTCTTCGTGATTTTTGCTATTTCGCAATGAAAATGTAACCAGCATCAAGAGAAAACCTGCCAAATTCACCACCTAAAACTACATTAAGTTTGTGTCACCCACGACGTGCACATGGAACACTCAAATGCAGGACTACTTTAGTTTGCACCTTACATATTCCCTATTCCCTATCAAACACAGCTCTACATTGGTTTGCATTTCAATTAATTTATTTAGCACCTCTGAATTCGTATTTAGCTGTGCAATGCCATGATTTACTGACTATGGATTTATGTTGAAACACTGAAGTCTCTCCTACAGCTTCATCTTATAGAGCATCTGAAAAATTGAGGATGATAAGACAGCAAGAGAATAAATTATCCATGTAACTAAGAAAAGAAAGACCCAGGATTTAGTACTCAATAAAGATAAAGACACTTGCAACAGGAAACCCTCATTGCAAATTATGTGACTTTTACATAGAAGGATTTCACTAAAGAGCACTGGGCTGACACTCTCAGGTGGAAGTAGGCAGGCAACCTCTTACTACCCAAGTGACCAATAAGTCATCAGGCAAAGTGAAGCATGAATTTGGAATTATAGTCTGCATCAGGTACATATATTCATTATGTAAAATATGAATGCTTCTCCCAGTATCAGAGACACTTCTTTATAGAGGCAAATCATTCCCATGTATGACAGAGATTCCCTCAGGCTGCAATAAGTGGTAAAATAGAACCCAGGAGCACAGCAATTACAGATAATTACTGGAGAGACAGAATGCTGACAGGTCATCCAGGTGGCTCAGCTAGCCAGGGAAAATGCTGGGCACAGATTCTGCAGATGTGTCAACTGAAATCTATTAAGAAGAGTTTGCTAGTTTCAAATTCAGCTCCCATCATTCTCCTAGTGGAGCAGTAATTAAGCACAAGACTTTTGAGAACTGAAACATCATACTTAATAGTGCTCAGCTCCGTTTTGGCCTGTATCAGCTATTTTCACTGTCTCATAATCCTGAGGAAATGTCTTACTGCAACTCCTGTAAAGTTAGTGGGATTAATAGCTTGGATAAACATGAAAGCAAAACTGATGATCTTGACGCAACCTCTAATAATGAGAAGAGGCGAGGGAGGAAAATTTTCTTTTTTCTTTTTTTTTCACTTAAAAATAACAATTTAAAAAATTGAGCAACTATTTCACATCCGGAGCCCACTAAAAATGCAGAAATTTATAGTATTAGGACAAAAACTTTTAAGGACTTTAGATTCTGAATTCTCTGTGCAGGAAAGCAAGTATGCCCAAACCTGCAAGTGTTACAACTGCTTTTCCTACAGGGTGTGTGGGAAAAAGCAAACTTGTCAAATCTGTATTTTCACTCTGCACATCAATAACTACATAAGCAAATTGAGTGTATCATGCTACTTGTATAGGTTCAGAAAGGCATACCTGCACCATCTTGGGCTGTCACATCTGCACCATGTGTCACCATGATCCTGAGGCACTCTGCATGCCCCTTCGTGGCTGCCAGGTGAAAACTGGAAGAGAACATTTACATGCCTTTAATTATTATTAAGGTATCTTTTCTTTTTCATTCACTAACTGCATACTGGCAAGTTTTTTCCTCCCTGTCCTTAGATCTTTTGGCATCCTTCCATTGCCTCCCAGGAAGATAACAGCTCTGGAAGTGAGGTGGCACATCAAAAAGACTTTGGAGTCATACTGTCATAGTACAGCTTAAATAATGTGTTCATTTTGGGATCCTCATTACAAGAAAGATGTTGATGTGCTGGAACATGTCCAGAGAAGGGTAACGAGGCTGGCAAAGATTTAGAGAACAAGTCCTATGAGAAGCAGCTGAAAGAGCTGGGGATGTTTAATCTGGAGAAAAGGAGGCTCAGGGGGGACCTGATCGCTCTCTACAATTCCCAGACAGGAGGGTGTAGCCCGGTGGGGGTCAGTCTCTTCTCCCAGGTAACTCAGGATAGGATGAGAGGAAATAGCCTCAGTCTGAATCAGAAGAGGTTTAGATTGGACATGAGGAAAAAAATCTTGACTGAAAGGGTTTCAAAGCACTGGAAAAAGCTGCCCAGGGAGCTGGTGGTGTTATCATCCCTGGAAGGTTTAAGAGACAGGGAGACGTGCCACTGGGGGGGAGCACAGCTTAGTGGTGGACATGGGTTGCTGAGTTAATGGTTGGACTCAATGATCTTAGAGGTCTTTTCCAACCTGAACAACCTCATTACTATGATTTTACATAGGCTGCTGTCCCATCAACTCATATCATATACCTTATGTACATCTAGTCCCACATGATTTCTAAACTTATGTCCCTAGTCATGTAATATATCCCCAAAGAATGCCTGGGCATGGGGAATTAATAAAGAAAACAGTCACAATAACTGACGTAGTTCTAAATATTTTAGTCAGAGTAGTCAGATTTCGTTAGATTTAGTTAGATTTAGTTAGATTTTCCCCTAACAAAATTTAGTTTCCCTGGACAAAATTTAGTTTCTCTAAAACATGATTCTGCATTTCCTTAATTAAACTACATCAAATTGAACTTTTGCACTGTCCTTTATAAAGCTCATCTTTCCTTCATGTATGGGTGGGGGAAAAAACTTTACTTTTGAGTATCACCTGGAGAAATCAAAGCTACTAGATATTTGTGAGACTATGCCAGAGATGTATTTTTTCCACTTGTGGTTTTCTGTTCACCCCAAGAACCTGCTTGTTTAAACAGTGTGAAACTGCAGGCATTACCAACCACACCATGGCAGGATGCACTTCCAAGCATCAATTACCTAAGATGTAATTACAGAACAAACCAAAGAAATTATACTGAATTCAAGCCTTTTTACAGCTCAAATTTTATGTTTGACATCCTCAGGCCGGGCACATCAAGATTCACAGAAGCAGTGCTACAGAGAAGCTGCTGACATCATTTTGCCCTGAAGCAAAATGAAGGAAAAGCTTCTGAAAACAGAGAAGTTTATATCCTCTGGATGCACAGCATGCCAATGTCGTCAAGTCTTAAGATATGGGCAGACATCCTGCTGCCACATGAATCCTACCAACACCAACCTGATGCACACAGAGAAGTTTTTCAGTGGGAGTAATGTAAAACAAAAATTCAAGACAGAACACACTAATTACTATTTCTTTGTGTGTAGAAAGTTAGGACCATCATCAAACATGCACCAAACTGAAAGAGCCAGTATTCCTGGGATGATTTCTAATATCTTTCAAAGGAGGTATTAATTTTTAACATTATGCACCCTGTATAAAAGAGATTTGCCCCTGGAATGTAAAAGAAACATCATGTATCATGGAGCCACATCAACTACTGTATTTACGAGTTTATATTTTGAACAACTGCTTCCTTTAAGTATTAAAGCTAACAGTGAAAGTTTAGTCTGCTAACCAGGGAAACTGGGAACAACAGGCAGGAATTAAATGGGTATTTCAAGAGTCTGTGAACTGCAATACCATGTTTCTGTAAGCCATAGACTTCTTTGCAGCATTCTTGAAAACTCAGCAGAGAAAGAGACCTACAGACATCTGGCAAAGAGAGGAGAATTAATCAAAGCAAGAGAGGTCCTGGAACAGGATTGTCTATCTAAAGTACAGCAACCACCTCACTTCATAGAACAAGTCCTTTTTTCTACACCGGCTGCTGCTGATTGCAAATGGCAGACAGGCAGTGCTTAAGCCTTGAACCTTTCTCTGCAAATATAAAAGCATTCTGTGTGCTCATCCTGTGATTCTACTGACATAAACAAACTGAAGAGTTAACACTTCCAAGAGCACAAGCAGCGCTGCTGCTGTCTGTTCTCTAGTCATTCAAAATCAAAACTTCATGTACTTGGTGACCAATGCAAAGTTGTGTAAACATTCTTTGGAAGAAGTGGTTTCTCAGGCTCTGGGAAAATGACTGGGGGAGGGACACAAGAGGAGTCTGACAAATTCCAACACCTCTAATTTAGCCAGCACAACATACCAGCAAAATACCAAAACATGTTCAAATACATTTGTGTAAATACAAAATGCAATAAAATTCACTTATGTATTAGGAAGATTGTGAAGCACACACTTGGCTAACTTAAATTTGACAATATTCATAGTAATAATAAATACCTGAAATAATAATAACTTGGCTTAATCTGGGGCACTGAGGTTTTACAGACAGACTTTGTAGGACGGTGCCAAATGCAACATGAACACGCAAGTGCTAAAGAAGTTTTATTTAGGTAAAATCTGACTGCAAAAAAGTATCAGAGAAAATGAAAAGTAACTCTTTTCAGGCTATGCTCCTATGAACACATGAATCCCACCAACAAAAACAATTCCCATGGCAGTTCTCAACAAGTCATCACACACACAGATGTTTTATTGTTGAGTGTTGTTGAGTGTCTCATCTCTGCATCCATCTTCTGGTACTATCTCTCTCATAAACCTGTAGTGAGATACTTTTTACTTAACAGTCTCAAAGCAATTGGAGGGGAATGGGGGATATGGTTACTTAACTGTTTAATAAAGAGAAGTCCTGCTCTATAGAGAGAACAACTCTAGAGTGGGATGAACCAATTACAGTCATATTTAAGCTAAACTATTTACAGAGTGTTGGACAAACCTCCCCCTTAAGAAGCAATTCTGATTTTAAAGTCAATAACCCCTGCTTTGGTTTGGGGTTTTTTGTGGGTTTGGTTTTTTTTAGTTAAAAAAACCCAAACAAACAAATCAGTTGACCCAAAACAAACAAAGAAAAACCCCAAACCCAAACACTTGAGTAGCAGATACTGAGGACTCCTATGTAGCAAGGCAGGCTCTTGAAACAAAGAAGACCGTAGACATAAATTTCAATGCAGAATAATTCTTTACAAGCTACATAATTTCCTAAAACATTTGAGGCAAAAACTGCAGGTTTCCAAATACTAGAGTTCTCACCATCTGGACACCTTAAGGAGTGGTGCGTTTTACTTGCATCTACTATAAATAAACTTTCCTTGATATGAAAGCAAACAACTTTTCCTCCCATTTCCTGGTTGTGCAGTGACTTAGGTAAACAAAAACAAACATGTAAGACTTGATTTGGCTTAAGGGCCACACTGAGGGTTGGATTCTCATTCCATTGAAAATCCCATTACAACATAGTTCATTTTCTCTTCACAATAGATAAGCCTGTTATTGCCACTTAGAGCCACATCTCGATAGCCCAGCCTGAACTGATTTGAGATAGATTTCTTTTATTGCTGTAAAACATTTCTGTTCTTCATGAGGAGCAGGATGGTCTCTTTTTATTGTATTCAGATGTTTCAGTGAGCAGAGAAGCAGTTACCATTCCCAGTGGTTCAAGACCCACCTCTGCAGCAGATGAAAGATCAGTAGGTTGACACTGCTTTTTCCTACTGGGAATGTACAGGTCTCATAATTACTCAGTAGTTAACAAGAAAAAGTGAAAAATTATGTTTATTATGAGGAGCCCAGTTGGAGTAAACAGACTTTTAGAGTAAGAGTGAACTCATTTCATGAGGTTCAGGTTCAACTGGAGAACAGCTACAAGGCTATCACCTCAAAATCTTGTCAGGACCTCAAATTTCTTGACCTGAAATGTTATTCAAATAAAACCCCCACATTGATGGATGCTTTTTATGATGCTTTCTGCCTGAACAGCTGTATATTACATCCCTGAACTACTCTGAAACAGCAGATCATTTACAGATACAAGATGTCAACAGGTGAAGCACTTACAACTGTCCTAAAGAAGTCCATACCTTATTTAGGGCAAATTACTTTTTTCACATTTTGGTCACAACATTAAACCAGCAAAGGAATGAAGACTTCTTTAACTGGCATCTGACAGACAAAGGACAGGAGTTCAGATAGAGCCAGTTTTTGCCAAACAACCAAGAATGAGTGTTTTCAGAAATGATTTAAATGTCAGTCTAATTCAAATGAAAAAGGACTGTAATTTTTACTACTCAGCTCCCACAAAACTTTTTCTCTACAAATCATTACACCATAAGTAGAGGAAGAGAAATAATCCACATTTAGGGGTTAGACTTGTAAAACTGTAGTTGATGGCAATTGCTAAGGTGGTATTAGCAGTAAGACATGACTCTGCTATATTCAGGTTCTCTGCTTAACCATTTTCAGAGCTACTTCATGCAAATCCTCTTACTGAATGGTATTTTGACAGCTGGTTTAAAACAACTGGGTGGTCCATATATCTAGGGGAAGTGACACAAAAGTGGAACATGATAAAATCAGAAAAAATAAATATGAAGTCTTAATTTAAGACACTAACCTTCTAACAAAGAAATTTTCATTTTTGAAAAGAAAAATGGGGGGGAATGGCAGAAGAATTACACCAAATCAGAGGGTTCAGTATATGTTTGGCAAGGTCATGCTCCAGAGTCTTTTTCTGGGCAGCATTCTCTGTAACACAGATTTTCTCCAGGCCTGAAAGAAGTTCAACACACTACTTACCAAAATCCAAAGCCAATAAAGAATATGGCTGAAGTATAGATGCTAAATGAATATTGTATTTGCTATTTCCTACTATGACAAACGTGGAACCTAGTCAAACTTATATGCAAGCATACAATACTATTGTTCTCTGTAATTTCAATCTGAGTGCTCTGAAAATATTTTAAGTGCAAGAAAGTTTGAAAAACATTATGAACTCATATACACTCATTGTCAAGGTTTATTTTGAGTAAAAACATCCCTCCCCATGGCAGATCATTCTTTTTCATTTTCTAATGGATGTCAACCCTTTGGTGATTTTTAAAAACTCTAACTTGCCTTCCAACAATTTGATGATTTATAGTTTCCCCGCCAACCAACAGCTTCACACAAACAAGCAAGAATGATAAAGATACAAAGCTGCCTAAGAGACCTTGTATTGCTGATTAAATAAAAGAAAAAAAATAGAAATGGAAGATATTTAAGTTTTGCTACTAACAGATCAGACAGGCAAGCAATTCACCAGCTATATCAGCCACAAAGTGACCTTCTGATAACCTGGCTGACTTTCCGAACTAACTGGAGCTTTTATATATTTTAGAAGCAGCACCCAGATTACAGTGCTATCCCTCAAGGCCTCAACTCCTCCTTCACTAACAACAGCTAAAATAAACACAGTAGATGCTATCTGGCTTTTGATTGCTTTCCACCACAGGCTGAGTGGCAGAAGCACCAAAGTTCCCAAGACCAGACCTGAAGGAGAAAGAGCCATGAGTTACCACTAGCACATTCAGTGCAAGAAGAGAATACTTGGTGTCACACAGGAGGAAGTCCAGTGTGGTCTCCTCTCACACTCAAATTAAAATTATTTTGAAAGTAAGCACTTTTTTACACACTTTTAACCTAATAATAGAAAAATTAGCACCCTCAGATTTAGTGACTGGGGAAGCCTCAGAACAGTCCTGAAACTGGAGGTGTCTTCTGCCTTCCTCTGCCAGCCCTCTCTGGCTTCTCCTTCCTCCTTGCACCAGCACAAGCAGGCAGGTGAGCTGGCACAGGAAACAAAACCAGTTGAAAACCAGAGCTGCCTTCCACTATTTCATCACACAGCACAGATGCAATCTGTCAGTGAAAAATAAGGAGCAGTACATAGAATTTCACCTTAAATCTAAAATTAAACCATGAAAGTTTTGCTATGAAAATCAAAAGGATCTTCATCTTTTCCTGACTGCATTACTAAGATACTCACTCATTTGAGAGAATATATGTTGTAGGGAGAACCAGTCATTTAGCTATAGAGGAGCCACATTGATATTTGCTAAATCAGATCATCTTAAAAGAAAATCAGATGTTTACAGGTAATCACTATCAATACCTACCAGTTCTCTGGTGTTTTTGTTTGTTGGTTTGGTTTGGTTTTGGTTTTGTTTGGGTTTTTTAAATTTTTTTTTTATATTTTTTATTTTTTATTTTCTTCAAACAAATAAAAATTACAGCTTGACACTGCACCCATTTTACCTACTCCCAAGATCAACTGTGGCTTTTCAATAATGGTGGCATTCCATATCATTATCCTGTCACTTGCATACATGCAGCCAAAAGAATTCAAAAATTATCTTAGGAGAAAGAGAGGAAATACATTTTGTTTTCAAATCAGAGCTGGCACCATTACAAGCTGGGAAAACTATATTTTCAGAATTTTAAAACATTCAATGAGCTGCTGCAAACAACTTCTACAGTGCAGTGCAAGATTTTGAGAAGTTGACAGAGGCAAGTACGGATTTACCAGGAGCTGTGTGAGAGTATTTTACCCTCTCTCCCCGTTTAGCACCAGCCACAGTAAAGTGAAGTGCTGCACACAGCCTGAGTCCTTGTATTTTAAAATGAAATGGCATCTGCTCTGCCCCAATATACACAGAACCCTCTGATAAAAATTCTGAATGCCCCTTCTGTGTTAGCATGTATTTCTGGTTTTCAAAAAACCAACAAAACCAAAAAACCCACCACTGAAACCATAACAAATGCAGTTTTCATATAAAGTTTCCAGCTTTGCATCATAGCATGAAAAGTCTTGTTTCAATCATACACACCTTGAGCTACAGGACATTAATAAAAGGCAAGCCTCTTTAATGACTGTTTTCTTATAGAAAAGAAGCAATTGCATCATGCAACACAGGAGCTGGCAAGCTACAGACTCCCAATTTTAGCCTTCAAACTCAGCAAAATATCCACCCAGCTGCTCTTCAGAGAGATTTCTGGGATCCCCAGCAACTTTATACTTCTCATTCTCAGGTTGTGCTCCAACAGTTCCATTTTCACATACAGCTTTTTTTGGCAAACTCTATTACCACATTAACACAAACTCCTCCACTTCAAGTCTGAAATGTATGGACTTTCCTTCCATGCACCATTAACTGTAAACACAAGTGCTCACAATTTAGATTTATCATATAAAGTTTCTTGCACAGTGTCTATTTTAAAATTCCTCAGGAACTAATGTCACTGAAGTGCAACAGAGATTCTGCAAGCAGAAGCTTCAGGGCATTCCTAGGTGTTGACAGAAAGTCTGAACTTTAGACATACTATTTTTATTTTTTGCAGCTGTAGGGTAGAAAAATTAACAAAGTATGACAAACAAAGTTTCAAAAAGCTTAAAGAGCCCAGAAATCGGTGCAGTGCGGCCTCAGCCTCCAAAACAAAGTACTGAGGGATAAGGAAGGCAGACAAGTAGGGAAGATTACTTCTCATAGTTTCTTTAAGACCACATCCTATGTATTAAGTCCAAACAGGTGCTCAGTTACCTTCTCAATAAACCTGCCCTCTACACATCATCTTTTTAGCACAAGGTGAAATCCCTGAGGATGTGCCCAGGTAAAGATGACTTTCTTCCTAAAGCTGGGTAAAACCAGCTAGCCATCTTCAGCCCTTTCAAGGCCCAACAGAGTTCAAAGTTAAAATTAAGTCCATAAATGAGCGCAATGACTACATCCTCCAACACAACTCACTTGGCATTGCTGCTTGTGGGTCAGCAATTGCTAATAATCACCTCAGTATATGGGAAGTCATGAACATCAGAGCAATGTAATTCTGAACCACTCGAAAGAGTGAGAGCAATTGAGTAAAGTTTAATCTAAACCAAATATTTTTGCAGCATGAAAATCCAGCAAGACTTAAGAACTGTATCTAGTGCTCCAAGAATCAATAACCAGAAATATTGCTTATGAACCTGAGCGATATTGACAAGGGACAGCTCAAGATATGCTGTCCTTGATGTTTCTGTACCTTTTACACTCATAATAGTTCTCATCTATTCAGATTTGAAGCAACTGTTCGGATTTATTTTTTTATTAAGGCATGCAAAGTGAATTTCTCTTACTTGATGGAATAATTGCAAACCAACTGCAATAATATGTACTTATAGTGCAAAAATTAATTAATCTACTTGTAATACATTCTTCAAAGACCACTTTAATGGTTAATATGACCACTTAATATTATTTTTTAAATAAACTCTTTGGATTATTATGACAATATACTTTTTATTTTGTATTTCAGAATAACTGTGCTACTTAAGATTCCATATTCTGGAAGAGCACACAGGGCTGGACCACATGCATGTGCAACTTCAGAGCTTTTCTAAATTTTTCAGTTACTTTCCAGCTACTTTTCAGCAGTTTCATAACACAGAATGCAGCTGTAAAGAAGGTAGCAGAAAACAGAGTGAAACATGAGCCCAGAAAATAAGCAGCCACCAGCACAGTCTATTCCCTGAGACCTCAGCTTGAAATTAAAAACAAAAAACAACAAAACTTAAGTAAATTCAACATTTGCACATTGCTCTGTTTTGGCTGTCTGTTCCCCTTCCTAGATTAGAGTACATTTTTAAGCCAGTAACAGCCAGTGAGTATAATTAAAATCTACACATACAGCTCATTTGGTTGCATAAGTCTTTGAAAAACATGTAAAACAACTGCAGCCCATTATGTAGATATAAATCTGAAAAACAACTGCAGCCTTAACCCTGTCCCCTCTAGCCTTGTAGAGGTTGATTCTGGCCCAACCCATGAGAGGCATGCTTCCCTCATGGCTCTCCTGCCAGCTCAGATGGGGCAAGTGCAGGGAGCAGCCACAGCATTCCCCACGGGAAAGTGGGGCGCTGGGTTTTGCCTCCACATGAGCCAAACTGCAGCTGTTTCAACCCAGGCATACAAAAACTCCCAATCATCCAGGCTGTGCTCTGATCCAAGCAACTGACAAACTTGTTGAAAGCTGGCCAGGTCTGGCAAAAACTGGGTTTTTGGCAACTCTGCAAATGGAGCTGCGTTAACAGGGAATTCCAGCGGCTGCCTGATGCTGCATTACAGGTTTGGCTGATCCTGCCTGTGGGCAGGAGGCTCACAGGCTACCCAAACATGAGTACAAGGGCCCTTACCTCTGACATAGGAGCCCCACTAAAAGACAATGAAATACAAAATTCTTAAGAATAGCCATCAGCTGTGTAAAAAATCAAATATAGAACAGAAGACACAAGCTGGTTCCTACAAGAAATTGCAGACCATTTGTTTCATCTTTGAACTTTAGATATCATCTGCTCAAAGCCTCATGCATATAAGATGGAAAATCCATTGGGAGGCTTCTCAATGCTCAGAGAACTTTATATAGAATAGGGAGTTTGTTACTTAAATACATGGAATTTGTCTGATTTACAACATAGGAAATCACTAAAGAGATAAAGTAAAACGTTTAGGATCTTTTAACTGAAATACAACTAAAGATGATTAATTTCTGTCTCTTCCGAAGATGGCCCCTTCTCTTTTTTTTTTTAATAACATGAAAATGCTAAATGTCTTATAAAAATGCTAAAATGTCTTATAAAAATTCCTTTTTAAATGTGTATAATAGAGCCTGAATGCTGTTGATTTCAAATCCTGTCAAAAGTGTAGGCAAGAACTAAAAACTGGATCATGAAATTTTCCAACTCTAGTTGGAAAGGTCAAGTGAGGGGTCAAAACCATCAGAAATGGTCTACACCATTTCAGTCAAGAGCCAGGAACAAAGTACTGTCATGAATTCACTACATGGATCTCATTTAAAAGCCTGCATGATTGTCAATACAGTGGTGTTTGTAGGCAGTGTGGATTTTTTCATGTATCATCAAATTATAAAATCAAAGTTAAGAAAGTTAAGTATTGATTGCTCCTCTATTGTAGAGATAAAAGCATTCCCTCCCACCATACATTAACAATCAGCTCATACTGAACATAATAGAAAGTTAACTAGCCCAATTTAGTATCCTGGCAGTGGACACATTCATCCAACCATGGCCTAGAATTTCATTAGCATTTCTGAGCATTTGTCTAAAGTGGAAAGCAATTTTTCAGGAAACTTTATATCAACAGCTTAATTAAATTATATCCCTAAAAATGCTGCAGGGTAGGGGAAGGGATAAAAAATGAATACTCATGATTTGAACCTAAAAAGAACTTCAGAAAAGATTTAGAGAGCTTTTACACCCAGCTCTTCCATGGAAGTAAACTTTAAAAGAAATTTTGGAATAAGAACCAGATTTCAGCCATCTGTTGGCTAGAGATAAAACAAAGGTTGAGATCCCTGTGGTCTTTCTTTCTTACTTTGACCACGTTCAGAGACCTAGACACTATTGTGACCATCTGGACCATCAGAAATTAAATACTGTGATAAAAGCAAATTAGTTTTGGTGTTTGTTTTTTGGTGGTTTTTTTCTGTTTTGTTTGGTTTTGGTTTTTTTTTCTCAGAGATCAAATTGATGTGCAGCTCTTCATTAGCCTGACTCTTGCATTTGTTTGCATCTACATGATGCACTTTTACAGCCAACCTCTCTACCTGTGCAGTGATATCATGCCACAGTTCAACAACTGTGGCGGTTTAGAATGGATGTGAGGTTTTTTCCTAAGAAAAGTCATAGCGGATGTTGGCAGCTTGGTTGACCTCTGGAAAATACCCATATAAATCTCGAGTGTGTCCAAGGCAGGCCTTTTTCCTTCTGGCCAGCAGAACAGGTAACAACCACCCCTAGCAGCCGCTCCAAGGAGGAGCAGCCCAGGCCCTTGCCGTGTTCCCCTCCCATAGGGCGAGGTCGGCCCAGGGCCTGGCGCTGCCCCCGGGCCCAGGGCCCTGCCACTCCTCCTGTTAGGCGGGGAAGTTGGCTCAAGGCCTAGCCGGGCTCCATCGACTCCTGGCAGGAGAGAGGGAGGCTGCAGCTTAACATCAGCTACTTTTAAGGCTTTCCTTGGAGTCCTAGAGCCAGGAGGGATCTTCGCAGGGCCCCTGATAACAGCTATAGGTCCAGCTGGGCCGAGCCTGCCCCAACCGGTGACTCCCAGGTGGAGAGGAAAGGAGTAGCGGGGCAAGCCGGGCAGCCCTGAGGTGCAAGGACAGGAGAGGCTGCTGCCCAGCAGATGGAATTACACGATTACCGCAGGCCTGGGCAGATTGAATCCTTTTCTAGCAACATGATGCTTTCAAGGCTTAACTTTTCTGAGAGAGAGAGAGAGAGAGAGAGAGATAGAGAGAGGGGGGAGAGAGAGACAGAGTGAACATAGAGAAGACCAAGCATGACAGTCAGATGGAGAGAAAGAGTGGAAGACTAATTAGAGGAAGGATGGAGGAGTTGCCCACTGGACTCCTTACTGAGCCATGGAAATTAAATCTATATGTAAATTATTCCTTCAAATAATTGGAAAGATATGCATTTGGGGAGATGATTGTAAATTTGTGTGTGGATCTGAGCAAAAATGTTTGTGATAGACTGCGTAATAATGATCTTATGAGATGTTTGAACAGAAATAGAGATGAGGAGCCCTCTGTGCCAGTGAAGAAGTAAGACGATATCTCTGTCCCTTGAGAGAAGGAATCCTTTGTTTTTGGAGTTATTAATCTTGAAAAGGTGACACCCTAATATGCAAAAGTCTAAGACCCATGACCCATAAGCAGCTTGGGGAACTGCTAATGGGAGGGGTCACAGAAGAAGGTCTCCTTGGGCGGCTGTTTTTGTGACAGTTAAAACCCACAAGAACTGTTCTAAGTTGTCAGTGGGATCCATGACTCTAAGAGAGACTCATCTCCCAAAGATGAAAGACTATTTGCAAATGGTGAAACTGAAAAATCACAAATTTTGTCCCACAAATGTTGTTTGTGGGAAAGTGAACACTTGTGGGGAGAAAGAAGAATGTTTTGAAAGTTTCATTCTTTTTTCCTTTTCTTCTTTTAGTGTGTGTGTTAATAGAATCTATCTATTTACTTTTTAGGCACCTGTTTTGCCTTTTTCCTCCTAATTCTATCTCACAGCAACAAAGACACTCAAACCAGTACACTGAATTTGGCAAACAAAATTTGACAAACATAAAACCACTACAGCAGCCCAGATGGGTTTCCCTCTGCACTGCCAATTGGTCCTTTTCTATTGGTCCAGACACAACCACAGACTGTTTGCCAACATCCACAAGTCAGTGTAAAAGTAGAGCACTGTCCATTTCTCTCAGGCCAAGGGGGTCCCAGTAGCCTGAGCTGGAGGACCATGGCTGCATGAATGATCAATACTCAGTTGACCATAAACTTGTGTGGGATCTGCTACCACAGCTGGATCCCTATAATCTATAGGGCCTGATGGGACTAATTTGAGAATACCCAAAGAGATGGCTAATGTCACCACAAGACCTCTCTCAAAGACTTTTGAACAGTCCTGGGAATCTGGAAAGGTCCCAGCTGACTGGAAGCTGGCTAATGTCTGAGCTTTCAAAAGGGGTGAGAAGGAGGACCCTGGAAACTGAGCCTGTCAGTCTCAGTGCAGCGCCTGGAGAAGATCCTTCTGGGAGGTACTGAAAAACACCTGGAGCACAATGCAGCCATTGATCATAGCCAGCATGGCGTCATGTGGGTAAAGTCATGCTTGTCAAACCTAACTCCCTTTCATGACAAGGTAGCCCACCAAGTTGACCAAGGGAAGCCAGTGGATGTTATTTTTACCTTTCTGCATTTCAGCGAAGCTTTTGATACTGTCTCTCACAGGATCCTTTTGGACAAAATGTGCAGCTCACAGCTGGACAAACACATCCTGTGATGGCTGAGCAACTGGTTTATGGGCACAAAGGGTTACAATGACTGGGGTGACATCAGATTGGTGACCTGTCACTGGTGGGGTTCTGCAGTGCTCCATCCTCAGCCTTTTGCTCTTAAATACCTTCATAAATGACTTGGACACAAGACTTAAAGGGAGACTAAGTAGGTTTGCAGATGATTGGAAGGAACTGTTAACTCCCTTGAGGGCGGAGAGGCCCTGCAGAGAGACCATGGCCAATCAAAAGGCTGGGCAATCACCAACTGCATGAAGCTCAACAAGGGAAAGTGCCAGATTCTGCACCTGGGCCAGGGCAACCCTGGATGTACAGACAGACTGGAGAAGGAGATGCTGGAGAGCAGTGCCGTGGAAAGGGACCTGGGCCTCCTGGGCAGTGGTGAGCTGAACACGAGCCAGCAGTGCCCTGGCAGCCAGGAGGGCCAAGGCTGTCCTGGGGGCATCAGGGACAGCATCACCACCAAGGGAGGGGATTGTCCTGCTCTGCTCTGCACTGGGGCAGCCTCACCTCGAGTGCTGGGGGCAGTTTTGGGTGCCACAACACAAAAGAGACATTAAACCGTTAGTGAGCATCCAAATGATGGCCAGAAGGATGGTGAAGGGTCAGGAGGAGAAGCTGTGTGAGGAGTGGCTGAGACTGATGGGATACCTCATTGCAGTTACAACTCCTTCACGAGAGGAAGAGGAGGGACAGACACTGATCTCTTGTCTGTGGTGACAGTGACAGGACCTGAGAAAACGGCCTGAAGTTGTGTCAGGGGAGGTTTAAGTTGGGTATCAGGAAAAGATTCTTTGCCCAGAGGGTGTATGGGCACTGGAACAAGCTCCCCAGGGCAGTGGTCACGCCAGCCTGACAGAATTCAAAATGTTTGGACACTGCTCTCAGGCATATGGTGTGACGTCTGGGGTGTCTGGTGCAGGGACAGGACTTGGACTTTATCAAAGTTGTTGTGGATCCTGCCCAACTCAGATTATGCTATCACTCTATGTATTCTTCCAATAGCTTATTTTAAGGTAAATACTATTACATACAAGGAAACATTCTCTCTCAAAGGTAATTAAAACATTATCGACTTTTTGAAAAGGGATGTTCTTCATGCCACTCACCCCCACCTCCTTATACAGTAAGTTCTGAAAGGAAGAAAACAAAAATGAATACTATGTACACAATAAATATCAAGTATTTGCAGTTGGAATATGATCCAAAATTTATTTTTAGTTCAGCCTCCAAGGCATGAACTGTCTCTTTCAAGTGAAAATATATCTTTTCTATTAACTGCTATTGGCAGTAGTTTTGTGAAAGAGTCCTTAAAGGGAAAATTTGCAGAGCTAAAGCTTTCTTGTACTGTTGTTAGAGTAATTTTATTAAACAACAGCTGATTAAATTGCAGTTCAAAAAAAATGTACAGAGATCTGTTTCACTTAATAGCCAAAAGCATTTAATTCTAGTTTAGTACCTTGCAGAAACATGCAAACATGGCAGTAATGGACTGGCACACTGACAAAATAACTTTAGGACAAGGAAGTGCTACCATTTATACACTGCAAATCCTTTCCAAAATCATCCCCCACCCCCATCCCTCCACTTCCCCTCAATAATGGCAGTAGCTTCTTAAAATAACAGCCCATTTGAACACCTGATCTTGTGGAAAGTGCAGCACACAAATTAATTCAATCCTATCATCCTATCATTCCTGAAATGGATCTTTTTGAAAATCTTTTTTTTTTTTTTTTTTTTTTTTTTTTTGTTAGTTTAAGTGGATTTAAATGATCAAATTCCAAGCTGGAAAGCCCCATTTTGTTGTTTAAGGAAGCTGGACCAAAAGAAAAAAACAACCAACCCATCTGGCAAAGTCAGACTACAATGACAGAGTCAGATTTCCAGATAGGTTCTATTACAACTATGCTTGGCAATAGTCTGTGGTATGTAAGTGGGAGCAACAATGGGACTGTGTCAACTTAAGCCAAAGGTGGATTTGCTCCATGGCCTTAAAAGTGATTTATTGTTTACAGAAATAACTTAGTCAAAGGCAGGGTGACGGTGTGGAAAGTCAAGTGAGTCTTAAAAAACTATAATTTCATTACTCTGACAAGGTATTTTTTAAATATCCTGTTTTCTTTTTAAAGAGATACTGCTGAGGAGTTAAACCTCCTAATGAAAATTTGTAAATATTATCTCTAAGAAATACCTACCTACTAATACCTTAAATTAATGAGGTACCTAGACCTCATTATTTTAAGCGCCTCCATTTTATTGCTTGTCAATAAGTCACAAAGTAAAGGACCTAAATGACAGGGACTAAAGAGGACAAAAAGAGGAAATTTAGGTGGTAATGTCCAAAACTGAGCCAAAGCAGGAGCACATCACAGCAGAACTCAGTGGGATGATACACACAGTACTCAACAGGACAAATAAAGAATATCTTCAGTTCTGGTCTCTGTTCCATTCAGTTCAAGGACTTTATAATAAGAAGCCATCTGATTATAAAATAAGAACTTAAAAGTACCTCTCTGAGCATGAAAAATTATCCTCTCCACCTTCTGTTTAAAATAATGCACTATATTACTGTATCTCAAACATCTGGACAGTATTGAAAATTTTGCTTGTAAGGTTGTTAACAGAAAGAATGAGAAAGAAAAGTCTTAAAAGAAACACGTCTTACCTTAAGGCTACAGACAATGATGGGGCTAACAAACCTGTATTGCAATGTGTAATTGTTTCTCCTTTTTGCTTTCAAGCACATTCCAAAGTCTTTAATCACATTATGCACTCTGTTACATAATTGAGTCAACCACGTTCTTCTGGTTAGTCAGCTTCATCCCAACTAAGTAAACAAATGCATCAATATATACTTACTGGGATCAATAGAACACTCATCCAAAGAGCTCCCTTCCCATATGGCACTGCAGACAACTTCCTAAAATCTAACCAGCAAAACCACATGAGCCTCATGAGGTTCAACAAGGCCAAGTGATGGTCCTGCACCTGGGTCAGGGCAAAGCCAAGCACAAACACAAGCTGGGCAGAGAATGGACAGCGAGCAGCCCTGCCAAGAAGGATTGTGGGGTGCTGGCGGACAAGAGGCTGGACATGGGCCAACAAGGTCAGCTCATAGCCCAGAAATCATATCCTGCTCTGCATCAAAATAATTCTGTGGGCAGCAGGTCATTCTACCTCTCTACTCTGCTCCCACGAGAGAGAGGACTGGTCCATCCCACAAATCCATGTCTCTACAGGCTGTAGACAGGAATACTGTGCAGGACAGTGTCAAATGTTCTGCATGAATCCAGGTACATGACGTTGTTGCTCTTGCACCACAGCTGTGACCCAACTGCAGAAGGCCAAAAGGTTTATAAGACATTACTTGCCTTTACTGAAGCCACACTGGCTGTCACCATGTTGGGGGTTAGATTTGTTTCTTTTTTACTTATAGAATTTTTTCCCATGAGTTGCTAGGAAATTGACTACTGGGTACTTATAGGTACTTAAGCAGAACAAAGGGGTGAAAGGAGAGGAGTTGTAGCACCTGGCAACACTTCTTTTGTCTCTGGGAATTTCTGTCAAAGGGGGAAGACACCAAGAGTTTTGGGGGGCAGGAAAAGGATGGGGCTGAGAGCAGCTTCTCATGCTTGCTCTCAGCTTTCAGAGAGGACGGCCAGGCTGTTGCTTGCTGTCGGAGGAGTTCACTGTCACTATGTCAGGTCCTGGGAAATCTACCATCCTCTGCTTGTATGCCCAGGAATTCTGAGCTCGTCTCCTCCTGCCCTGCAGGAGCTGGGCCAGCCCTGTCCTGCTGCCATGGCTTCTTCAGCACTGCTTGGAGGCTTTTTGCTATGCTGTACCCCTGCCCTGCCCTGCCAGGACATCCCTGCTGTTCCAGCTACCACTGCAGAGCTTCTGATACATCTCATCCACCAGCCCGGGATTTTCCACTGTTCCAGCTTGGTGGTCTCAGAACCCCAAGAGATCAGACTGCCCCGGGCTTTGTGAAACAAAGCCCCTTGAGGTTCCTGTTTGATTATTAATGCTGTAGTTGTTGTTGTTTGTTTGCCTTGTAATACATACTAGAAAAGAACTGTTATTCCTATCCCTATACCTTTGTCCGAGAGCCCACTTAATTTTCAAAATTATAATAATTCGGAGGGAGGGGGGTTGAATTCTCCATTCCAAGGGAGGCCCCGCCCTCCCTAGCAGACACCTGTCTTTCAAACCAAGACAGACCAATCACTGCCTTATTTTCCATGTGCAAGGGCCATGGGAGGAAGCTCTGGAGAGACCCAGTAGCACCTTCCAGTACCTGAAAAGGAACCTACAAGAAAGCTGGAGAGAGACCTTTTAAGGGCATGTAGAAAGTGAATGGCTTCAAACTGAAAAAAGGTGGATTTAGATGCTGTAGTAATAAGAAATCTTTTACTGTGAAAGAGATGAGGCACTTGGAAACATTGCCCAGAGAGGTTGTGGAGGAACCATTCCCAAAGTGTTCAAGGCTAGCTTGGATTGGGCTTTGAGCAACATGGCCAAGTGTAGGTGTCCCTGGCCATGCAGGAGGATTGGAATGAGATGATCTTTAAGGTCTTTTCTAATCCAAACCATTCTGTGATTTTGTGAAATCTGAGCACAAGGGTGGACAGCTCGCACCAAAAGCCTTGTGCAGATTGCAATTTCCCAGCACAAGCGTAGCTGATGTTACAGATAGGGTAGCTCACAAACCAGCACCATGCTCTTGCAGCACACCAACAGACCTCAATGCTGGGCTGCAGAAGGGTCTACTTCTTTAAGCAGAGCTTCTGAGGCCAGGCAAAACTAGTTGTGTCAGGCACCCAGACAGATGGCAGGAATGAAGCCCTGGCATCACACTGCAAACATAGGAGAAACAAGTCTATACAGAAATAATGGCTGTACTCCATTTTGTACACACACACACAAAAAAAAAACCCCAAACCAAACCAACTCTGGAATGATAAAAACACAAACAAGACACAGCCCAATATTACTAAGACACGCTGGAGAACAATTCTGGGCTACATTTGGTAGCTGTGTCTCTCCAGGTTAGTGTCATTTCTTCCACACCTATCAGTCTCTATCTTTCAATACGTAGACAGAAATAACCTGAGCAGGTCTGCTAAATTTCCCAAAGCACTGGAAACAGAATGAGACTTGACATGCTGTATTTCAGCATCACAGCAACACTGCTTTTCTTTCTTCCCTCTCAAGCTTCCTTTTAACCATGACACAGAAAAAAATTTAAAAGTAAATGACAGTTAAATGAGTATACAGAACAAGAAGCAGCAGAGATTTTTATAGCACTAACTCACATTTGTTCCAAGCAATTGAAAGAAGTATTTGCAACTGCATTATTAGTAACAGCATCATTCACATATATATATATGCTTACTGACTTCTTAGTAGCTGCAAATAAACAATGAAAACAGGATTTCTTTAATTGTAACCATGAAAAGCTGAAAAATCGTTGCACCAATACCTACCCACGTTCTTAGAGTTAAGAGATACTGATAAATTCAGTCTTGGGCGGTTCCCTAGAAAAATCCACAGTATCAATTCATACATGAAACTTGCAAAGTAGGCGTTACATTGGATACACTGTATACAGACTGCAGCTTAAGAAGACCTTAAGAATTGAGGTCTGAAGCTATGTTGATTGTAAAAATATGAAACGCTAAATATATCTGTAATTCTAAAGATTCAATGGCCAAAAGAAAAACATATGTATGCAACTTTCAAAAATTAAAAAACTATTAAAGTATGGAGGAGACAGTCTGCTTGACGTAATTGATGACTTGGACTTCTGCAGTAAGAAATTGCAGGTCATTATGAGTCAATCCATCACTCAGTTTCCTCACATGAAGAGCAGAAATAGAGCAGATGCAGGAAATTGAACCAGACCAAGAAAGAAGCAGAGTATGACTCAATAAATGTAACCCAGAGGTAATTTATTAGAACTTAAGAGTTTGGTATAAACTGCTTTGTGCTGCCCTTCCCAAGACTAAACTGCCTTGTGGTGCCCTTCTAAGTCCTCCTTTGCCCACATCTATCCAGAATTTTATCAAGGTTTTGGATCTGTCACAGGATGCCTACTTCTCACATCCACCGAATCACCTTTCTGTGCTATATGGAAGCAAGTGTAAGGATAGCAATCATTGGCTGTAGTGTGCTTACTGGAATCTTTTATCTTCCGCAATTCAGAATGTTCACAGGAGGACAAGAGGAAGATCAGAAAATGAAAATGCTATATATGAAATATATAGCAAAAGGAATCCAGTTAACACAAAACTTTCATTAGCACACTTCAATCAAAACAGGGAACACTTAGTGAATTCTTAGCATCTGCAGGATTTTAAAACTGTCACCATAGTTTCAGTTCAGTCAAATCCATTGGGATGAAAATGTATCTTAAGTTCTGTCTTATTAAAGTAATGTTTTTTGGAAAAGATATCCCTTTTGGAGTGTGCAATCTGCAGTGTGCCATGAAATTCAAAAATACCCTGTCCTAAAATGGTCCCAGTCTACCCAATAGTTTGTTAATCTTCAAGTTACCGTAGTGGATTTATGATTTTGAAATGGCACTTTAAAGGTAGAATTACAAATCAAGACTTGCATAATGTGTTGTGCTTCAGAAGAAAAAGAAATCTTAATTTTCAGGATAGTATCTGGTTTTTAATTCACGGATGCGGCACATGCATCTAGGGCTGGGGTTTTCCACGAGTTAAATCACAAGTTTTGTTTGGACTTACGCAGTTTTGCCCTCACTGTCTTGTTTGGTGGCACTGGCTCCCTTTTTACCCAGCAGTGAAGCCACTTTCTCAGGGTCTCCATTCTCCACCGCCTGCAGCAGCCGATCGTCATTCTTATTCCACTCGTTGGTCTAAGCAAAAGGAAAAGAAAGGAGAAGTATGATCAGTACTAGCTCTGTGTACAGACCCTCCAGAATGATCCTGTACACATTTATCACCACTGAAAGCTTAAACAAAAGCCTAACCCAAAGAAATGGTACAGACAAAGCCGCATAAAAGTAATCTGCAAGCTGTGCAGCAGAGTTTTCCAAGGATTTGATGGCTTAAGCCAGTGCCTAAGCGATGACTGAAGATGAACTGTAAGCTGGAAACTCTGCAGATGAGTAGTGCAGGAAAAAAATACCACATTTTCTTACTGTATTTTCAAAAATTCTCCTTTATTTTTCTAGTCCTGGTTTCCATTTCAGAGCTGTACTGGCCCCATTGGGCCTTCAAAACATACATCACATGGATAAGCAATGAGGTGCCTCATCTTATCCAGACCCCACCCTAAAAACACAAACCAGCCAAAACTTTCCATATTAAAGGCTTTTCCCAGCTCACATTTTGTAGAGGTTAATGGGTTAAGAGACTGCCCTTTGCAGACTGCAGCTAGCTTTATAGAGTTTTTTAGCCCCCCCACTCCCTCTTTAAAATAAACAAACAAACCACTAAAACAGTGCTACTGAAATAAAAGAAAACCACCCTACTTTCAGATATTTCCAAAGCTAATCCACTAAATCTTTTTGATCCTTCTCAGCAGCTGAATCAGGAATAGGGCATGACTTCCCAACTTGATGACTCTCCCTCCTCTGAACGATCAGGACAATGGCCTATTTCCTCTAAAAGACTTCCAAGTCTTTTGGAAGTCTTTTAGAGGAAAGATTCCAAGTTGAATCTAGCAAGATCCTAAGAAAACAGAGGACAGTTAACCTTCTGTATTCCATGTGATCACAGCAAAACGAGCTCTGGAAAAGGAGTTGAAAGTTGCACACATGCATTCTAGTCTGAACCAACAACAGTGTTCAGTCTCCAAGAAAAACTATCTGAGGCAGTTAAAAGCTGTATTCAAACCAGTGTTAGCACCCTGCTATAGATAGGAGAGTTAACTTCAACAGCTGTGGCTTTCCCTTTGACATCAGTCAGCTCACCTCCAGCATGACTACCTGTTTATGAACACTTGATTTGTACACAGTTTGTGGAATTACTGAATTCATGTTAATACACACCTTGAGAAATACTCAACTTAATAAAGAACAAAAAAAACAAACCCTTCTCTCCTCCCCCCACCCCAACATCTTGTCCTGATGCTCTATACAGACTTTTTTCCTCCAGATACATAAAAAACTTCGCCATATCTCTGTCTGTGCTTGTGAGGAAGAGTGTATGATGTGCACACTGATACGAAATAACCCCACAGGTTGTTCACACCCTGAGAAACAGGAGGAACAGGAGGAAAGAGTTCCAGATTAAAAGTTATTTAAAAAACAAATTTAAACAATCATTAGGGAGAGCACAGTATGGGCAGGAGAACAGACAAGAGTTGAAAGAACACCACCTGGAACCAAGAGTACGAATGGCAGCTCTGTCAAAGGAAGTGGCAGGCAGACAGAGGAACTGCAGTCTGTTATGGCAGTGGAATGACTGGTCAGTGCACATCCAGCAGGTTATAGTTTATTCCTGTGGCACTGCAATAAATTTTTATAGACTCTAGAGCACTAATTACATCAGCAAAAAAAAAAAAAAAATTGTTTCTCTAAGAGATATTTAGACTCCATGACAATGAGTGACCAGCCAAGCAGCAGACTCCACCCAAAATGAGACTCATTGCCTATTCATTCTGCATTCAGGGAATTTCATGCTTAAAAGGCAGCCTATTATAAAAAGCAGATGTTAAAAAATATATCTTACTTGTAAATAAAAATCTTTAAGGTTAACTCTTTTTATTTGATAGTATGTCTTTTGGAGTTTGACCTGTTTCTGAGCTTTTTTATTATTCAGTCATAAAAGGCATTTACATACAGGCTATTTGATGAATCAACCTTAATCTACACACACCTAACACACACATCCAATTCAATACTAACCAATACTTTCAAGAAAAAAAAAAACTACCACCTAAGAGTTTTTCCTGACCTGAAATCATCAATTTACTTTTGAAACATGAAATAGAATAAACTACAGGAAAATGTTAAGATTAAGGCCTGCTGTAAATCCTTGTGAGAACAGCTTTCAGAAGAACATTCAGCTTTAGAGTACAAAAATGGCCAGATCTTCAAGAAGCAGTTTCATGAATATTCCTTCAATAGTCAGCTATTAAATTGAAATATTATTGGCATATAATCCAATATTCAGTGTTCTTGTACAAGCAAGTAAGCACACAAATACTGACTCCCATATTTAAGAAACATCTGAGATAAAGTGTCAATTTCCCCTTTGAAAAGCTGCTGTGCTAACTGTATTCATCTGTAATTACACTACCATTAAAATCCCAGACTAAATAGGAATGAACACAATTGTGTCGTAAATTCCCCCTCAGTATTAATGTAGTGTGGAAGCTGCACTGAGGAGATACTCAGATATTGAATAGAGAACCCTGGAGTATTCTGAAAGTGATTCTGATGATGCAGAGCAATGTTCATGCTAACAGTAAAACATTTTATGACATATGGAATCGCTCTTTTATAAGAACAGATCCTTTAACTTGTCTTTGTAGTTTTCAACCATACCCTTTCTGGTATCCTAAAATGAACACTCACACACAAATACAATTAAGGAAAGACTTAATGATGCCTCAACTAAAAACTGTTGCCTACTTACCTGTACAGCTAAAAAGATTCCCTTATACTTGAGAAATAAATAGAACAGAACTTGGACAAGCCATTAAGTGACCCTGAAAACACTAGATAGTATCAGATGTATCTCAGTGTCAAGGAAAGGCTATCAGTGTACATTTCTTCATTTTTCACAGAGCTGGAGGATTAATTCCTTTTCCTGCATAGAGGAATGTGGTAGAGGCTGGTGGCTAAGCTAGATCTGTATTTGGCAGTCACTTTATATTCCTGTTTTCAGTTCTATATCTAATTAGTGTTTCTTCTTTCAAGCATTGTGACTCAGAGATGTTAAAGGAATGAGTAATTTTAGAGATTGTCACATACCTAAATCCACTTATATTAGTTCTTGCAATTGCATGTTTAACATCTATTGCACTACTTTACCTGAAACTTTGTTTTGCTCCTGGAAAATGAAAGAATACATGGAGTTTCTCTTCATCAATTCACAGCAGAGTTATGCTCATTTATAAACTAAAATATCTGTGTCCTACCCAAGATGTTTAAAAGCCATCACACTCTATTGCTCACATAAAGTCATTCATCTTTTCATTAAAGCAATAAAGATTCCATTCTAAGGCATCAATGATGCATCATCATTCTAGTTGTAGATGAAATGTCAATTTTTTGCAAGCTACAAAAATCTATTTACAGACCTTGTTTTATTTTTGAAATGAAATTATGCATAAATCTGTTCACACAGGAGAAACAAGTATGCGGACATCAACTTGTTCAAATATTCCTCTGATAGGATCAAACTGGTTTTTTTCTTCCCCATTATGCTCAAAGACCAGCACTGTTCAATGCATTCCAAAAGTTAAAGGTACAGCTAATAAAATAAATGGCACACAATAGACTCTTAATTGTAGCCCTACTGTCCATGTTCTTCAAGGAAAGAAGTCTCTTGAAGGACAGAGAATACATATGACTCCCAGAAAGACACTGTACCCATGGTTTGGCAAGAAAGGAGGTGTTTAAGTCAGTAGGGCTCTTAAAGTGCTTCATGTAATCAAACATTGCACAGGCACTGCTGCCCATAGCAGATCAGAAAACCCAGATTTCTAAGCAGAGGCAGTGACTGTTGTATCACATTACAATTTTTGAACCTCTTGTAATATTAGCCTGGTTTTGACCCCACAAGTCACACACCATCAAATATACACCAAAGACGTGGGAGGCAACTTCTGCTGGAATGATGCAAAACATGGGTACCCCTGTTACTGTTCATTGTAAAAGCCACCTTGGACTGACAGTCATCATGCAGCACCAGCATTTGTCTATCCTGGAAAACATGCACATGGGATATGCTCTCTTCTGCCAGGAGTACAGGATGAACTCCTCCTACAGCAGAACTGGAGACCTTAACTTCATAAACTCACTGCATCAAGCTTCCTCCACTGCAGTTCCCAAACCATCCCAACCACTTTTCCAAACTGCCCAGACTATTTCTGCAAGGCCCTTTCTTCAGCTGTGCACCACAGCCTGCCCCCTGTAACTAAAGATTCCTCACTTGCCTTGCTTTCAGATCTCACCCAAATAGCACAGCACCATCTACCACACAGCCCCTGGGAAACTTCAGTTCTGTTATACCACTGGTTCAGGTAACATGAAAGAGTGTCAGAGAGGTCTCCACCTGAAACATTCTGAGCCAACGCATGCAGAGCACTTCGAATTGAAGGTTAGCACAAAATAGCAGCACAGTCTTCAGGAAAATCTTTACTATAGCAACAAAACCAACAGCTAAGCAGGTACTTATCATCACCAATAAGGCTGGGGGTTCTTCTGTTTTGTTTGGAGATGTTTTTGGCTTGTTTTATGTTAAGACTGCTGCAAATACTGAAGTTAGTCAACTGAGTATGTATCATTCTAGTAAAAAAATCCCAAACCTGAGCATCTCAGCATAAAGATAAACACATATGTATAATGAATTTGGAAGAAACTAATCCTAGAAAAGACTGCACATGTGAGTTCTCTTCACCTCCACCCCCACCCTACACACTCCTGTAGGCCACAAGCCAAACAGCTATCAACAGCCTTCCTTCAAACAATTAACATTTTGCAATAACAATGGCTTGTGAACACATGCAAAATTGATGAAACACATATTTCAGTTTCACAGACCACAGCCAGTGCTCCACTCAGTACTTCCTCAGATTTGGGGGACCGGGAAGAGTTTGTTGTTTGTTTGTGGTTTTTTTTTAAATGTGTATAGTGTTCAATATAGGTAGCAATAATGAGTATTAGATATGCAGAGACAAAGTCTCTGATCAAAGAGATCAAAAATCCGATCAAAGATCAAGACATGCAAGTTTTTGGATAAAACAGGTGTTTTTCAGCCATGCCTAAAAATAGTAAACATTTTCCTATTAATGTGCAGGGGATCAGATAATCTGTCATCCCTAATAAATCCTAAAATACAACACTGACAGCTGAAAGTATGGCATGCTAAAATTCAAACATGAGGTGGCATTGAACATTCCTCTCAAGCATGCTTTTTATTCTCGGTTTTCAGTTTGCAAATGGAAAAGTGTGCTGTAGAGCATCAGTCAGAAGTACCTCCCTAGTAACAGTTCAGTATTTTTCATAGTGAAACACCCATGAACCTGCGAAAGGAGCTCACAGCACAGAGGGAGCCATGCTTAGGATGGAAAGCCACTCCTGCACAGGGCACTGTGTGGTCAGTGTTAATGAAGTGAGGCTGAGAACTTGATTGACTTGATCTACAGCACTAGTTTATGACTAGTGATTAAAAAAGGCAATACTCGAGCCAATGCCGAGTGCTCACACCACCTTCAGTGATCACCATCAGGATGACCTCTCAAAACCACAGCTCCGTCACAAACTTTGGCAGCCCTTACCAACAGCAATGCACTGGCAGCTGTCGAGTCTCCTGTAAGCTCCCTCTGTGCACAATTTATTCCCAATTTTATCATTCCAAGATACTAATAAAGTCCTTATCATACTCGTGGGGCTGAAACCACCCAGTAGAAATCCATCATATTTGGGATCACACATAGCATGTTGACAAGTTGATGGATTTCGAGTCCAAAGAGAAACCTTCATATCAAAGCCTATTTTCCTATAGAGTTGAAGCTTGCACTAGCTGTTTTATATATTGTTTTCTCTGTCACAAAGAGAACAATTTCCTTTCCAGAAGAGAAGCTGAGGAATCAAAACATGTTCAATAAGGAACCTATTATTTTTTTCATCACCACCATATCAGGATACTAAGCCTCCATCATCTGTGATTACTAGCACATATCATGCAAGAAATAATGTATAGCAAGAGGTGATAGTTCTACTTAGCACTTGTACAACGTTTTCCAGGAGCAAATACCTGAGCAAACACTAACTGGCAACAACTTTGGTTCTTTATCTTTGGCATGCAGCCTACAGGAGATGATTTAAGTGACCTTGCATTGTTGCAAACCTACTGGAGACAGAGTTATGTTATCTCCACTGAAATCTGAACTGCAGGGAAACTGAGTAGCAAATTGAAATTCCTGATAATTTCAAACTCAGCAACTCAGTGTCTGAAAAGGAAAGGAATACTTAAAGACTGGCGTCACAAACAAACGCATGGCAAAGACACTGAACACCACTGCATCACAAGGTCATCCACAAAAGTCCACATGTGCTGGACTTCCCAAGAGAGTTTTAAAAACAAGAACAATCTTATTGTACTGAATGCATTCACTAAACAAAACATTCCTTGAAGTTAAAATAACAGATGACAGTTTTTCTCGAAATAATAGCTTATTTGAAAACACTGTAACCTAGGAGCCAGTGGTATGTGGGTAAGGAGCTTACACCTTTCCCAGCCTTCCCATCTGTGATTTAGAGATTGTAATTGCCAGCAGCAACCTTGGGTGGTGGGAGTGGAAATCTCACTTGCAGAAGGGCAGGGATGTTGTTGACCTTATCAGCAACAGCTTATTCCAGTCTGCAGCAGCTTCTCCCAGGACATTCAGAGCTCAGCAGATGCCAGCAGCCGCTGCCTCCCAGGCTCCTCTCAGTTGCTGTGGCTTCAGCTCCTTGCTGTGACTCCCAAAGCCTGCCCTTGGCGCAGATACAGCACAGTGGCATTGCAAGCTGACCTCTGCTGCAGGGCACCCGACTGAGGCAGAGCCCTGAAAGGCCACGCCAAAAGATGCTGTGTTCATTAACTTCACCACAAGGTCTAGACCTCTAATTAAGTTGTCAGAAAAGCAAAGCGTGACAATGGCTTTCAAAGTATCCATAATGATATTATCTAAATATCAGTAATTGATACAAGGAGTCTTTTCCAGCTTCACATGGCCATCCTTGTGGCCTCTTTTAGGTGACTGATGGCTAATAACATTAGTTACGCTTACATAAGAAGATGAAACATTTGCAGCTTACAAGATTGCACATGCCATTCTTTAGAGGTGGAAATGGCAGCAATGCAAGTAACCTGTGCACATGTTACAACCATTGCCCTCCTCTTGCCTCTTGAGCTATGGTGCCCGGCTGGGGTAACTGGCCATGCGATTGCATGTGATCTGTTTGATCCCAGAGACTGTATTTGTGTTAGACCATGAATTCCATTTGAACCAAGATAAAAAGCACAACAGGGAAGGCAGGAAGCAGTTGGAGTGAATGGACAAGGAATGGTAACAAAAGACTAACGGCAGATTGTCAGTAAACCTTGAAAATTACCCATTCACTGGGTAGCTTCTGTAGATAAAGAAGTGATTATTATCCAAGCAAACCATTTTTTCATGCTGAACCCCAGAATAATGCAACCAAACAGCAAGTCACTCAGCAGGGCGCTTCTGTCAGCCAGCAAGGCTGCCCGGAAACTTTCCTGGCAGAAGGGGACCACAAGCTCTGAAAAGAAAGGGTCTTTCACCAAGAGAGAAGGGGAAAGATGACCTGACTGAAATGGCCATCAGAGACTGCAAGTCTGGGGACTGGGGATGTGGGGGGAGGGAAGTAGAAAAAAGTTAGTGTGGTCTTTGCTTAGATGATGACTGGAATTTGCAGCAGGTTGTGAGCTGTGCTCCAAGAACACTCAAGAGGGAAATTAAAGTAGAAATAAGTTTGCTGTTTTGCTGAGATATTTGTATTCCTTGCATGCAAGTTTCTTGGGTGTTTTTTGTCTGTTTTGGTGGTGGTTTGGTTGGGTTTTCTGAGTGGGTTTTTTGTTTGCTTTTTGTTTGCTTTTTTGTTTGTTTGGGTTATTCCAAAAAACCCCCATGGTTAGTTTCACAGCTTCAGTCAGGCTTTGAACGCATGGTAGCCTTATGGGTAGCCATAAGGTCAGGAAGGGAATGTGTGCAGTTAAAGCACAGAAAACCAGCTAATTTGTCACTCAACTGCAAGACTTCATTTCTGTGAGAGCAAAAAAGTTGAAGAGCCTCAGAGCAAAAGTTAGCAAGGAAGGCCAAGAGAGCATGACAAAGTTCACCCAGACCAAGGAATACAGCTGGCCCACACTAGTGAGTTTAGAGGCACATGGTGAAGTTTTGTAGGGGTTGGGAGGCACACAGCTCGCATGTGCTGCTTGTTTCACTTCATACTAAAGGCCACAATGGTTATTTTCATTCCGATACTACTTTTTAGCCTTATTAAAGAGATAAATCAATCCCTGTGCTTGAGAAACAGTGGCATTTCCTGCTAACATTACATCTAGGTACATCACGTGTTTTCTTTTAAGCAATTACTGATGTTTTCATGTAAGCCATTTCATTCCATTGAGTATGAAGGGAAAGTGATGAGCAAAAAGCTCACAACACATTAGAACAAAACAAGAAAAAGTACATTTAAATCATTAGTAACATAGAGCCGGAGCACTGGCAATAAGTCCAGCTACTATCCATTGTTTATCATCTCACACATCATCAGTACAGCACCTGAAGATTTATCTTTATTTTCAGATAGCAAAGGACGTAGCAGTAATCACACCACATGCAAACAATCACTCTCAGTAAGACAGGAGAAAGTAAAGCCAAGAATTAATTGTGTGTATTTGTATAAATTAAACAATGTTTATTTTAACACAGGAAAAAACACAAGAGACTTTCTAAAAATAAAGACGTTAAATCTATTCTGTTTGAAGTGACCATCTCCCATTGTTCTGTGTTTTCTCAAAGTTCTAAAGATCTGAGCTACAGAGAACTCAGATCACTGTTCTTGAAATTACTCAACAATTGTACTACAACTAAAATATATCTAACTACTGATTACTGCTGGACACATGGGAGCTCTTCCCTTCAAAAAAATCCATTGGGTGTCAAAACACAGACTTAAAAATGACCACACTTCTCAAATGGTTATCTAGGGATTCTCAATTTTCCTTATCCTTAAATATAAAAACATATATAAACAAGAACTGATAATCAGCAGAGAAATGAAACAGACCACTTCTAACAGAGTTTTAAGACTGAAGAACTACTTCATCAACAAACTTCAGTTACTTACAAAGGTCAAATAGCAACTTACATAAAGCCTTTCAAGTTTTGGGATTTCCGCTGCACAACTGTCTTATGGTCAGTTGGGGAGAAGGGGAAATCAAGAGGTTCAAAGTAAAATTGCCTGGATAATCTAATATGACCTTTTATCTGGTAAGTATATTTAAGTGGTAAGTAGGGAGATACAGGGAGAATGCTAACTTTGCAAGCAAAATTTGTTTATGCAGCTGTTGTGTTGGTTATCTTGATGATCCTCCTTACTGTGTTAGACACAGAGGTCTATGAAGATTAAGAGTGTGCCCGAGGACCATAGAACACATCTGAACTCCTTGGTTCTAGATAGCAACAGGAATAGTCCCTTAGATTTCAACATTTAATGCCACAGACAAAAGACTTCTCCCTAGTGGAAGGTTTGTAAATTCCACACATTAAGTCATTAGAGAGCATCCAAAGGGGATGGAGGGTCTGGAGGGGAAGCTGTGTGAGGAGTGGCTGAGGGCATGTGGTCTGTTCAGCCTGGGGGAGACTGGGGAGACCTCACTGCAGTTACAACTTCCTCACGAGGTGAAGACCAGGTGCACACAACTGATCTCTGTCTGTGGTGACAGTGACAGGACCACAGGAAATGGCCTGAAGTTGTGTCAGGAGAGGTTTAGATTATCAGGAAAAGGTTCCTCATCCACAGGGTCATTGGGCACTGGAATGGGCTCCTCGAGGAAGTGGTCACAGCACCAGCCTGGAAGAGTTCAAGGAGAGTTTGGACAATGTTCTCAGGCACATGGTGTGACTCTGGGATGGCGGTGCAGGACCAGGAGCTGGACTCAATGATCCTGATGGGTCCCTTCCAAATCAGCACATTCTATGATTCTACAACTTAGTTTGGGTATCTGAGCCAACTATGTCTACCTAGATTTTTAGTAGCACGCTCCTTTCTGCTGACTACTAAACTTATAGAATACAGGTCATTGATGGAACTTCTTGATTTCTGATGGCCAAAAACAAAAACTAAACATCAAACAGAACTTCAAACTGTCCAGAAATTATGTAAGATGCACTGCTGTAAGCTGTGTTCATCGGGTATAAGCCACCATGGCACTTTGTGTTTGTATTACAAATGCCTACATGAAATTTCAGTTCACAATAAAAGTTGCTTCCTTTTTGTCCCTCTGTTAGCAAGAAAAAGTATATTACTTGACTAAACTTCACCATCTTAATATTCTCCACAAGTGCCAGAAAAGATCTTAGATGTTTTTAAAAAACACTTCACAATATTTTTATACCTACCAGAATGCCATTGTAGGAAGCAATACAATTTCCAAATGCATAACAAAATACGTATTAACATTTCAAAAATATTCAGAGTAGAAAAACAGTCTATTTATAGTTGAATTTGTCATTCTTGTAAAGGACATAACCACTGTTACAGGATTATAGCCCTCTATTTTGAAACCCATGACAAAGCCAAACAAAACACAGTGCAAGCATAGAGACAAATCCCTATTACGAGAAATTATTTTGTTTGGAGTCTTCAAGGACTCAACTCAATCTCCAAAAGTACTTCATGACTACATAAGAAGGCAAAAATGTTTCACTATTTGTCTGATCTTCCTGAGGCCACTAACAGATGTTAGTGCTGTGGATTGACCTCTAGACCTATTATGTGTCAGTTTCCAAAATCAAATATTAAAGAAGCAAACTAAGCTTAGCTGTTTTTACTTCTATGACTGCAATGAGGGGTAAATCCAAGAGTCATGGGGGAAAGCAGGCAATTGTTTTGCATGAAAATAAAATCCACTTCAGCTGCCAGTGAAGAACACGAGAGATTTCACACCACCACATCTTCCCACGTTGTTTATCCTCCACATCACATGCACTGAGAATCAGACAAGTCTTTTATGCGTCAGACTCTCTGTATGCAGAACTGTATCAGCTGCCCACACATGGCAGGCCTGAAGCAAAAGAAGAGAAAGAACAAGCAGGAACTCCCCCTGGTTCATTTCCTTAGGCCTCATCCGAAGAAGGAGTTCCATTTCTCTACAGGCATGAATAACGACGTGCACAAATTTTCTGCTCAGCAGCAATGGATGGCCTTGCCTTTCATCTGATCAGAACTACAGCTTACACACCCTTCTCCAGGCAGCCCCTGGAAACTCAGTTTTGGCTGCCCCAAGCCAGTGCTCGGGGTTTAACTATTGCCTACTTGATCAGTGATTGATAGCTATCTGCTGCCTGGCACAGCTCAGTATTAATGGACCGATCTGCACATCAATAGTCTGTCCTCATTTGAATATTCCTATCAATAGTGTGTGATTTACTAGAACACTCAGTCCTTTCACTACAGTGCTTTTGCTAATTTGGATACCCTGCAACAAATGCACTGGAATGGCTCACACAAGATGACACGAGCTACAAACAAGCCTCTGCTTTTTTGTTTTAATTAAAGATTCACTTGGCTCCTACTAATTAGTCCTAGACTGGACTATATTTGCATGTCACGATCATCAAGATACTTTCCTGTTATCAAGATAAGTGCTGCCAGTAATTTGTCTTTCCCTCCCTTCTAAGAAATACTGTTCCTGCTATATCAAGACATCCTACTGCAGGTTGTCTAGTTTATATTCTGATTTCTTCACAAGATCTGCACACGTTTTCTGTAATAGAGCTCAGCAGCTCAACAACATAGAGATTTTCAACTTCCCCAGTACAAAGTTACTGCAAATTAAAAACCTGCAATAATATGATATAAAAAGTGCAAAATCCTGAAGGACAGTCCACTAACTCTCCAGAGTCTCTCCAGAGAAAGAGCACACAACCCCAGGGAAAGTGAGTGGGGTTGTGAGTCTGCTATCAGCCCCTTTCCCATCATCAAAAACATCCCTGCTACAGCTATAACCATTTCATCACAGTTCTTGCAGGGGCTGACATGAGAGAAATACCCCTAGTAGTATCATAAATCTTATAGAACATTTTCCCCTTGATGCTTACAAGCAGGCCTGACCTGACCAATATCCCTAGCCATGCCCCCCATCAGGATCAGTTTACTCTAAACACATTTCAAAGACTGAGATTACACACCAGGGCTATGTTGGATCCTGTGAAGTGCATCTAACACAACAACTTTGAGTAACTGTTAAATTCAGACATGTTCCCAGGAGCAAATGGCCAGCCAGTGGACAAGTAATTCTCATCTTTTTTCAAAACATGCTTTTCAATAATTCATGTGAAAGGGTGGAGGAGCAGAGGGAGAGCAAGGATTTGTAACAGGTTTTAAGTCATCATGGAAGAAGATATAATGCATAACAGCTTTATGAGCCACGACAAAAATGCAAAGAATGTGAATTTGTTGATTTTTTTGTTTCTTTTAGGAATCCACGTCACATATCTTAGGGGTTCCCTTCCATCTCATGAGATAGGAAACCCAGAATAACATACAAGCATCTTTTTTTTCACCTTGTAACAGCATCTTTAACAGATTCAGTTAATAACTGCAAAGGATTATATAAATAAGCTGAAAATGAGATAGTTTTCACTGCCAGAGACAGCAGAAGGTTTCCCAATTTTATGGGTTAAAAAAGCCAATAAATTTAACAGTCTTTTGAAGATGCTAGTATAATCCTTCCAAAACTGAAGAGAACAGATGACTCAACCATATGGCTAAGTTCCACCAAAATTCTGTCTTGTAATCATAAAATATGATGTAATGCAGTTTGGTCCCAGGAAAAGAAAAGGCATTAGACATATGTGACATGCACAAGCATTGCCTGAATCCATCTGGCTAACTATTTTAAAAAGGTATTACACAAATGAGCAGGGTTTTCTAGAAGACTCCAAGATAAATATTCTTAAGCCTTCTCTTGGAAAAGAAATGGGTATTGCTCTTAAAAGCTACATTAATGCACCAGCCATTATCATTAAAAACTAAATAGGTATAATGAACAAGTCGTTCCACCTTTCTGCAGCAATGCAGCTTTAAAAATTTTGCCTTTATAAACTTTGAAAGCAACCTGTGGTTTATTACTACTTCACACTTAATAGCATGGAACTTTTGGAAAAAAGAGTTTTAAGCATTATTTGGAAACCAAAAGAAGATTACCTTTTAAAATATCTGGGAAAGAGAAAAGACTGCACATGAATTCAGAATACACCTCACTAAGTGGCAAAGGATGTAATTTTCTGCATCATGTAAATGCTGAATGGAAAAAAGGTGCTGCGAAGGAAATCAGACTAATCAACTGTAAGACATAAAGTACTCCTCAATTCACTACTGAAATATGTGCAAGAGAAGCCATCAATACCTCTCTTAGTCAAATATTTCACACAGCCCCTCGAAATTAATGGCAATCATTCAGCCATTGTTATCACTCTGGTCCTCATTGTATTCACAGTGCTACTTAGGAAGGTATGCAGAGATGCCTTAATTATGTAATGTCTAAGAGTTATATTAAAAAAACAGTTGTGGGAGGTTTAAATCCACCCACAACTCAAGCCAGGCTCCCAGAACAATAAACTGATTCTTGCAGGAAAACTAAAGAAAAATGACAAGCAGGAATAGTTTTGTTTCTTGTAGTGACAGAGCCAGCAAGGAAAAATTACTGAGGACAGACTGAGGTATAACCACTCCGAAATCTTTCTAAAAAACACCACGTTACAATTACCCCCATGTTATAATACCTTGCTCAGTAACACAGATGGGAGCCTGTCAGCTTGAGAACAAATCAAGTATCCTTTTCCTCTAATAGTGTGTACACTTCACCACCACAACAAAAAAGTTTAGAAAGAAACTAAGTTTCAGCAGAAACTAAGAAGCCAAGAGACCACACAAGAGAACCAGGAAATGTATCCATGCTTCCCGAGTCCTGATCCAATTTATATGAAATCAAAGTGTTAGGAACCATCAGTAGGGCATACAGAAGAAAACAGAACAACTATGGACTGTATTCACCAACATGCAGTATTGGTCTCTTTCTTTAAAACTGCATTAGAGCTGGAAAGGTTTCAGAAGGGCAAAGATGATCCAAAACAACATTTGCATGGAGATCAAACAGGCTAAGGAACCTCAGCCTAGTTGAACTAAGGGGGACAAAAAGATGACCAAAACCACCGAAAAGGGTGATGTGGACAGGGGTCAACTGTTACAGCACGGATGAGGGACCACCACATGAAGGTGGAACCAGGTTGAAGTAAAACAATGATAGACAATAATAGACTTGTGGAAGCCCTTTCCAAGGCTGTTGCAGGCAATAGGTTTATGTGTGTTTGTCTTGGGTTGCAATGCAAGGTGTATTCTACTCCCATCTGTTGAAACCGTTTGAAGAGGTGTTTTTTCTTTATCACATAGCTCCAGGGAGAGGGGGCAGGCACTTCTGTTAATGGCCCAGCTGTTAAAACCAGGTGGAGCAGTGTTCCTCATCTCTTCCAAGACCCATCCTCCCTCCAGGAGCATACCTGCTGTTAATGGGCCATTCAGGCTCACCACATGACTGAAAACATTACATCATCCCATTGTGTGATGTTCCATCCAGTGGGAGGAGCCAAGCATTTCTGGATAAAACCTGCAATTCAGAACACCAAGGTAGTCTGTTTTTCCACTGGATTTCTCAGAGGAAGACTGGACCCATCTCGCCACCACTGGAGCCTTCTACAGGATCATCTCTACTCCAACAAAACCACATCTGTCACTCAAGGAGGGCTTATTTGGACTGCTTCCAACACCCTGACCAATGGGGTGTCAGGTTGTGTTCTGACTCTGTCAGTGGGGTTTTTTTTGTTTGTTTGTTTTTTTGTACTACTGTATTTTAATATTCCTATTCCCATATCTTTGCCTGAAAGCCCCTTAATTTCAAAATTATAATAATCCAGAGGGAGGGGATTTACATTCTCCATTCCAAGGGAAGCTCCAGCTTTTCCCTGGCAGACATCTGTTTTTCCAAACTAAGGTAGGGTTCAGGGAGGGACTGATCAAACATTAGGCAGAAAGGTTCACTACAGGTTTGGAAAAGAGTTTTCACATGTGCAGTAAACTGCTTGAGCTGAAACTACTAAGCAGCTAGGAATGTATTAAGAAGTGTCATACTCACTTGATCAGTGCTTGCTCTTCTCTAGATACACCTCAACAGGCACTTCTGGAAACAAAAGACTAGGGACCCTCAAACTGAGTGTTCTGTTCGTAACAGAACAGAAATTTGTTCAGCTTCAGTGTTTTTTGTGCCACAGCTCCTATTCCCTCTCCTGTTCTGCAGATCAAAACCCAACAAAATATTGGTGTCTGTACATCCTGATAGGCACCAGGACAAAGTCAGGCTACCAACACTGCCCTAAACCAGTGGCTAACTACATGTGACAACACTGCTTTTCTTCAGTAGTGAGACATGGACAGTAGAAGGAAAAAAAGGCAGAACAGCTACAGTTGATGTATGCTTCACCTCACCACCAAGCACAGTCCTAAGCAAGGAACCCCTGTGCTGAAGCAAGCTCCACAAATTAGGGCTGTTCAGATCTCCCCACTCTTTCTCGAGTATCCCAAGACAATGAAGGAAAATGCAGCAGCAATCCTGATTTCAACACGTCAGTTCTGTATCACCAGACCAACATTTTTTAAAAGACAGCAGAGAAAAAATGGTTTAAAGCCACCAGATCTGGCTATGCTGCCTTAACCACTCAGGCAAAAAGCTGGAATACTTTTGATCGTATGGTCTTCTCAGGCTCCAGCCACCAATTTCTATAATCTTCTGGCAAGATATTTTAATGGTAACTTGCGTCAGGGGATGAGGTCTAAACCAAGGACAGACTACAGCCACACTGTAATTCATGGTTTGAATAAAAAACTTCAGCATGGTTAAAAAAGATCATTCTGACATGGGCCAAGGACACATCTTTACTATGGAAGGATACAATTTTCAGTAGACTACTATCTCTTACATTAAATATATTTTATGCTATGCACATCCCATTATTGAATTCTTTGTTGAACCAGCCATTTTGAAAGCTAAATATCTTATTTATGTACCTAAATAAGGATTTGAAAAGGAAGTTCTCAAGAACCCTTATACTAGGAAAGGAGTATTTTTTGTAACTGTTGAATTATCAATTACCACATTTCAGTTTTGTTTCATCCTTCAATCTTCACTGCACTAAGGGGGAAAAAAATGAAACACCAAAGACTTCTATTGGGAAAGCTCCACATAGTATTTCACAACAGCCCTGCAATTACTTCTGAGAAATCAAATTTTAAACATTTTGGTCTGCTATGTTATTTGAATGGGAAGAGGCTGACAAAGCTAAGAAAGTGAAATCAACCTCCTGTTACTGTTCTAGAAGGAGTTGCAGTGAAGATACCACTATTAGCAAAATCTGGGAGTAATACTACTGTAGTGACGATGGAAATTACAGTAAAGTGTGAACAGACAATTCCTCCATAATCTCACCACAGAACATTGCTATCTGCTTGAGAAAAAAAGGCTCAAAATGCTCTTCAGCATCTCTAAAGAACTGTACAAGACTGAGTGATTATGCATTGGAAAGTGTTTCCTTAGGAATGAGGAAAGTTTTGGCACACACTCTGCAACGTCACTATAAATTAAACCTCTGTGCTACAGCTGTCCAAGGCTTTGTACTCAGTCCCTGACACAACACGTTGCCTCAGGCTGCTTGCTGAATGCCTGCCCAGCCACTGAACTGGTTTTATTGTGCTCCCCTTTGTAAAACTGGCTGTTACACTCACTACAGCCTGGCCATCTTCGGTGCCACTTTTAGGCAAATTCTCGTGATTGAACAAGACATCAAAACCTTGGGCCAAGGTTTTGTGATTGCTTGGTGGTTACCTGTAGCCTCTATGGCTGCAGCTTTTACCAGAAAAACAGCTTTTACCCAATAGCTTTTCATGTTGTAAATTAAAAGAATCAACATCAAGTATAAAATGAGGGAAGAAGGATTCCACCATTCCAAATTTAGTTTTGTTTTGGTATATTGTTTTTGTGGAGTTTTTTGAGTTATTTTGGGGGGCTTTTGTTTTGTTTTGTTTTGATTTGTTTTGCTTTGTTTTTTAATGAAAGCAGCAAACATTCTGGCAAATGAGAAACATTCTGTATTACATTAGAGTATTACATTATTTGGAAAGAGAGGTTTTAGATTAATATTGAGCTTCATGGGTAGCTAGCCACTTCCTTAGCTTTGTTTTATTTTAGAATGCGTCATTCTTTTATTTCTATGCCTATGCAAAAAGTTTTCCAAACATTTAATGTCAGACAGGAAAACTGAAGTGGAAAGTGGATGACAGCCAGTCTAACTGAGCTTTATCAACACAGTCCATACATCCTGACACACTATACATGCTCTAAGTTACCTCAAGCACTACAGCCAGTCATGCCACTGGTATTTGAAGAGACGTCACAATGTTGGATAAAAAAACGACGGAATTTCAGTGTAAAGTCCAAAATAACATGCCATATTGTTTATGATCCATATGCTGTTTGCATGAGATTGGAACACACAATAAAAAAGGCAATAAAAATAATCCTTTCATGTAAGTAGAACTAGAGAGGTTAGGTGCTGTAGTGCAACATTTTTTATTACTTTTAAGTCATCAAAAATGATTATGTTTCAGAAGTATATTATTAGCCTGCAAAACTCCAGGCTTCATTATGTATTCCTCTGTCTGTATACGTAGTTCCCAGGAAACCAAGTTGATACTGCTTTTCAGTTGGCTGAAAGAGCTATACTGTGGAGACAAGCACAGAAAAGATTCATGCTAAATCCAAGAAGTTAACCATGTTCAAGGCATGGTCTCTTCTGACCTTGGCAGCTTGGGAGTGAATTCTGAACTTTCAGAGAGGTGGCAGAGCCTGTCTCACATGGATGATCTCTACAGAAAACACTGGACCAGAACCAGAGAGCTAATTACTCGCGCTCAGTAAAGACCAATGTTTCTTGCTACTGCACCAATGCAGCCACTACCAGCACTTATTTTAGATACAGCTACTGAGTTATGTCAGGAAAAGCCTGGTTACCTTGGAGATCTCTCAGACAGTTCTGGCAGAACTCACAAGATGTAGTTTACCAAAATTTTTCTCTCCTTTGTATGCAGTCAATTTCTACGTGCTTGAGCAAAACACAAGAACATCAAACAAAAGAACCACCATATTAGTTCATATTTCAAGTACTTTCCCAGCACACCTAAAATTTCAACATGAAGTAAAGGAGAAAATGTTTGTGTCCAGATCCTACTTTGTAGGTGAGTATTAATGCCATGGTGTGAGTGAAGGCTTCTGTATACACAGGGGGTTTTGTTTGTTTGCTTTTTTAAGGAATTGTACAGACAAGAAGGTATCATACCAAAATAATTCAATTAAGTAGGCTTTCTTCCCACCAAATATAGAAAATATACCAACTATTTAATTGGTTTAATATAATCTCTGGGATGGAGGATTGGTGTTTTGAGACACACACTGGAACAAATACTCATGTTTACTTTTAAAATAACAGAACAGCGGACTCATCTTGAAATCACCTCTTCCAAACTGAGCCTAAAATCATTTGTATCTGGGAAATAAACTGTGGAGCCCTGAATAAATACAGTCACAGGAGAGCTGGAAGGACCTATGAAAACAAGAGTTCAACACATCTGTGATGATGCACAGTATTCTTCTGTGCATCAGGAATACTTCTGTTTCTGAAGACAGCATAAAAGGGCATTTCTTGCACCAACAGCTAAAAAAAAAAAGCAAAGAATCCATTCAAATAGTACAATTGTATCTGACTTGCATGGTTAAGCATTCTAGTTTCCTTAATTGTTTAGGTGGGAGGATGGGGAACATTACCCAGCGACCTTTTCCATAGTAAGCCAGACTGAGCTGTATGCTCTGTATTTACCTGTGTTCCACACAGCTGGGTTATCTGGTCTTCAACATGGCAAAAAGATTAACTCTTTGCAAACTACTCACTTCACAGCCAATCTATGAACACAGATAGGGGAAATGCAAAGTTTATAACCACTCAATTAAAAAGAAAAAAGCACACACTTCCACATACGTATTTTTAAACTGCCACAGGGAATTTGAACCCAATCTCCCCCCATTATTAAGGCACATGTACATCTCAGGGATAATCAATAAGCCAGAGTAACATGGTCAACAAAAGCTACAGCCTGATCACAACAAGGAAAATATCATATGTTTAGAATTCATTGCATTGATTTTACAATTTCCTCCTATTTTAGTATTTCTTCAGAACAGACACATGTACCCATGTTTAAGTTTCTGCCTTTTCTTACTGCATCTGTGCAGCTCACCTACTCACATCAAAACACATGCAACACTTGCACTTTTTTCTTCTTTTTAAAAAAGGCATGTTCATCACCAAATTGTCTGAAGTGAATTCCTGCATAAATCAGGCTTTAGAAAACAGACAGTTCCACAGCTCCACAGCTTTAATTCTGTACAAAGTGTTGTCAAAAAAGAATTCTAGATCCTTTCAGCAGAGATATGTTCCCTATTATATTAGCACTTGTAACACCCTCCTGCTCCGTAGGACTGCCTGAGGAGCTATGTGTGATCTGTGATGTCTCTGCTGCCCTACTGACACACAGCATTCAGGCAGTGGATATGCTTTTGCAAAAAACCGACTTGACGTTCCTCTTCTCTCAGGAAGTCAAGCAGACATTTCCAGAACTCTGAGAAAGTCAATCTACCACCACAGCTTAAGCTCTTTAGCTACTTGCTCCCACCTTTGCTCTCCAACTACCAACCCTTATGTTTTATAAGAAGTACAGCAGAATTGATACCTTACTTACCACTGCAGCTACCTCTCATGCTGCTCAGTCCCTGAACTACAAAAATCTGCAACCACACCAAAAAAACCCCTAGTTCCCACCAGGGACATGCTCCTCTTCTGCTCAGAGAAGAACCAGGGAAGCAGTGAGCAACAGATACATAAGGAGCTGAAGTTAACCAACTCAACAGCATAGGCAACTTGCAGACAACATGCTTTACAAGGTGAGAAGAATGTCACGTGTTTACAAAGGAAAATACTGGTTGCAGAAAGTTCCCCTTCCCACAGGCCAAATTATCAAGGGTAAGCAAGACAGTTATCTTTGCATATTGCACATAATTACAGACCTATTTTTAGACTTGAAAAGTGTGTTTCCCCTTCACCATCTAATCACTGTGAAGTTGTACACAAAAATAAGATGGCTTTTTATTCATAACCTACATTCCAAATGTCAAACAGGCATCAAGTTCTTCTCAAGATAAAAATCGTTTTAAAATTCTTTCTGGTTTTAATTTCTTTTGGTGAGAATGCTCTAAAGAACAGAGGGAATGGAACATATTTCTGTTCATATTTTCTGAGTTAGCCTTCCCCCTCACCCTGAACTTTCACCTCCTAGCAGACGTTCATGCCTGTTGAAAATTAAAATGTCTGCATTGCAGGATGGGCCATTATAATTCAACACATGCTGTTTTGGAGGAGAAAAAGCATGGTTTTGAAATAGCTCTGTTACAGGTCAGGAATGTAAAGCAGAGTTCATATTTCAGATGACAATGGGAACCAGAGCTTTTTCTTGCAAGCCCAACCCAGCTTACAAGCAATGAAGGAAAAAGAAATCTGTGCAGTCAGGTCTTTGCAGGGTGCTGCATTAGGCCACTGACTGCTTGTGTTTTACAAAGGGCAAAATTGCAAAATCCTGTTTTTACCACTGAATACAAGTTTTCAAGATTTGCTTTTTGAACCTCATTTCCTGCTGCAGTCATTGCTCTGCCACAGGTGACCCAATAGGCAATCACTTGCTCAGTATCCTTCAGAGAGCATCCCAGGCTCACAAAACAACTGCACTATTGAAACCCACAAGCAGAAACAGTACAGCTCAAATGAGATGGTATCACAAATATGTACTATATTCCTCAAAGCTATGAATACTGTGGTTTGATGCATTTTGCTACAAGTCCCAACAACTCATAACAAAGGAGGGCAAAATCTCATTTTCTCAATAAACTAATCCCACTGTTTTGATTCACCTACGCCAAACAACCCTTTTTTGCACTTAGATTCATGTGTGTGCTTAAGAGAGAAAGATTATGAAAGTCACTACATCTGTATGATATCAGTGTCAATACCCTACTACAGCAGAGCACACCTTGCTTGCCGATCTCAGAAGACAGAGGGGAAGCCAAGAAAAGCCAAGTAAGACCACAAAGCATTCATTCTCACAGAAGTGCATCTGCGGAACAGCTCCCAAGCTCCACAGAACCTGTGTTGCAGAATTTGTCCACCCTTCACTTGCATTTTGTCTGAGATGCAAGAACCTGTCAGACAAATTTGTTAATACAATAATGCATTTTGACTGTTCACTAGGCTACAGCACCTTGCCCAGGTAACAGGCTCATGGGAAGAGCTCCTGAGAAAGCTGCATGTATCTCCTGTACAGAAGATGCAGATTTTGCATGAAGATTATTTAATGACTGCCAGTTTTTAGGCATCTCCTAAAACAAGGCATCTCAATAGCTTCCTCCCCTAGAACCTCTGCCACTCTGACAGAATGGAGGAGGCAGCAGCTTGGACAGAGCAGGCACTGTTCTGTGCAGGCAGACAGCATTCCTACCCATGCATACTCTGACACGGGACTCACTAACCTCTGAAGGGTGAAGCTGGAAAATTTGTATCATACAGCAAAGTACAACGATGATAATGACAAAACGTCTTATTCTCTTTCATTTCTTGTCTGAATAAACAGTATAAAAGTAGTAAGAAACAGGATGCAAGTTCTATCATCAAAGTTCTCAAAACATTGGCAGTGACAAGACAAGAAGTTACACATATCAGCATAACATACATGATCCTATCAACATACCATACATGACATCAGGAAAAAAAATATTGCAATGTTGCAAAAAGCAGGGGTCTACTTATTTTATCAGAAATAGTGCAGGCAGATGAGTGTCAGAGTTGTTTATCCTAACATTTCTGTCAGGGTTGAAAGTACCATTGTACAAAGCACTAGAGAAAAAAATCTAACCTTAATTATTCTCAAATTGCAAGGATAGCCAGATATTTGACAAAATAAAGGCAGTCTCCAGAACAGCCATGTCAGATAGCCTTAATTTAAAAGTTCAATGCAACACTACTTTCGTAATTCCAACTATTTTATAGAGTTTGAACCAGATCTCCTAATAAGTTTATTTAGCACAGGAAGAAATCACATTCCTATACCTGAATATAAATTGTCAGCTTTAGAAACAGGTTCCAGATGGCAGCTTTCTGTTAGCACTACTTTGTAACCAAGAGAAACCTTCATCCCCTGATAAAGCTGGTTTTAGCAAACTCAGCAATATAGGTTTGACGGTCCTGTTCTTGCTCCGGAATTGCTCCTCTAGAAATAAAATTTAATTTGGTGCCATTTCCTCCCCCTCCCCAACCCCCCAGAGATTTATGCAATCATTCCATACCAGTATACCAAGATTACCAGAAGCTAGAACGCAGTCTCCAAGATAAATACACTCATGCAAGTTTCATGAAAAACTGATCATATTGACAAGAATAATACTGTGCTTCCACCAAAGGCTACAGCATGAGCTTAGCTATTGTGTTTAACCTATCAAATGCCAAACAGCTACCTCACTACCTGCTTTAGTAATTTGGAACAGTCCCAGCAGACACTGTGAGATGCTTGGTAGACACATGGGGGACCCTGGAGAGTGATGGGAGAAAGTTGCCTCTGCACAATGTCAGAGAAAGAGCAGAGAAGGCAGACACTGAATGCCAGAGTGGGAAAACCACAGGTACTGGGATCAAGTAGAGGAGCACAAAACAACCATGCAGGGAGGCCACGCTTCACTAGTTCTGCTTCTCACAAAGGACCTTGTGAAATCTAAGGAATTTAAGACTGATTCTGCCCAATCCCAAGAAAAACTGTGAATGCTCTTAAGATGTTTCCTAAACAGGTCACATTACTTTCTTACAGCTTCTGCAGGGTATGTGGTCATAGTTGCAACATAAATCAGGGAGGCTGGATTTTTGCTGAGAAAGGAGGTTTAAATTGGGGGATCAAGAAGGAAGGTAAGAGAGATCACAAAGAGAATGTGTTTGGTACTTTTTAACACCAATGGCACTAACTCCAGCCTCCACCTTGCATACAAAAAAAAATTAGTTGATTAGCTCGCTTGAAAGCACTATCTGTATCGAGTCATTGAAGAGGGAGAACTGCATGAGCCCTATGCTGCTTTCCACTACTGGAAATAAGATTCTTTATCATTCTCATCACCTGGAATTACATTCTCTCCAAAAACTCCTGTGCATGGCAGCCCTGAGCTTACGCATTAAAGACTGAGATAGTTAAGCATTAAGCAAGAGAACACAAATTAACGTCAACTGCTGATTTTCCCCACCACTGCTTTCTTGTAACAAAGACTAAAGGCATTGTAATTAACTTTCCTCATGAAATGCTATGTTCTAAAGTTGGGCCTAATTAGATGCAATATAATTCTTGCCAGAAACAGATAATGTGTGTCTTTCATCGACTTGGGTGATTGGAATTTATTAATGTTCGGCATGTCTGCATAGCACAAATCATGTTTTACCCACTGTTCTACAAACAAGCACAGCGTCTCTTTTAAGGTACAATCATGTGCATTTGGTACTTTAATAGTGGGAAATGTGGCTTTCATTTTAGAATGAAACATCATAAAAGAAGAACCCCTCAAACTGGAAAGGCAAGAAGGAAAGATAAAAATAACAGCACTGCGCATAGCAAGATCCTGGCCCAGTACAAGCTTTTTGTGGTACAGAGAGACACAGTAAGCTTGCAGGGAACAGCAAAGGGATATGGAAAGAGGGAAGAAGGCACGGCTTAGCAGCAATGCTTTTCATTATAGCAGTTAACAACAACTAAAATCTGTTGGTAAGCACAATGTCTCCAGGGCAGTGTGGAAAAGCCACATGAAGAAACGCCAAGAAGATCCTCAAAGCTGTAGGAGGACAATGGAGGCCCAGGCTGATGGTAACTTGCTCCCAAGTTCATGTCTTCTGAAGTTAGTTTAGCTTGAAATACTTTTGAACTCCACCCACTATCAGCTGAAGAGAAAACAAGGAACAGAACATGGATTATGATGATTCATGTCAGTGCAAGCTTCTATTTTTCTATTTCAAATAAAACTCAGACTCCATGTCAATAGACATTCTCTTTTCGTCTAGTTTTTCTGTTTTGCTTCCAATCAAGAACATTTCTCCAGGGCTCAGCAATTGCAGGCAATCTTAAATGTCTTAACCCTTTTCCAACTGAAGACTCTTCCCAAAAAAGACTAAAGTGACCTCTCCACTCACGCAGGAAGGAAGTAGTGTAAAAGATCCAGCAAAGGTCTCAAGCTGACTTTGACAGACTACTCTTAAAGTAGATAGAAAAATGGTAGGTTGTCTCCTCCATTAGTGTCTTGCCCTACAAAAAGAGCCCAGGAACAAACAGAAAACTGACCAGAAATGCAGGGTGAAGAAGCAGTGTAACACCAGAAGATCTATGATTTTGCATCTTGCCTTACAACCCCAAGCTGCAACAAATCACTCATTTTATAAGGATTAATTGCATGGAAAAACCAATTAAGTCCAGAATTACAAATGTAAGAAAGACTAGAGAAGACCCTCTAATTACACTATAAGGCCCTGTCCCCATGTTTAATAAGTTACAGCCACAGTTTTGATTTTGTGTAGCAGGCACTCAGTCCAAGCTGTAGATTCTTAGCATACTACATGCCTTCTATACAACCATTCAGTGTTAATTATTGTTATGGGTGATGGATTTTATAACCTCAGCTCCTAGTCCTCTTTAATAATTACTTTTGTGCAAATATTTCTGACTTCCGTAAACACTGTTACAAGAGATCACCTAATCCTGGTGGTCAGCAAGGCTGCTGAACCCTGGAAAGCAAAATCACTGTGTCCAGAAGCTCCTGGTCATGTACCAACACTATTGGTCAGCTTCTCTGGTTTTGTCATACTTTAGACATCCTGGGTTGAAATCCAAGTTTGAAAGAGCCCAGGATAATGCCTAATTTGTGACTATTTAAGGACATTTTAAGATCAGCAGTAGGTTAGTTTTGAAACTTACAGTTAATGTGCATGTGCTTGAAATTACTCGTAAAGAGACGACTAAATAAAGTCCACATCACACACTCTCTGTGAAGGAATTTAGTACACTTCTAGTCTAGCCTTACATGTCCATTGTGGCTGGCAAACACTGGCAAACTCTGGCAAACATTGTGAATATTTTCCAGATTTGCCCTATTAACCAACTACCAAATGCACCCCTAAAATCAGACAGGTCAGGTATGAAAAGATCAATGAGCTTTTAGACCAGAAAACGTGTTAGGAGAGCCTCCACTGCTTCTGTTCAAAGCCTCAGGAAGCGGTGACTTACTCTAGAGCAAGTAACCTTCTCCACAGAGCAAAGGATTTACCTCACCTATGAATAGCAGGGAGCCCAAGTTCATGCTGTGTACAGAGCACTGCATCTCCACAAGACAAGCTACTTGCCTCACAGCTCTTTGAAACGTCTACTTACAAAATTTCCTTTCTACAAAGTGTTCCTTTGTGTTACTTAACTGGATAATCTAGGTGACAAGCAAAACCAGTGAAGAGATATAAACGATCTTTAAATATTTCAGTTAGTGTATGATATAAAAACACATCTGGATTTGGGGGTTTGATTTTTTTGTTGTTGTTGTTGTTATTTTGGCTTGGGTTAGGGGTTTTTTGAGGATGGGGGATTGATAGTTTGTAAGAGTATGGATTTGGTTTCTTTTAAATTTCTACAATTGGACTTGAAGACAAAAAAAATCTGAAAAAAGAAAACCTATCTAGAAACAGAAGAATTAGAATTCAAGAAATAAAGCCAATAAATGGGGATAGTACTGCATAAATTCACATGCAAATTCCTGAGAACATTGGTAATAATTGGAAATCGTGATGAATATTCTTTTCACATTAACAGTGTCAATAAGATAGCACATCTACCACTTCTAACAGATCAGAAATGCACATGGCAAGCTCTCTTGGCAAGTTTCATCACACTTAGTCTGTATACATTTGTATTTAGAATCCAGAGAGTTTTCTTCTTTAAAATGCAGGCAAGGGAACTTGGGTGATGTAACTTAAGAATATACTGAAACCTGCCCCTATACTCAACTCAGAAATGCTCACAGCAGCTGAAGCATGCAATATGAAATAAAGCTGGTTAAGAAAAGACAAGGGAATTGGTTAGAGAATATGGGCTTCTTGGCATTCCTTTAAACCATTTCCTGTTCACCCTTGTGGACTGTAATATAACCCTAAAAAAATATATCTGATCTCACTCCTTTCAGCTGCATTAAAAAGGTTTTATAAGCAATTTAAATATCAGATTGCACATTCATAAACAACAGAAAAGAAAGAGGTTATACTTATTATTGCCTTCATCTTCCACTAAGACAAGTTGGGGGAGTTTTTCTTGCTTTTGTTATTTTTTTTAATTTAATGAGAACTTTTGATTTTCCCTGGGAGACGAGGTCAACAGACTAGGGCACTTCCTGTCTGCAGCAATGTCGTGTGCTTATGCAGACATGAGTCTTCTGACAAACAACTGATTTATTTCAAAGAAGGGGTCACTACAATCATGGCATATAGCAAGATCACATTCTTTCCTACTTGTTTTGCTTAATCACTATGGATTACTCAAACATACTTGAAAAGAAGATGCATTTCAGCTGTGTGTGGAAAGTGACAATTCATCCAAAATCACACACAAGCACTGAAAGCAGGAGGAGACATGTTCTAGGTCAGAGCATGATCATGCATTGACAAAAACTGAGTAATCCTACAACTGAACTACAAAAATGTAAAAGATGTGATCGATCCTACAAAGCCCTTAGCACCTTGTCTCAACTTTTCAGAAAAGATCATTAAAGCAGACTATCATCAAGGACATTTCCATCTTCCATTATTAAAGTCACCCCTCTGAATCTTACTGATGGAATCCTCATGCAGTCCTATCACACACATTTGGGACAAACTCAAGTGGCCTGCAGAGCAGGTCTGATCTCCAGCAGAATGAAACACCACCTACCCACTGGTTTTAGACAGGGGGAGACTGAAGAGACAGCTTGTTTTTTCTTGGTCAACATACCCAGCTGAGGTACCAAAGTCAGAAGAGTCTGATGAGACCCAAGCTATGTAGAACTCACAAAGTTGCTAGTATGCGTATGGTAGAAGCTGCTTTCCCCTCCTTAAAGAGAATTTACATGGACCTCATGTTTCCACAGTATTTGAGCACTGCAGAATTCCTATTCTATCCACAACAATTACCCCATTTAAATATTTTTCCACACTTCTCCCTTATTTTTAAGGTGTGAAAGTGAGATAATAAGCCCCTGCACAAGGCTGCAAAAAATTGCATTGAAAGATGAGTGTTTAGTCTTTTTTCCAATCTCCTGACCTTTCCCTCCTTTACTGTACTGCATTGGCAGTTCTCATGATTTTCAACCAGCTACAATGTCCATTCCCCTCCTCCACAAGATCGTGCTAAGTTTGTTTACAGCCACCTTGAGTACATGTACCACATACAAGGTTGTTTTTCTTATGTCAAAGGATGTCACTTTCTAACTGTGTTTGCCTTGTGTATGCAGCCAAAGCAATCCTACATTCATAAAACTGAAGATACTGAGCACTGCTGAGGTAATTTACAGGCTAGTGGAGGGTGGGAGGAAGGGAACTAAACATCAGAAAAACTATTAGTGTTTAAAACAGAAACATAAATTTAAGAAAATTAAAATTCTGCCCCATCCACAGTTATTAAACCTATGGGATTTACCCAGGAGACAGGAGAGGAAAATGAATTGAAGAACTCTCTCTGCTACTGCCAGAGAGCAGGAAGATATTTGTTGTTACATAATATTATGTACAATTTCTAGACAGTAGGTTTTTTTTCTTGTTAGCTTATAGGCAGACACAGTCACAGCCACCAGTGCAGCAAACAGGTAAGAATTTCAGGAATAAATCATAAAGTGACTTGACCTTCACCTAAAAGTATCATGATACTTTGGGTTTGGAAGTGGGAGGAAGCAGATTATAAATCTAAATTCCAGGCACGGAAACTCCCTTGTATGGAGTTCCAGGGCACAATAATTACATTCTTATGCTAGCAGAAGAAACACTCCAAAAATGTACATTTCAGCTAGAAGTTAATTTGCTAAACTTGCCTTCCTGGTCTCTGAAGAACACTTACTTCATGTTCTTCCATTTCGCATCAGAAATTCTCAAATTGGACCGGGTGCCTTCCCTTCAACATGCAAAGCTAAATGACACAGGCACTGTGTATTTTACAAAGGTGAAGCAGCAGCCATAGTTGCTCATGCAACTATGCAAAGATAGTGAATCAGAAGAGTCTGGACAAAGCCTCTATAGCCAGAGGAATGTCCCATGCTCCCCCAGCTAGCCTAAATTAAAAGAAGAAAATAATAAAGAAACCTTGGTGTTTACCACCTTATGTGTAATGACTGAGCAAGCATCACACATAAAAATGAGAAAAAAAAACCACCGTACATTATCCTCAAATCCCAAGCAATTTAACAGAAATCAGCGTCTACCCTTCAACAGAAGAAACTTACCTAAAGCCATTTTCCCCACACACTGCTCATGTCTATCCCACCCCATTCACTATAGTACAGTTTAGAAAACAACATAAATTTACATATGTTACTTTTTTTCCTTAAATGACCCTCTAAGGAAAGCAAAATTACTCACAAACATAAAAAACCAACAGCCAACATTTGACTTCATCTTACCATCTTCTGAGTAAATGGAGATAGCTGCAGTGCATCACCTCTGGAAACTTTCGAGAACTTTTTGCTGTGACATTAATCTGAGCTAATGTTCCTCACAAACACATGGAAACACAACCTTCCTCTTGAGTGCACAACATGCTAAAAAACCAGCACAGCAATCCAGCTGAAGCGAGACCTGGCTTGCTCACAAGGAACCTACACTACAAGAAACAAAACCAAAACACACTGAGCAACTCCAAGTTTACAAGCAAACAACATATGCATTAAGAAGTGGTATTCACTACTGGAAAAAAACTGCTGCCCATCATGAAGCTTAGGGCAGCTTCTTGCTGTGCAGCACTTCACATGCACAGCCCTATTTGCAATACCAGGGCTACAGGGATGCATGCCTGCTGCCTGCTGCATTTATCACACTTTGACACGGGATTGAAGACAGCTGTGAAACAAATACAGCAAAATTAGACAGCAACAGGCTTTTTTGTACCAAATGGGCAGGAATACACCTGGGTGGTCAAAATGAAATCCACAAGAATCCTTAAGTATGCTGTTACTGTGCCAGTAACACACTCCAAGACAGTTTGAACTTGTAGTCCTTCTCAACAATGCAAGGCATAAGCACGTGGTATACTGCTCAGGTTCCCTCAGCCACAGTGAAGGAATTCAAGGGAAGCGTCCTGCTTCCTTCCCTGATAAGCACATAGAAATAATGTCATCAACACATGGCCTCTCCCAAAATTCTGCTCTCTAAATTGGAGATACATGACTCTGATGGACTTGATGGATAACAAATTGGCTGGATGGCCGTACCCAGGAGGCAGTCATCAATGTCTCAATGTCCAGATAGAGACCAGTGACAAGTGGTGTCCCTCAGCAGTCTGTACTGGGACCAGTACTGCTCAGTGTCTCCATTTGTGACACAGCCAGTGCAATCCAGTGCACTCTCAGCAAATTTACAGATGACACCATGCTGAGAGATGTGTTTGACCTGATGCCATTCAGAGGGACCTGGACAAGCTCAAGGAGCAGGTCTGTGCGAACCTCATGAGGTTCAGAAGGCCAAGTGCTGGTGCTGCACCTGGGTCAGAGCAATCCCCAGTATCAGCACAGGGCGTGAGCAGACCCAGAGCAGCCCTGCCCAGCAGGACCTGGGGGTGCTGCTGGGTGAGAGGCTGGACATGCCCTGGACATGGCACTCACAGCCCAGAGAGCCAAACGTGTCCTGGGCTGCACCCAGAGCCCCGTGGGCAGCAGGGGAGGGAGGGGATTCTGCCCCTCTGCTCTGCTCTGCTCTGCTCTGGTGAGACCCACCTGGAGCATCCAGCTCTGGGGTCCCAGCACAGGAGGGACAGGGACCCGCTGAAGATCAAAGGGCTGGATCACCTCTCCTTTGAGGACAAGCTGAGAGAGCTGGGGTTGCTCAGTCTGGAGAAGAGAAGGCTCCAGAGTAGTTTACTGTGGCTTTTTCATACTTAAGGGAGCTAGTAAAGAACAACAGAGAGGGACTTCTTCTCCAGACCTGTGGCAATAAGGCAAAGGGTAATGGTTTTAAACTTAAAGAGGGTAAACTGAAACTAGATGTAATGGGTTGCCACTGCTCCTGTCAAATAGAATCATATCACGCCATAAGTAATCATCCCCCAAAGGAGAACAAAAACTCAACCTCCTCTAGGACCTTAAAAAGAAGTCACTGTTGGATAACCTACCAATCTGAGCACCTTCAATATCCAAGTGTATTTCAATGCTACATTGAGGGGAAGTCCATCTTTCAATGGAGCCCCCCCATATGCGTCCACAGAGACAGATTTTGGTTTTCATTCTTGATTCAATGCTCATCCAAGGAGACCAAAGTCTTTCTTCTGACTTCAAAGGGCCGTGTTTCAGGCTCTGGATAAGCAGACAGGTTACCCAGGTTGGCAAGATTCCTAAGAAGTTTCCACCACACACAGCAGAGAAGCAAAGATGAAAGAGAAGAGGTATGCACCCATGAACTGCGCCACACAGGTATGTCAGGCACATACATACGCATCAGCAACCACATCATTTGCAAAGTTATTAGAATACCTTTGCTTCTATCATTGCAATCAAGTCAATGCAAGTGTTCTGGACAGCTAGCTGTGTATTTCATCTCAGACATACACATACAGCATATCTGGGGAATGAGAATCCTCAGACAGCTATACAGGAGTAAATTAACTGATTTTAGATTATGTTTTGCTAATTATGCTAATGCCACTCTCAAAATCTGAACAGTAAAAAGGAGCACCAGTGTCATGTGGAATAAGAGCACTACTTAAAGAGTTTTCTACCTCAAAATACTTCAAGGTAAATATGGAGTCCACATAACAACCTAAGTACAGGAAGAGATAGTACCTGTGCTAACAATAAATGTGGATATAAACTGTGAGTCTAAGAAGTTAAAACATCTTGAAGTTGTAGTTAAAAGACATTCCACTGTGATGGCTTTTGCCAGCTGAATATTAACAGTACTTTTAAAAGCTTAAGGCTGCAGCCTTGCCCAGATCATTTAGGTCTTGAAGTAGGCAAAATAGCTCATTAAACAGGTTTTCAGATGTCAGAACAACTACACAAGCTCACACTTCCCATTTCCTGGGAAGAATGGCCACTGACACATTATGCTTTAGCTTCACAGACATTCAGAAAATATATGAGACATATTTTCAGCATACCTCAAGTGTGACAACGTGCAAGGAAGCAAAAAAGGTCTTGACATGTCCCTAATGTTGAATATTTGTCTGGACCACAGACCATCAGAACAGCTTCTTGAAGAATAGCACTAGAACATGTTACTGGAATACGGTATTTAATACACCTCTTTCAGTCTGACTCACTCCTTAGATATTTGTTGTCTGCTTGTATCATTCACAGTGTACCAAAATATAAGCACATAACAGAAAGGCTCAAATCTCACTTAAAATTAAGTGTATGGGTGTTATATTCACTAGATAATATTACAGCAGATACTCACAGCAAACTGTCTTTACTAACAACAAAAGACAAGACAAAAGCTTTCAAACACAACGACTGGGCCATTCCTTAAAATCCTCTCCTTCACACGAGTTTTAACAGACAACTTCATATCACATCAGGCACAAGCAGTGCCAAAAAGGAAGAGGGGATATAGTGTACCACAGTAAGAACACGCAGACTGATCATTGATAATTTTTAAATTTATTTTACTTCACATTTAAATCTTACAAAAAAAACCAATTAAATGAAAAAAAATTACAAAGTCTGTATTTTCAACTTTTCCAAAGTTGGAAGGCCTTTGAACTTTTGTGCTCTCTTTAAAGGGACACAAACGAAATGTTTCTACACAAAAAGATTCCTTTCTTGTTACCAAGAGATTTAAAAAATACTAGTTTTCTCCAGTTTGTATATGCCAATTTGACTTTCTTCTTCATACTCACTCCCATTTCATAATCCTGTTTAAGGAAATAACCATGTGTTTATTCAAAGTAAATCATCTCCAACCCAGATTTGTCTACTGTAATTCCAAACGCCACAGCACAGTTCTCATTTAACCAATTCCCTCTCCTTTCTGTCTCAACGTTTGGAGATGCTGCAGGTTGTTTATAGAATATCTGCAAGTTATTTAGCCTTAAACACTTTTCATACTTTCCCATTCAGGGACAGATGATCAACAGGCAACCCACAGCAGCCCAGTTGCTTCTTCTCACAAAACAGTTACCAAAATAGTAACTCTGACTCTTCAACTGTCCCTTCTTTCTCCTCCCTTTCAGACCTTCTTGCTTCCCTTCTGTTTTCCCATACCCTTATTTGTCAGTCTTCACTTGTCTTCTCCATTACATTTTCTTTTCACCATTAAAAGAGATACTACATAACTTTTGGACTGATACTTACCCCCTCACAGAGGGCTCCTGCACACCAGAATTACAGCTCACCTGAATAAAGTAATTTTATATGTACTCTCAGGACACTCCTATTGTCAATAATAAAGAAAATGCACTACCTGATGGCAAGAGGTTCATCCTGAACTGACTGGAACCGGCAGCAGGTCTTACTCTAATAGAACATGTTTAATTTCGTTCCTGGACAAAGCAGAGCAAGCTGAGTAGAGCAGAGCTTTACGCTGTCCAGAACTGGAGGCAAGAAGCCAAATAGCAGAACATGGGGTGGAAGGTAAAACCCTGGATTCCTAATACAGGGAGGGAGAATCAGGAACCACAGCACCTGTTTCAAGATGGAAAGATGGTTCAACTTTCCGTTCCCAAGAAGAACTGGCTGAGGGCAATCTGTACGCTCCAGAGATCAAGCCTTCCGTCACACACTGTATAGTGGAATCAAAGATTACTAACGAAGAATGCAGTAAACTGAGCAAAAGCTACAGTCATGATGATGTGTTTCAGTCTGATTCAATCTAACACACAGTAAAAATAGGATACTGAAATAAAAGCAAGCTTCAGTAGTTCATTTTCTAAATAATTGTTTACAATGGTCAAACAACACTGCCATTTCACTTTTTTTGCCAGAGAGAACTTTGTATGTGGTGGTTTTTTTGTCACAATTACCCTGAAAAAAGTATCTACGTACAAAGCAGATACTGCAAATTACAATCCCATGCTCCTTTTTAGGTTAATTTTAGTTTTCAGTGGACAGAGCTGTTTGCAGGAGATCCTGCTTTAGTACTATTCAAGTTGCCCCACCCAAGTTATGTTCTCCCACATTCAGCCCAGAACACACAAGAACACAGATTTTAATTGAATGTATCCCAGCAATCTTTCCATTCCAAACCCTCAAGCAGCTTAGCTTTTCATACTTTAAAAACTGCTAAACATAAACTCACTACTTCAAACATCTGGCATTAAGAAGAAATGCCTTAATTAGCATTGTGTCTAGATTAAAACTGAGATTTTATACTATAACATACCTAACTTCCTCATCATTTTGAGATTTATGGAACAATGATTACAGCAAAGGCCAAAAAGCAGACATTTTCATTAGAATGGCAAACTTCTCAATGCCCATGTAGTAATACAACAAATAGGCTTTAACCAGAAGTTAAAGCTGGTAAGTAGCATTGTGGAAGCCCAGCCTGCCTTGGCTCTGCTTCTGACAATAGGTACCTTTTCTGCTGAACTGCACAGTCAATTTTCAGTTTTAAAAGACACTCTACTATTTTAATTATTCAGTATTGAGGATATTTGGAAACAAATCTCAATTCTAATCGTCTTGTCTATTCAATAAGATACCAAATAGAAGAAAACTGGTTTCTGTCAAATTCCAGTACGTGTTTTTCAGATGATCTTCAATACTTAGAAAAAAGGGTCCTAAAACTTTTCAGTTTTTGCCTCTAGAATTAAGACAGTGGCACAACCCAAACTATCATAGTCTTCACACAATATGCTTTCTCTAGAGTAACCAAGAACATGGTTAAAAGCCAATCTACCTGAACAAACCACTTACCCATTTACATCATCCTAGTATCAAAGAGCTAGATACTTAAATATGTGTAGGTGCCTGAAAATGGTGACAACCATCTTGTCACATTTAAGAAACAGGCAGAACATGTTCAGACAGACTTAATCTTCACAAATTTGAAAATTCACTTTGCCACTGTTTAAAATTCTAGACACTTTTGAAGTCAGACCACAAACTGACTAATTACTACAGAAAACACTCCAATCTCAAATATTAGAGGTCTAATAAAACATCAGTAGCTATATTTTTAATTGTAATTTTTCAAAAACTGCTTTCCTAAGCAGAAACTTCTTACTGGATAGCGTCATTCATTCTTCATTGTGTGAATAAACTAGGGACTGTGTACAAACAAATCCAGATCTGAAGTGATAGTTCCTGGTATTACTATAGCACCTTATTCAAGTGATGACCTCTAGCAACAATGAAAATAGTCATCCTTTTAGGTGGTCAGCTTTCATGTGTTTAATGGTAGGTTTTGAGTTTGATAATGAGAAGAAAGAGATGAGGAGAACAGAGAAAATACAGCTTCTCAGACAGAAGAGACTTGTTGCTTTGTCAAGACATGACTGCAGTTTCTGTTGTCTACACATTCTTTAAGCGTACGCATCCACTGCTTAGCTTCCAGCCTTGGCATTTGCTCCCACCCAGGCACCCTGTTCACAGATTCCCAGTCTACAAGCATCCTCCTGTGACAACCTATCATGCTTTGACAATAGTCATTTGTGACAGAGCGATAAATCTCATTCCTTCTCTCCAAATACACATGTTCACATAGCAACAGTCACCCCCAGGAAGGATTTCACAGCAATTAAGTGTGTCAAGGACAAAGGATTCTCCAGTTAATGGGGCTGGCTTCACACACAGTAAATCAGGTGAAATACAGGGATACAGCAAAAGCATTAAGTGAGGAGTCTCTCTTCTATGTAAGAGTCATACTGTCATCTCTCAGCTGTGGACTGTATCAATTCTGCTAAATTTTTAAATTAGCAGCCTCATTTACTTGTGTGTTTTCTTGCAACTCCTTTGCTGGCATGCCCACCCTTTTGCTTTTTGGACCAATTTTTTCCTCCTACTTCCACCATTCCTCCCAGGGTTGACTATACAGTAACACAGAGCAGAGAGTTACCCATCCTACTCACCCCACAAAGTATTTTTCCATCACTTCTTGTCCTTGACCTGGCTCACTGCAGGGTCACATACCCCCAAAATGAGAACAGCAGATGTGAAAAAAGAGGGAGCAGGATCATTTCCTTCACAAGCATCAAGACCTTCACAAACATTAAGCACCAAAGCAGTGTCCTCTGGCAGGGACACCAAGAAATATACTTGTATATCAGCAGTTATATTCATTTCCAATTAAGCCACTGCAGGAAAACCTAGAGAGCTTCAATACATCAGTGAAATTTCCTTTATGGTCTTCATTCTGGCACAGAGTTTTATGTTATCAGCCCTACTGCTGGAGAGGTGTTTGTAATTCCTGTTTCTCATGCACATCTTGAAGACTTGCCTCCTACTCTTCCCACTCCTTATTTTTTAGTGCTAAAAATGATGTTACAGACAAAGAAACACCTCCTTATCCCAAGACATCTTCAGTTCTAAAATACAATACATTAAAGGTTTCTTTTAGAGAGGAATGAAAAACACTCAGTCCATCCCTTCTGACTTTACCCTCATCTCCAATCCAAGAGCAGCTACCACATCTTATAAATTGAGATAAAAATACAGCCAACTACTTCTCATTAAAAAGACATCCTTTTTCTCCTCCTCAAAAACTGTAACTAAGAGCAGCTTCTGGAAACTGAAGAGAAGCATAATTTGCCTTGCTTATCTTGCACAAAATATAGGACAGCTCCTAAGTTGGTTGCCTTGAATTATGCCCTTAAGGCTTGGCTTCAAAACAGAGGAAACCAGACTGTCATGGATTTAGACTTAGACTGTTGTGCTCTTAGAGCTGGATATCTAAATTTTAGGTATCTGAAAAATCCTTTGTGGTCAACCTTGTCTCCAGCCAGTGGACAGCAGTAGTATCAAAACAGCAATTACATTCAGACTGCCCTTGATTTTGGGGAGAGGTGCACACAAGTTATCAGGGCTAGATAAGTAAGGAACAAGTGAACCAGTGCAATTTACGACAGCGGCTGAACTACAGCAAGGTCTGGTTTCACCACACGTCACTCAGCCTTTGCTCTGGAGCAGCTGCCTCCAGCCAAGCAGCATAAAAGTGCAAATGAAGTCATCCTAACACATGGGCACACCTAACTTCCAAGTGTGTTCGTGTATTAGCCAACGGACTGCTCTCATTACCCAAGCAGATGCCTATTAAAAGTTTTAGTCGTATGGGAGAACTCAAAATAGCAGTTGCTGCTGCTCATTGCAACAGGAGCAACAACATCTGACCACAGAACTCTAGCAGGTCTAAACTGAAAGGCAAGTTTAGTGAGATGGGACACCAGAGACTTGTGATATTATTTTTATTTGTTGTGAAGGGGCATAAGACACTGTGCCACTGGCTGATTCAGTCTGGTGACCAACAAAACCAAATACTGTTTAAGCAGTGAAAAGTGTTTCCCTCTGCACCCAAAATTAGAATATTTCTGGAATATTCTGGATATTCTAGAAAGCAAAAGTTGGTTTACATATTTAGCTTGTTTACAGAGGCAGTCTTTTAAGAAATAACTCTTGCTAAACTGAAGGAGCAAAGCATCCACCAGTGCTGCTGCAAGGACACCAATTCAGCAGCTGCATCAAATGCTAACCTACAGCTCAAAACACTTTCTAAGCAGTAACCAGCACATCCGCAGGTTACACCACAACAATAACTCTACCTTCTTCTAGTACTGCTGTGCACTACAGGCTGGCTAAAGACACAACACTCTAATGGTGTGTCCTGAGACGATCTTTACATCAAAACACCCACTGAGTGCACCTTGCTCCTGAACATCAAAACTTCTCAAGATGCTCCGTTCTCAAACCTCAGCATCTTCATCCACCATGGCTGCCCCAGGACCTCATGCAAATCTGGCAATGACAAACATACATCACTTCTTTCAAAAGGGCACAAAAATTTAGGATGAAGAATGAAACATGACATTCTTCACAGATCATGAAAATTCATTACAAATTCCACAATATCTGGAAAGTCAATTAAACACAAACTCACACATTTCACAGACTTCTTACTAGCAACACAAAAATCTGAAATGAATAGTAGTAGGAACTGAAGGACAAGAACAGGACTAGACTATGGCAGTTCCACTCCCTTAAGGGAAGTATTGCTTACTATACATAACAAAGTTTGGGTCTCCACCAATACTTCTACAGCATAAGCAACCTAATGGCTCTCTAAATGATGGTCTGGAGATCCTCCTGAAAACCTCCACATTTATGTCTTCCTTCCCCATGGCTCATGCCTCATATCCACCCCTCCTGTCACACTAGAACTGACAAACCACAGCTGCCCTAATTGCTCAGCTGGTTCCTGTACTCTTGCTGACAAAGAAACCCTGCCACAGACTGGGGAGACATTACGTTAAGTGCTCAAACACCACACTGATAAGAACGGTATTAGGCTTAGACAGAAATATGATTGAGTAGTAAAGTCCTTACAAGGCTTAATCCTAAACCTGGAACAAAGTTCCAATCTGGGCACCAGCATAATCTAACAGAAGTTCTGCAGACACCACAGACATGTGTATGATTCAGCTATGGGGACCAAGGTAGTAAAATATTGTTAATTTGCATAACAGATAATGGCTCTAAAAATAGAAACAGCCTACTCCATACTGTACTCAGCTGTTGCCTTTGTGCTTTCTTCTCTGTAATTCATTAACCTACAAGCTTATCAAGGTGGGAGTGAAGAACTTGTTTCCAGCATGAAAACCAGCAAACTGAGCAGAAGTACTTACGTCACTCTTCCTGAACTTTGCTTTTAAGCTCTTCATTCTGATCACATTCAACCTTCCAAACCTTTGAGAGGCTTTTTATTCTTCTTCAATATCTAAACAAAAAAGAAAGAAAGTAAGATTCTAACTGAATACCATTCAGTTCACTGGCAGGCAAGTCACAACTGAATTTGCATACCTCTATCACTCTTGGAGGATTTAGCCCTAAAGGTCTAAAAAAGATTAACAGCCACCTAAGGGAAACTAACTGTTTCTCTAAGCTTAAAAGTAAGACTTAATCTGACCACTGAACAACAGAACAAACGTTTACCAAAAACTAAGCTGTATCACATTATACTAACTACATCTCCACATATTTACATCACCAACAGGTTCATACACGGGCAGACTCCTTTGACCATTGCCTATTTTAATATTATCATCAGGACAACAATTTGTAAAGTGGCGAAATCATAATTAAGCATGCAAAGTCACTTGCTAAAACTCCTATCACCATGGGTCTGTGCTGGGTAGCAGAAGTACCACCATTATTCTATGCACAGGTCTAACCACTGACCAAACTCTTAAATTGTACTTCAACCATGCAGGACACATACTGGGACAGCTCAACACAACGCAGCATGCTGACAGAATCGCCTGAGCAAGACAGAGGTTATTGCTGGAAGAATTGCTTTGGATTCTTCCCCATAAGGAACTGAATGTGGGTTTTTAAGAGCCATAACTGCTTGTAACTTGGCAGTACACTATCGTAGTCGTATTCCCCCTTTCTCTCCTTCACATGAAAGAAAGCAGCAGTTGAACAAACATATAAAACTAACCCAAAAGACAAGCTGCAAACTCTCACAGAGGAAAGTGAATGTCTAGAGCAAAATTTCCTACAGAAAGCTTCAATGATATCACATGTTGCCAATCCAGCATAAAAATGGTGAACAGCACATTAAAGTAGCATGGCAACGTGCTTTTTCCTAGAGCACAGCAGAAACTCTTAATGAGAGAGCAACATCTGGATTGGCAAATGCACCTAGGTAAAAATGTTCCACATTTCTAGTTTTACAGTATGCTTACTGAAAGAGTTAGTTGCTTTCATCTACAAATTTTAGCTGCTATACAAATTCTTTCTGAAGGAACAGTTTAAAGTTAAGGATGTTCAGCTGTATAAACTTCCTCTCTCCACCCTAGGAAAAAAAATAGAAAAAGTTTTACAAGTCTAGTCAGATAAATAAATAACTGAAATAGGGACTGAAGCATAAATTCAAATGGGTCATGCAGGGTCACTATGTTTCACATCACTCTTCAGAAACAGTAGATTACAGTTTGATAACCAAAGTGAGATTCAGTTGTTTCATAAAAGTACATCTCATTATTAAAGGCAAGTTGCTGTGTTCTACATTATGACTCTATTATGAGTTTCAAAAATCCAACTACACAGCACACTGTTAGTAGAATATATGAATGCTTCCACAAAATACAACCCTAGCTACCATTCAGGAACAGCAATCAGTGCTAAGTAAACATGTTATTTAGTTCAACCCCTTATTTATCTGACAGCCATTTAAGACAAACTCAAGTGCATTTCTTAAAAAAAAAAAAAAAACAAAAAAACAAAACCCAAACAAAAAACATCCCATATGCTATATACACACAAACACATCTCCCACAGGCTACACCTCTCCGGTAGGTAGCAGTAGGTAATCCAGATGGGGTAGCTCTTTAAATTGTTTAAAAATCATTAAATTGCATTAAATTACTCAAATTAAGCAGTCATTTTCAAGCCATGTCAGATCCCTGTATATGAACGGGTATATGAACAAGGGGTTTCATTCAAAATTCTTGCACTTAATCACAAGGAGAATTAGTTTAGGGCATATTTTTTAATTCTTTAGCAGGCAAAAAGAAAAAAGGAAAATAGATTTTGCAGAACCTTTTCACTCCCTGACATAGATGAAAATTTCTTAGCTTTCTCCTGGGTTGAATAGAGTATTTGTAAAATAGTAAAAAAAAAAAAATTAAAAAAAATAGTAACTGAGCAATCAAAAAGAAGGAATTATTTCAGACTGCTCTGAGGGAAGCATACCACTTTGTTTCTGCTACACTTACCCAAACTTTTGAGAAAGCTGCACAACAGCTGTTATAACCTGCACTGGAAAGGAGCCTGAACCTCAGGAAGAGCCCAATAATCTCCTAAATTATCCTCTAGTAACATCAAGGATGATGAGAACTGTAAATGCCAGGGTACAGACAAGACAAATACCATTACTCACTTGGCTTTCTTTACATACCACACCAGAAAAAACGAAAACAAAAAACAAAACAAACAAACAAAAAACCCAAACAAACAAAAAATCAAACCAAACAACCCCCAAACCTATATGAAAAAAACCCAACAATGTAAAGAAACTTTAAAGATGTGAATTATTATAGAGTATTCCACAAACCCCAAAACTTAACAGGACTTTGTATTTTATAACTTAAATATACTTCGACTCAAAAAAGTAGACTGTTTAATTGGACCAGTTAATGAAGTATAAATAAATTCTGTGCACAGGGAATTGAAAACAAGAAATCTTTCCTCACATACAGATTGCCAAAGAATTGTCTGCTATAGGCTGTCTTTCCCCTTCCCACTCCCTCAGCATTTTTGGCTCCTATGGACAAAAGATTTATTATACCTCCCAAGGAAGACAAAGTGCTCAACTATAAGGCAGTGGGTGAGATGAAAACTCCTTGTAGGTACACAGAGCAGCTGCAAAGCTGGACCCTCTTCTCTGAGCAACTGTAGGAGAGTCTAATTAACAAGTTTTGCAAGCACTCCTAACACATTACCCTCCTTCTTATGAGAATGGAAGAAGCACATTTTTTACATCGAATGTGAAACTCAAATCCTCCGCATAATTAAAAAAGCACGCTCAAGTACACAAAAACAGCATTCCCAAGCTTAGTGTGTTTTTCACATCTGTATTTTTTTCATATGATATAGTTAAACACAAACATGAAGATTACAGTTTGTTCATCATAATGCCCATAATCCTCCAACTGTAGAGATAAAAATGCATGAAGAGGGCTGCCTTTTCTTATCCCTGTTTAAAGGAGGAAGTCCCCTCTCAAAGGGTGCAATTATTGGAATTGATGCAAAAAGAGGTCAGCATCCTGATTCCGCAGAGCTTTATGACAACTGTTCATTTGCCAGAGGGGGAATAAAGGAAGAGCCATTAAAATTACTCTCCTGTTTTACAAGATAGGAAGTGACTACTAGAAATTCACCAGGGACCATCAAGACACTTCAAAACAATATTTCTGCAATGAATCACAGGTATTAACAAGAAGCAATCTCTACTAATAGTGGCATTTCTCTGCTTTCAGAACAAATGTGGTAATAAATACTGAACACTGTCATTTTATAGCTGCAGCAAGTTAGCAGCAGATAAGTGCTTAACTCCAGGGATTCTCAACAGCTAATGCTGATCACGTGCTTTTAACCATTAGCTCCAAAATTAAATATCCAGTCCTCTATCTCATCTTCCTTTAGCTTAATGTCAAGAAACAGCCCTGAGGAATACAAGCCACAAAAAACATCTTTAGGTAGGTGGTAAACCTCTCTAGCTAAAGAGACATTGAAGTGGTGGAAATCTTTGGCCTCAATGATTTCATTGCAACTGTGTTCTAATACACAATACAATCTTTAGGCTTAAATGTAGGAAACAGATTAGGATAATCTTCTCCGCTGATGTATAGTGAGATTTGTGCAAACCACAGTAAGCAACAATACTGACATTTTTTCCCTTTCATTAAACTGCATTAAAATCAGAGCAAGGCCTTTCAAACAATATTACAATTAACTCCTTGAGTGGACCAAAATCCTGTGATGCAACAAGGAAAAGACTTAGTTTCCCTTAGCAAAACTGGAAGTTTACAGTAAATCCGTATATTATGCACAGTATTCACACTAATGAGTCACTCCACACTGATAAGCGCTGAATTCAATTAATTTAGGTGTCAAAAATCTTGCACCTCTTTCAGAACACCCTAAGAAGCCTCCATCTCACACAGAGCATTTTGCAGCAAAGCATGAGTAACGTTTCAACTAATTTCCTCTTCCTCTCCCAAAAGCACTTCAAAAAAAATTTTTTAACCATGAAAGGTTATAGGAAAGCTGTACAGACCCTATGCAAGATCTGGCAACACACATGGAGGTGTGGGGGAAATGAAAAAGGGGTCTGGAGTGCGGAAGAGTACTCCTGCTACTGCTATACACTTACGACCTCCTTTCTACACCTACTCTCATGGGGAAAATAAGGAGCCCCAGAAGCATCTTCCCCCAAAGCACACAATCATTTATCCTCTGGATGATCACTTCCTAACCCACAAACCCAACTCTGACCCAGAAGCACAGCCTAGCAGCAGCCAGCACTGCAAAGCAGCCAGAGACATCAACATTAATGCATCCCTTCTGCTGATCACCTTCAGTATCCAACTTCATAAATGCTTTAAGTCCCTGGACTTCCCTGGACTTCCCTGACCTACCCTATCCAATACCCAAGCTCCTCTTTAACATTGCCAAAGTCATAGTACTGCCTGGAGGCATTAGCCATTGCTCAGCCTCTTTGACTGCTCCCACATAAATGCAGTAAGCCCACTCTGTCCTAAAAAAAATCCACCCAACACTCCACCTCCCCTGACTACTTCCTATTTCCATCCAGCTGAGCACATTCTTCCATTTCTCAGGCCAAATCAGAGATGCATGTATGATTCTACAGACCAAAAGCTACAGGAACATTTCCCCACTCTTTATCAGCACAACTCAGTTTTTCCATCTTAAGTAACCCACCCTCCTATCACAGGAAAAGTCAAATGGAACAGAATTTTATAAACTCAGTATTACCTATAAAGACAAATAATTCTTGGCTTAGTTAATCTATTATTACTTACTAATGAAAATGCACTGAAAAATGCGCTGAGAAGCGCAAGCACTACACAAGAGTGGGAGTGATTTATATACAGTTAATCCCACTCTAAACAGAATCAGACACCAGAGATAGCAAAGGCCTTGGGTAACCTAGTGCATTCCCTCTATCTGCTCACAAATCACTGGCAAGGATGTGCTGAACTGTACAAATTTAAGCATCTGAACCCAGAAGTTAGAGCGCAGTAGATGTTGCAACACTAACAAATCCACAGCTATCGCTCCTCTCTCCAGGACACTTTGTATCAATGCTTTACTGTTACACTTCCTTTGATATTCAGAATTTGCAAACGCTGAATTTTTTTTTTAATGGATTCAGCTGAAGCAGTACCAGCCTCTGAGAATGCCACACAGCCTGTATAAACCCAGGCAAGATGGTCAATCTGGGATACAGGCAGTTTGTTTAAAAAGTGTATTCAAACACAGTTCTAGACAGCCAGAAGAAAGCTAGCACCAGCAAGACCTTACACACAATGAACAGGAACAGGTTAGAGAAAAATCAAAATGTGAAATTGTCCTGATTTGTTTACTTGGCATATTAGACAGGACTCTCGGCAAAATTCTAACTCAAATTAAGTCCAGGTAAATTTCTCGTTCACTCCTTACATCCAATTTTATTCCAGTCCCACTCTTGTTCTTTTGTCTGGAAGTGTCTATCAACATATACCCAGGCACAACTAAAGAGACAAGACTTGTTGCATAAACTGGGACATACTGATACTTTTTCTCTGCCTTCAATTTTTCTGTCTCTAAAACACACACACATACCCTTGCACGACCCTTAATTTTGAGACCATCTTCTAACATACATACATAAGATACATCGCAGTCCTGAAGACTTCATGTTCAATATTCAGTTTAACTGGATGAAGTTGGAAATAAAGCACCTATCTTCAATTAGCAACAGAGAAAAATGCCTTAGAGTCCCACTTCTGAAATGTCAGTTCTTAAATGAGAAACCCACAGGGATAACAGCTAGTACTTGTTTATACTTCCTTTCTAGTATTCTGTTATAAACCATTCAACTCAGTGTTCTTTAGAATCATCAAACACAACAAACTGTATGGTTGCAACATTAAATCTATGAAGAGATATATCCATGACTTTATGGATTAATATTCTGAAACAGCCTAAGGCAGAGCAGTCACCTGTTAGGGGTGGAATTGGAAAGACAGGAACATCAAAGCAATTTACTTAAGACACCTGACAAGCCCCACTCCCATAAACACCTTGGCAGGGTATCCTACTGGAAACTACTTTAATCTAGAAATACCTTCAGAGACTGTGCTGACAACACAGCTCTCCTACTCAGCTACCAAGGTCTTGGGTAAATACTTTAGCTGATGAAAACTGATCATCATTTTAATATTATTCAAAACTGAGTTTCATGTGTTTCCGATCTTCAATAAAAGGCACTAAAAATTCAGATTTTTTCTATTCTGGAAGACTCCCGATGCTATAAACTAACAGAACATCAGCAAAATTAACACCTACATTTGGTAAATGATATTTGTGGAATGGTATCTATGCTGACATTCAATGAGATCTGGACAGGCCAGAGAGCTGGGCAGAGAGGAACCTCATGAAGTTAACAAAGGCAGGTGTGGGGTGCTGCAATTCAGGGACCAGCACAGGTTAGCGGTTAGTTTGCTGAAATCCAGCTCCATCCAGAAGGACCTGGAGTCTTGGTGGACAAGATAAACATGAGCCAGCATGTGGCCAAGAAGTCCAATGGTATCTTGGGGTGCTTTGGGAATAGCATGGACAGCACACTGAAGGAGATTCTTCTACTCTACACTGCTGAGGCCATATCTGGAGTGCTGTGTCCAGGCTCCCTATTTCAAGAAAGGCAAGGAACTTCTGGAGAGGGTACAGTGCAGGGACACAGATGGTTAGGGAACTGGAGCATCTCTCTCATGAGGATAGGCTAAGAAAGCCCAGTTTGTTTGTCCTGAAGAAGAGACAATTGAGAGAAGATGCCTACAAATATCTTAAAGATGTGTGTCAGGAGGATGGGGTCAGACACTTTCCAGGCATGCCCAGCGACAGGACAAGGGGCAACAAGCATACAATGAAACACAGGAAATTCCATCTGAATACAAGGAAGAACTTCTTTACTTTGAGGGTGACAGCAGTGAAACAGGCTGTCCAAAGAGGTTGTGGAATCTCCTTTTCTGGAAATATTCTAAACCTTCCTCATCACGATCTTGTGCAACCTGCTCTAGCTGAACTTGCTTTGTCAGACGGGTTAGATTAGATGATCTCAAGAGGTTCCTTCAAATCTCTGCCATTCTGTGATTCTGTGATCTTAATGATAATTAAGTGATTTTTTTTTCTGATTTTATCCAGGTTTTTGAAATTTATATTCAATAGCAGCAGCACCAGGTGCTGTATAAATATGGGAGAAGAAGATACAGCATTTAAGATACTTCTCCCAGCCTTAACAGACTTACTAATCTGGTGTCTCAGGCAAGTAGTTGTAAACAAGGTCCTCAAAAAGTACTCAAGTGTCAAAACTCTCCAGAGATATTTTAACATGTTCCAAAGTGCCTTTGGGAAGTCAGACATCTGCAAGAACTAACAGTAGCTCCCTGCCTCACAAAAGTTATGAGAAAAGAAATGGAACATCCTCAACTACTAAAGTAACAAAGTCACAGGCAGATCAGCACACAAATTCTTTTTGTGCTATAATGACTGAACAAATTTGGCTTTCTCTCTCCTCTACCCATTCCCCCAACAGATTCATGTGGGAGGAAAAAAAAAAAATAAGACATATCTTGTTTTACAGTATTTTCAGTATTGGCAACAGCTTCCAGGCAGAAAACCAGAAGAGGACTATGACAGCTTTAGAAAATGTACATGAGTTACTATAGCATTTATCTAAAATGCAAGTTCTGTATGCAGAGGAAGGACTTGTCAAGACCTAAAACTTCCCAGGAAAATGCACTAACCATGAGGCTTCCCCCAAGATGAGACCATCTGAAGTTCAGGATACAGATCCCCAACATCACCTCTGGGTGTTACTGGCCATCTTGTTCAGGACCTCAGCACAAGGGAAGGATGCATTCCTTCACTGCTGTATGCTTCCACTCCTGTAGTCCTTGACAAGTACCTGAACTTGTCAGCTAGTCCAAAGTTCCAGTGAGAGCTTCAGTTGCTCCCAGAGTTCAGCAGACTGGCATGTCCCTGGCAGCTGGACAGTGACAAACTCTGCTCTAACATATTACCAGAATTACACCTGTTTGCATTACTTCCTCGGAACCCTAAAAGCCATGATCAGATGACTCTAAATATAAGGAGAAGCCAGGATTGACAACTCTGAAAGCAAAGCCCAAGCTACCTCAAATACAGAGCTATCACCTGCATGCATCCACAGCACCTAGACAACAACTCCAAAAAAAAGCTAGCAAGCAGGCACGCTTCTCAGACATGCAAGAGGTACATACACAGTGGGAACCAGCTGCTCAGATCTATAACCCCAGAAGATGTTATGGATTGCTGTGCCTCTGCCTTGGAATTTTTAGTACTCTGCTATGTCTGCCATTAAGCAAGGCTTTAAAGCTTTGAATTAATTTGTCCTAGTTTCCTTTGGTTTTTTTTTCCTCTGTATTTATTTCAAGCACTATCCCTGTGCAAAAAGAACTAGACCACAACCAGCTCCCAAAAGGAATGTGATTAGGGTATTGTTGCATCAGGATTTAGAAATTACCAACTTCTTACACAAGAACTAGCTTTCATGTTTCTCCAATCACTGCTTCTCCCTCAAAAAAAGGTATGAAGTCATCAGAGAGTGGGAGAAGGAAAGCTGAACATACAGAAAGAAAAAAAAAAGGAAGATATGAGGCAAGCAAGTGATGAAATGCTTACATCACTTAATGAGATGAGCAGCCTCCCATCTAGCCTCTTCTTCACTTGATGTTATCCATCTCTCTCTTGGTTCAGGGAAATAGAGGGGAGGAGGTAGCATTTTATTGCTTTGCTAGCAGATGCACTCTTGGAAGGCGAAGAGAATAGCAGAGGGCCAATATTGTTAGAGACCGGAAGGATGGGTGCCTGCCACTGCACAGTGACTTATTGGCACTGAGCTTGGCTTCAAATCAAGGAAACCCTCAGCTCATACTTGAGTTGTTCTACTCAAAATACTCTTTCACTCTGGTTCATATGGCTGTTATGCAATTCTTCTATTAGTAAATAAAATCTCATTGACAGCTTTCCACGAGTGTCCCAAGACAAGAGCCAAGCAGGTCATTGACAGATATTTACTAAATCCAGTTACTCCTAGTTAATCCTGGACACCAGAAAACCTTTCTAACATGATGTATGTGTAATTTTTGGCATTTGTTATATACATATATTTTAATGAGACAGCTAATCTACAACCTGCTAGGGTAGAAGAGAAGAAAAGAAAAAGGAAAAAAGAGACTACAGCTTCTACAAAAGTAGCAGTAGACTGGAAGTGTTTTATATCAGTGCTGTAGTAAGCACATTCATACTCATTATAGAAGGAAATGGGAGAATTCGTTAGGGATCCTGCAACACTGTTAAAGCGCACTCTTTTCACAAGGAGAAAGTTAAGAATGTCACAAGTGGCAGCAGCAGACTGCAGAAGGCTTGTGCTGCCAAACGCTGTGCAAGAGGAAGATAAATCTTTCGCGTGCCCTGTGAGAAGATAGAAGCACGGGTTCCCGACTAAATTGCTAGTCCTAAAGCAGGCTACTTAATTGTTTTGGTTTTTTAAACAGCAACAGAAAATCTGGATCTTTCAAGACATAGGAAGGCGCAGCCCCCTGCGCGCCCGCGGGTAGGGGGACCCGCGGCCGGCAGCGGGACCAGCGGAGCCCGGCAGCGACCCTGCCCTCCCAGCAAACCCCCGGGGCGAGCTCCGGGACGGCCGGGGCCGCCCTTCTGCTCGGAGGAAGGACTCTTGAGGGTCCCCCGGGGGAGGATTTGACTGCCATCAGGGCGCCCCGGGACCGGCACTGCCGCTGTCCGGGCTCAGCCGGACCCGCGCCACCAGGGACCCCCGACCCCGGGGCGGCTCGGGCGGCTCCGCTCGGGGCCGAGGGACCCCCGGAGACCCCTCTGCGGGTGGGCAGGGGTGCGGGGCAGTGAACCGGCGGTGCCATCCCTCACCCCCGCGGGCAGCTGTCACTGCCCGCCACGCATCTTGAGAGGAAAACAAAACAAAGCAAACAAAACATAAACTGTGGAGTAAACGAAAATAAACAGTCAAGCGGCAGCGACTCACGGTGTGCGTCCCCCCGCTGCTCCCCGCTCCCCCACACCGGACAAACGGGGCGCTCCCCGCAGCGCCCGGCGAAGAGAAGGGAGAAGTTCCCTCCTGTCGCGCCCCTCAGAGGTTTCCCCGCTTGGGCTCCGCCGGGGAAGCGCCCGGAGCCCCCCGCGCCGGGGCGGCGGAGGCGGGAGCAGGTGGGCGCCGCACACAAAGCCCCATTCACAGCGCCCGCCGCCGCCGCCGAGCCCGCACCGACCCGCGCCCGCCGCCCGCGCCGCGCCCTCACCTCATGGAGCGCCCGCGTCCCGCTACGCCGGTGCGGCTGTGCCGGGAGCCGCGCACCGAGCGATCCGCAGCGCTGCCGAAGGGCGGAGCGGCGGCGCCGAGCGCCCCGGGACACTCGGGGGCGGGAGGGGCGGGCGTGACACGGCGGCCACGTGACGGCGGGGGCTGCGGGCCCGCGGGGAGGGGGCTCGGCCCCGCCCCCCCCGGGGAGGAGCCGCGGGGCTGAGGGGAGGGCGGGGGCGGGGGTGAGGGACGCGGAGAGGAGGGTGCCCTGCCGGGTCGGGGCTGGGTGTGTGTCTCTGAAAGGGGTGTGGGGAACCAGGGAGCCGCTGAATATGCTGAGTTGGAAGGGCCCCACAAGGATCATCAGAGTCCAACTCGTGGTCCTGCACAGGGCACCCCAAGAGTCACAGCGTGTGCCTGAGAGCACTGTCCAAACACTTGTTGAGCTCTGTCAGGCTTGGAGCTGTGACCACTGCCCTGGGGAGCCTGTTCCAGTGCCGAGCCATCCTCTGGGAAAGAACTTTTTTCCTGATACCCAACCTAAACCTTCCCTGACACAACTTCAGGCCGTTCCCTCAGACCCTGTCACTGTCACCCCAGAGAAGAGATCAGTGTCTGCCACTCCTCTTCCTCTCATGAAGAAGTTGTAACCACAAGGAGGTCTCCCCTTCATATTCCCCCAGGCTGAACGTGGGTGCCAGTCCACTGCCACCTCTGGATGCTTTAGGATCTCCTGAGGATAAAGCTGTGGACAGGGGCAGGGACCAAAGCTATGTCAAGTTCTTAAAGAAACACAAGTGCTTCAGCACATGAGGGAAGTCCTGCATTTTGGTTCTCCCCAAAGCTTCCCTGTATGTCAAATGCCCTTTTGTCAGACCTCTAGATAGAAAGGATTACTTAAGAAGAAGGAGAAGTGGGCTACTTCTTGTTCAGGATCCAAATTAATGACGGGTGTAGTGTTTGGCTATACAGGAGCTTAGAGGTCAGAGAATTACAAATGAGATTTATAGCAGTACCAACGTTCTGATTCACTGGATATGCTCTAGGAGTCTGTTTCCTGTGTAGGCCAAACCCTTCTCAAAGTTCAACCTCTGGAGCACCCTTTCTTGAATCTTCTATCAAGCCAATGACAAACCACCTTGATATCTCACCAAAAAGATCACCTGTGCGCGAGACCTTGCACACTTTGTCCACAAGTTAACCTGTTAAGTGTACCTCTGCCTACCATCCCACCACATGAGTGCTTACCAGAGCTGCTTCTCATCATGTCCTGCCAGAGCTGCTTCCCATCTACTGATTGCATGGATCACTGCTGGGCACCCTGACTGAGAAGTTCTCAGTTAATCTCCCTGATCTCTCTTACCGTCTCTGTTCTCAACAGTATCCACACCTTCTGAAGTGGCAAACAGTACAGGGAGGAAATGGGTACTTCAAAACTTTAAGTCATTATTGTAATAGTGACAAGTATTGTTATTAAACAAATACACTTGATTATCACCAGAAGTATACTTTCCTCTGCTAATCTGCAGTCCTTACCTTGGTCAATTTGTTCTGCATGTGCTTTACGTCTGAGAACAGCCATCATTGTGCCAACACTGGCTCTTTTATTTTTTTTTTTTAATTAAAAAGACACACCCCAAAATGTTAATCTAATATCGTTAATGATAAGAACTAAATTTGCTCAAAACCAATAAAAACAGGAAAATCAACCTTTCTCTGCAATGCTAGCTCATCAGATACAAAACATGTTCCATTTACTATTGAGTTATCTTTAATTCCTGTTATTTTAAAAGCCAAATACCTGTGTACAGTATTGTTAGAAAGTCTCATAGCAACACCAGCAAATGTCTGTGTAGTTATGTGTGACTAACCTGAAAATGTGAGTTAGTCATTATCTCTTGCATTTACATAGTTTGCATTTCCATTTTTAATGCCAGTATATAGTAAAGAAAGAGTTTGGGTATGTTTGCATGGGATGTTCACAGATAAAATCACATATGAATAACTGATAGTACCTTCTAAAATGTTCTGTCTTCGAGAAGTGGAAAATACCATATTTACTACTTCCCAGAGAAGTATTGTTCATCATATAAGCTGTAGACCAAGATAAAGGCTTTGGGGTTTGTTGTGGCAGCAAGCTTGAATGTCTTAAACCAAACTGATCTGTTTCTCAGAATCTGACTGCCCTCTAGGTTTTAGTCTCCTTGCATGGAAGGCTGTCCTTTCATCACTTCTTTCCTGAGCCCCCTTTTGGGTCCCCTTCCAAGGGCCAGGCACTGCCTTTGATTCAAAACACTCCTATGTAATTTTGTGGCTCTGCAGGCAGAGGACAAAGCTGGGAGCTGGATGAGCTCAGCTCTGTTCCAAATTCTTCCATTGTTGTACTACAGTACTCTGCCATAGCCATATTTTTCCACCTGTGCTTCTACTCTGGGGCAAACACAACTTTTTGAGAGTTTCACTAAATGCCCAATGTAAGCTAACATCAGTTGTTAGCTAGATGGAGAGGACTAAATCTGTGAGGTGAAGCACATCCTACACATGCAGTTTCTCTCAAAATCTAAATATTAGAATGTTGCTTGCGTGACACCTTCCCATGCCCCTCCACTCCTTTGTGCAGCAGGCATGATGTGAGGATGGGGGAGCAAGAGAATACCCTCCTCTGCTCAGTCTCCTGGAAAATGTGAGAGGTTGCACTCGGTTTTGACTTGTAATTGGCTGCCCACAGCAAGGATGTAATAAAACCACCTATGCATTCCTAGCCACTTCTCCAGAAAGGAGAGGCCTGGAAGTGGGTTAAAGATGTCTTTAATCACATCTTATCAGTGTCCCGATAGCATCTGCTAATTATCTTACTTTATCATAGTTAATTTTTTTTATGCTGCTCCTGGCTAGTTGTTTTTTGGGGTTTTTTTCTGCTTCTGGCTACTGCTTTTAGCAGAACATAAAGCACTGGCCACCTAGAAATTATTTTTTTGCAAAGGAAAATCACACTCCTGAGCTGGCTGATCACTTTCTGCTATCCCTTCAAGCAGCCTAAACCTGTTCTATAGCGTTCCAAGTGTTGCATTTTCAGTTCTCTTGTTGGACTTGTTCTGGTTTGATTATTTTCAGTTGGAATATAATTTGATTTACTAATCCTGGCTGTTATTTTTCACTGAAATACAATTTAAAGAAAGTTTAAGTTTAGATTTTAAGACATGATTTTGTTTCTAGACAGTTCTTTGCCTACAGTAGAATATTTTTTCATTCTTTGTAGCAGATGTCCCCCATAAATGCAAGAATCTGTGGTAACAAGTGAGACAGTTAAGAAGTGTAATTTTTATCTGCTTCCACCAGAGCACTTTCTTTTTTTAATAACATGTTAGCACAGAAAGGAGGTGATTGATGCCTCTTCACAATATGGTATGTTTAGAAAATTTAGTTGGGAATTTTTTGCTTTTTCTGTTTCTATGCTCTTTGTACAGCAACAGCAATGATCGTGACAGGGCCAACAGAGGAAAACACTAAAAACTGAAGAAACTCACAACTGGAGCTGCTCAAACTGGGCTCTTAAATGACACAGAACCTTCAGAGAGATGAAAGTTTACCTAGGGACTTATTTTACTTTGAGCTGAACTTCCAAAGAGTAAGGGAAAAGTCCAGTAATAGTTGCAGAGAATTATCTATATTATTTCAACTTTCTCTTTCAAGATGGATTTCTTCCGTCTCCAACAACCTTTCTTCTTTCTCATGGTTTTTACATCTTCACTCACCTTTGCACACCTTTCCACAAGGAGCCCCAGTTTATAACTTGACCTCTTCACAGTCCCACATTTCTTGGAAAGCTCCAGTGAAGTTTTGCCTTTGCAATTCTTCCTGCATCACAGGGTCCTGCTTTGCCATGGCCATAAGTGGCACCATGAGGCTGGGCTACCCTTTAAATCTGAGTATTCCCCCTCTGCCAGCAAGGCAGAAATCAAGAGCTGAGGGAGGAGGCCAGGCTGGCTGTGTGGCTGTAGCCAAACCCTTCAGTGGTTTTGCAGCAGAGATCAGGTGAACTCTGGAGACCCAGCCCTAAACAGCAGTGTTACCTGAGTGGGACTGAATAGATGTTCCAGTTGGGAGAGAACAGAAATGTTCTTTCCCTGTGAGAGGAAGGACATTATGTGCCTCTGGTTATACTTTTCATCTTAGTTTGTAGCTACTTGAATATACGAAAGGAATTAATGCAGTCCTTCTTAAGTACAAAGAGTAAAAATTGTCTTCTTTTTTCCTTTCTCTTTCTCACATTATTATGGAAATCTGTGCTTGCATGTTAGTGTCTTTGATATGAAAGTGATTTATGTAGGTTTAACTAGGAGAAAAAAAAAATTGGCCTTTTCAACAACATCCAATGTAAAATAAGTTCTATTTTTTATGTCTTTCCTGTAGGTACAAACTCAGCTTTGTGTTGCATGAAAGTAGTCTTGATGATCTAATGCAGCTTTCCCTCAGAATTACTCCATAACATTTTTAATTCTGAAAGTATTTAAAAGTACAAGCCCATGGAAACAACCAAAGAAAATTACACACTCCTTACACAAACTGATGGTGCCTGAAATGGCAGAGCATCTATGCCTTTTTTAAATTTAAAAAGGAAAAACTGTTTCATTTCTTGTCATAGAGAAGCTCATCAAGCAGAAAAACAACTGACCAAACAGACATCAAGACTTCTGGAGGTAAAGAACAAAGCTTGGTTAAAAGCCTATCCCAGAATCATTAGTGTTTATTTCAGGTCTCAGTACTATAAATACTGTTTATGTGTAGCATCTGCTGCTTTGTCTGTGAGTTAGGACTGCTTCATTCACTCTCGCACAGGATCATGAAAATTCTGTGCATATGGGTGTGCTCAAGTTTTTTCCATTTTTCTACAAGCAAGAGGAAGGTTTTCCTCTCTGCTTGGCCCCACAGATACAGATGGGAACCAGAATCACTTACGAGAAAATCCTCTACCCAGACTCTGCACCTAGAGGCTTCCCTGAAAGCTTGAGGTATGAGATTTCTCAAAAGCCAGATGGGAACACCTGCGTGAAGCCACCAGACCACCACAGAGAGGGAGAGCACACCTTGAGCAGAGCTGACTTCCACCCCTCCTCAAATAGGCAAATCCACCCCTTTAGGGCCCTTTGAAGGCACACCATTGAAAGTCCTGAAAGGCCAGTTGCCCAAGAACAACCAAGAAGAAGATTATACTAATCTGGGGATCACTAAAGAGCAAAATTCCTAGTATTTAATTACACTGCTGAGCACCTTGATCATATTGTAATAGCACAAAAGTCAAAGCATTTCACACAGAAGGAGGCGACTACATGCCATATACACTCCACACAGAGTCCAGGGAGTTGCTTTGTCTTTAGTCTTGCTCTAAGGTTCCTATTCCAGTCAGAATTTGTAAATCAATTTCCTCTTCCCATTCAAACCTGAAAAAACCACATTCCTGCATATTTTATATGACTATTTGCATTACAGAGGAGCCAAGCACCTTGCAAATGGCATTTCAAACTGCCTATTTTTTGTCTTTGCTCTTCACAGGATTTTTTAATGCACTTGGCATCAGCAAGCTGAAACTCCAGTTCTGTCCCATGCTGTATTACCATGACAAAATTTCTGCTGCTGATTTTGTTGTGGAGGTTCAAAATTCCATATGCATTCTATCTTTGTTGACATTCTTCCAGGTTTTGGAGAAGGAGTTTCCTTACATCTCCAGAGGAACTGAATCTCACTTTGTCAGTCATGTGTTTTATTTTTTAAAATGCTTTTTTGATGCAGAGGGTTTCAGACCATATTAAAACTTGTGTAAAAAGAAAAAGAGAAAAGTAAATCCAAGGATTCTTTCCACTGTATCATGATAATCAAACTTTGGGTCTCATTCATGTTTTCATGCAAAGGGCCCTGCCTCTGCTGGGGTTGGTGTAAATGAGTGTCTGACATTCCTTTTTACTTCTCTGAGATGGCTACAACTTTTATCCTGGATCACAAGAAAAAATATCAAAGGGTTGGAAAGTGGGATGGGATCCAAGTTTAAGACTGCGATTTAGTGTGGAGACATTGGAGATTTCTGCACTTTGCACAAGGACAGATATAAATCTTAGGTAATCCTGCTCCAGCAGAGAGGCTTTTCTTAAGGACTTCTACAAATGAAGCATCTAATTACCACCAAATAAATAGCAAACAAAGGAGTGAGAGTAAATCTTTAATATGGTATAGCAGTCCTTAAAGATTGTGACAAACCAAAACATCACAAATAAATACAGTTGTACTTAGAAGTTTATAAATATAGAACTGAGGGCAGTTTCATGAAGTGGTGAGGTCTGGCTTTGGCATTATCAAAGGTAAAAAATTATTCACTCTGCTCAATAGAAATCATTCATGCTTTCTTAAAGTGATTTCTTTAAAGTGATTTCTTCTGTCTAGTAGAATTTTTCTTGTATGCAACATCATGTATTTATACAATGCTTTGCTGAAATGTCCTCTATTCTCACAGTTTTACACTGAGTGCCTAAACTTTTGCTGCATATTGAGTCTCAGGCACTTCACTGCCTAATGGCAAAGGAGCTTCAGTTCATCTGTTTAGCAGGCTCCTCTGGCCTTGAGGGAAGAAATAACTTGCCTGCCATGGAATGATCCACAGGATCACATCATCCTCCTTGTGGGTTGTGTCAAATCGTCAGTGGCCACTGGCCAGATGATCCCTGCTTCCCTTTCCACACACTCATCCATCCTTCATGATCAGTTGGAGATTCAAGGGTCTGTGACTGAGTCTAGGACAAATATTACCCTTCTCTCCCAGTCAGAGAAACATAAGCCCATCTGCTACTTTCCAATTACACCAAACATACCACAAGCCTTTATTTTCTAGGAACCATTAGGTCCCTTGTGCACATCAGTGTAAACACCATGTGGTAAATGTGCTGATCTGATGCCAGGTTAGATGTGCTCAGATTTAAGGCACATCCTGTTTATGCTGAGAGATGCCTAGCTATGCTCAAATCCATTAGCAATTACCTTGAAACCATGGGCTGTTATAACTGATGTTATGCAGCGTTCGTAGAAGTTAAGGCTCTTATCTTCAACTCCTAACTGGGATCAGCAAAATCTTCCAGTGTCTTAGTGTTGTCTTTCAATAAACAAAATGTACAGATTTCAATTTGCTCCTACCAGTTCTTTACAAGGAAAGAACTTTTTTTTCTTTTGAGTTTGAACCGCTGCCCAAGAAATGAGGAAAAAAAAGCTTTTCTTTTTTCAAGAATGTCACTTATGCAGAGAGGTCTGATTTTACAAAAGGTTCTGGTGGTACTGACCTCTAAGGAAATACAGAGCCTGATTCTGGAACCTGCTAGCTTTTGCCCTTGGCACCAGAGTCAGTTCTTGCAGGTTGTGACAGTAAGAGCCCAGCTGACAATCTGGTGCTGTTTTCAATTCCTTTTGTTTTCAGGATTAATAAGAATCATTAAATACAGACATTCGGAACACTTGTTTCTAATCAGCTGCCCTACTTCTGATGCCCTGAAAGTAAGAATACAGTTACTGAGAGATATGGATGTAGTTCATTAATTAATTTTTAAGTACACTTAAAAATAAAAGACAAGGAACCATAGCCTCAGGTTGGAATTATTGCTGGAAGGAATGGAACAATTTACAATAAAATTTAATAATAAAGCACAAAAATAATTAAGAAAGAATTGCTTGCTTGGGTACTCGCTTGTCATTTTATTTTACTCTGCAATTTGAAAACACTTATCTTTGCAAATAAACCGTGCATACATACTAGCAGTAAGGATGTTGTCAATTGCATTTTAAGTAACTGAGTAACAAAATTATAGCTGCAGTTGGATGTTGAATAGTAGAGACAGATGGATACAGTACACTTTTTTTCTATGAACATTAGATAGTTGTTGATTGTTGGAATGAAATTAAAGCCAAGTACCTTAAAATAATTTTATTGCCTTTTCTCAGTATTTGCTTCTGCAATCATATGTGAAACCAAGAGGTTTTTCTTTAGAGAATTCAAAGAAAGGAAGAGTCTTGAGGATATTTGTGCACATGAAAACTTACAAAATGGTTCTTAATCCATAATTTTATGTCATTTTATTTTAAAAGAAGTGTAGGTCACCTTCCCCCTTTTATCAAATGAGCCTTCCAAACACCACAGCTTAATTTTCTCTAGGCAGCTATCCCTAGGAACCATATTTAAACTAGATCACTAAATAATATTCTGAAGTTATTACTTGCAAATATTTTAAATGAAGATGCTAAATCTCTGTATTTGGATATATTTGCATTTTCTGTTGTTAGCTGGGCCCACACTTGATCTCTGTCCAGAACTGATTTCCTACTGGGCCAAAGTCTTAGCCTCTGCTATTCTGCCTTTTGGATCAAGTTTCATATACTTTTCATTCTCTCATTAGATAACCAACAAGTTTCAATTAGGGTCAAAACATCACAATTACATTAAATCACTCTTAAATTCAGCCTTGCTATTTATTCCAGAATCCTGCATCTGATGCTCTAAATCCAGTTTGTATAAGAAGTATTATGCAGAATGAAATTGGAATCACATTCACCACAATTATATCTGGATGATACCTTATTCAAAGGCTACGGTGAGATAGTATCTGGTTGGAATGAGAGGCAGACTCCTGAAAATTCAGTCTCTAGTACCAACTTCATCCTTCAACATAGCCAGTGCTTTGAGAGATTTGTTTGAAGTACTGTATTTTCTGAAGAAAGCAAATAGGTCCCTTTGCCCTGGGAGTTTTTTTTAATCTAATTCATGAAATGAGAAATTCCCTTTGGAATGGCAGTCTTGCCTTTGGATTTCATGCTCACTTTGACTTCTGCCAGAGCTTCCATGCAGGTTTTGAACTTCCCTTCACCTCTCCTTCTCAGCACCACACCTTCCCAAGACTCTGCTCTCAGTTTCAGAAACCTGAATGTCCCAAATGCTGTCCTTCAAAATATGTCAGATCAGACCTTTTTTCCATCAATAAGGATGAATATTATACAATGAATAGCAGGGCTCAGTGAGATACACCTTCCCAGCTGGAACAATTACTGCCAACGCTTGCTTTACCAAGACATTTGAGGCTTAGGCCCCCATAGTTTCACTACACCAGTTGGGCGTTTTTCCTTCAGACACTATTTGGCCTTGTTCCCTGAGCAAACTGTGCCCAAAGCGGGTGGTTCAGACATCCAAAGAGCAAATTGCTGATTTAGACCTTATACTCTCCTCCTTGCGTGCCTCCAAGGAGATGGCATGTTTAATAGGCATTTGGGGTGGAGGTTCTTCTGAATCTAATTGGTCTCTTCTCTGTGGTGACCAGTGACAGGGTCTGAGGGAAGGGCCTGAAGTTGGGTCAGGGGAGGCTTAGGGTGGACATCAGCAAAAGGTTTTTCCCCCAGAGTGTGTTTGGGCACTGGAACAGGCTCCCCAGGGCATTGGTCACAGCACCAGCCTGACAGAGCTCAGGAAGCATTTGAATGCCCTCAGGCACAGGGTGTGACTCCTGGGGTGTGCTGTGCAGGGCCAGGAGCTGGACTCAATGGTCTTTGAGGGTCCCTTCCAGTTCAGCTGATTCTGTAATTCTGTGGTTCACATGCACCAAAGTTGCTCTTCAAGTCAAACCAAAATGATGGAAGATTACTTCTGTAGCCACACAAAACCACAATGTTAATGCAGATACAGTACAAGCTTCCTGACTTATTCTAAATGTGATTACTTTAACACAGTCTAGGAACCAGAACAAGGACATTCCCTTTATCTTGTACACTATAGCAAATACCTGTCCAAATCCTCTCTCTGCATGTGAGGAGGGCGGATTGCATGGTACAAATGCATGAGAGCTGTATCAAATTAAACTGAATCCATGCCATGCCAATAGGCATTTAGGTCTCAGTTCAGTTCACAATGGAGTGAGATTGACATCAGTATTTAGTGGAATTTAATCCACAAAGTAGCACAAAATTCTGTATACACCTGGTATCCAAAGAAGCATTTATCCATCAGGAATGGTTTTGTGCTTCACTAGTTCCACAGGTTAGTGAACAATGTGATGTTTCTCATGAAAGGCGTAATTGAACTAAGAAAATTTGTTTTAAAAAATCCTTAATTATGTTGCAATTTTTACACGACCTCAGTAAGAAATATTATAAAATTTATAACTATTTATGCTTTTGTTTGGTTTGGGATTTTTTGTGTGTGTGTGTGGTTTTGGTTTGGTTTGGTGTTTGGGTTTTGTATTTTGTTGTGGGTTTTTTTCCCGCTCCTTCCTCTCCTGGATAGTCAGAGAACAGCCTCTTCCCTTCAGTTTACTGTCCATTTGCGATCAGTCTCAGGGTAAGGAGATTAGTACAGAGTTCTGCTTTGTGGGTTTCTTGCTATATATGGAATTGCATTTAATATTGTCCTAGGTTACAATATAAAATTGTGCCCAGGGATGTATTCTATCCCCATGAGCCGTTGGAGCCAAGGTGGGGCAGTGTTCTCCCTTATCTTCTGTTAACGAGCCCAACAATGCCTTCCCCGGAAAACGTTATCTCTGTTTAATGGGCCATCAAGGATCCATTTGCACGACTGATAAGATGAAATCATGCTATTGTGAGATGCTCTGCCCAGGGGGAGGAGCCAAGCATTCCCACCTGGATATAATCCAGGGTTTGAGACCCCACTGGCAGCTTCTATCCACTGAACTCTCAGAGGAGACGAGCTTCCAGACGTTTCTACAGGGATCACTGCTTTGGATCATCTCTGCTCCAGCGGAACCACATCTGCTGCTCCAGGAGGATTCCCGGACTGCTTCAAACACCCTGACCAACAGGGTGTTAGGTTGTATAATTCCATTTATTTTCACCTTTTTACTCTCTTCTTCTATTAAATTGTATCTCTGACTGGGAGTCTCACTGGTTTTGCTTTCAAACCAGCACATCTTTTGGCGCCCAACGTGGGGCACGAGGTATTGAGAAAAGTCAGAATTACAATTTTGTATTGGGGAAAAGAACACCTGTTCGCTATGATGCTCAGCATGCTTACATTTGTCTTGTACCTAGCTCTCTATATCTTTCCACACATGGGGCACTATCTGCAGATCTTAATACTCTGGTGTAAACCAGGATACAGCACTAAAATTGCTTTATTAATCTACTATGTCTATTGCATGCTAACCTGCAAGGCAATGAGCATAATTTGGAGTATGTACTCAACTTTGTTTGCTTGTCCCGGTCTAGGATGTTTTGTTTGGGGCCTCAACAATCTCACCCAGCCACTGTGGGGAGGGGTAACGAATAATTTTTTCCAGTCTTTCAGGCCTGATACAGCAGTTTTTGAAAATATTGAATTCCCTCTGGATACCAAGGACAGCATAATGTTGTTGGTGGTACTGCTTTCTTTTCTCTGCACAGCCTGCACCATGCTCAGAAACAAAACACCACATGATGTACGTGATATAGTGCAGCGTCTTCTTGAGGCAGAAGAGAAAAGAAGGCAACAGCGTCCAAGTCTACGCAGACGGTCACAGAGGAAACAGAAGCCAAAAAACCAGACAACAGTGTCCAAGTCTATGCAGACTGTTGCAGAGGAAACAGAAGCCAAAAGCAAGCCAACAGTGTCCGCATCTACACAGACTGTCACAGAGGAGAAAGGAACCGAAATCAAGGCAACAGTGTCCACGTCTATGCAGACTGCCACAGAAGAGAAAGAAGCACCAAGCAAAGCCACAACGTCTGTGTCTGTGCAGGTTGTTACAGAGGAGAAAGAAGCCAAAAATTCCAGCATTTCCACACAAACCATCACTGAACTGGAACAGCCTAAACCGGTAGCAGTTGCTCCTGTTCAGAAGAAGAAAGCAAAGAGCAAATCAGTCCGCATAGTGACTGATGAGGATGCAGCAGGACCTTCGCACCCAGCAGAGGAGACAGAGCCAGAGATCATCACTCGCTCTCTGTCCCTGGGTGAGCTGCGTGACCTGCGGAGGGAATTCACCCGCCAGACAAATGAATCTGTCCTGACCTGGCTACTCCGTATCTGGGACGCTGCAGCCAATGACACCATTCTGGATGGAAGTGAGGCCAGGCAACTGGGATCTCTGTCCCGAGATGTGGTCATTGACCAAGGGATCGGGAGAACCCAAGAAACTCTCAGCCTCTGGCAACGGCTGCTAACAAGTGTGAAGGACAGATACCTTTGTAAAGAAGATCTCCAGGTGCACCAAGGAAAGTGGAGCACAATGGAACAAGGTATCCGATGCCTGAGGGAATTGGCTGTGCTGGAGATCATTTTCTCAGAGGACGAGAGATTCCCTAAAAGCCCAGATGATGTCCAGTGCACATCGCAGATGTGGTTGAGATTCGCACAGCTTGGACCAGAGATGTACTCCCGTTACCTGGCAACGCTGCAATGGAGGGCAGGTGAGGACAGGGTGGGCGTCTTGGTCAACAAACTAAGAATTTATGAGGACACTGTCACTGCCCCGTTTCGTACCCATGTCTCATCTGTGGAAACAAGGCTGGCTGAGCAAGTCCGAAGCTTGATTGAAGAGGGCCATCAGAAACTGAAAAAAGAACTTAAGGAAGAAGTTTACCACGTCTCGCCAGAACCAACAAGAGTCTCTGCCATTAGGAGCAGGCGTCCCCCAGCCAGAGAGAGAACATACACTCCACGAGGTAACCTCTGGTCTTTTCTTCGGGAGCATGGAGAAGACATGAGGAAGTGGGATGGAAAACCCACCTCCACCTTAGCAGCCCGGGTACGTGAACTGAAAAGAGGGACACCTACTACGAGGAGTTCATCTAGAGTCAATGCTGCTCCAGTCTCTCGTGCACGGAACTCCAGACAGTATAGGAATGATGATGTGACTGATCCTCTCGAAGGGACCTCAGGAACGTATTTACAGGAAGATAGCAACGTGCATCGTGAGCAGGAATAGAGGGGCCCTGCCTCTAGCCAGGTAGAGGAAAGGGACAATCGGATCTATTGGACTGTGTGGATCCGATGGCTTGGCACATCTGACCCACAAGAGTACACGGCTTTGGTGGCAATAAGAACCTATCCATGTGCTCCATTCTTTCCTTTAGCTAATATTTCATAGGTGTCTGGTTGAGGAGCCAGCTCTGCTTCCATTTACATGGTTACAACTCACAGTAACAGTAAAGGCTATTTCCTTAGGTATTATCTCATTATTAAAACTAATTATGGGAGTGCTAACAAAAGCTAGTAAGCACTGAATCCTAAGTTCCTGACTATATCCTTCATGATCATTCCAGCCATACCAGTGTAGACGGTAGATTTGAAAGATTGTTTTCATTGGTTGTGGGTTTTTAATTCTCCTTACTTACCAACTTGAAATCTATGGTCCTCAAAACAAAATAAATTAAGTGGAAACCCTAATAATCCAAAATCTTGATGTACCCTTAACACAGAGCTACTTCTGATTATGTATTTGTTCTTTGGGTTGGGATGCATCACCAAAGACCAGCTCAAAACTGGCTAAGCACACAGCTAAGCCAGCCACATCTTTGCACAGAAATGTTATAATACTTTTTAGCAAAAGCAAATTATCCTTATAAATTATACTGTCAAAAAGAATTCTTTTTCTGCATATCCCATCAACTAATAATTGTTAGAGTATTCAGTCTGGAACTGCAGAAGAGGCTCATTGTTACTCTCTGGTTCTTGAAATTCTCAAAGGACAGACATTCATTTACAGAATTAGAATGAAAAAACAGATGGCCACAACTGTTTGATCACATAATGATACTCAAATCAGTTAAGGACCAGTCTTGGAAACATTTATTTAGGTAGCTTCATCTCAAGAAAATAGTTATACTAAAATACAGCAGAATAAAAATATAAGAATGTGATTCATAAGTGACAGAAAAATACCTAAAACCTGTGGTGCTGTGTGTATTGTGTCTAGTCAAAAGCACTCCAAAACATAGTCATATTCTTCTACCTTTTTATTTCATATAAGTGCACCATTCTAAGGTTTTCTTTTCCCTGCTATAGAAATGCCCTGAAGATGTGCTTAAGAGACCGAGTGCTTCTTGTCACACCCCCAAGTAGAGGCAGGTTGAGACTCTACAGATAGCTAATCAATAGGACAAATTTATGTTTAATTTAGATCTTCATCCATAGAAACACATCTTATTATTTTGTTGCTCTGAGTTGAAATCCATAATGAAAGAATATAAGAAGAACATTCAGTGTTCTGGATGTATGAGGCTGTGTCTATTAAATTGGAATTTTGGTGTATAAAATTCTTTCATAGTCTATTTCCTCAGAGCTATAAATCAGGTATGTAAGACACCCTTACTAGTGTCAAGACCAGTCATTAAGCATCATTTATGCTGACAGTTCTTGTCACTGATCAGAGTACAATTTGGGTTTCGTAGCCATGCATCTAAATAAATTAAAGCTCTCCCAGGCTACATGTGTAAATTTTTGAGAGGACCTTGCATCTATCAGGGGTTTTTTAAAAGATTTCCGTTAGTAATAACAATAATTGATTAAATAAGTTACTCTAGTTCCTCCTCTCCATCACCTTCCCCCACACCACCTTCTGTCTTTCAATCTCCATCCCATTTGCTCTCTGACATTTTTCTTTACACCCCTTTACATCCCTTTGCCCTCTTCCATGACCTGTGTTTTCTTTTCCCTGTGGGGTTTGTTACCTTCTGTTTGCCTCTGTTTCTCCCACTCTTGTTTTGATACTGCCCCTCTCTCCTCCTCCCCTCTCTCTCCTTCCATCCATTGTTTCTCCCCAGGAACTGTGGCAGAGAGGGCAGCCTTCACGATGAGATTCAGCTTTTCTGGGCTGCTGATCATGAATTGATCTTTTTGAATACTGTGGTTTAATTAGAACATCTAGAGTTACACCCAAGTATGAGTAGCCCATCAATGAGAAGCTTTATATTGCAGAGCTGACAACCAGGAAAAAAAGAAAGCTTATGTCTTTCTGGCTAATTTTTCAGGCTATCACTCCTCAAAATATATTCCCTTCCCAGAACACACTACCTTTCTGGAGCACAGATCTCCTCACTTCCTCCATTATTTACCTTGGAAAGCAGAAGAGCACTTGAGCAAGCCCTGAAGGTAAAAGGAATGTGAACAAAATATGAAAGCTGAGGATAAATTCCCATTTTCTGGTAGGCCAAACTGGGCATAATTTTCATGATGGAGCAAAACACTGTTTGCCACCAGGCTTCCCCCTAGCACATCAGGTAGCTATAGCTGGCCTGATGTATACTTGGAATTTTAGTTATTTATGCATGTAAGACTCAGCTGCATTCATATTAAACCTTATCTACACAGCTCTGCCAATGAAAGGAGACCTCTGAATATCTGTAAATTACAATATCTCAGACTGTTGTGATGGGACATTAGAGGAAAGTAGTTGCTGTCCCCTATGATTCAGCACAAATCCAAAAAGGAACTTTCAAGGCAGGTGGATATCCTTTCAGGACCTGCTTGTAGTTCTTGCAAGTTATTGGACTGGGTAAAAGGCTAACTGAGAGAAATTCTGAAATACAGGCTACACTGAGATGTATATGAATGATGAGATTGAATGTTTAGAGTGGTTACTTGTAACTATAAAAATATATGCATTTCTTTTTTTTTCCGATAGATCTTTATCTTTTTGTTTGTTAATTTATAAACAGCTGCAGAAGTTATAGCATTTTTGCAATGGTAGAGGAATAAAAATACAGTAACATTCTTTGCTTGGTTTGCTTCTTACCTTTGAACAGAATATACTGGGAAAATCACAAATAAACTTTTTAATAGGAGGGAAAGTCAATCTGATTATGATAGACTTATCTCCTATTTATAAACTAAGAACTTTCCAAAGTAGATTTCTAATAGAGACCTCATGTTCATACCTAGTTGCCGATAAAAATCACTGCAATTCGGGTGCTGTGATTAATTTAGATCTGTAGGGCACAACTCCTGGTCCTTTCCATAGGCTGAGATCTGCCTCCATCCATCCATCCTCTGCCTCTGAGGAGTAACAATCTGGGAGAAACAAATACTTGATGACTGTGATTAGATTCAAGTATTCTATAAATGTTTTTTAAAGCACCAATAAAAATGTGCAACAACAGATGACACAGGAGAGCCCTTCTAATTGCTCTAAAGATGTCACTCCAATCTAGTTTATGTTTCAAAGTCAACAAAAAGAAACTGCTTAGGAATTTAGACCTAGACTGGGATTTCCTTTAGTTTTCATCCTGGGTAGATAAGCAGAATGGGTATGATACTAGCTAGAGACTGCATCAGAAAATGCTCCTGCACGGCCTCAAGTGAAAGATCCCTTTGTGGCTGTCATAAGATTTTGCCAACTCCTGGTAGCCTGCGAGGAGGAGAATGGATTGGGAGAGCATGTTTGGAAGCTCTTAAGCTAATGATAACCCTGATCTGGATCAGCTATGAAAACACAAAGTCATTTTCCAGCAAAACTTCCATGCTGGAATGAAAAAGTGTCAGTGTTCTGACTTTGAAAAGCAGCAAGGATTTTACCTAGATAATTTACAAATATAATTAGGTATTTCTCAGATAATTAATTATTTTTTTGTAATTTCCAATACTGCAAATATGTGTACAGTATGGCCTCCCAAACAATTCTGTCAGCTCAGCTGGGGAAGCTGTGAGCTCATATCCCAGCAGAGAGTACATTAGGGACCCTTTATGCTTGCCTTGCCACTAGGAAAGTAGGAAAGACCTGTAACTCTGCCCTAAAAATTGAGCTCTGTGTGCATTTTTGAGCTTGGGTATACTTGTTTTATGTAAACAACGGGATCAACCTGAACTTGAAATGAAGACTCCCTTAGCCTGGCAGGAGTACAGAAAGATGGCCTGAGCAGCCAGGGATTGGATTAGGGAAGCCAAAGCCCAAAGAATTAAATCTGGCCAGGTTATCAAGCATAACAAGAGAAGCTTCTGCAGGTACATCAATGATGAAGACTAGGGAGAATGTGAGGCCTCTCCAGAAGAAAACAGAAGACCTGGTTACCCAAGATACAGAGAAGGCTGAGGTATTCAATGACCCTTTTTTTTCCCCCTCAGTCTTCACCAGCAAATGCCCCAGCTGCACTTCTTGTGTCACCGAAGGCAAAAGCAGGCACTGGGAAAACAAAGAGCTACCTGCTGTAGGACAAGATGAGGTTCAAGAACATCTAATGAATGTGAAGATGCACAAGTCCATGAGGCCTGCTGAGATGCATCCATGGATCCTGAGGGAACTGTCAGATGAAGTGACTAAGCCACTGTCCATTATTTTTGGGAAGTTGTGGCAGTCCTGTGAAATTCCCACTGACTGGGAAAGGGGAAAGATAACCCACATTTCTGAAAATTGCATATAAAGAAGAACCAGGGAACTAAACATTGGCCAGTCTTACCTTGGTGCTTGGCAAGATCGTGGAGCAGATCCTCCTGGAAATTATGCTAACTCACATGGAAAATAAAGAGGTGATTGGTGATAGCAAACATGATTTCATTAAGGGCAGATGCAGGAAGAAGGACTTGGGGATGTTGGTTGGCAAGAAGTTCAACATGACACAACAACATGTGCACTCACAGTCCAGAAAACCAACCTCATCCTGGGCTGCAACCGGAGCCCCATGGGCAACAGGGGAGGGAGGGGATTCTGCCCCTCTGCTCTGCTCTGGTGAGACCCACCTGGAGCTCTGCATGCAGCTCTGGGGCCCCAGCACAGGAACAACACAGAGTGAATCCTGGAGAAGTGCCACAAAGGTGATCAGAGGGCTGCAGCACCTCTCCTGTGAACACAGTCTAAGATGGGGCTGTTCAGCCTTGAGGGGTCTCTGGGGAGACCTTGTAGCACCTTCCACCTATAAGGACCCTGTAAGAAATCTGGACAGGGACTTTTCTCAAGTCTTCACAACCTGGTCTAGTGAAAGGCATCCCTGCCCACAGGCAATGGGGTGGAATGAGATGATCTTTAATGTCCCTTCCAACCCAAACCATTATGAGATTCTACAATAATATGTGTCTAGAACCAACAAATGGAAAGGAGAAAATATATTTTGAAGATTAAATAAAATAGGCATCTCTATTGAACATAGTGGCAAAAAAAGGGAAACTATCATGACACAAAAGGAGAAAAATAAGGAAAACTCATCCTGGGTTTTGTGGTTGTCAATGCACATCCCTGTCACCAGCCATCAAGCAGTTCTCACAGGCTGGCTTTAGGAGCTCATCTATGAGTGCTTTGCAAGAGACTGAAGATAACTTAGTACTATATCCTCATTGTTTTTAAATTCCTTCCTTGATATTCTGGAAAAGCTATTTAGCAAAGCCTCTCTGTCAATTCAATGCAATCAGAGTCAGCATAGAGAGAAAGTCCTGATGCATTGAAATCCATCTGCCTGTTATACTCCTCCCCCAGCACAGACAGGGCAGTAAATCCTTATCTGGTTCCAGAGAACTGCTGTGAAGACCTGTTGTTAGAGTCCTTACAAGTTCTGGTGTCCTCTTATTTTGAGAAATGTAAAGAGCAATGACAAGAAGGGAAATGTAAAGGGCAGGAGTCTGCATCTCCTACCCAGCCAGTGGGGAGGTGGGTGAAAAGGGCTTCCCCAGTTTCCCCAGTCTGCAGTTTCTACAAAAACCAGATATTTGTGTGTCTAATTAGAGGAGAGAGCTGCTGACCTCCAGCAGCAGACCTTGCCCTTTTTCAGTCCCCTTTGTCCTTTTCCTACAGCCCCTGAGGCTGTGAATCTTGTTACGCCTGTCCAGAGGGTGATCGATAATGTATTGGCCTTACATTGATTCATTTCAGCCTCGACATGGAGAGCAACAGCATCGACAGAGGAGGAGGCTGCTTTGGGAACAGAATCACTGTTTTCAGCCCATCACCCTCAGCAGGGAAACACACATGTTTTTTGAGTTATGAAAACCTAGACCCTGCTGCTAGTGGGTATTTGAAAGCTGTGTATCTTGATACTTGTGAGGAAAACCAGAAAGAAGCCAGATGACACATCACATCTTTTACCAGCCTAAAATTAAGAGTGAAAATTATAAAATTTCTGCATCACCTTTATTCTGGACAGACAGGCACATGCAACCCATAAACAGTGTGCTGGGAAACTCCCAAATTCTTAAGTTAATAGACAAGTTAGCCTCGAGCAATATCAGATTAATCCACGCCAATAAAATATAAATGAAAGGCACAAATCTTGACGGCATTTTCAAAGGGATTTATAGCTGCCAGCCATCTAATTATGTTTACATGTTTCCCTGCCCAAAATGCAAGTCATGGTACACTGCTGAAACAGGAAACTTACACGATCCACAGGGTCCAGACATCACAAAAACAACTGTGAAAAGCTCATATGGCAGGTCAGCTCGTCCTGCGTTGCTTCAGCCAGGCAGGATGCATTTGTAACCGGGAAACCCCCTTGTGAGTGCAGCCCTGGCAGGACTGCAGACATGCCAGAAAAGGTGCCTGCACACTGCTTAGGGCTGTGTGAGTGTGCAAGTGATTAGCTGTCTGGCATGAATGTGCTCACTATTGTCCACTGCAGTCAGACAACCCCTGTTTAAGCCGATTTTCAGTTGTTATATCTCCTTTATTAGACATCCGGTGCAATTCTTGGCTCCTCCAATTTCTTTGACACAATAGTGTTCAAAAATGATACACGTCAGTCTAAGTTCCTAGCATGATGAATATAAATTCTTTCCAGTAAAAACAACAACAACAACAACAACAAGAACAACAACAACAAAAAAAAAACCCAAACAAAAAAAACCACACCAAAAAAACCCAAACAACCAAACAAAACAAAAAAAAAAACCCACCAAAAAACCCCCAACTTGTTCTTCAGGAATGACCACAAGCCCTCACTTAGCCTTCAGCCTTCGTTATTCTTAGTAAATTCATCAAAGAGGGGGTTTAAATGAGAGAGGAGTCAGAATTAGAAACCTGGATCCTCACCAACACTCTGACCTTGGGCATGTTTCAATTATTGTTGAAGCATTTCAGCTGGGCCACTGTCTCTAACAAAAAAAAAAAAAAAAAAGAGACCAGACCTAAATGCTTAATCTGGATATACAGAAAATGCAAAGGGATTGAGTTTGAGATTGAACATCAGAAGTAGATTTTGCAAAGATCTGACACCAATTTGTCATTACAAAATGATGGAATCAGGTAACTCCTTTTTGGGGCATTGGATATGAGATAAAATTAAAATCTGTTTTTTTTTTTTTTTTTTTTAATGTGAGTGCTCAAAATATTTTGAACATTGAACTATTTTAGAAAGGCTTACACCTGAAGTTACTTACTCTGCTTAAATATTTCTTCCTCCATAGAACTGTTTAATGGCAACCAAGACCTACTCAAAAGTGTTTGTTTGACAGATAACTAATGGATTTAATAAACAAAGAAATGGTGGTTTTGTATATATTAACTAATCTGGCACACATCAAAGTCTTTGGAAGTGTAATTCAGTGTGTACAATTCTATGTTTCTGCTTTACCACTGTGCCAAGCAATGCAATCCACATCATTTACTCAGAGAGATTCACTGAGGTTTCACACTTCAATATGTACTAAGTCAATCCTGTAAATAAGCATGTAACTTTCCCTGCACTTTGGCACCACAAGTAGATGTATCCTGAGCCTTCAGATTGTAACTGAGAGGGCGTCCTGAGAAAAAATAAGACACCTACCATTTTGTGTTAAATGTTCCTTTAGCCTGCAAAGAATGTCTGAAAAGAAGACTAAAGTGAAGGTAATGTCTCTCTGCAGAGCTTGTTGATTTAATGGTGTCATGACAATGAAGCATGGGTAAAGAAAAAATTTGATGACAAGATAATTATGCTAGTGTAAATGGCAAAAAATCTCAAGCCCAATTTGAAGTCTGTCCTAAACCAGTTTCAGTACATTTAATATTGATAATGCCATCCATTACATTTAAAGTTAACATCTTGTCCATACAAGTCTGCTTAAGTCTTTAAGCACAACAGTCTATACTTGCATCCTGCTGTCCTTAAAATAGCACTACACCAAGGCTTTTTCTGAAACACACTTGCTGTTTACTGGCCTCTCTCTGCTAATGGCTGTGCTTTTTATATGAACCCAAAACACACGTTTTTAATTTCCTTAGAATAGTAAGAAATCTTTTTACAGAAACTGCTGCCTAAGCAAATTACAACTCTATAATATTTCCATTAAGAGATCTTATTTTCCCAATGTCGAGTGTTTTTGGTGGTGTGTTACTAAGTCCAGAAACATCGAGTGAAAATTGTTCTTGTGACCACAGAAACATTTTAGATTTTCCTGGTGAGGCCCATGTCCAGGTCATTTAAACTTAAGTTTGATTTACGCTTCCTTTTTCCTTTTGTAAGTTATAGGGATTTAGAAGAGAGACAGATTTCTTTATGAAGATTGTTGTCTAAATAAGAACAGAATAACTTTCGCAGTACTTATGTTACATTTTGCCTTACTGGGGAGAAATGGACACATTTGGATGGTAGCTGCATCATTGAGACACAAATATCTCAGCCTGGGGATCCTTGGTGGCCAATATGGGTTAAAGCCCTCAATGGCTTCTGAGGAGCTGGTGGGGTAGGAGACAGGGTAAGCAAAAAGAGATGTAAACCCTTAATCACTGAAGTGATTAATCTCCCTTTCACTCCACACAAAGCTGCTTCTCTTGGGAATAAAATAACTCTGTTGGGTCCAACCTAGTGGAGCACAATGTCCAAAGCTGAAAGCCATTTACAATAAAACCTGTATTACAGACTCAAATACATGGCCTGAGAGCCTGATTTACACATGCACGTGGGAGGCTGTTGGCTTCTTTACACATGCATTGTAGATCTAAGCCAAACTGAACCCCACACTTACTAGTCAGGTTTTCAGCCACTCCAGGTGTAGTTTCACATTACATCACATTGTATTACATAACCATGTAATCACAAAGCAGCTTTCACAGGTGCTGCAGTTGTGTGCCTGTGTCCTAGCAACTTTGCAGACTGCCTGGTTGTGTGCCCACAGGCTGATAAGAACCAGCTCCCAATGTATGAGGCCTCTGACAGAGTATGTCTGTGTATACAATGTCTTGCTTTTCTTTAACTTCTTTCCCATGTTGTCTGCTTCCCTTTTCATTCAGCTTAAAGGAGACAAGGGTGGGTTCTTGTATTTTATGAAGCTAAAAAAGTTTCACAGCGCAAACACCCACGATGGGGACGTTAGACGTTACACAGCGCTTTATTTACATTAGTTATTGGAAACAAAACAAAACAAAAAAACCAAAACAAAACCAAAACCAAAAACGAAAAAAGCCACTGAGTCCCACTTGGACTCCTTCCAGCTGCAGAGGAATGTAAGGATAAAGACAGAGGAAGAGTTTACTCAGGAAGAAACAGGATTTGGCTTTGCATTACAAGACTGGAAACAAGGTTACAATAAGTAAACAAAATAGAAAATCTCCTTTACTGCTTCACTGGCCTGTTCCTTACCTGTAACTTTTCTGGCCTGCTCTGTATTGCAGATGCATGTGCCTGGCATGTTCTGCCTCAGCAACCAGGTGACCCAGACTCTTTCTGTCCCCTCAGTCACAGCCCTCTAGCTACACTGGTACTTTCATACTCATGAAAAAGCAACACAATTTAATCAGACTGTGATATTCAAGTCTTGTAGTGGTCCTGATTGCTGTCTTGCCTGTCCCTCTGTTAGAAAGGCCACTGTCTTAAATTTTTCTCAAATTCTTCCTTCTTCGGGCACCATAACATACATGGGAAAATCCTTCTCAGCTCCACTGTGTTCATACCATGCTATGTATTTTCTGCAAAATGTTTATATTTTATTTAGTGGTTTTGGTTTGCTGCTGGAAATCTTGCACCCATCAGGCAGGTCAGGCCACTGGGCACCTCTGCCCCAGTTTGCTGTGAGCTGCAGGACTTCCCTACGTCACAGGTGAAGAGGTCACTGCTAAGAACTTGGATTCAAACTGGTTGACTTCATAACCCAGTTAGCATTGGGTCTGGAAGGAAAAAACAGGAAAAGACTACGTCAGAAGATGTATGAATAAGCTGAGGGGAAGGCATCCAGACTGAGGTCTGGATGGGATAATAAATAAAGGTGTAATGACAGACTGGGAAATTCAGGTTCTCAGACCTTGATTCAATTTTACACTAGTTGTGACAGGAAGGGGAAAGTCTGATTGAGCTGTTTAGACTGGGATGGGACAATTCCAAAGGACTGCAAAGGGTTAGGGCTGATGCTAGCAGGGACTGGCAGGGTGGCTGTGTGCTGACACTGCGGCAAGGCATGGATTCATCCCAGGGGCACTCAGAGACAGTGTTCTGGTTGTCAGGAGCTGATGAACTGGGATGTGGTTCGGAGGTGGTGCTGAGCCAGGGGAAGCAAGTAATTCAGCTGTGACTCTAACTCTGCACACACAGTTTGTGAATCCATTCCTGTAACCTTCTCACTTGCCAGGGGTCAGAAGGCAGCTGGTCAGGCAATCTCCTGCCTGGCTGTGATTGCCTCTTTATCCACCACCACTTCTAACAAGTCAGAGGAAAAGATGGCATTTGGAGGAGAAAGGGGAAAGTGGAAATACTGTCTGTGCAGGGAACAGGAACTTTCCCTTGAGCATCCATAAAGATTTTAAGACCAGTGCATTCACTCAAGTGAGTTAGACACAACTGCTTGATGTGTTCAGCTGTGTCCTCCAGCAATGGTTCTTGCAAATGCCTGAATCATGCTGTGACAGAAAACAACTTTTCATTTGGTAGGCTGGATAAAAGTAACGATGATACACAGATAAATCACTTCTGTCTCAGAAACAGAATCTGTAACTTCATTTTAGATTTGCCTCTTCCAGAATTATCTGGCATGTCAGGCTTCTGCTCCTCCACTCCACTCAGCAGTCTAACTCTCTCCTCAAAATGCTGTTCTCCCTCAGTTTCACTGCTCCATCCTCTCCTGTGCTTCTCAGACCTCCCTGATTTTCCACTCCTGTTCCCGTATTTGTCCACTCCACCATGTTCAGCTGATCTTCACTTTATTACACTCTTTCCCCACTTACTCACAGATTAACCCCTCCATTTAGGAGCCAAACTCTGTAGATGTTTTACCCAACAGCTACACCTGCCTAACCAGTTTGTACCCACAATTCTGATGCATCACCCTCACACCTCCCTGTTACTCATGTTTATGGTGCCACATCTGATATTACGTGCTGGAGCGGGTCACTACACTAACAGTCTGTGTGGGGAAGGAGGAAAAGGCAGTGCCCATTTGCAATTCACTTCAGAATTGCAAAAAACTCCCCCAGCTGCTGCATGGGAATAACCATGGGGGTGGTGATGGGAGAGGAGCGAGTGCTGGGAACACTTGAAAACCACAGGCTTAACTTGGCTTCCTTCAGACAAGCCTATTGCTCCGGGCATCTGCCTGTGTGGTGCATGGTGAGTAGGACAGCCTCTCCCTGCCTGTGCCTGAGGCTGCTTGGGAGCCCTGTGACTGGATATGTGTGGCCCAGAGTCCAAACTAATGAGCACCATTAAAGACAGGTTGTACTGAGCCAGCCTCAAATCACCCTCCCCTGTGCTTCATCTGTTCTTCTCACCACTGACAGAGACAGAACTGAATTCCTCTCTCTCTGGCTTTCTTCCTTGCACAGCACACAGCACCACAGGGACTCCAAATCAACTGTGTCCAGCACATTTTTCCTGTGATTTTGTGCACATTCCTCAGATGTCAGCCTCATGGTCTTAATGCAGTTTGTGCATGCTGATGCCTACAGTGGCACTACCTAGCAGATCCTGTCAGCTGCATTGCTTCTTCTATGGAAAATCTCTAGCATATCATAAGGATGAAAAATAATGCTATTATATGGGAACAGAGTTGGAAATGTCTGAGATGTACTCAACAAATGAAAATTCAATACTGAACGAGATCCTTCCAGGTGAACTTTTAGCCTCACCTAAGGAATTTAATAGAAAATTCTATCCATATTATAAAATGTTATAGACTGGTTTAAATATTTTGTCTGAAGGCATTAACCTTCTGTGAAATTTACTTGGCCCTTTCCATAATGTTTCTCAGCTGCATACATTTAATATTCTTATTCTAATGGACAGCATTTTCTAGACTACAAGTTTGTCCAATGGTCTAATGGCAAAATTAAATAGAAGTCTTAAAAATATCAACTGATTTGCTTATTGGTGAGAAAAGATTCAGAACTGAAGACTAAAAGGTTGCTTTGCTCCAAGGTCTAAATTCTTTGGCATGCCAACAAAGTTGCCAGCTGGCTGTAAAAGAACAAAAATGAGCAGAGCATCTGCAAGATATTTACAGTAAGGGTAGAGGGAGGAGGGGAGCAGCCCTCAGAGTTTATCAGTGGTATGCAGAGGTCAAAACGTTTATCAAACCAATTTGATGTGAAAAACCCTGATGAGAAAGGGATTTTGAATACTCTGAGCATGTCCCTAGGATGATGAGTTACATCTTCCTAAGTGCACTTTGGTTCCCTCGGGAACTGGATGGAGGGGAAGAGAAGGGATCAGGGGAAGGAAGGGGGAGGAGGCTGAAGGAGCCGAGTCCTGTGTGTGACGGTGTATGGCAATGATGTGGAACCGCTGGGCTGCTGCCTGTGCACAGCCAGGGCCTTGACTTGGGCTGTCTGGGATGCCTTACCCATCATCCCCATTCTGCCTGCCCTGAATGGATTTCATTATCCCTGTCTGGAATGCAGAAGACATTTCTTCCAGACAGTAATACACATATATAAACAAAATGAAAATGCAGAGGAAGCAGATGCTGGTCCCACTCGGTCTCAGATAACCCCTGGTAACTTCTGTCCCACAGAGGAGGCTGGGGGAGGAAAGGAAAATCCCTTTAGCCATCTTCATTCTCCTGGATTATTCCCTGCTGGGAAAGCCCAGGCTCCTTTCCACCACCCTCTCCCACTGTCCTTCCTTCACCACTGTGCAGCTCCCAGTGCTGCTGTTTTGCAGCGTGCCCCAATGATTGTGGTGCTCTGTGCAGACCCTGTCTAGCTCTCCAGGCTGGTTGGGCGCTCCTGGAGTGCAACACTGATCATTTCTGGCTTCCCTCTTCAGCCTGGAGCTGCTGGAGTTGCAGCAGATTTCCAGGAATGGGTTGATTTCCCAGCTTTTGCTGTCACTGCAGGAGCATAAGGGACTTTCCGACACACAGACTCTTATTTCTGGTGCTGATTCAGAAGGAAAGCCAGAGTGGATGTTTTAGTATTGACTCTGCCACAAGAGGTGAAATGTTAGCTTTAAATCCCCTGATTTAGATGAATTCAGGTCTTCAGATTTGAAGGGTATGAAAGCAAGTACAATGCAAGTTTTGTCTTCCTGTTTTTCTCTTTCCAGCTCTCCCCATCAGTGAAAGTGTGCAGTTCCTCATGGCCACTTCTCCCCACCCCCCACCCCGGTACAGGGATAGCTAGGGTTGTCCTGGAGCAGAAATTTTGAATTTCATCACCAGGAGAATTCAGTGCACCCTGTTGCCTGTCTGATCAGTCTCCATCCAGCATCTCTGTGATAATCAGTTCAGCCAGAGGTGAAGTCCTTGGGCTGGCAGTGGTGGATGGGGAGGATCAGCATGAGAAACAACGATGTTTCTGCAGTTACTGTGCAACACGAGGAAGTGCGCTTATTGTGGAGCTCCTCAGAGCCGTGTTCAGCCCACCATCGGGGGCGAGCTGAGCTGTGAGGCAGTGGCATTGTGCAGCAGCCATCTCCCACACGAAAACATTCCTCAGGGATTAGTCACTGACTTCCCAGAAAACGAGATCCAGTCCTGAGGGTCTGAAACTTTGTTCTCTAGTTTGTGTGCCTTGGTTGGGATGACTGCTCTGAAGAAAATGCAAGCACAGGACTGGTTTAAGCAAGAGCCTTTGGCTTTTTCCCTCCACACCTGCCTGAGGACATTTCTTAGCCACTGGTGGGGTTTGTTCAGAGGGAGATGAGTGAAAGCACAGTCCAGACACTAGCCATGAGCAATGGCAACTTGTTTCAGGTATGTGATTACCTGGGTGTAGTGGCACCACCTTGTTCCTCAGGCTGTGCCTAGGCTGCTTGCAGCTGCAGTGTACATTTGGAGCTGCTTTCTGGCTGCTCTCAGTGAAGTTATTTAGACCTAAGAGACTTAAACCACAGCAGTGCTAGACTGTATACAATCTGGTTTTCTCCTCACCCTGGCCCTCTTTCCCTTGACAAGCTGCCCTACTCTGAGTTCTGACCTGGTCCCCTGCCTTCAGCTGTTTGAAAACATCCATATAAAAACTTATAGTAAAGTGCTTGAGTTAAGATTGTCGAAATTAGTGCCTGAGCTCCTGTAAAAATTACATTAGCGTATTTACAACATTCTGCTGGTAATTTCAGTGTTGTAAAAATTGAACCAAATAGAAGTTATGAGGTGGATGTTTTAATTAAAAATCTACCAGCTGCTTACTGAGTGGCAAGCCTGATTAAGTGACGGATGAAGGAGAGCAGAACAAGATCCTTTGCTGCTTCTCAAACACCCCACACTAAGCTTTCTTGGCATGTATGAGCTACTCTACTGCCCACCTCATCCCCGAGATAATCCTGTTTAGAGACAGCAGTGACTATGAAAAGTTTTGGAGAAGATGACACGGCTTGTCTGTGCAAGGCGTTGTGAAGCCTTGAGGACTGGTATACAGGATGTTTGCAGCCCCTTTTCTCCACATCCAGTGGAGGGTTTGATGGGGAATTTAGTCTGAGAAGACAGTGACAAATGGCCAGTCTGCGGAGAAGGGATTAGGAAGAAGGGGAAAGGAGAGAAAAGAGAAGATAATACCAAAGGAATGTTGTTTTTGGAAGAACATTCTAAAGAGGAAGCAGATCATGTAACAGCCATGGGCAATACCACTTGCATCTTTCATAAAAACAGGGGAAAAAAAACCAGCACTATGATTCACCTCATAGCATGATACCACCAGTCTTTGGACAAAGAGGCAGTGAGGCTCAGGGCTGGCTGTGCATCTGTGTCTCTTGGACAGTCACAAGCCTTTTGCTCCTCCTGTCATATGATTTACCTAGGAAATGACAAAATATGCCTGTGACTATCACTCACAGCACAGCTTACCACATAAGATAGCTTTCTTTCTGTGTCTCTCCTGAAAACAGGGCATAAACCCACTTTGAGGCTTCATAAGATGCAGGCAGCCCTGCTCTGCTCCAGCTCTTTGCAGGGAAGAGGAGTGAGTGCTGCCAGCCCATGGAGCACAGCGGCCAGGCGTGACTCCAGCTCTGAGGGAGTGGCCATGCAATGAGGCGATGCAGAAAACAGCTGTGTCAGGCCATAATGCCACAGCAGGGTGCATAAAGCTGGTATCAGCATCACTCTGACATTACTGGATTTCACTGCATTTGGAATCACAGTTACTGCCCAATTATATGTTCTTCCTGCAGCTGAGACTCCTTCTCATGCTCATAACCTATTTAAGTGTCCCTGTTTCAATTTGAGAGAAACCAACCCACCCCCCAAAAGCACTGAGCCCTTCAGCGCCTTCGGTCCATGTCTATTTTCAAACCTATCATTGTATTGCCTTGAACTTTGCATGGCCATTTAAAGGAGTGTCAGCTCTGATCTGCAGCAGGCACAGAGGAGTCATGCAAACCTTTCCGCTTCCTCCAAGGTCAGTGCCTCCTGCTCTGTAACATGGCTCCTTGGGGCACAGTGTTGATTCAAAACACAAATTCCATCTGGAAGGGATCTGATAGCTCATTGTCTGGCAGAAGTAATTTCCTTTAGGTAAAACGCCTTTTTTTTTTTTTTACACTTGGCATGTTTGACTGTTTCCAAAACAACTCTGCATGGAAGAGCTAGCAGAGTGTTTTTCTGCTGCTGTGCCTCTGGACTCTCAGTAGGAGACGTTCAGGGAGACTGTTCAGATGGGGACGTCTCAGCACAAAGCACGGTCTTCTCTGAGCAGCTCAATGGGGTCTGATTCTGCCAGGCCCCTCCATGCCCCCACGCAGAAAAGCAAAGTCTGTACCACTGGTCCTCATGGTGTGAGAAAAACATTGTCAAAGGTAAATAGGAAGGCACACCCAGCACTGCTGAAAAGGGAGTTCCAAGAGCTATTAACTCACTCATTTCATTATTCTGCTGTTCCTTTGATAGGTCCTGTATTCCTGTTCTGTGAGGTTTTTCAAAGACTTATATTCTTGGCAAGACAAGGGGACAGGAAGGCACATATAGAACAACCTGGTGTGGACAAGCCATCTCCTTCAGATGTGGGCTGCTAGGGGACATTGCATCCCAGTGCAGCTGCAAGAGAAGCAGGAGCTCTAAGGCTGTTGCCAAACCGTCAAGAAGCCTGGGGCAGGAGGTGGCCCACAGCAGCCTCACCACGCTGGTCTCCCCCCACACCACAAAGGGTGGCCTGAATCTCTCCCAGATGTCCACATACCACAGCCTGCTTTTCCTTCCAGGCAACCACAGAAAGATTTATTTGTCTAAAGAAAGTGGAAGCAGGGATTTTAACTCCTCACTATTGCAACTGGCCAGTGAATTGCTCCCTTATGTAGCTATCTACCAGGTGGTCTGTGTCTACAAGTCAGGTAGCCTTGGGATCCTGGAATGCTGTTATTTAACTCTTCTTTAACTTGGGAGTGATGGAGACCTCCCTCATCACAAGAAGTAACACTGTAAACTGCAGAACACTGTAAAGTGTTCTAGAAGTGCTTGGTCCTAAGCAGCTGTTGGAGATTTCAGCTAAATGGTCTCCCCAGTTTCAATACAGCTGTGCGGAAGTGTATTTGCCTTGGTTTGTGTTCCAGACACTTCCATGCAGCAGCTCACCCTTGTTTCTTGAGGTCTTAGTCTATACCCACACAGTGTCCCTTGCAGCATGAGTCACAGGCCTTTTGTTTATGGTTGGGTTTTTCAATTTCCACCAGAAGTTCCAAAGAAACTGCCACTGTCCACTGGCTTTATTCTTCTGCAACTCTGCCACCTTGGCAGATGTCATGTGGAAAATACAATCAAAGCAAATACTGACACTGCAGGAAATGTGCTTGGCAGTGCAAAGGCATTGCTCTGCTCTCTGCCAGAAGCTCTGCTCTCCATCTCCATCCCACTGCTCCAGTCTTTCCTGGGCTCAGATGTTTCACCCCATAATCATCATGCTAAATACATTATCCAGCAAAACTGACTTTGGTTGTTTTTAGCAGCTTTGCCCTAAGCTATGCCACAGGCCATTATTTATTATTCTGTAAAACATGCTCAAACTTTGAGAAGCTACATGGCTATATTTCCATTCTATTGTGGCCAATCTTGTACCTCTTCTCTGCCAGGAGGAAAGAGATTTCTTAAAGCATACACAGTGGAGTAGAGACTGCAGGTTTTACACAAAATGCCTGCAGTAAAAGGCCTGGGTTTAGGCATCTTGTCATTTTCTAGGAGTATTCAGTTGGTTCCTTGTTCAGTGTCTGTAGAAAGTGTCCCATGGTGTGTTTGTTTAACTGTAAAAGCAATTGGTGCTGGGGGACCACAAATAATTTTACTAATAATACACACTTCCCATTCTCTTAAGTCACTGTGGAGCACACACAACTTAGACTGGATTTTCTCCGTGTCCTGCTGCCTAGAGCCATATTTATCCTCCTCTGGAATTTCTGCTATTGTGCTCAGAGCTGAGACCTCTCTTTGGGCTACATTTCTCTAAATACACAAGAACACTTGATACCATTTTATCATCAGTGAAAGACGGAAAAACTTCTTTCTCTCAAAAAAAAAATCATTGGGTCAGACCTACAGACCTCTGTAGGTTACAGAGCGGGATACCACACATTTAATTTTAGACATCTAAAAGTTGTGGCATCTCACCTAAGCTATTTGTCTGGTCTCTGTCTATAATCAGTGAAAGGAGATAAGCCTGTCTGGTCATGACTCATTCCATCTATTTTAGGTTGGGGTGAATCACCCCTTTGCAGCTGCCTTGCTCTATCTGTTAACTACAGAAAGAATAAAAACAACCCCCTTAGACCAGAGACACTTAATCTGAAGTATCCAGAGTTACAGCTGAATTCACCCACTCTTGGTAATACTGAGAAGCACAGTCAAGGAGCCCCTTCTGCTGCCTGGATGTTGTCCTGTGTGGGGAAAGGATTGAATGATACCAAAAATAAAACGATGCATCTTCATCTCATGTTTCTGTGAAGGACTCCACTGTTCCTTTTAGCCTATTATATTTTCCCCTCTGTACCTTCTGTGGACGCTAGGGAAATTTTCCAGCAGTAAAATAAGTTGTCTGAATGCAGCAATGCCAGCTGTCCCAGCCCATGTCCTGCATTCTCCCAGAGCAACAGAGATGTCTCCACAAGCCCCAGTGGGGACAGGTGGAAAAGCTAAAGGCAATTTCCTCAGGAACTTCCAGTTCTGGATTGCTGGCAGACTGCAGAGGCAGCAATAACACAATGTATAATGTATACAGTAACTATAAATGCAACTAAGCATCACGGTGCCTTTCCTATGGCTTTGACCTAGAGCTGCCTCCGCTCTGTATTCCCTTTGGAGCATGAGAGCTCACTTTGACCTTGCTAATCCACAGCTGCACACCAATATATTCACAAGTTAAATACTAGCCCAAGTGAAGTGTGAGTCTGGCCCAGCTCCTCACTATGTTTCTGCTGCCATCTTGCTCAGTAAGAACAACCACAGGGTGAGGCATCTTCCCTAGCCCAAGCTTTCACTCCGGTTGGCTGGCTGCAGTTCCAGACAAGAAGGCCTGTACAGGCACATTGGATATATATTGGGGGTCAGCAGATCCCCCATGGTCATGTGGCCTGGGCTGGCCCTGTGGGAATCTCATGTGAAGATGAAGTGGGGTGCGGCAAAGGGAAAAAATTCAAGAAAAACAGTTTGGAGGTAGGGAAAGGCAAGTGGTTGTTGTTTTAACACCAAGTAGTATCAGTTAATAATTGCTGTGATTATGTCTCAGTAGGTGCTTGGGTGGTCTCGTTACTCTTGTGCTTCTGTCACTGTCTACAATTGTTTGAGCAATGTGTAAATTACAATTAAAAAGTATCCATGCTAGCTTGTCCCAGGGGTTGATTTTGTTACTCAGAAGGACCTGGTTCCAGGCCAAGGTCTTTTCCTCAGGATGCCAATGTACTACGTGGCAAGAGCTTCTGTTTCAGAATTTTCCATCCAGGCTTTTGAATCCTAGGCTATTGCCAAGCTGCCTGCCAGGCTGGTTAAGAGCTCGCTCAGGGTAGCAGACCAGAGACTGTTTAGCTAACGTTTTCCTACAGTTACATAAGAAGGGTGTAGTATACCACTTAGGGAGGAAAATTTAATCTTGTCTCCAAACGGCAAAGTGAATTTCCCCCATCTCACCTGTGGTATCTGAATAGCTCACTGTCACTCAATAGCTATTTCCAGCTCCTGTCCAAGTGCTGTTTCAGAAACCTCTTGTAAAAGCACATCCCCTGGCCAAGGATATTTGCTTACTGAGTATTTCTTTATCAGTCCTGACTGATTTGTGGTCCCTTGGTTTGCAGCTTCTTCTTTGGCTTCCTTTTCAGTAAGTCCAAACTGGCAGCATCTTCTGCACTGGTTCTGCACTGTGTTCAGTTTCTCCTCAGGACCTTCCCCAGGCTGCAGCTGCACAGTCCCATCTCGGACAGGCAATGCAAATCCAGATTCTCATCAGGTACTTGTTCTAACATTGCTTTTAAAAGAGCAATGATGTGAACTCTGGGCTACCTGGGCAAATTCCAATTGGAAAATCTTACTTAGAAGAACTTCCTTTAGTAGTGACTGCAGGAAATGTTGTTCTTCTCTCTCCATCCTACCAAAACTGGGTGTGATCTCTCTGTTGTCATCCCATCCTTGGCTGAATTTCAGTAGAAGGATGAGAATAGTAAGAATGGCATGACAACAGATTTATGTTAAAAACTCGTCTCGAATAATTAATGCGAGGATCAGTGTAGGGGAAAACTGTTATTAGCAATTCACAAGTAGGTGTTAAGTATCAACTCCTAAAATCCGCTTTTGTGAGTCACCTTAGAGTATCCCAGTGCCTTGATACAAAGAAAAATCTATCTGCAAAAGAGTTGTCATGGAAACATAAAAATAGCTCTGGAAGGGACGTTGAAGGGCCAGCTAGTCTCTTCCCCTCCTACAAGATAAGATCAAATATAATTTAACCATTTCCGACAGATGTTCTCTAACCTATTCTTAGAACCCCCCTCAGCTTCCCAAGGCAACCTGCTCCATTAGTTCAATTTTTCTGAAAAGGTTTCTAGACAGCTAATCATTCTTCTTGGCATCCTTATTCCTCTTGGGTCTACAACATTTCCAAAGAACATTTGCCCCAGACAGATTCAGATTCTGCAGGTGAAGCTCTAGTAGTGGCAATTTGAGGCAAATTATTATTTTCTGCATCTTATTAATTACATATCAATGTGGTGTTTACATTTTTGCATCAGTGTGATACTGCTGGCACGTGGCAGGACTGTGACAGCCAGAGCTGCCAGAGCACATGTTTCTTCAAAGGAGTGTGAATGGAGAGTGAATACATTGTTCAGTTCTAATAGCATATTACCAAGTGGGTCTTCCCTTCCCACAGCTCTGGAAACCTTTAATTGAGGACTAATTTGGACAGCAGGAACGGTGGCGAAATTTAGGTTTGGACTGGAATGTTTGTAGCTGGGACAAACACCACATCCTTACGTATGGGTTCAGAGTACACTGCCTGAAGCCCCAGATGTGTGTGCAGCAAGAGGTCCACAGTGGCTGTTCCCATGCACTCAGAGGTGACACCTTCCCTCTGGGAAATCAGTGTTTGTGTTCCGTGTTTGCCTGTGAGCAGGGCTATTGGCAAGGTTCTCGTGTGAGATTATTGATTAGGTTGTGCTGGGAAAGTTGAACCACCCAGAGCCCACAGGCTGTTTTGTTTCCTGTTGGAATGTGTCTGCCTGGGGTGGCGTGTCTTCTCACGCTGTCTTAACTGTTTTTTTCCTCTTGGTATTATTCAAAACAAAGTAATTTTATAAAATTTTTTGGATTAGTTTATTTAAATTGTTTTACCACTAAAAAATACGCGTTTTCACTGCAAGTGCTTTGTAGGGGAAAAAAGGATGTTTCTTAAAATTTCTCTTTAACTCATACACTGAAATTATTTAGTTTGAACACTGCATTTGATCTTTCAGGGAAATGGTGCCATCTTGTTTCTTTATACCTCTGAACTTTTCTGTACTCAGGCTTCTCAGCTGATCTACATCTCCTGTGATATGATTCCTGCAGTATAACTGTCTCTCTTTATCATGATGGATGATGGTGATATTTACAGTTTAATAAGTTTCTATTTAGGACACAACTGAATTCCAACTTCTGTTTTTTAAGGAAAGTATTTCAATGTCCAGCCTCTCTGATAGTGAAAAGCTATCTTCTTTCTCCAGGGAAAATTAAATTATAATATTTTGCTGAAAATGAAGTTTGTTTCCTGAGCAGCTCTGTGGACTTGAGAGATATCCATTTGCAGCATGGCCAGTGGGATGCCCTGCTGTAATGACACCTGTCCTTTACCAAGGAAACCTTCCTGCTCGAAGATATCTCCTGACATCCTCATCTCCTCACCCAGGAGGTACAGTCCCTTTACAGCAGCAGCACACTGCTCCCCTTCCCCTCTGCAGCTGCATTCTCCCTGCAGGTGCCTGCTGGGCTCACAGTTGTGCTGTGATTAATTGGCAGTACTGCCCATCAAGTTCAAAGGGCTGCAGCGATTTCATGTGGCACAGGGGCAAGAGGCAAGCATGCTGCCAGCTTTTGTTAGCCTCAAGTGAAACATTAAAGCTCCTGGGCCATTGCATAGCAGTGCTGGCCATGTAACCAGCAATTTCAACCTGCTTGCTAACAGGTAAATGAAACTCTGCAAGGTCATGTTGTTTTAGTGCTTGGACAGGCATTTGACGTCTGGTGAGGGGTGGATGAGTCCTGATAAGGTGGAATCCCAGATATTGTTTAAGGAAAAATGTGCCTGGCCAGGAAGAAGAAACCTATAGCAAGGGCAGCTTGCAGTGACCCCAGAGCAGCCACTCTTACCATGCCAAAGGGTACAAAGAGTGCCACCACAAGCAGTCCCCAGGGAATTTGTTGCTCACCTTAGGGCAGGAGAGGACTGCATGCAGGGGGGACATCCAGGACACATCTGCCTGTGCCAGCTGCAGGGCCAGGGCAGAGGCTCACCTCCCCCTGCTGTTTGATCATGAGTGCCTCTCACACTCCAGCAAGGCCAGTGGATAATGTGAACCAGGGACAGTTTTTGCTAGGCCAAGAACATGGATGGTAACTCAGCACAAGTATTTCTGTGCCTTTTGCTCCCAGGACACCAACATTCTCTCCCTGAAGGAAATGAGGATCAATTGGGACTCAGAAGGCACAGCAGCCAGCGTCTGAGCTATGATGGGCCACACTGCAGGTGTCTGAAGGATACATGTCTTGGCCTCTCCTGCAGCATCTTATCAGATGTGCTCCAGAAAAAGACTGGCTCACCTATGGCCAGAGACTGTTGTGTGTCCCCTTGGGCAGATGGATGTGTGTCCATCATATCCAGGCTGAGTCACAGGACTGAATGTCAATTCAGCAACATGACAGGCAATCACAGGAAAAGGGGCTTGTGTCAACCACATGGTTGCACATCTGGGAGACTGGGGTGTTCAGTTCAAATGGGTCCTGTGGAAAGATGGTTAAAGAGCTGGAAAGGTGATCTTTGAGTGGCCAGAGGAGGTTACCCTTGCTGCTTACGTCAGCATCTGCTTCCCTGTGTCTCCTCCAAGGCTGCTCTGTCTTGGCCTGTTTTAGCACCAGTTCTCCCATGCAAGCACTTTTCCATGATACCCTGTCTAGTTTCTACTGCGGAAAAATACAGCAGCAAAAAAGATTTCCCCATTTCAAAACAAATGACAATAATGGGATAAATGTGATTTTTCTTCCATTCATGGTAAGCACTAACTTTTGCATAATTAAATTACGAATGCCCACTGAAAGGGGGACAATATAGTGTGCTCTAGATTAGAAGCAAGATTTCTTAACTAAGAAATATGACTCAATTCTTTGAATACCTACATCTCTACACAGTATAAAAGAAAAATGGGGTATCACCTTCCTTTCTACAGCTAGTACAGCCAAGGCTTTTGAGACTGTCTGCGTGAAGTTGTGTCCCCAAGCACGCTGCTCAGCCATCTGGATAAGCTGTCTGATTTTCAGACATTCTGAGCCTTTTACAATTCCCATGTGATTCTGCAAACAGAAAATCTTGGCCTCTGAGCTATGCTGTTAAATTAAGCAGCACCAGGTCTGGCTGTGATTATTAGAGCTAGAAAAACCTCCATTTGTGTTCCACTGCATGCCAGGCAGAGCTGGCCGATGTCCCAAGCAGACCTGTGCTAGGTTGCCTTTTCAAGCAAATTTGCACAGCTGTACTCAAAACAACCCCCAAAATGTGGCCCCTCATGTAAAAATACTGTGATAGGACTCTTGTAACTCATCTGACCTTACAACTCCAGTAACAATGTAAAGCAGCCCTGAAACTGGTGTAGGTATAAGCACTGGAAGTGATGAAACAAGCAGTGGTGGAAAAGCCTGCTAGGATATGGAAATCTGAGGAATTTGACATGCTCCAAAAAGTGGAATTGAATTTGCTGATGTTTCAGCTCATGAGATGGAAGAAAAAGTCCTGTTTCAACACGTTTCTAGTTTGTATACTAATCTGCTTCCACTTTGATGTCCTTTAATATCCAAACATATTATTCAATTCTGCATTACAACACAAAATACAAGCACTCCCATTTTGTCAAAAAGAAATCATCACAGGCTTGAGACAAGGTTTCATAAAATAAATTTAGAAGGTTTGTTCCAGCTTCAAATGAATCAACCAAGAAAATCTTTCAGTCTTTCATGGAACAGAACTTTCTTCCTCCAAACATATGTCAGCAGCTGCTGCAGCTGGTGTGTCTGCCTGGATCAAAGGGATCAGGAAGGGGTGGTGAGACAGCATAGCATTCATGCAGCATGTGATGGTGAGAGCAAGGGTTAGTGCCTGGAATCATGATGTCATCATAAAAATTATAGAAAATCATCAGAGTCAAGGGAGACCTTTGTGTCTGCTTCCTGGTTTAGAGTATAGTTATTTTGCAAACCGGCTGTGGAAATATTTAAGCACAGGTTACAGACAGTAAAACCTTTACATTTCAGCGGGTACTTTGAATTAATAGGGAATAAAGAGTTTAAAAGTTAGACTGATATTTCTGCAGATCTGCTCTACTTGCATATGGAGATTTGAATATTTGAATCACTGAATGGCATGCTTGGCATTATGGCTTTTGAAATTATAGTGTGCTTCTTGTTCTCTGTTTTCACAAGAAACATTACGCTGCCAAGGTTAATTCAAAGTCATGCAGAATATGCCATCTCCCAGGTTGCTTAGCTCAAACATGGCCCATGAGTTCATGTAACTTTGAACTCATGCTGCTCTCCTTTCTCAGCTTTAGCTCTTTAACGGTGTATTTTTGTTGATTCATTGCCCGGGAGTACAGAGGTAAGCTCTCCTTTTCCTTGTAGCTCAAATCCTTGGTGAACACAATACAGCCCATATGATTCAGTTGTCTGAATACCAGGGCTCCCTGAATTTGGACATGAAGCATCCCATGCCCATCCAGTTCCATAATCAATGGGAGAAGCAGTTTAAGAAATTACAAGTTGCAGCCCTGCGGCTTGAAAGAGAACCAAGATGGGTGCTGGTTTACCTTACCATGCCGGGTTACAGTTTATGGCAGCTCGGGCGTGCTTGCGACATTTAGCCACGCCTGCAGCTGGGGAGGGAACCTCCAAAAAGAGGGTGGGATAGAGAGAAGGGCAGGTGGTCAGGTCAGCTCTCCCATACTTGCCGTAAGCCCATTAGTGAGTCATGGCCCTCACCTCCCGAAGTCATTAAAGCCTGGCGTGTCTCTGCTGCTCCGACTCCGGCCGCCAGCCCTGCGAGCTGCCTGCGCTGACTGGAGTGGGCGTAGTGAGCCACCGGGGGCAGCGCGGGCACTGATGCTCGGGAAGCGCGAGAAAAAGGACACTCGTCTTTTAGTTCAGAACACTCGTCTCGGCTGGCTTAGTATGTACCTGTCCAGCGCTTTGCAAAATGTCTTTTGTTAGAAAAAAAAAGGCATTTTGAAAAAAAATGCGGTAATTTTTGATAGCAAAACCCTAGGTGTAATACTGGGCGTGGCTTCTCTGGAAGGTGAAGGGAATGTTATCACTCTCTAGAATTACCTCAAAGGAGGGTGTGGCTGATAACTTGCTGAAGCAAGTGCAAGTCACCTAAAGTGGTAGGGTGGTAGAACAAGAGGCACAGACAAAACCCGGAGCACTAGAATGAGTGAAAAACTTTTTCATCATGTGGGTAAGCAAACCTTGGAGAAGGCCTCAGAGATGCAGGGAATCTCTGCACTCTGAGATTTTCAACACTCAGCCAGGAAAGTGTCTGAGCAACCTGGTCTCACCTGCTTGGAACAGGGTGTTGAACTGCACAAACTCCACTTGGTTGTCCATCCAAAATTATTATTTTTAATCATACTATGAATGTGACTAGATGAATCCCACATGCGTTCCACAAAAACAAAATAAAAACAACCAAAAAAAAATCCTCCCAAAAAAACAAAAACCACAAAAAAACCCCAAACCAACCAAAAATAAACAAAAACCAAACAAAAGAAAATTCTTAACAAGAAAAGTAGCAGCCGTCCTGCCCTCCTTTCTTGCATCTCTGCTCCTAGATATGTGTTGCCTTCTCCATCATGTTTATTGAGCCTTCCATGGGGCTGCCTTGGCCCCAGCCCCAGAGTGCTATCAGGAGGTGGTGCAGGCTCAGGGCACATCAGGTCTGTCAGACTGAGGATGGTCGCGGTGTTTGGAGTGGCCGGGATGCGGCAGAGAAAGCCCCTTCTTCCTCTCAGCGGTGATGACCTCTTCGATTTTAGCCTGAGACAATGCACCCAGCCTGGCTCCCACTGAGGTGCCCGCAGTGCGGGTCACTCACACAACCAAAAGCACAGCATTTGCAGACACCGCATCCGTCCTGCGGTGCAGCTCCTCATCTGTGGGGAGATTATGCCCCAGAACTCCCAGCAAACATTAGGAGCACCATATACCTGTGTGCTCACGGTAGAAGCACCAGAAGAGGTTTCACTCTGTTTTCCAAGAAGCTGATCCAGGGTAGCTGTGCAAGGACCTGCTCCATCCCAGACCTGTCACTGCCATCCAGCGGGTTCTGCTGGAAGTGCCGTGTCCTGTGTCCCTCCCAGCCTTTGGCGGGCGGTAGGTCCTGTCCTGCCAGTCTGTGTCCCTGCTGTGCTCTGTCCCACTGGCCTTTACAGAGGGAGCTGCAGCTGCCAGGCCAGCAGAGCCCAGGGGCCCTTGTGCCGGCGGGTGACCAATGCGTCTTTTCACTGACAGTGCCCGCAGACACTGCATTTATCCTGTTACATGAGGCTGCTTAGAGAAAGCAGATTTTGGAATTTTTTTTTTTTTTTTTTTTTCTCTTCAAAGAGAGTAATTCAGAGCATTTTCTGAGCAGGGCATATGGTTTAACCCCAGCCATCAAATTGCCCCACCAGCCTCCCCCCACCAGTGGGATGGGGGAGAGAAAAAAAGCAAGAAGGTAAAAGTGAGAAAGCTCATGGGCTGAGGTGAAGACAATTCAACAGGCAAAGCAAAAGCTGTGCACAGAAGCAAAGCAGAACAAGGAATTCATCCACTACTCCGCATGGGCAGGCAGGTGTTTGGCCATCCCCAGGAAAGCTGGGTTCCATCACACGTAATGGTAACTTGGGAAGACAAACACAACCACTCCCCAGTTCCCTTCTGCTTCCTTCTTCTCCCTCTGCTTTATATATTGAGCATGGTGCTATATGGTATGGAATGTCCCTTTAGTCATCTGGGGACAGCTCTCCTATCTGTGTCCCTTCCCAGCTTCCTGGTACCCACAGCACCCTTGCTGGTGGGGGCAGGGTGAGAGCAGAAAAGACCTTGGCTCTGTGCAAGTGCTGCTTAGCAATAACAAAATCATTCCTGTGTTATCAACACTGTTTCCAGCACGACTCCAAACCACATTTTCATACCTGCTACTGTGAAGACAATTAACTCAGCCCCAGCCAAAGCCAGCACTCAGGACCAATGGCTACATCAAGGAGACTGAATACACCTCCACAAGGCAAAAGACCACTTTGTGAGCTCCTGCTTTCCCAGTTTGCAAGCTGCTGATGTGGATGGGTTTCTCCAGACACACAGAGGACACATCTGGCAGCAGCAGACCGGTGTGAGCTTGAACAAGTCCCCCGCCAAACTGGGCTGCTGCAGAGACAGCAGCTTTTCCACAGGAGCAGTGCTCACAGTAGTGAGTAATTCAGAACCAGAGCTGAACCAGAGCTCCGTCCTGCAGGCAGCGGTGGGAACCACTGGTCAGGGCGGGGACGTGGGCTTCCTGTGCTTTGAAGGAGGCAAAAGCCTGTGTGAGCACGGACTAGGGGACTGCCTCCCAGCTCCCAGGCATCACTAGAGGGAGACGGAGTACTGTCTCCTGGCACTGCCCGGAGGAAGCTCCTTCAGCACCATTTTCCGTACCTTGTCTTTCTGTTTCGAGGTTATTAGTGGGAAATATGACATGGCGGAGCATGCTGGAGGGCTCCGGGCTCACTGGGCACTTGGCATCTTCTGCTGGGACCTCGCTGGGCTGGCCTCGCCTTGCACCCGGGGCACAGAGCCTGCACAACACCAACACAGCCAGACTGTAAAGGAGCGGCTGTGTTAGGGTCTGTAGCCAACGTGTCAGAGTACACGAGGAAGAAGAGTCGGCTGTGAAGGGCTTGGGAGGCCGAAGGGAAAAGCAGAAAGAGACACCACCAAGCAGAAGTGTGACAGTGGGGGGAACGTGAAAAACTGAGCTTGGCTGAATTGCAGGAAGAAAACACGGTTTGAAGACAAAAATCCGTTCCTGCTGAACAGTGTTTATACAGATGCAGCCAGGAGTGACCTTTTTTTACACACACAACAGATATCCTGGTTAAGGCAGTGGGTGGGTGGGAGCTGAGGGGAGCCAGAGGGAGGACAGTAGGTGGTGGGAACCACTCCTGCCTGATCACATCAGATCAGAAGGGACCATCAGACAGAACTGGGGATTACCTCACAGAGCTCTGTCTGAAGGTAAAGCTGCTAGTAGCTGTCTCATCTCCCAGTCCAGACAGCAGAGAAAGATACTGAGAGGCGAGAAGGGCCTTTTGTGTGATACATTCTAGCGAAGGTTTAATCCAGCACGCCGAAGGGTGAAAAGACCCAGCCACGCGGTGTGCACAGGGTTAAAAAGGAGTCAGGGTCTGAGGGCACAGGGGCGGTACAAAGGGCAGGGAAAAGGGCAGTGCCCTATAGGGAAGACGGGGCTGGCCACCAGGGATACCACAACCAATGGGGAAACAGGGAAAGGAGAAACCACGAGAATTAGGGACATACGGGGAGAGCCAGGCGGGGGTCGATCACATAGGGTTGCAAGGCACCGTGGGGAGCCTAAGTGGAGACTCCGTGATAAATCTTTCCAGGGTGACGCCGTCGGGACTGCCCTGAGGGATTCAAAGGATTCCACATGTCACTTCTGCCCCCGCGGGTCCACCAGATTTCTCACAACCTGCCCCTTCTGCATGGCTTGTCTGCCTTCCTTGCCCAGCTGTGCCAGCTCTCAGTGCGACTGGTTGTATTTTCTGCTCTCAAACCTAACTTCCCATCATTGGAAATCATTGCTCAGGGACCTCAAAAAACCACAGCTTTCTCACAGACTATCCAAAAGGCTGAGATACTACAGGTCTCTCTTATTCTAGCTCCTGGGAGATAAACCTGGTTAAACAGAGCCCCCTGTCCAGAGTGAGAGTGCTGAGTCGGTGCCACAGCCTCTGAGAGCCCTCTCTCAAGTAGCTGGTGTCGCTCTGTGTGCTGTCCCCAACCTCAAGGAAAAAATGATCAGCTATGGAATTGACAGAGTGGGTCACTAGGTGGGGGGGGGGGGGGGGGGGGGGGGGAGGGGAGGAAAAGAAAAGGGGAGAAAAAGAAAAAGGAAAGTGGAAAATAAGGGAGTAAGAGAAGAAAAACAATAATAAGGAAAAGAAAATAAAAACAGAAAAAAAGACATAGAAATAAAAAAGAAAAGGAAAGCCCTCAGTCCTCAGGATCAATGCATTACAGATAGTCAGCAGCCAGTTTATGTCTGTCACAGTGTCTGGAGGTGTCTGGAGTGCCTGGAGGTGAAATCTGCTCAGCTTGAAAATCAAAATGGAGGGACCTTGACTGCAGGTCATTGCACTTCTTTCCAAACCTTCTCTTTGGCAATATCTGGCTGAGCAAATTCTGAGCAAAACTTGTCAGAGAATGTGGAACATCGGTAGACATGTTGCCATTACATGTGAGAGCTGCAGCTGGTTTTCCTCAGGTCATCCCAAGCCCCAGGATGAGGCTCCTCTCTGGACATCTTCTCTGAAGCAGGACCCATCTCACACTGGGCAATGGCCAGGCTCCTCAGCTGAGCTCCATGTGCTCTTGCACTTTGAGCAGTGAGTCATCCATATGGCTCCTTCTGATTCCCAGTGCTTTCCAAAAGCCCTGGGATGTCTCTTCCACCCCTGCTGACACCCACAGTTCTCTCAGCCAGGATGAACACCAGCCCTTTGGTCTGCCTGACCCTTTTTTTGCTGTGTGTTGTGTCTCCTTCGTTCCTTTGCCCCACCACACAGTGTTTCAGATACTTTCATGGACCACAGCTGCTTCTGATTGTTTCTCCCAGAAGAAATCCAAGCCATGCCCCAGTAGAGCAGCCCTCATGGCCTGCCCACCCAGATTAACCCATGGGTTAACAATTAATAAATCAAGATACTGACATGCACTGAGAATAAATTGTGCCTATGAAAGTGAAATCTGGTAGCAGCAGTTAACTTGCATGGAGGACATCACATGCCCAATACTTGCGTGGATTTGCTTCTAATATTTCCAATACACATGCAAATATCCACTCTTGTCTCCATATCTTCTAATTAGGGAGGCTTTAGGATTCACAGTCATTACATTTAGTTATGACTGTGAATAAACTTTAAAATATCAAGATTCCAGGGCACAAAAGCTCTTTCATAGCCTTCATTCAGAATTGGACTTCTGCTGCATTCTTGCCATTTTAAAAAGACCCTGATCTTGAACACAGCATCTTGTGATGCACACAAATTTGCTACAGGAAAAGGTTTCTAAACCAACATAACTCATTATTGATAATACAATAACTCATTATTGATAATAGTTGTATTTTATCTACAGATCTCTGATATAGGAAGTCATTATTTTTCAGAGCCTTTGCCACAGCAAGGGAGAAACACTGCACAGCATTGTTCAACATTATTTGGTAAGAACAGCATATTATTTTACAGTATTTTCATAACCTAGTTCTGTTCCAAGTACCAACTGGAACATGCAGGAGTGCTCTTAAACACTAGCTACAAATTCCCCATTGGTATCTGCTTCAAAGTAGTGAAACCATCCCATTCCTCACATGTGATTCTCGTTTCATCTGAAATGCACATATTTATACAGAGCCTCCCATGACTGGAAGGAATCTGTTGAGATTTTTCAAGTATGTCCCAAATTCATAAATTATCTGTATACTCGCCTAGACTATGGACTCCTCTGCTACATGAACCCTTCTGACAGAGTTCCTTCCCTACTCCCCCTCCCCAACCTCTCCTCCCGTTTCCCTGTTTATTCTCCTGCACATTGGCATTTCTGGCTGTGTGCCTCTGTATTCCCACATGACCTTTTGGGAACAGGAGGTCACAATGTCTGCTGAGCCATTCACCCCTTGTGTGAGCGTGTGGTGCTGGAGGAGTATGTCTTCAGCCCACAAAGAAAAGCCTGTTTATTTTTCTAGTTCTTTATGGCACAGGGTAAATGATAGTGAGGACAGTTAAATTCCTGTTGTATTTGCAAAGTGGCGCCTTTAATTTAAGCAAGAAAAACCTTGTCTTACATCACAGTTGGTTTCATAACAGATCTAGAATTCTTGTATATATTATACTTCATTTTATACTGCGTTAATTACTTAACTGATACTTAGCTGATACAGCACCATGTAAAGTACTGACTAAACTAGCTTCATAATCTGTTCCTCTAAAGTTCACTCTTCCCGTGCAATCCCACTCCTAGCATTCATTGTCTTCCCCAGAAACCTTTCAAAACAGACAGGTCAGCCACATGAAATAGTTTTTCTGGTTTTATTTATGCTGCAGAAGTGAATCCCAGCGTGGCAGGATTCAGGGTCGGTGCTGGTGTCACTCACAGCCAAAGCCATGGCATCAGCAATGTGGAGCACCCCTGTGGTTTTCCCAGACTGGGGGTCAAGGGAGGGGAGCAAAGATCCCTCTCCTTCAACACAAGCAGAAAGAGCAGCAGGGCCTCCTCCACACATTGCAAAGATTAAAATACCTACAGAAGAAACACTTGAAATTAGTAATGATAAATGGCAATGCTCACAGTTGTGCAAGATCGCTGCCCCACTGTGCTCCTGCCTTCAGGTGAGTGCACCTCTGGCAATGTTCTCGGGTTTGGCTGGGCACCCAAGATTAGGGTGGTTTTGTGTTCCTTACCCTCTGAAAGCCCCAAGCCGAATGCAGGAACAACACAGTCTTCAAATGTTCTTTTTTCAAGGATTTTCTCTTGTTTATTATATCTTATCTTGTCCCTTTTCCCCTGTGCCTGACCAAGGTCTTCACAGCACACGCATCAGGTGACGACTCCTGACCCTGACGTAGGCTCGTCCTCTCTTATACATATAGTTATGTACTTATTATTTACAATTACAGACCAGTATCTACATTCTGTACTAAACAGGTTGTTTCTACACTGACCCAATCCCTCTAAAGCTACTTTGTGCCACTGTCACTGCAGAAGATGGAGACAAGAAGGAGAAGACCCCAGGGCACCGCCCAGAATCCTCCATCTTGTCCCCATTCACCCCTGTTCTAGGAACCCAAATGTGAAAACTATACTACTCTTTATTACACTTTGTGTCTTGTAATTCCTCTCTTAATGTTGGAAGCCTTTCCCATGGACTAAAGTCAAGGCCCTTGCCTTTCTGGGCTCTGTGCCAGGGTCTCCAACCCCCCTGTACAGTTTCCAGACCCCCCTGTACAGATTTTAAACCCCCCTGTACAGGTCTCAGATTTTGCTGTGCAGGTTCCTGCCTGACCAGGGTATCCAAAGGAATGCCCTGGGCTCCCAAAATGCCCTGGGCTCCCACAAATGTCAGTCTGTGTCAGATACATCCTAGAGCAACCAGGGTAGCCTTATAAAGAAGGCACATCTATTCTTGCTTGCATTGAGGTCCTGTTTTCCAGCTTCTCTTCACATTTGTGAGGGGCTGTTTTCTCAAAACAGAAGGTCACATATGAGCCTGGAAGTAACAACTTCTCATCTGAAGAGTTTGTCCATACAGATGTAGAGGAGAGATACTGATGCTGTTCTCAGCCAGCTTCTTAATTAACAGGAATCCCACTCCCTGTCTGTATTTTAAGATAGGGCAACACCAAAGTCTTCTGTGCAGCACTTTGGTTTTTGACTCTAGCACTGAGAACATGGCTGTTCCATGGGCTTGTAGCTCCTTCCAAGCTTGTCTCTACTGTAGAGAGAGCTCTGAATTTAGAGTTACTGTTTGACAGCTGGTGGAAGTGGGTTTTGCAGAGTTCTGAAGGTCAGCTTGAACAGGCAAGAGGTGTAACCACAGTGGTTCCGGGCAGTGCCCAGACTGCTGCAAGGAGAGAGATGTATTTTCCACCAGTCTCTAGACTATTCAGACCTCTCAAGCTTATTTCATAAAATCCCTTTGACACTGATTTTTCTGCTATGACTGCATGTGAAAGCTGCAGGGGAGTGCCTCTGTATCATCACAGGGACATGCAAGGAGAAGGACAGTTCTAAGAACTAACCTTCCCCTCAGGAGTGTGGATGAAAGGTTGTTCTAGCCTATAATGGATGCAAAGCTAAAGCACAAAAAATATAGCTGAAATGAACTTGCTCTCAGCTCCTCTTTCAGACAAATTTTGTTCTCATTTCCTTCCTACACTGCTTCAGGCACTGCAGTGCCATCAGGTTGAGTATTACTCCTTTCCTTTCCTGTTTGTTTGAATTAAGGCCTTAGACTTTGGTATCAGACTGTGTGTCTCATTACATAGGACATTGAACATACATGTAAGAAACAAATATCAAGGTTTGGATAATAGAAAAAAATCACTTGGACATTAAACTCAAGAAAATGTTTATTTTGCTCTTAAGAATGTTGTTTTCGTGGCTTTGCAGAAACATTTTCATGTTCATTTTCAGGGCATAGAGAATATGTTAGCCCTGGGCAAAGTGCATGCATCCAAGTTTAAGTACCTAAAAGGATCTGGATGTGCACGGACTGGCATGACAGGTGTCTCTCCACCAAGCATCCATCCTAGCTATTGTCAGAAATAGAGGTGCTCCAGAGAATGTGCTGGAGCTTGAGATGTCTGGGCATGACAGTTGAAGCTGGCCTCTTGCTGGCCAGAGGAACAATGCTGGCTCAGGATAACCTGCAGTTGTGGTTGGTCTCTGTGGACTCCTTGAGGCCAGGTTATGGTTTTCCTTGCTAGCAGTTGTACTGATGTGGAGGTGAATAGTGCTGGGTGACTGGAGAGTAAGGGATGTTGGCTCATACGATAGAGAAAAACACTTAGAAACATGCAGACAATGCTGGTAAGTGTCCTGGCAGCTACAAGCAACCAAACAACTCTCTGTCTACCTTTCTTTCTTTGCCTTGGAGGTTATTTTGAGAAACAGGTTTCTTCTGTGGGATCTAACTAACATTTTCCACAGGGCTTGGGAAAATGGTAGGTAAATGTTGGGGTGAGGCTGGCATGAGCACCACCATCCCAACTGCACAGAGTGGCCAAGAAAGAAACCAAAGAGGCCAGAGTAGAAACCTCTCTCGGACTACTCTTTCTCACTCCTCCCCTTGGGCCCAGAAGATCATGAGTACATGGGGGCTGGTCCCTGAGCTGTGCTTGCCAGAAAGCCTTGGCTGTGTTGAAGCAGAGTGGAGTTGTTTAAACCAACATTCAAGTTTCTGTGATAAGACTGAAACAAGTCAACACTTATATAAAATTATTTATTTGGTGTTGTGCAGGTATTATGTGGAGCCCAAGGCCCAAAGCTGAAAGGTGCCTCTGTGACAGGGGTGTTGCACTCAGACTTCAGTGAACTCTACCTCTTGTACACACAATACTTCCTGGGCATCTTCACCAGTGTATACTCTCAGATTTGCTCTCCCCAACAGTGATATGATCTCTGGTTTATTCTGTGGGTAAAATCCAACCTTGGTGGCCTTTCTGGTGAGAAATTATTCTGGTTTTAACACAACTGTCTTGTGTCTAGGACTCCAACATTAAGCTTCCTGCACTCTTTCCCTGTGGGAACTGACAGTGGTCAAAGAGGAATTTCTAGGCTTCAGGTAGCCCGTGAATTAAAGTCAGATAGGCTTTCCTAGGCATCTGCTCTGGGGGAGCTGTGAGAAGACATTCTAAACAATTTCTAATCTTTGCACCTGCTGTTTTTGCCAGCTTGTTTACTTGCAAAGGTGTTTACTAAGAAGCGTTGGTCTGAAATGACCAATAATATTCATTGTACTGAAACTCTGTGTACAAGGATGTGCCTCTCAATAAATATTGCTTTTTAGCTACCAAAACAATTTGGAGTTGTATCATTGTTACTGCCTTGGTAATACTTTCCCTGCCTTGGTGCCTTTTTCTGTGTCAGTTTCCCTTGAACTTGCTGTCTGGGAAATGCTTCCTGCCATGACAGAGCTGTAGCTTCAGCTACAGCTGTAACTGAAGCCTCCCATAGCTTCAGCTGTAGCCTCCCATGCTGTAGAGCTGAGTCCCAACCACTGGAGGCTGGAATATTTGTTTTAAACTTCTTTTGTCTTCCTTTGAGATATTCCTTTATTTTCTGGTAGCATAAAAACCAGAGCAGACAGAAGTCAATCACTGATACACATATTTGCTTTCTGCAGTTTCCCAGATCTCACAGAGGATGCACGAGTGTTCCTGTATAAAGCACTTTTGACTGGAGAGCATTGATACCCTAACTTTGCATTTGCTATTTCTTTCTCCAGCAGCAGTTGTTTCTCTCATCTAGATGGTGCATAAGGAGTGTGTTAATCAGCTGTGGCTGTGCCCTGTGTAGCCACACATGAAATGTACCCAACCTCCAACTTCTTGTGCTAGTCTGTGCTCATCAAGTGGCAGGGATATGTTGAATGGGTATTGCCAGTTCCATGGAGCCCTCACACGTTCTGTCTGCACAGGAAGGAATCCTCAAACAATTTTGCTGAGTATTTTTCTATCAAATTCTGTAATGTCATTGAAGTTGAAAACTTCTGTGAAGCAGCCTTGATTTTGGACCAAAATCTCAACATAGAAAGTGCAAATAAGTAACTTAATGTAGTTCTGAAAAGCAGATAAGAAAGAAAAAAGTTTAATTTGTGCACTTTAGCTTACTCCATTTTTGCCTTTTAAAATCTTCACTTTTCCCCCTTTTTTTCCTTCTTATTTCTCTTCATATTTTAAAACTTCAAGTGAAAACTGAAACTTGATGTGAAACAAATGTCAGTTTTATTCTGATATTTTATGTAAGGAAAGCAAACACTTGAGTGTGGAGAAAGAGGAGGGGATTGGAAGAAGTCGCATTTTCCATCAGGCAGCCTGAAGGTATCTTGACTGTAACACCGATATCCAATTTTCCAAAAACAACTTTGAAGTAAAGGAGAACAGCAGCTGCCAGTCTCCTCTGACTCTTTCAGCACCCTCCTTCAATTGCTTAGAACAGTGTAATTTGTTTTTCTCACCTCATAATCAAAATTCAGACAAAGAAAACTTTTGGCACTCCTCCTGGACAAAGCAATAGGCAAGGACTGCAGTGGGCTGGAGGTGTGCAGCTTCTAGTAGCTCTGCTCTGGGATAGATCCTGGAGGTCCTCTGGCCATGCATGCCACCAAGCACTGTGCCCTGAAGAACACAGCGCTGATGCAAGGCTTCTGCCCTGAGTGTCCTCCTGGCTGCTACTGCTGCAGACACATGGATTGCAATAACTTAGGTCACTCCAGTGCCTGCAAAAAGCACATTCCATGCTGTGCAAATAACAATCAAACCTGAAGATCATAGTTGCAAAATCTTTTTCTGAATGTCTTAGACTGTAAGACACTCTTTACAGCAGACTAGCTGAAATAAAACATCCCCTCTCCCAAGTCTGGGTCTGTGAGCACACAGAGTTTGCCCAGCCTGCCTTGGCTACAGCCGTCTGCACTGTCTGGACACCCCAGAGGAAGCTCTCACTAAGGGAGAGCAGCAAAATCTCAATAAACAGCAGCATTCCTCTCCTAAACCGTGGGCAAGGATCTCCACCTATGAGAGTGAACTAGGACGATGAACAGCACAAGCTTAATAGCCCAGGAGATCCCTGTTCACATTCCATGGTTTGCCCACGTCTGCTCCACAGCCCAGACACTCTTTCATATATTGGCTCATGCTGCTCTGAGGAAAACAGAGAGGAATTTTCCATCATTGCTATCAGGGGTTAGCCACAGCAATGTGAGAGCCTGGCTGCCAGACAGCTTCCAGCTGGAAGCAGGACTTTCAGCACAGTGTCATCTAACCCTTCTGGGGGCAAGTGATAGGAAGGCAGTCCAGAGAAATGCAGCTCCTCAACCAACCAGAAATGATGGGTGGTGCTGCTTGGATAAGAGGCATCCTGAGAATATACTTAACCTGATGTTTAGGGGTCAAAATAAGCCTTGAATGTATTTTTCATTCTCAGTGGTTATAACTTCTTGAGGGTCATTCCTACACTGCAAGACTGCTGGAGAAATGTGAAATCAGCACTGCTTTTACTAGGTTTTTTAAAAAAAGCCTCATAGATTGGTCATTGTTTCTTTAAAATGAAAAAAGCAGTTGTGATTCAGCCCTATGTGTCCAACAGATCAGGTTAAATTGTTCCAGTCTAAGTCCACCTTGAAAACAAACATTTTCCTCCTCATTTAATTTCTCTGGCATATGGTTAATTTCTCCTAATCGTTTTCTGGGCAGGAAAAAAAGATCCTGTGATTGACAGTACAGACAGCAGCAGATGGTGCTGCCTTTGTTCAAGCAAGACCAAGAGAAATAACCCTATTCAATAGCATTGCTCTATCACCTTAGTCATTTTTGTTTTGTGATGAGCTATATCATTATCTTTTAGGTCAACTATTCAGATACACACCAACTTCAAATTAAAAAAAAACAAAAAAAAACCCCACCAAAAAACAACCCCCTCCCAAAAAAACCAAAACCAAAACCAAACAAAACCCACCAAAAAAAAACCCCAAAACACCATATTTCTCGTTTTGTATTCTTTTCCAACAGCTCTCACAAGTTTAAAAGCAGATGGTTTTTCACAGAAGCATCTTGTAAATGTGCTGTAGTACCCAGCAAGACATTTATGGTGCAAAATTCCCTAGTGACTGCTCAAGGATGATGGTACTACTCACTACACTGTACCATGTAATGCATGTGAGAGGCAAAAAGTGAAAGTTTCACAAGTTCAGAATAAGTTAGTTTCGTAAGTATGTATGCAGATTAATTATAAACACTGTTTTGAAATGGATTGGCATAAGAGGGTAATTTAAAAGCATTCAGCAAGTTTCTGCCTTGGATTTCTCAAATGGTTTTTCTACACACAGTTTTTTCTGTGCAGTCAAAATATAGCAGGGCTGGCAAGCAAAGCCCCAGTAATCCTGATGCACAGGAAATATCCTGTGTAAAGCAGAATTTCAAGTTCTTAATCTATGGTTTTGGTAATCTAAACTAGTGATCACTCTGTGTTTTCTGATCTTGCTCTCTCCGTCTCAGAAGTATATCTAATCCACATGGCTGCTCAGACACATGCTTCTCTTTTGCGGTGGAGGAAGTTTCTGAATGACCTTCACAAGCCTCCACATGCAGCTCCTGAGATACAGTTTAGTATTGAATTCCCAAATTCTCCGCTGGCCCTTGGGACCAGCAGCAGCTTCTTGAGCCACTCCAGCATCCTACCTGCTGAGCACAGAGTGCAGCTCCTGAAGTAGCCCCAGACCAGAAAAGAAATATAAACTCTTGGCTGAGCAATGGAAGATGAAAACACAGTTTTAAGGACTTTCCTCAAGTGGGACCAGAACTGGAAGTTTGGTGCTATGCTGGAGAAAACAGGGTATATAACTCACCCATGCAACCCCCTGTGACTATCACAGAGCCAGCACAGGGAGAGCAGCTGCTGGCAGTGCTTGCCAACAGCAGCTCCAGCTGGCCCAGGTTCCCTGGCAACATCCTCCTGCAGAGCCCACTGCTGTGTCTCATGCCAGGTTCAGTTCCAGTTTTTCCTCAATTAAAAGGGATGTGTGGCACCGGGCAGGATCTGTCTCCTTCATCACCAAGTTGCAGGCACGCAATGCACTCCGGGCATGGAGACAAGCAGGGCTGCCTCCTCTCTCTGCTGATGAAGCTTGTATCAAATAATCATATTTTAGATAGCTAGGTCTGGCCTCAGCTGAAATGTTCCTTTCTCCTTTTTCACCCTCTTTGCCTTCCCTCTGCCCCAGTGTCTCAGTCCACTGCAGAGTCCATACTGGACAGTGCTGTGACAGCATCTGCTGCTTTGCTCACTGCACATGGAGCATCCTACTTGCTTTGATAATAATGTCAGACCATTAGAAACTCTGGTAATTTTGGGGTTTCCCCTCCCCAGAAGCAAATATTTCCTCTCTGCAGTGCCCATCGTAGACAGATCCCATGTCACATAGCAGTCAAGGCATGAACCTGTTCAGATGTCGAAATTAACTTAGAGCAGGACCTGCAGCTAAGCAGAAGAGTGTATTTTAAAATAAATTTGCATATGTGGTGGGCAGTCTCTGGCTTATACTGCCTTCACTGAGGACTCAGTTCAGGCTTGCTGCTAGGGAGGAGGCAGATGAGGTCCCTCTCCCCTGTGGCTGCTGTGCGGCAGTGGACTGGCACAGCTGTGTTTGACAGAAACTGTGAGTCTAGCGAAGTGTTTGTGGCCAACTATAATTTAAACTTTAGTAGATCATTTCAGATTTTCCCAGCTCCAGCTACTTCCACTGCTGTGGGATGGTAAATCTGTGTTTCTGACTTGCATCAGCACTTCTCTCCTGCCAGGTTGGGTGAGCACCTTTAGCCTGTTTTTGATGCTCCTCTTTGCTCTGCCTGCACTACCTCCTGACATCCTTCTGCCGAAGGGAATTGATTTTTCCTGTTTTTCAGGAAAATGTGTGCTTTCCTGTATCCTAGGACACAGGTAATCTGTGCTACGTGGTATGTTGGGGGAGGCAGGGGAAAACGGGAATGAGAATCCCATCAGCTGCAGCACATGGTAACAGTATCACTTTTAGAAATTACTTGAAAGGATTGAGTTTCAGAGGCACCCTGAGAAGTGCAGATTTTCTCTGGAAAAAAAATATTTCTTAAAGGAGGGATCAGTGGCTGGTGTCCTGCATCAATTTTGACAGTAGACAAGTGAAACTGAATCTTCAGAGGAGCAAAAAAACCTGCTGCCCTGGGGAGAGGGGGTAAAATTTGCCCCAGCCCAAATTCACCCATTCCCTCCTCAGCTGGTGGGGATGATCTTGGTTAGTGCCATCCATGTTCCTTAGTGGGGTTGTGGTCCACCAGCTTCCAGCAGGCAGGCAGGCAGGCAGGCTCTGCTGGCTTTGCTGCTGCAACAGCAGATATATTTCCAAAGGCTGCTGTGGGGCGCAGAGTTTCTCTCCCTTGCTCACTCTCATGTTGCTGTTGCACACTGGCAGCTGCCTGCTTCACCCATGCCTACAGCTGGCCACAGGGTGCAGCAAAACAAATGAGCTGATGGCAGTGATAGCATTGCTTTTCCTACACCCCATTCTCATAACTCAGCCTGAGTTGGAGGCAGAGGCTGGGCTTGCTGCCTCGTGCTTTGGGAGTGTCTCTTCTCAGAGATTTGTTAACAATCCTGTGGCTGAGCCTTTCATAAAAATACTCAGGTTTCTTTCCCACCAGAAACTGAATTTGACATTACTGAGGCAGTTAATAGAAACTACAGATGTGGAGTGAAACTTGCTGAGCCAGAAGTATCCCATTGCAGATGAACTCTTGGCCATAATTCGACATCCCATCTGTTTTTCTCACAAACTGATGAGCTACATTAAAATCAGATCATTCATTTAATGTCTGCTTTAGCAGCTTCTGTGTCCTGAGGTTTCAGAGGCTTTTCTAGAAATGTGCTAGAGAAATCATCTGTCTTTATTTCTCTCCAAAGCCTGTGTTGCCTGAATGGATCTGAGCCATAGATGAAAAAATGATACCTCCTATGAATACATCCAGACTTCCACTCTTAGAATCATAGAATAGATTGGACTGGAAGTGGTCTGTAAATGTCAACTATTCCAATCCCCTGCAATTCAACCTGATCTTGAATGTTTCCAGGGATGGAGTAACTACCACCCCTCTGGGCAACCTGTCCTAGTGTTTCACCACCCTCACTGTAAAAAAACTATATGTTAATATCTAATTTAATTCAAACCTTCTTTATTTTAAGGACCCTTGTCCTGTCACAGCAGACTCTGCTAAGAAGTTTGCCTCCATCTTTTTATAACCCTCATTTATGTATCGAAAGGCCACAAGAAGGCTTCAGGAGCTTTCTCTTCTCTGGACTGCACAATCTCATTTCTCCCAGCCTGTATTTACAAGAGAGGTGCTCCAGCCATCTGATCATTTTCAATCTCACCAGACACAGATCCCATCTTTTTGTCTTTAAACTGCCAAATATGCCAAGATGATTAGCTTCTCTAAAAAATATATTAAAATAATATTTCTCTTAAACAGAAACAGTAATAAGTTAACAAAAAAATTAAATTAATTACTATACCTTAGTAGCAATTGATTTGGAACAGAAGACTTATCTCTGTGTGCTTTTACTTGGTAAGGCTTGTAGAAAGAATTGTTTTCTTTCTATAAAATATTACTAAAAATTAAAAGCAATGTATCTTTCCATAGTATGTTCCTAACAAGGTAAATTGAAATGAGTATAATACTTTTTACTTATTATTTAGAGTAGAACCTTAGGATGTGTGCTCAAACCTGCACCTTTTCAGGGGTCATTTTCACCTGGAACTGGTGATGAGGCAGCTGTGACAGTGCCTCACTGTCCAGTCTCTATGTTTGGCTTATACTGTACTGGAGAGGATTAATTGCTTATACAAGGTCCTCAGCTTTTCATGTGACTTTCAGTCTTATGTTACAGAAGGAGAAGCTTTTTGGCTGTCCTGTTTGTTGACAAAACCCCTGCATGGGAAGAGCAAAAGCAAAGGCTCCTGCTGACCTCAGCAACAGGGCACAGAGCAATTGTGCCAGGTGGGATGGCATGATCCACCATGTGGATCACGGCACTGCAAGCTTGAGAAACATCTCACCCTTGTTAAAAGCAACAGACAGGCAAAGAGGAATGGAAGCCAAGCATAAGAAATCACCCAATCCAAGAATGTTCACAGCTTTCCCCACCTATGAAAACTCGGGGAGAACAAGAACCAGAACTGACTGCCCTGTGAAGGATTTATCCACAATCCTACAATCCCGTGGCTATCTCTGATGGAAACACCACAGTCTGAGGTTGGGCCAAAGGCTATTCTAACCCACTTTGGATTAACCCATGTTTGTCTTACCACGAAAGTGGAAAGACATGACTCCCAGTGTTCCTAGCAGAAAGAATTTGGGGAAATCCTTCAGCATATGAGGGCCTAAAGGGCAAATACCTTAGGCAGCGTTGTTTTTACCCTTAATTTTAACACTGTCTGCTGAACTGTAGTCTTTTTTATTTATTCCATGACAGAACATTTTATTCATCTTGTGAGGCTGTGCTCACGGAAATCGATTCACATGATGCATCTTCCCCAAGGGCAGTGCACCATGGGCTGGAGACACTGCCTCGCTGTGATGCCTTAGGATTTTAGCTTCTATAGTTTTCAAATCCTGTACTGCTTTAGGGTATAAATCTGTCTTGGTTTGGAAAGACAGGTATCTGCCAGGGAAAGTTGAAGCTCGCCTTGGAATGGAGAATGTAAACCCCCTCCCTCCAAATTATTATAATTTTGCAATTAGGGGCTTTCAGGCAAAGAAATGGGAATAGGGATAACAGTTCTTTACTAGGAATATCAAAAAATAAAAAATGTAGTAGGACAAAAATCCTAGAAACCCTGACAGTCAGAGCTACAACCTGACACCCTGTTGGTCAGGGTGTTGGAAGCAGTCCAAAAGTGAGTCCTCCTGGAGTGGCAGATGTGGTTCTGTTGGAGCAGAGATGATCCTGAGAGAAAAAGGGTCCAGTGATGGTGAGAAGGGTTCAGTCTTCCTCCAGGAATCTGGTGGAACCAGATACCTTGTGTTCCTACATCTCAGTTTTTATCCAGGTAGGAATGGTTGGCTCCCCCCACTGGGTGGAGCATCTCACAATGGGATGATGGAATGTGTCCTGTCATTGGTGAGCCTTAATGGCCCATTAGCAGCAGATATCCCCCGGGGGGAGGACAGGTGGTAAAAGAGATAAGAAACAGTGCCCCATCTGGTTTTAACAGCTGGCCCATTATCAGAAGGCACCTGCCCCCCATTCTTCCAGAGTTACAAGAGATAAAGAAAAAACATCTCCCCAACTGCTTTCAGCAAATGAAATAGAATACACATTTTTGGTTCCCTAACCCGAGACATTATCCACCTCTTATTCTATTATCATATGCATCATACTTAAATCAATAAACTCTACTATACACAATGAACCCCTACACTCAAGATCTAAAACTCCATAGCCTGTCAGCTGTTGTTCTCCCATTTTATTCAGACAAAGCAAACCCTCTAGGCCTGTAACTCAACTAAATGCCTCAGGTCCTGAAAAGTATAAACAGAAGTGAGTTACCTGAATGTGTAATTAGAGGATTAACCCCTGATATGTAAATAGACCTATTGTATAATTGCCTGAAAAACTTGTGACCATCATCCATCTTGAGTGTAGGCACTTTGGGGAGGCTTTTGACAGCCCGGGGTGTATCTGTTGAAGGCCTTTAATAAATACCTACTTTTATTCTCTTCATCTAGTCTAGCCTGTGTTCTAGGTAGCCACTCCAAGGCATTAGCTGTGCCTGTGAGCAGGAGAAGGGGCTTCTCCAGGACTGAAGGACACTCTTCTCATCACCTGACCAGTACTGCTCTCAGAGGTATCACTGCTTTCAGAGGCCCCCTCAGCTCTGTGCAGTACCTCCTCCTACCACCCCTCTGTCCTGAAGAGGCCATCCTGGTGGATCTGGCAGGTTAAAACATCTCTCCCTCGATACACAGCCATAAATAGGTTGCTAAGGTCCTTAACTAGCAGGAAGGATGTGGCAGACTGCTCTTGTGTCTTTGATAAAGGGAAAACTCCAAATAACACAGGCACTTGAAGCAACAGCAGAAGTAGCTGTGCCTATGGCACTGCTAGAGAACTGTCCACCCAAACCATTTAGGTCCAGCTTGCTTTTATTTCCACTTCAGTCACTCTGAAGGCAGTCCACAACCCCAGTTCAGGGGCTGTCATAAGGGCATGAGCATTTGGTACCAAATGTGGCAGAAAAAATCTAGAGAAACTCCAGAAAGTCTTGCAAGAGCTGTCCCCTCAACCAGAGTCACTGCTGACAGTCTCAAGACCAAAGGCTGGGTGAGGTTAGTAACAGGTCTAGAAATGGTCTTTAAGTGTCTGGACAGTTGTAGAAACACCTATCTTTTCCTACAAATGAATAAAGAATTCCTCAAGTGCATAAAGCCATTGTATAAAAATATAATATAATCCCCCCACCATGGTGATATAATATTCTTTTCAAACTACCTTTTTTTTTCCTCATACTATGAATATTTAGAACCCAAATTAGGGAGACAAGCTTAGCTTTTCTTTGCAGGAAACTCATTCTTCTCTGTTATAAATGGTGCTAGTTGGCTGGGCTTTAACCCAGCAAGGGCTGCCAGCCCTCTAAGAGAGTTTTACTTGTCTTCAGTCCATATGGCTCTTTCCCAGTTCTTATTACAGGATAAATTTTAAAAAAATATTTTTAGTTCAAGCAGGCAAGCAATGAATGAAAGTGAATGTGCCAGATGTCCCTTTCCCTTCTGTCCAGTCCTCCCATTTTCTCTCTCTTCTAGGGTAAACAGATGGTTGTGAATGGGATATTTATCACAAACCTTTTACAAGGAAAATAAACGAAGCAAAAAGCTAGGCCTGCAGCACATTGCAGCTTCTGGCTTTATATGCCAGTTTGGCTTGGGTTGCTCTGACAAGTCCAACCTTTTTCCCAAAAGTCAGCCTAAGGCTGACTTCTTATCTCCCCTCAAGTGGGCCCGTTTGGGACAGGTATTGTTGGTAGGTGGTGATGGACACGCCTCCTCCTACCACAGTCTGATTTATTTTATCCCTTTCATGACCCAGGCATGGTGGCACAGGTTTTAATTATTTTCACTGCAGTCAAAGTGTGTTCACAAGCAAGGGCTTGGACCTTTCATCTAATGATATCAGCAGAGCTTACCAGAAGGCTGAAATCCAAACCCAGAGTGCTGCCACTTTCCTGATAGCCCCACCCTTAACCAACGGTGTCCCATGTCCCAATATATGAATAAAACAAAGACTTGAGTAATCAGATATATAATCATAACAGTCAAGAACTATCCCAGAAACAAGATCTTACCATGTTAATGGATTATGGATCTGCCACAGTTCATTTTCATCCTGGACTCCAGCAGGGGAGGGAGAACTGGGAGAGTTTGACCATTAATATAAACTCTGTTTTTCACTTGATAGTCTCCTTTCTTGAGGATGTATTGACTTTTATAGATCTTTGGAATCTGAGAAACTCTGTTAAAAATGTTTTGTGTGACACTGGGTCATGCAAACTCTGGAATTCTGCTTACAGTCCCCAGACAAATATTTTACAGTTTATTCTTAGCATCTCCTGAATATCAGAGCACACTGAGAACATTTTGTCTTTGTGCCTTTCATTGTGCAGGGAAGAAGAAATCTTCAGGTCTGAAACTGCTTCTCAGCTTCCCACCCAAAACCAGTGAACTCACTACACCTCCTGCATGTGCAGAATTTTAGTTGAGGGTGCAGTCAGAACAGGGCTTCTCACAAGATGTTCCCTACTGCTTGTTGGGTGGTTAAAATAATGAGTAGTTGTTTCTGTGGTATTTTAGCTGTATACTGTTTTGGTCCTGGCCAGGGCAAAGGAATTGCAGAGAAGAGCATATTTCAAGTAATAAATTTAAACATTTTGAAACTTGAGGCGGAGGGGAAAGGTGAATTAAGAGGAAGCCAAAGATTAGGGTTAGATCTTGTTTAATCCAAACTAGGATATCCATCGCTGACAAAAATGTTGACCATGGCTATTCTCTTGGCACTGTGTCTGTTCTCTCCCCACCCTGCTTTCTTGGAAGTAGCTGTACTCTGGCTCTTCAATTAGAGATGGATAGCTGATGTATTGCACACTGGAAAAAGCTTATCACACTGCATTATTTGTTCCATCACTGGAGTCCTATCAACACTGTGAAATCTATTTCTTCAAGTTTGAAAGGGACTTGGATAAACCACCTGGCCATCCCATCTGGGACTGTCAGCTGTCTGGTCCAGGCAGTTTGTTTACAGACCCGTGAAAATGGCATTGATGGAGTGAATGTGTCTCTGGTTCATATTTTGGAGCAAGGGTTTGTGCAGATGAGCTGGCAGAGGCTGAGCTCTTTTGGAGGATCATCCGGACTGCAGCTTTCCTGTAGGTGGGAGCTCAGGCCTGAGTTTCTGCTCTTTTTAGGGGGTCCCTCAGTTTAGGTGTATGGACGGGGTGAGAAAAGTGTTTTTAGGCTGTAAAAATGGAGGGATGAGGTAGCAGTGGTAGTCCCAGGGTGCTGGAGCATATCACCTCAGGGTACTACCCTGGGGAAACCAAGAGGTGGAGAGTGGATGAAGAGACAGGACCCCAGCCCCAGCTCTCATATTGGAAAGAAAATTCCAGTATCAAGCAAGGCAAGAGTGTTTCCTGACTGATGGAAAAGTCAGAGTTTGGGAAAATCCACACCTTTCTGGAAAGTCATCTGCACTGGGTGAGGGCAGAAGCCATGTAATGGAGCTGCATTTGCCCTACTCTCATTTTCCACAGCTAGTGGGATAGCTTCCTATAGCCAGTTTTGCAAACACGTATAAAACACACTTCTCTGCTATGTTCCTCAGGGAGCTGGTGTGACTGCAAACCACACAAAGCTTGCGTGCCATAGGCCAAACTGCACAAAGCACTCACTGCACCACCACTGTCTGCAGAGTGCAGTGGCTGTGGGTTACAGGAGAACAAAATGTTTAACCACAGAGGTGATGCATGGGTGGTAACTGTAAGCCCATTTTGGGTGACAACCACCTGCAAAGCCCCATGAATCTGTCACTCTGGAGTCTCTCCTGGGAAGAAGGGTGGTGGGTTTTGCCTGAATCCCTGTTACTGACCAAAATTGCTACAGGAAAAGGAGCAGATCACAGAAGCTTTCGATGAGAATACTTCATTCATTCCTGTGGGTTTGCGTGGTCAGCACAGACATGGGAAAAGGCTTCAAAGGTGCCAGGTTGGAGTCTGAGAGCTCTGCCCAAGGCTGCTATAGCAGTGAGCCAAAGGGCAGTGCAGTACTGGGTGTTCTTCCTTGGCACCAGAGAGAGGAGACCTCTGCTGCTGCAGGAGTGGTGGAGGTTCCAGCCAGACCAAGGGGGTGGGCAGCCCTACGAGGGCAGGATGAGGAGTGTACCCAGGGAGCAATGAGCCCAGAGAGCTATAGTGGCCTGGGAATTGTAGTTGGTCATTGTGTCGTGGTGGCACAGGGCAGGGTGACCCTCATCCCTTCAGCTGTGGCCTGTCACTTTTACTGTCTCAGTGGAGACTTGCTTGTGAAACTGCAGGTGCAGATCACCTCTGTGTCTGATATGGAGGAATTTTCACTGCAAGCAGGATTAGTTGTAAGTGAAGGAGCCATAAATGTTTAATAACAGATACAAGCCTCTCTGGGCCGCAGAATAATTTTTTTTTTTTTAATTGTAATACATCTGATTTGTTGTCTCTTGAAACAGTAGCCTTCAATTTTACATACTAATATCACCAATAGCCCACTTACTCAATGTCAATATGAATAACATGGTTTTAAGAGTCAGTCTCATTTCTCATGGAGCAGTTTTTGCTTGCAGACAGGGTGGAAAGCAGCTTTCACTCAACAGTTTTTGCATTTTAGCTGATATGTCATTTACCTGACATTAACAGACCCGTGTGCTTCACTTCATCTTAGGCTGCTGATTAGCAGATTGAGGCACATCCTGCTGCCAGAGACCAACAGGACAAATGTGTGTCATTCATCTGGCAAAGGCTGGAAGGGTGATGCTAGGTGTGCAAAGAGGTAGGGAAGGGGTCAGATTTTATTTTCTCTGTCAGCACACCTGCAACACACACCAACCCAGCACTTAAAAGAAAACCCAAACCTTTAAGGTCAGTCCTTTCCTCATCTACAGGTCAGGAAGATCTGTTCTTCTCAGCATGAAACATTTTTCAGTGTTTTATTCCAGTGGAAAGTTAACTCAAAGCTCTGCTGTTTTGATGTCCTATTATTTTAGATTTGGGCCACATATTTGAATGTGTGTATTTGATCATTTGGAGATCAATAACAGAGAATGAGAATAATTTTTTTTTTATTATTATTTTTTTTTACTTTTGAGTCCAAAATTTCTGCTTTTAGACAATGATTTTGTGGGACAGCTATTCCTCACTGAAGGCACAGAGCAGGATAATGGGCAGAAAATATTTCTGCAGACAGGACTCTGTTCAAAAGGTTGGAAATAAAAAAGTCTAAACTTTGCTATTAATTGGGACCAAAAAATATCTGTAGCATCAAACCACAAAAGCAGTGATGGGCAGGGACCAGGTGGACTCTATTAGTGAGCAACGAAGAGAAGGAATCTTTCTTCTTCCTAATAGCTGCCAAGAAACAATCTTATTTCAGCTTTTGCATGAAATGATGGATGGTGGCTTTGAAGCCCGGATCTCTTTGGTTTTACTCCTTCTCCTTTCAGGACATGGGTGCTATGGATGTTCATTACTCACATTGGAAACATTTGCCACAGGAAGCCCTTGGAACAGACTTTGGAAAGCTATGAAAGCCCTAATGTCAGCCAAAAAGATCAGCATCCCAGCACTTGCTGAATCAAATTATTAAGTGCCAAGATAAATTAATGTTTGTCTCTTAGACTTTCCCAATTTTACAGAATCCAGGGTTTTCAAACTCCCTTCCTACCAAAAAAGTCCTCTCTACTTGAAAAAAAACCCCTCACTTTGGTGGCAGCAGCTTCTGCAGAATTTGCAATTGTGTTTTCTGAAGTCTTGCTTCACTGTCCAGTAAATTCCCTTCTACCTCTGTTTGCCTGGTGAAATAATTAGAATATTTGAATTTTTTTAAAAATCAGGATTTACAGTACTCATAAAGCATAGGCTAATGAGCCTCTTCTGCAAGACTGTTTAGTTAATTAATATTTATACACTGCAGCAAGGCTCAAGAGCTAATCTATGAAGTGTTATTTAATAATTCTGAATATCTGCCTTGGGAATCCGATATTGAAATTCACTGCAATTGAATTAAGGTTCAAGTGAAGGTTCCTGCCATTAAAGGAGCAATAAACACAAAAAAGGAAGAAGATTCAGCTCTGCCTGGCAAGCCTGTGGTCTGAGATAACCAAGCAGCATGGACAGTGAGTGTCACTGAGACAACTTGATTTTTTTATTCTTGGGGGCAAGCATTGAGCCCACAGGAGCTGAGGTTTCTGTTCCAATGCCATATTTGGCTGGTAAAGAATGAGAAAAAGGGAAGACCAGCCCTTGGCTGCCTCCAGTAGGCTGGAGCACTGTTGCAAAGCCCTCGTGTCTGTGGGGGCTAGCATTGTCTTTGGGGGCAGTGGTGCAGGCCCACACTCCTCTGTATGCTGTTCACTAGGGTATCACCATGGCAAGTGTCAGGGTACACGCCAACACTGACACTCTTCGTGCTTGTGACACCAGCAAACAGCCACCAGCTGCAGAGGACTCACCCCTCTCACTCCTCTCCAGCCAGTGCCTCTCCTGTGACGTGACTTGTCCCGCCGTCTCCCACAGAAGGAACCAGAGAAAGAACAGAGAATCATCATCATTCAAGGGCTTTCTTACCATCACTCAGCAACCATCACATTGCAGGGCTGGGGATCGTTCCTGGGACTGATGCCTTCTTCATTAATGTTGTTGCAGCCATGTACTGGTGGACTTGCTCACAGACCAAGGAGCTACTTGGATTTGGGGAGGTTGGGTCTGCTTGTGGATGTGTGTACAGAACTGCATCCTGCAGTTATGGCTTTCTAGAGAATACTAGGGGGTGGTTCAAAAAGTAAAATGAGGATATTATTATTATACACATATAATTTGATTCTTTTAGTCTGAAATAAGCCCCTGGTAAATTTATATTTACTTGGCAGTGAAAACATAAAAGTTGGTTTGGCAATTGCACTTAGGAAAACATTAGGAACTCAAGGGAGAAAATATTACTTGGCCAAGTATGTTGAACTAATGCTGAGAAATGGGACTCTGAGAATCTAAATTCAACCCAGTTTTTAAAAGCTACTTACCCGGTCTCCTTCCACTGTTGGCCAGCTGACAGAAATTCAATATTTTTCTTCTAGTGAATGAAAAGCGTAGTCAGAAACAGCCATTGGGTCAGGTTCATATGCAAAAGCTCCTCTTGTGCTTTTGTTTCCTAATTGCTTTTGGGAGGATTTTTCAGACTGGACTGACGCAGTTGTGTGTGTGAATTTCCTGGCAAACAAGAAAGGTGACTGTGTCCAAAAGACATTTAAGAGTGTGAATTCACAGCCTTTCCGTGTCTAATCAAGGAGCATAAACCATTAGCCACATGTTCCCTATTTCCATCACATTTTTTCACACTTAAACAAAAACATGCCAAAGGAAAGGTGCTACATTTTTTAATGCCCCCAAATAGGAACCACAGGAGTCCATTAAATGCTGTGGTCATTTCCAGCATACAAATCAATTTTCCTTGTGGTGGTGAAGTGGTGAATAATGACTGGTTTGTTTAAAGGAGCATGACTGATTTTGGATGAAGGATCCTGTCACTTTGGCATTTTTAGTTTTATTTATTGCATGCAAGGATATAAAACCTGGTACTGGTCTCAGTGCCAGGCTTACTAGTGGAAAAGCTGAAAGGACCACATAACGTCTGGTGCAGCAGAGAGGTTCTCCTTCTGCAAGGCATTTGCTGGACTCCTGAAAAATTATTTTGATTAACATGGCAGAGAAGGATTTCATCAGTTGGCATCTACTGGCTTTATTTTTTCTTCCATTTTGCCTGTGTCAAGATGAATACATGGAGGTGAGCAGAAGATCTTATAATCCAGTGGCCAAAATATTGCAAAGTCACCACCAGACTGGTCACAAAGGTTCCAGAAGCAGGGAAATATTGAAACAGCGGAATCAACTTATAGAGTGGACTGTTGATAATAGCACATCTACAGACCATAAAGTCCTGAGACCAGAGGTAGATGATGTAGAACTGACTACCTCAGATAGAGTCCAGGTACTCTGAATTAATCTTCTAAAGATATCTTTAAAGCTAATGAGATATTTTATTTTTGTGCTAACATTACTAGTGATATATTTATGAAATAATTTTTATTAAAGTTGTGTATTGGTCTGTGTCCTTCCTGCTGGGCTGCTTTACAGGATCTTTTAATGAGCTGGTAGATTTCAAAACAGGCAGCAGTGCTTTGTTTTGTTGAAACTGTGAACTTGTGAAATCATATATTCTGAAATACAGTTTCTTAAGTTATTATTATTTAATATATCAAGGTTGTAGATATTGCTAACTCATTTGGATGGGAAGGAAAACTACAGCATTTCTGGAGGTATTTGGAGAGATTCAATTAGCAGAGAATAATTTTACTTTAAAATGATGTATGTAAAGTATATTTCTTGAGCTTGTAACAAACAATGAAATTCTGAATGTTCAAAAATGTTATTCTAAGGAGTAGCTTAAAAAAAACAGATACTAATGTAATGAGCAGATTTAATAATATAAACCAACTGAGTGTTTAAAAAGAAAAAAGGCTTGCAATGGAACTCTAAATTGTCTGCAGTATCTGCATTTTAAACTGAGAAACTTTTTATGCCTTTCATGGCATTTTACATACTACAGTCATTAGTTTATAACACAGGAAAATGGCATAACTTGATTATATGCAAAATATTGCAGTTCAAATTTGAAAGAAAAAAAATCTGAAGGGCAGAAGATGAAGCTTTTTTTAGCATTAGGCAAAACAAAATTCCACTCAGATGAAGGGGTTTTTTTGATCAATGTGTTTTAGTAACAGCAAGAACATGAGTGCTCTTTTCCTACATCTGATACAAATATTTGAGTCCTATATAGTTCACCTTTTACCATATGGGGTTTTAAAATTTTTTCAGATCAAAATATGATATTAATTATTATCCAAAATTAAGGACATGCAGAAAAGTATTGAATAATAACCCATGTTATGATAAACAGAGAAAAGGTTTGATTTTAATCCTGTCCTGGACTTGAAGAACTGAAATGCATCCAAGTATAGGAGTAGGTTTAATACACCACTGTATTCCCTATATTAAAACTTCACAGTGCTTTGCATTTTGTTTTTCTTGGGCAGGAGTTAAATGTTCCTCCAGTGCAGTCAGCAAAACAGATATTTAACTGTAGCCAGGTTAAACTGCACTTGCAGAATATAAGCAGTGTAAAACATAAGGTATGCAGTCCAAAGAGCCAGCCAGTGTGTGCAGACCTCTTTACTGCAGGGAGAATTCTGCAGTTGTGTGCTGCAGACCATGTACAAAAGATTGCCCTTTAACACTACACAATTTCAGATAATGCAGGATTTAATGCAAAACTACAACTTTTTAGGGCTCAAACTCTTCCAATAGGAAGTGCCACTGTTTTCAGGCTGCATGTGTCTCTTGTCAGAGAGTTTAATTCAACTTGTCTGGAACTGCCTGCTGGAGCAACTGGTTGTGACAATAAAAACAAGCCCTGCAAGTCTGAGTACAGCTGATGGCAGTCATTTACATGCCAGCCCATCTCCAAGAAGCAATCTTTTCTGGGGAAATGATGCAATTTTTGGCTTACTGAAATGAAATGGAGCACTAGCAAACAGGGATAATTTATCACACAGTGCCTTACGCAATACGTGTTTTCCACTTCCAGACTCCAGGAATTTCTAGGCAGAGAAAGAAGAAAGGTGGCACTGACATGTTTTAATTCATGTCAAATCTCTCTCTTTCCCTTGAATTATATGGAAACTATCCAATTCCTATGTTCTTGCTTTCTTGGTTGTTTTAGATAGAATACTCCACCCAGCTAAAGAGAATTTAGGCTGAGGAATTTCACTCTCTTGCTGAAGTATTTCAAAGGTCCCATTCTTTGTTGTGGAAAAGAGATGATAGCATTTGTCATTACTATTACCTTTTGCTGCACTGGGTGCAAGGCCATTTTCCACACTGCTGTTAACTCCTGTGAAATATAACATGCATTTTCAAGAACAAGAACTCTTAGTGACTAAGGAGAGTCATGACAGACCATTTTTCCATTTCAGGTTGCTCTTTGAAAATCTTTAAACATTGTTAACCAAGCAATGCTTTACCTGAGTTTTGGCAACTTTTGTTTTGGCAAACTTTTGTTTGTTTCTTTGCTTGGAGAAGGGGCATGGAGGACCTTAGTGCCCAGAGAGACAGACTATTTTGCATTCAGAACAGAAGCCAAAAAAGGTGGAGGTACATTACTTGTCTTCTGTATTGTCTTAGACAATAAAACAGAAACTCATAAAATTAATCAGGAAGTCAAAAAGGTCTGGGTCTCCAATTATGACTTGTTCACAGTTTTAAATTAAGGGAATTTTATAGACCATCTGTTGCCTAGATCATTCTCCTATATATTAAATCATGGGAAATTCAGCAAAAAGCCTCAGAAATAGTTCCAGTGTTCTAGTGTTAGGATATCAATGTGGCAGATGCATTTCACAAGCTCCTAAATCATATTCATGTTCTGGCAGCAAAGCCAAAGATTCACTGAGAAAATTTACACACAAATTGCTGCAAAGGATGCTTTTGCAAGTAGATTGCAACTAATCTCTATGTCACATTTGAGTATAATTTTATTTTAAGAACACATTTTTCCTTTAAATGTACTCTTCAGCCTAACATGAATAATTTTTTCTCCTAGTGAAAGAATCAACAAAGGTAATACATTGATTACTTTATGACTTGCATAAACAGCTATTTTGAAATCAGTGGAACTGTTGCATACAACCAGACTGGCAGGACTTGCCTTATTTCACACCTAAGAACCTGATGAGCCTTTTCTGAAGTAATGCCAAATAGTACTTGGTTATGACTATGGCTTGCATCTATATTATTTAAAAATAGCTCTTTCTCTAATACAGATGTTCAAGATTTCAGTGCATTATCTGAAAAAGACAAATTGCAGCTGCACAGAGAAAAATCTCACATGCAGTCCATTTTGCTGTATTCATGTCTTCCCTCAGTTACAATCCACTGTTTAGATATTTTTAGGCTGATAGGACTTACTTGCTCTTGGCAGGTGTGTATTTAGTTCACCTTCCCATTTAACATGATTATGAAGCACTGTCTAAAAAAACCCTGGAGATTTTAATCTCAATACAAAAATCAACATTATTCTTTTAGGGGGTACAAAATGCTGCACAATTCCAGTCCCCTTGTACTTGGCCCTTTCAAGGACTGAAAAAGAGCTGAAAGCAGAGATACTTCTTCTCTCATACTAGGAAAATTATAAAAAGTGTATTGGGTGCTTGCCAGTTATATCCTGCCTAACAACTGGAAGAGACAAAACAGCCCAAAGAATACAAACAGGTTCTCCAGAAAGAGACAGTTCAAGAGGCAGAACTTATTTTTCTCATTAAGTATAGACCTTGTCCAGAATTAATCTAAAAAGCACAGCCTTGACCAAACCCCATAAATATGAAGCCCTTCTGCCCATTGGCAAGTCTTAACTTTTCCATAACTCTTTGAATATGAAGGATATTTGTTTAGCTGTCAAGCTGGCCTTTATTCCCATGGTAACCCCACCATCACTGGTTCCAGCTGGACAGGGCATTCATCTGTCTCATTGGAGAAGTTGCAGTATTTTGGTGGTAACATGATATGAATTTTCTATATCCATAAGTTCCTAAACCTCCTGAAATCAATGAATTCTGGGGGTAAGCTTGGTATTGTCCAAAACAGAGTCAGAAAATTTCAGATGACACTGAGGGCAGGAATACAGCACATATGTGTGTTCATTTGATAGTTTCCATCATGCCAGAGGCTCATTTTCTGCCACTAAACCAATGAGTCTGCAATGGGCAAGTAATTCAACAATGATACAGGGGAAAGAAGGGGAAGGAAGGCAAATAGTAGAACATTTAAAGAAAGGTAGTAGTTGGATTGGTGTAACTATCCCTCTCCAGATTTTAAGAGCTACAGGCTTGTATCTCTGGATATTAGGAAAGAATTGTAGGGGAAAAGAAACAAAGAGGGAACAAATGAGGAGGTAGAGACCTTGGCCTTATCTGACATACTGGAAGATCTGTGAAACTAAGTCATGAAATTCAGTCTGAATTGAATGAGTCTCTGTAAGTATAAACACAATAGTATGTAAAAGAAAACCACTTAAACAAAACCATAATTAAACTGATTACTATAGTAGCTGAGTGGTACATAATAAACTCATTATTATGCTGCTGTATTAGTCAGTATACAGGTTTTCATAGTTACACATTCACCACTACAAATGATCAAAAGCCCTTAACACCTTGTGTTGTGGTAAATTCAAGTTTTTGTCTTGTGTCTTGGCACTTTTTTAGTGTCTCCCAACTTTAGTAGCATGTAAATACACAGATCTGAGATCAAGAAGAGGAATATGCTGCACAGATGTTTTTTTAGTATCTTCTTTGGGTGGTCCAATACAGTTTTATTTATGTTTAATGGAGGATAGTTCATTGCTGAAGGTCAACTCAAGTCCCTTGTGTCCTACCACTTGTATAGGCATGTTTGTCATCAAAGGTCAGTTGAAATGTGAGATCAGGATGTGAGCCTAATTCAAATATTCATCTAAATTGCATTACTTGATATTGATTTATTTTCAAAACCTCCATTATTTAACAGGACAAATTGTTTTTATTAATATTTGTATAGATTTTTAAATGCTTTGAGAGCTATTCCTTTAAATCTTCCAAAAATAACATCTTCAGGGACAACCTAATTATGTGAGAATTTCATGCCAGATAAGAACTGTTTTGAAAGCTTACCAAGTATATAAACAGAAATATATAATGAAGACCCTGTAACCAACATGCATAAGATTGATGTCCTCCATGAATGAGCTACTTAAAATTTATTTTTGTGCACTTAGCCCCCCCAGCCTGGACCGCAGAATCCAGACTGCAGTTCTTGCTGCCGAGGTGACTTTGGAGTTCGACTCTACCAAGGGCCCCCAGGACCTCCTGGGCCCCCTGGGATGCCAGGTAAAGATAAAGTTTAATTCACTTTTTTATCAGTCTAATTGAAGGCCATAAATTACAGATGATTCCATGAAATATCAGAGAGTGGTTCAAACATCAGTATTTGGGGGTAGATTCAGGAAAAATTTTTCTATAATTTCAGAGAAGACAGATATTTTCAGTTATATTCTAAGATATTTTCCGCTGAAAACCTATTATTAAAATGTAGTTTTCACAAATTCATACTGAAAGTAATCTTAATACATCTCTAGGGAAGATTGGTCTCTCTTTAAACAGCATGAAGTTTCCTACAAATTTGGAAGAACTTGTTCCCTGGAGCTGATTATTGTGATCACCTTTGTATATCCAGCTGTGTTACTGTGTACTGTATTCAAGGGCTTTTCTTCATCTAGCATACTGCTAGCCAATATTTCACAGAAACACAGATGCTTCTGTTCTCTCACAGAAATTCCTTCACTTCCTTCTTTCATCTTGTATTTTATAATAAAATTCCTTTTTTTTTAATTTTAACATTAAAAATGTGTACAGAAGAACAGCATACAGAATAAAATATATACTTTGATCTGATAAGTGATATGGAAATAGAAGAGCCTAGAGATGGGAAAATGTTGGTTGCATGCTGCTGTAAGTTTGTTACAGCAGCTGCCTTCAGGGATTTGGAAATCACCATTCCTAAAGCAGAGATACAACATAAATGAACAGGTCACTGAAAGACAGAATTGTTTCTTTTTCAAATGCTTACATCTTCTGTTATCACAATAAAAATACAATTAAGTGATCCATTACTTATTAATAAATTGTTGGGTTTTTAGAAGCAGGATATGATTTTATACTAGACCCACATTTTCAAGGCTGCAGTGGATATACTGGGGCGTGGCCTAGTCCCATCTTTGCCCTTCCCTCGTGTCTCAGTCCCAGTTTCTGTCACTGCAGGATACCACAAACGTACATCTGGTAGCAGCCTTCTGTGGCCTGGGATTTCTGTCTTCTTCATTTGATAGATTTCATGTTGTTGTGCCTGTAAGAGGAGCAGTTGTTTTTCCCCTTGATTGAATCAAATGTTGCTTGCAGACTTCTGTTCTGAACTGGTAGAGCAGTTCTGGCTTCACATAAAGGATTATTCTTGTTACTTTTAAGAGCTGCAGATTCCTCTATCCACACAAAAATGTGCAGAATTTCTTCCACCATTTGGCTTCCTTGTTTGAAGTTGGGGTTGTTTGTTTGTTTGTTTGTTTGTTGGTTGGTTGGTTGGTTGGTTGGTGTGTGTTTTTTTATTTTGTGGTTTCTTGTTTGTTTTTTTTTTTTTTCTTAATAGAAAAAAATATGAAGGATCACTTCTTCATTAGATTTGATCTCAAACAACACTATTCTTCTTGTAAATTTGTAACCAGACTGAATAATCAAAGAACAAGCAGAGTGGCAAAGAACCTAATTTCAGTTCAGGTAGAATTAGAACAATGATGACATTAATTAATCCCCTGAGCTGAAAGATCAGGCTTTTACTGCAGGAGGCATAATAATTGCTCAGTAATTCTAGCCAGCTTTAAGATCCTGTCAGCTGCATAACATTTGTTCAGTAATTTAGTCAGTAAACACCAGGAAGTAAGTAATGCTGCAGATGCATGGGTATGTTTTGTAATGAGTCTTTTTACTCATTTACTCATAATAAGCCATCTCAGAAAAGCTTAATTATAAAAAAATTGTCTCTCCTTAAATCTAGTACTATACAATCAAATGACCCCTAACCAGCATCATGCAAATGCACACTTGTCCTGTTTTTAGCACAGATTTTAGGAACTTTAATGCTACAGCTATTCATCATTTGTGTGGATGTGGTTTAAAAAGATAGCAAGATCTTATTCAAAAGTATCTTATCCTATCATGATTGACTTAATTTACCAGGAAATTGGTTTTTATAGTAAAGCAAAAGCAAGACTTTTGGTAGCTTCTGCAGGCTACCTAGTATGTGTCAATAAAAAAGTGGCTTTTGCTTTCCTTGAGCCTTCTGTCTGCTGAAGTCTTCTTGCACATCTCCCCAATAAAGCAATGACTTGAGACACCACCAGTTTATACAGCAACACCAAGGCAAGATGAGGGTTAACTCACAAAATCCATATCCTTCTGGAAACTTGCTCACCAAAACCCTTATACCATCAAACTGACCACACAGCAGTTTCTTATCCATTACAGCTCAGCCTGGGGTTTATGGCACTGAAGAGTACCTGTGTTGCAAGCTGGTGAAAAAGGACCCTGTCACACTTACCTGTTAAAATACAATATGTTATTTAAATAAAACAGAAAGCCTTGTTTCCCTTCAGGAAATCATGGAAACAATGGAAATAATGGAGCAACTGGCCAGGAAGGAGCCAAAGGTGAGAAAGGAGACAAAGGAGATATGGGACCAAGAGGAGAGCGTGGCCATCATGGACCCAAAGGCGAGAAAGGTTACCCTGGGATTCCCCCAGAGCTACAGGTACAACACCTCTGGCTCATACTGGCTGCAGCAAATCTCAGATTATGATATTCTTCACTGAAAAAAAACAGTACCTTATTACTGTAAGGAGCAAATCCCCTTGTAAATTAATATTGTATCAGACATCTATAGCCCTTGTCCTTACTGAAAAATGTGCTCTGCCAGATCTTTCTGGAAAAGAAAAGCTTTAGTCAGAATTCAGCTGAGAAATAGGCAGGAAGAAACATATATGCTTCCCTTTGAGGGCAAAAAGCCAGTATCTGGGTTATTAAAGGAGAATAGCAGGGACTATCATTTTCCTACCAAGCTGTATCCCATGAATAATTGCACTTCCCACAGCATATGGAAAGAGTAAAGGAGTCATGTTTCTCAGGGCAGCCAGGCTTTGTGAGATTCTCAGAAGCACATGTATCCAGCTCCTCAAAGTATGGGCTCAAAATTTTTGAGTGCAGTGAGAGTATTCTAATTTCAAAAAATACCCCTCAGTAGTTATCCATATATGTCTACATTAAATATGATTGAGGCCATGTATGTTCTGCCTGTGAATGAGTAACTGAAAAGCCAGATGAGCATTTAAATATGGGTTCAAGTTGAGCTGTTGAGCTCAACTTGGCACAATCTCACAGCTTTTGCATTAAAGCTTCTTCAAATCCCAAGAATCTGGCAGAGAGCTTGTGTATGTGTGTGTATATATATACACACATATATACATATATATATGCATAAACATATAATATATGCATGTAAAATATATATATAATATATACTCATGGTATAGCTGAATATCTTATAAATATACCTTTAATTACATTCAACATGTCCTTCTACAATTTTAAAATGAACTACCACTATTTTTTTTCTTACATAAAGACAGTGGTAGTAATGTAATTAAAACTGAGTGATGAAAGAGGATGAACAACAGAAGTTCCTATTATAATACCTATTTCCAATTCTTAAAATTCCGTAATTTCTTTTAGCAGATGTGTTTAAACATATTTACAGCATAACATATTATTTCCTACTACCATAATTGAGAATATTAAAGTCAGCAGTGGAGAAAATACTTCTGAATACAATACTGTTTAAAATACAGGATTATTTTGAAAAACTTTCTGTATCCATGTTGACCTGCTACTTCATAATGAGACCTAGGGAGAAAAGACATATTTTTCTGCTGTTCTGATCAGCCCACAAAAAGTAGCTCAGGGTCAAAGAGAATGTGAAATGGAATCTAGACAAAAGCAATAAATTCCATCAATCTGCCACTGCAGCTGCTTTCCTTTAACACATGATGAACTTTGATGTGATCCTGGCTGAGAAGCAAGATATTAACAATTTGCCGTCATAGAAAATGCATCCATGCAGGGGTAAGGAAAATCAGCCCAAGCTTTCAGCTCACATCTGGAGCTCCTTAAATTTCTGAACAGATGGCTAGCGATTTCTGTTGTTGGATCCAGACTTGCAATTGGTTGTCTGTTTTGGTTTTGTTCTGATTTGGACCTGAAATCAAAAGGAGTTTGGGCTGGGTGGGGTGGGTTTTTTTTTGTTTGTTTGTTTGTTTTTGTTTTTTTTTGTTTTTTGGGTTTTTTTTGTGTGTGTTTTTTTTTGTTTGTTTGGTTTTTGTGGGTTTTTTTGTGGGTTTTTTTGTTCTTTTGTTCTTTTTTGTGGGGGGGGGTTTGTTTGTTTGTTTGTTGTTTTATTTTATTTTATTTTATTTTATTTTATTTTATTTTATTTTTAATTTTTTAAATACCAGCATAGCTGGAATCTCACCAAAAAATGTCATTTTGTGACGGGAAGTAACAGCTGCAATTGAACACTTGTCATTTAGGAAGCTGAGACAGAAATAAAAAGCCAAGTCTCTATGTAACCTTCTGGCAACAACGTGCAGCAATTCTGCTGCTGCTACCCCATTTACTCACATAGTTGCTGGGGGGAGGCAGGTGAGGGGGAATGTTAGACTCACAGAAAAGGTCATTCCCATCCCTGACCAGGCCAGCTAGCAGGGTCATTCCCTGGTATCTTGCTGAGGGTAATTTAAATTGTCTGGTATGGGATGTTTTGCACTGCTTCCTATGAAATACTTCTATGGCAAGAAGTGAAACATGAAGTTGATGCACAGTTTTCATTTTCTTATTTCCCCTCTTGGTCTCTACCACCCACTGTTTTCAAGACCAAGGGCAACTGACAAGATAGAAAAAGCACTGAATATTGAGTCCCAGCTGCTGCACTTTCAGAGGACTTCGAATAAAAGTGTTTCATGTATCTCTAAGCAAGAAACACTAATCTGCGTGGTTTTTATTGAGCATTGTTTATTTTCACACATGCAGTTAAAAGCAATATCCAGTTTAAATGTATTGGGGAATACATGAAACTATATAAAATCCTTTTCTCAGAAACACCATTCATTTCAATACTATGCTGCTGTTGCATCATTCTAGTGAGACTTAAAAGTAAATAAAATCTGAAATTAAGGTTCTGAACTGCAAACACTTGACCATACACTTACTTCACAGTCATGAATAGTCCAATTGAATATGAGAACCCTAGTCTTCTTCCCAGTTTCATTCAATGGGAGTTTTGTTAACTGGAGTTTATTGGCCTTGGAGCAAGCAGGCCCTGGAAGAACATTTCTGTCAGGAAAATAAACAGACTGCAAACACAGGAAAAAATCTGTACCTGATTGCTCTACACATGTGCTTTTTGTGAACAACTGCCTGAATAAGGACTGGATTTTTGCAGGTCGCTTTCATGGCTTCGATGGCTACTCACTTCAGCAACCAGAACAGTGGGATCATCTTCAGTAGTGTTGAAACCAACGTTGGGAATTTTTTTGATGTCATGACTGGGAGATTTGGGGCTCCTGTGAATGGTGAGCATATGCAAAAGAAAATAATGCAATTATTGGAGCTTTAGGGAGAAGTGTGGTCAATAAGGATGAAGCACTATTTAACAGCCTCTGCACTTGCTCTGCATAGATCTTGCTATCCACTTTCAGAAAAATAACTGAAAACTGAGCAAGCCAAGAGAGGTCTTGGCCAGCCAGTGAGACTAGTGCTGACACAAAGGCAGGAGGAAAGGGTATGGCCAGGGCTGGGGAGGGAGCAGGACTGTCTGCTTTGCTGTGGCTCTTAGCCCTTCAGCCACTGTGATGACAGAACCATCACCATGATGTTGTAGCAAGCAGCAGCAGCTTCACAATTGCCTCCTCCACCTCCTGCCTCCTGTCAATCTCTTCATCCCCATCTTCTCCCATGCCAGTTCAGCTGTGAGCTGACCTGCAACAGATGTGTGGCTGGAAATGAGGCATTATAGCCCTTCACGGGTTATTTTTCAGCTGCATGAATCCCCCCTCTTATGCAGCTGTGATGCAGGAAGAACAACCCCTGCCATATGCAGAATTAAAATTAATCAGATTTTGGAACGCTATATGCAGAAGCAAAATATCTGCTGACAAATGGAAGGCAGTTTTGTCCACAGCTGTTACGTTTTCTATGCAAGAAGCACAAATCTGCAGCATGATTATTTCTTTCTATGAAGCAAACAAGTTGTATTTTATAACCTTTTCAGGGGTGTATTTCTTTACTTTCAATATGATGAAACACGAAGATGTGGAGGAAGTGTACGTGTACTTGATGCATAATGGTAATACAGTGTTCAGCTTATATAGGTAAGTAAAAGGGACAGGCCATCTTAATGCAAAAAAACATTTGTATGGATGTGATAGCTTGCTCACATTTCAAGAAACATAAAATTGTTCAATTTTTTTAAGAAATTCTCTAACGTAAGATATCCAAGAAGAAATTTTTTTTTTTTTTTGCCATCCTCAGCTTGCAGATTTGGACCATATGCACCATAGATGCTGGACCTAAAATTCAGCCTTGATCACCATTTCCTCAAATTCAGGGCAAAGGAGTTAGCACTGCAAGGCAGGGTTGGAGTTCAGTGGTTTCATACTGTCATTCTGCTAAAATATATCTTCATCCACATTTTGCTAGTCAGAGAAAGGAAATAATGAAGTGTTCAGTGACTAGTTACAGTCTTGTTAACATGAGGTCAGAGAAATTTACTTAAAGTTGGAAAGTGTTTAAGCTGCAGTAGTAAGGATGAGTAAGAGGCAAAGGTCTTCCATTTACTGGCCTTTTTATCATTAGCACACCGCCACAGGCTGCTTCATCCCCAACAGATCTTTTCTGCAAAAGAAAAAGTGCTTAATTTCTATTCCCCCTGAAGCACTGACGTCAGAAAAGGCAAGAGGTAGAAGAAAGGGGACCAACACTCAGGCAAAGCCAAGAGCTTAGCCTACATCAAATGTACCCATGTTCCAATGAAAGGCTTAGTATGGAGTGAGCTGCCTGTCTCTGCTCACTGTCTGTGCTTGGAGCACAAGAGCTCAGCTCACATCATCCTCCTGGCCTAGAGGCATTTAAAATTAGCTGGGATTAATTCAAGGTGGAAAAAAGCATCACAGAAAATTTGCAGTGTTTCTTTTTAAACAAAAAATTTGTTCCTGTGTCCTAGAAAAAAATAAATTACAATTCCAGTACTTCAGAGAGGAATGAAATATACTTAAGGTAAGGTGCAAAATTTGACTAGGAGATTAAATGCAGAAAGTTGCCAAAATTTTCTTATAAAGCTGAAAAAATGTTGGCAAGCCTTTCAAGAAAGTTTTGCTCAGGATAACAATGTACTTCTTGGATTATTTTTTAAAGTTGTTTGTTTGGTCATTTTTGAGAAACAAAAAGCTGACTTATTAAAATATTCATCCTTAGCTATGAATCCAAAGGGAAAGCAGATACTTCAGGAAACAGTGCAGTCCTAAAACTCGCCAAGGGAGACGAAGTTTGGCTGCGAATGGGAAATGGAGCCCTCCATGGGGACCATCAACGCTTCTCCACCTTTGCTGGGTTTCTTCTTTTTGAAACCAAGTAATAAAAGGAAACAACCGAACAGATGTTTATCTGAAGAAACATCTTTTTTAGAACTGGTATATTTCACTGGACTGTGAAATAACATTATGGTACTGGAGGATCAAGAAGCCTTGTTTTGATGCAATGTGCTGCTACTTGCGTATCAGAGATGAGCTGAATACATTGGGTAGCTGACACAAATTCACAGAGTATGTATTGTCATCTGGGTTGCACTTATTTAACCATTAAATGTTGTACTGCTCTCTTCCCAAAAAGTGAATGAAAAAAAAAAAAGGAAGATGAGTTTAAAGAATTTTAAGAGCAATATACATGAAGTCAATTTAATCTCTAAATATACTTTAGTTAAACATATGTCAGGAATTGAATAACTGTGTCGAAATTTTCAGATCATTTCTTCAGATCTTCTTACATGTTCATTTAAGTTTGCATCATGGAAACAGGTCTGAATGTATTATAAGCAGGCTCAAGTGAGACCAGATCTAAAGGAAGAAGTTTGTACTGGATTGGAATGGGCTCAAATTGAAGAAAAAAATGTGAAAATATAGATATCAAGGATTCAGGTTTATTGCATTCCCATCTCAAACCTCTGAAGATGTATCTGGTGTCATTTTTCACAGATTTTTAGCACATATTTATGCTTAGTCTCTCTCTCTTAGAAAAAGACTGTCAGTAGTTTTTGCCTTAGTAGCAGCTTGAAGCTAAGGTAATTTAGTTTGCAGTGTGAAGGGGATCAGGCAAGGGAACTGTAATGTTTCTCCCTAGCCTTAGAATTTTTAAAATCTGATGTAACCCAATGCAGGGTGTCAAAGCAAAGGCATATACGCTAGAGAAATCAGGATACGCCAACAGCACAGAGATACACAAACTTTGTGGTGTTTGGAGCTCCTTCAGAAGGATCTACCTTATAATATTGCATATTTACTTAACAGTGAAGATGTTGAAACAGTTTTCTTAGCAGCCTTCCAAGAATCAGTATTTCAGGAAAAGCCACTGCGAAACAGCAGCTAAGCCAGTTCAGTATTTGAACTGGTGAAAGCAAATGCTAGCTGGCTTAGTAGTTCTGGTCCCAATACACTGGGCCACTCTTCAGCATTCATGTCATTGGCTTTTCAAAAGGTGGGTACCTGAAATTCTGTCTTGCTATTTTCATTTGAGTAAGCACCAAAATCAATACTGAGGTTTGAATGTATCTTATTCTGGCTCTCCAGAGCCAAAAGTTAATAAAATATAAATTCCTTTTTACAGACATTACATTTTAATCAGGTATTACCTGCCATTAATGTATAACAAGAAGGTGGGGTTAGGAAAATATTTATTTGAAATTCTTTTATACTGGATACAGGTATCAGTAGCACAACAATGGAGCAAATTAATCAAAATCTGCCCTATGCATTTGTATGTCCTTGTACACATTCCTAGCGTATATAACCACATCTTACGAAGAAAAATGCATGTTGATACTTGATGATTATGACTTATTATTTTTTAGTTTTATGCATCAACCACTGAAAATATTAGCTTTAATGAACTGTTGTCTGGTGAGTTTTTATCATTTCTTTATGAACTTGGGTCAGGTCTGTGCCACAAAGGTTTTCAAAACCTGAGACCATGTTATTTTGTTAAGCTTACTTTGTAAAACATATATTTATCCAATAAAGATGAATGGTTACAAAGCTATACTGGTTTGTTCATATCTATATTTACCACGGACATTACCATTTGGAGACAATAGAGAGATGTTATTTTTAATATGCTTTCCCTAAGCATTCGTTTTGTTACTGAATGGGAGAAAGCCAGCATTAAGGATTCAAATATATTTTGCACGTGTGAATATGTGTAATTTTATGTATATGTGTGTGTATATACACACATATATATACATAAAATTTAATCTGTAAGGTGTCCTTTGGGGACTTAGTCTTTCTTTGTGACATGGCCATTTTAAGCCGTTTTGGTCAGAATGAAACACTTAGAAACTGTATGACATATGCTAATTTTAAGCTCCTTATTATCTTACTATTGATTGTAATGGCCATAATATAAAAGAAAAATCATGCTTTGTCATACTAATTTTGTCTTGTTTTAATGAGTTTTGTGCAACTTGGCCTGCTAAGAGGGTGAAGTGACTAAGAATTACCACAAAAGCTTCTTTGACAAAGAGCAGTTCCAAGGTTAAACCTAAACAGTTTTTTACATCAAGGTTAAAACTTCCTAGGTGTCTTGGTTTGGAAAGACAGGTATCTGCCAGGGAAAGCTGGAGTTTCCCTTGGAATGGAGAATGTAAACCTCTCACCCGCTCCAAATTATAATTTTGCAATTAAGGGCTTTCAGGCAAAGATTTGTGAATACAAATAACAGTTCTTTACTAGTAATATTAACAATACAAGTGTAGTAGAAAATAAAACAACCCAACCAAACCAGCAAACAAACAAATGACAATTTTGGAAAACCCTGAGAGTCAGAGGGAATAACCTGACACCCTGTTGGTCAGGGTGTTGGAAGCAGTCCAAAAGTGAGTCCTCCTGGAGTGGCAGATGTGGTTCTGTTGAAGTAGAGATGATCCTATCGAAAAGGGTCCAGTGGATGAGAAAGGTCCAGTGGGTGAGAAGAGTTCAGTGTTCCTCCAGGAATCCGGTGAAGCCAGATACCTTGTGTTCCTACGTCTCAGTTTTATCCAGGTAGGAATGGTTGGCTCCCCCCACTGGGTGGAGCATCTCACAATAGGATGATGGAATGTGGATGTACTGCTTTGTGGATGTACTGCTTTGTGGATGTACTGCTTTGGGGAGGAGAACAGCTTGGGGAGTCTTAATGGCCCATTGTGAAAAGAGGTAAGAAACACTGCCCCACCTGGTTTTAACAGAAGGCAACTGCCCCCCTCCCCCCAAAGTTACAAGAGATAAAGAAGAACATCTCCCCAACTGCTTTCAGCAAATGAAATAGAGTACACATTTTTGGTTCCATAACCCAAGACACTAGGTTTTAACTGAAATCTCAGCAGTCTTTTCTCTGCAAATTACTGCATGAAATATCTGCTGACTGTCATAATACTTTACAAGTAAATAGTTAACCTGCATTCAAAAGAAGAAGGAAGATCCTTGAAAATACAGCTGCTGTGAATATGAGAGTGTGTGTGTTCTTCTTTAAAATTAAGAAGCTTTATATTCAGTAAGTCATGTGGAATATATGATCTTTTTTTCTCAGAAATGTTCATGAATATTAGTCATCTTTCCATTGCTGCTGATAATTGAAAGACTCTTGCTTAGCAGATGCTCAAGACAAAACGTCTTCTGCCAGAGACTTTTATCCTCTGTTACAAAACACATGGTATCTTGTAATTTGTGTTACAACTGAAAAACCTTCTGGAATCTGCAAAGCTGTAATTTGGAGTATACTTAATGGCTTCTTGTCTTTGCTAAGATGAATCTGTATCTCTCCCCCTCCCTGAGCTCCCAGATTAAATCAAAACCTGGCAAGACTCACAAGTGCCTGCCTGACATGAGGACTGCGGTTTGGTAGGTGATATTTGACCTCTGTTTTAGGTGTTGGCATCCTGGCAGCAAAAAATGCTTCTTAACACAGAGCCAAGTTGAGCTTTGCTCTGTGTGAAACACCATCCCCAAATCCTGGTCCTCCCTTCCCCCAGACTTCCAGGGACTGTGACATCCTTGGAAGGCGGCAACTCTCATCGCCAGTTGTGTCATGAGCATTAATTGCTGCATTTTGCAAAACAGAGCTGTGTGCAACTCAAGAGATGCTGGGTGCACCCCCTTGGCAGGAGTAAAACACAACTTCTGTGCAAGAAAAACATGAACTAGAACAAAACCAAACTGGGGGAAAATGTTACAGGTCTGGGTCCCAGTTTCACAAGTGGTGTTTAAAGAAAGCAGAAAGAAGTTTTATTAGAATCTGTGGGAAAATAAAGAAGTTTATGGTTTTACTTTCCAAAGTTAGCCCATGGCCTGGTTGACTGAAGAAGCAGTTTAGACACACAATAGTTTGCAGTCTCAGCTTCATTGAAAAGCCTTAAGCCAAAGAGAAATCTTTAAATAAAGTAGTATTTTTCTAAAGAGAGAACAAGGAACAAATTTTACACTCAGATCTTCCATCTTCCCCCCTCTTTCATTGAGCTTCCTATGTTACAACTTGCTGTTTTTGAAGTAGTTTTTAATAAAAGTGGAGGCAAAAAACCTTTTTTGCCTTCTTCTTAGTTCAGATTAGTAAAATGATTCTTTTGTGCTCAGAGAAAAAAATTACACAAGGACAAAACATGCAGGGAGTTGTTGAGTGGTGTGTGAAAGACCCACAGTTCCTAATTTTGGTGAATCAGTAGTGAAGTTCCTCTATTTTGCAGTTAGTTCTGCTTCAACAACCAAGGGAAATACAACCTGGGTGATCAGTTTAGATTTAAAAATCTGCGGCAACAAAAGGCTGTCATACTCAGATACCAGTGAGGAATGTCACAAACTCTAGAAACTGTCCTCATAAGTTAAAAGAACTTGATAGAAGGTGCTTAGTATGGCCAAGTTCCCTCTTACACCAAAGGACGAGAGCCCTTTTAGTTCTCTAGGCCAAACCACACAGTTTTAAAAGGAATTAGAGCATCGGCAGCCCGCCAGTAATTTCCAGTCTTCTGCCACTGCACTGATAAACTCAGTGCACAGATGTTGACATGAAGACTTAAGGATAATGGTGAGAGAGGATCAGTTGTGTGCATCTGCGTTTGGAACAGAACAAGCTATCGTCCATGAACACATTCACAGAATAATAAACCCCATGTGGGGCGAGGTTTTATTAAACAAAGAGACTCCTTGTATTAACTAGTGAAAAATTGCACGAATGGAGGTCTATTGTCCTGCTTTTCTGGAAACAGTCCATCAGACATAAAAAGAAATAAAATAAATTCCACAAAAAGCAGTGTTTCAAAAGAATCACATTGCTATAACACCAAGAGTGGAAACACCCACATTCAAATTATCTTTGACATCTCAGCTTCTGTTTCCTGTGAATGTGTGTCATGGTGTGTTCCTCCCATCATCTAGTCACATGCTATTTCTTGGCCTTGTCCAGCAGCAAGTATAAGATGCTTGGTGAATAAGGACTTGCCATATACTGGAATGTGATAGGAAGAAATGAATATATGACCATCTTCATTCAGTAACTCTATCCAAATATACAGTTAACAAAGTGAGTTTACTGTATAAAATAGTGCACAGTAATATGCAAGAAAGATCAGCAGATTTAAATTAACTGCAGCTACTTTCATTTTAGAATAGTTTATAAGAGATTTTATATTTCAATTCTGGCAGTTTTTTTGACAGAAAAACACTCCAGGCTCTTACAGCATGGTAAAGATGATGAAAGTCAAGGAAGTCTGCTAAGACTAGAATTTCAGGCCAGGAAATTGGAATTCAGAGATTGTGCCACTCTGCCACGTGCAAGTCCTGGTCTGCAGCTGCAAGTGCTGGATGGAATTTAATTTGTCTCTTGTTCATTTTTAAAACTAGAAAATAGTAGAAGCATGGTTGTTTTAATGAAATTTTTTCAGATACTGCATCACTTCAGATCAACATTTTCTTTCCTCCAAGACTATATGCTCCTCAGAATGCTTGTTTTGTCAAATCATTAAAGACTCACAAAATAAATAACATGTATTAGGTATGCCATAAGACACTAAATGGCTCATGGGCAAGATGATGGAAACAGTTCATAAAAATAAAGGTTTCTCATTCCATCACCCTAGCAATGGAGGAGAAATTGTCTCTGGTGAATGTGGCAGACAGTGCTATCTGGCAGGAATGGCTCACTGGAGGTAAGTTTAGGGCAGGATGGCTAAATGGTGGTTCATGTGGTCCATGACCTCAAGCTCAGTATTCAGGCAAATAAAATGTGGAAATAATCCCAGTCTAGAGTTTCCAATCTCTACAATAGTGGTTAATAATAAACTCACAGGAAAGTATTTATTTTCTCCTGATTACCAAAAATAAAGATTAGCTATATAAAGTTTCTTGCTATTCTCTTCATCTAAATCATGAAAGCACAGTAATACCACGTGCTGTGTCTCAAAGGAAAGAAAAATATTTTGCTTCAGATACAAAGGTTGAAGTCCAAAGCACAGAAACCACTGTCATAGGCATCAGTAATTTGTTTTCCTACTTACCAGAGTATCAGGGGGCAAATTTCCAACAATGTGAAAGTTAAAGGCAAAGCCTGTTCAGTACAGTGGGACAGATCACGAGTGAAATGCAGGTATCTTTCAATAACTGACTGGACTAAAAAATTTGCAAGCTATAGTTTTTCAAGAATATGTCTATTTTAGTGAACAGGGCAGCTTAGACAATTACTTTCTGTGGATAGACAGAGCTTCTATTTATAAATCTATAATTCATGATCTCAGACAGACATAGCCAGATTTTCAAGTAGCATGACTTCACAGCTGCTTTAGAAGGGTACAATGAACTCAGGAAAGATTTTTTGCTGCTGAGTGCTGGGATGTACACTTGGGAGAGCAGCAGTGTGCAAATCCACACTCACAAAGAAACCAGAAACAGAGAAAGGCAAAGTGATGCTCCAAGCTGATGAATTTATTGAAATGGCAGAGATTAAGGTGCTGCATATGGCAAAAACATTGTATAAGGGACAGTGTGTGACAACAACACAAGATACAAGATTAGAAATGCAGAGTATCATCCAAACCATCTTTGTGGATATCAAGAAGTGTTATGAATGGACCACAGCTTCTATTCAGGCAAGGCATAAATGCAAGCTTTGGGATAAAGCAACCGTGTTTAAAAGATTTGACAAGCTTAGGACACAGAACTACCATCACAAACTCTATGAGAATCTTTCACATTCTCAATTTCAGTTTAATGCACGTATCTTTCAATTTACCAGAGAAATTTCACCTGCTACTTACATTTTTAGGCAATTATAGTTACCAAGATTTGAAACATCATAGTTTTTCCTTTTGCATTTAACAAAACCAATACAAACTGTACAGATACCAGGATCTCTTTAGCCATGCATTAAGATGGATTAAATGGTGAAAGAGGAGAATCCAGAGTTTGTGTGCAGCTGTAACTTCACATTGCTGCCTTAGTATTTTTCCAAAGGACTGAGATGTATGGGTAATTGTAACCAAAAAATCTGAGACCAAATGTAAAAGTCTGGCATGCAGTCCCTATTGCAAAAGTGCCTGCACCTCTGCAAGAAATGTTGATATAACTCACAGTAAAGATAATTTCAGTCTTTTAACACTGACTGTGAAATATGCATTTCACAGGGTGACACAGATAGCAGCTCACTGATGTAATACAATAACGCACACAAAAGCATTCTGACACAGTGTGGATTCAATCCCAAAACAACTCCTTTCCTATAGCCATTATCTCTTCAATGATGAATTCATCGCCTTCCTGCTTGCTGCTGCTTATTAATGAGAAATATTAAATGGCATCACATATATGAACATCACACTATTTTTACTGCAAGCCCATGGTAGAGAAGGTCTCCCTGTTTTTTATCATGTATTTTCTGCTGGCCAACTTTCTGCTTTGGGAGAGTTTGCTGGACTCAAATCATTAGCCTTAACCTCATGGTTAATTAGAACATCTGTTTCTCTCTCATGCCTGTTTATTTTCTGGCTTGGTAAAATCCCATGTTTCAAATTGGAATTAATGCTCATAAAATGCTGCACTCACCTTCCTGAAACTGAAATAATTTAATACGGTTCTGACTTAAATGTTTCTGCCACAGATTATCCACTGTAATTCTGGACGACAGCTAAACAGCAGGTGCAAAGGACTGCTCAGTTAAACCATAGCAAAACCCAGACATTATCCAGTGTGTGATTATGGTGTTATTTAGATGGGGTAAACTAAAGGGTATCAGGTGAAATCAAAGGTGACACAACAGAAATTGCTTGTTTGTATTCAACATGGATTTCAAGATCTGAAGGTGTGAGAGATCAAATGAAACTGAAAATTAGAGAAACACAATGTCACAGCAACATCATAGTGTCACAGCAACATCACAGTATCTGTGAAAACCAACACTTATTATGGAATAGTGTCTCTAAGGGATATGGATAACAAAAACTAGCCAGCTTCATTTGAAAGAAAATGCAAATACTTTTCCCCTGGCCGTTTCGTCTGGGTGGCACCATGGTAGTGGACATAATCAGCACCTGCATTACAGGACCTGGTGTCTGCACAGAAGATGAAGGGTATTCTGGTGACAGACCTGTTATTGTAGAATGAGAAAAAATTCTGCATTCACATTAGCAGCCTTTACACATTTTGTAGTCTAACCAATTTAAAGAAATGTATAAAATGAGCATGGGTCTGACGTTAAGGACTTCTTCACTCTGTTTGCCTCCTGGTAACCTGAAATACTGGAAGCAGGGCATAAGTTTGAAAAGCTGAGTCAATACAATGCCAAAGGTTTCATTACCCTTTCTGGATTTATGTCTGTTCCTGTAAGCAGCTGATGTCACAAGAACAATAGGGCCTTACAGCCCTCTTTAAAGATATATTTGCTGAAAAGAAACCTCAAGTTTTAATCACTTGAAGTCCTAATATCCCGTCATGTGACCTGGGGGTCTTGTGTGTGTGTAGGTTTTGGCCCATCCAGGTGCCCCGGGCATGGCTGGAGCCCCAGGCCAAGAACGGCTGACTCTTTTCCTAACAACGGGCACGGGACCTGTGGTCTGGCCACGGCACCGGCTGGAGCCGACGGCATCCAGTCTCAGACTTCAGAGGTTGGACCTGACGATGTTTGAGATGTTTTCCATCCTGAATGGTTCTGTGACTCTGTGACTTGCCTGCTCTTAGGCCGAATGGGTGTAAAAGCCCATGGTTTCCTTTGTTCGGGGTACCTATACAGAGGCAGCAGATCGCTCGGGGTTTTTTGTTGTTGTTTGGTTATTGCATCATGATGAAATTATTTTAAGGATTTGGTCGTTTGAGCCTCTGGTATGGGAGAGCTGGTGTGACTATGAGTGTGGGGGGCTGCGCGGCTGCCAGGAGACCTCGGTCCCAGCTCAGGTGGTGCGAGCGTCACGGCCAAGGTGACTCGCTCCTGGATGGTCGGACAGGGAAGTTTCCCCAAGAGCAGCTGCGTGCCGACCGCAGCAGCAGCAGAACGTCCACTCCTTCCCGCTGCGAGCCGGGGCCGAGGGTAGTGGAGCCGCCCGCAGGCTATCACGGGCTCGGCTGAAGAAACACCGGCAGAGGCAGCCCGGGGGGAGCCCGCCCCGTCCCCCGGGCCGCGCGAGGGAGGGCGGGGCTGCCCCCGGGCCGACTCCGCGATCCGTGTGTGGGCGCTCGACTGTGACGGCGGAGACAATGGCGCTCGGCGGGGTGCGGGTGCTGGAGCTCGCCGGGCTGGCGCCAGCGCCGCTCTGCGGGATGATCCTCGCCGACTTCGGGGCGCAGGTGGTGCGAGTCGACCGCCTGCCGCGGCCCGCCGCGGCCCTGCAGCCCGGAGACGTGCAGGCCCGCGGGAAGCGCTCCTTGGCGCTCGACCTGAAGCGGCCGCAGGGCGCCGCGGCGCTGAGGCGGCTGTGCGGCGTGGCAGACGTGCTCATCGAGCCCTTCCGCCACGGTGAGAGGCCGCGGCCGCCGAGGAACCGCGCCGGGGGGGCGCTGCGGCCGCGGCAGCCTGGGCCGGGCCGTGTGGAGCGAGTGGGGTAGTTGGAGCTGCGGGGCCGCGGGGTGCCGTGCTGAGGGGCTCCCGTGCTGAGGGGCTCCCGCCAGTCTGTGGCCTCTGCGTTACTGGATGGGAAGTGGGCAGGGAACAGCTTTGGAGGTGTATTTCCTGTGACTGGGGGCGCGTGCTGTTTGGCAGATTTGTGCCGTGCTGCCGCCGTATGAAACCGCAGAGAAGGGCCGCCGAGAGCGCTGGGATAGCGCCGTGCCCCCGGCCGGGCTCTGGAGGAGCAGGAGGGTGTCCGAGCCGAGGGGTCACACCGAGCTTGGAGCCCTGGAGGAGCAGGAGGGTGTCCGAGTCCAGGGTATCACCGAGCTGGGGGCACCATTCCGTGTCATGTGCTGACCTTCCGCTACAGTGCAACTCACATTACGGTTGCCGTGGAGGTCAGAGTCCTCCTCTGAGGACAGCAGATCTGACATTATGGTTACACATTTACAAAGCACATATCCCAGGGAGATGATTATAAGACCATGTGCTAAATAGAGTAGTATGATTCTGTTACACAGAGTCACTCTGATTCAGGATCAAATCCAGGTTGTGAATTACAGTCTCCGTCTTCAAACATCGTATTTAATTTTAGGAAGTTGCTTTCCAGAAAGTAATCACTTCCTGCCAGTCTTAAACCTACTTTATGAAAACCTGCCTTGTGTTTTTGCAAGTACTTTCCATTTTTAACATTAGGTTAAATGTAAGACAAATTCTTCAAAAAGTCACTTACAGATTTTTTCAATTTTTCAAAACTGTTCTTCTAAAGGGAACTTTTGGTTCATTTTTAAATTACTCTATGCATATTTACTAATTTACTAAATTTAGGGATGCTTGACATCTGATTTTCAGTAGCAAAACTGATGCTATTTTAAGATCAATAGATTTTTCAGATTGACCATTTTCCCTCTGTTTGCAGCCATACACAGGCACTCACTTGATGGTTATGTCAGTATCCCCCAGTGTTCCTTGAGGATGCTTTTCTGTTAGGAAAAGTGCCATCGAGATCAGGTTGGACTGGGCTCTGTTCACAGATGTAGTTAAAGATGTCTCTGCTCTCAGCAGAGGGTTGGACTAAGTGACCTTTACAGGTTCCTTCCAACTCAAAGCACTTTGTGATCATGCTTCATTGAGGAGCTAGCTGAAATGTTTTGAGGATTTTACAGACAGTTTAGAAATAGGAGACTTTATCAGTTAGACATTGCACGTCATGGACAGATTGTGTGTCACAAGCAATTGTTTTCCTTTGGAAAATGGGTTTGTTCTTCCTTAAAATTGTGTGTTTTACTCCCCAAAAGCTGAGGGGAAGAAAAAAAAAAAAGAAAAGAGAGAGAGAGGGAGAGAAAAGAAGTTAAATTCCACTTCTTCCTTGTAGCTGATCTCCTGGTTTTTCCTTATGAAGTTTTATTTTCTTTGGTTTTTGTGGGCACTTGCTGGGGCTTTTTCTTGGTTGGAAATGCAGGCAATTTTGTAACTAGATATTAGGTTTTAAGGGCCTGTAAGTCTACTAGGCAAATCAGTGAACCATCGTGAGAGTGGTGGAAAACAGTGAGAAGGTGAGAGGGCCCAAGTGGCAGAACATTTCTTTATTTCAAGGCATGTATGATCTTAAATGATGGCTTTGTGACACCAGAGGGGTTATTTGTCACCCTGTTTCCACTTGTGTATTTGAAAATCATGCACTTTGCCAAATTTCACTGCTTTTTTCTTGACGGTAATCACTTGCCACTGCCCAGTAATTAATACAATACAAATGGATTTTCATGAAATTGGCGGTGTAGTAACATTATGGACTAGTTTTGTGGAATAAGTTGGAGTAATAGATTCTGGCATGGAACAGGCATTGAAGTTACGTTATCCTTTCCATTCAAAAATGTGTGGCCCTGCAGTGCAAGTATAGATCATGGGTAAAAGTCTGACCAAGCTGCACTGAGCCAGTAAGAAAGTATAATTTATTTGCAATTCAAATTTCTTCTCTTAAAACTACTGTTTTAGGACTGCAGGATTAAAATTTTAGCCTTAATTTCTGTAAATCCATCATGATTCAATTTATATGCCACTGATTCTAAAAGTTCCTTATTCCTTGCATTAAAAAAAGAACACATCTACTTGTGTGTAGTTCCTGCAGAACCATCCATCATCTGTGGAACAGTGGCATGGTCCGTTCACATCACTGAGTTAAAACACACAGGAACACGAAGTACTGAGAAATGGTGAGGAAAGTATATTTCAGTGAAATAGGGATGAAATTCCACGTGATTTTTTATATGAAAAATGTAAGAGTTTTCTCTTTTTTCCTTGTTTTACAAGCCTTTGGCAGTTTTCTCTGTTATCCAGTGGTACATGGTTTTCTGTTAGTGTTTTGGAGAAGTGAAACAGGAAAAGTGAAAAAAAAAAAAAAAGGCCCTTAAAGCCTAATCTCCACTTGGTTTACATTAAAAATTTATGTTGGTAATTTATAATGTTCATGTTGTAACACGGACACTGAAGTGGAATGTGCTGCTTCATAAAGTGCAGTTGAGTTCTGCTGTTGTATAATCTTAACTTCGAGCCATTATGTTTTGAGTATTATTAAAATTAAATGTGAAATAGAATTTCTTCCTTATGTCTTTTTAAGGTGTCATGGAAAGACTTGGGCTTGGCCCAGAGGTCCTTCTACGGGAGAATCCCAGACTCATCTATGCTAGACTTACTGGGTTTGGCCAGACAGGAAAATATGCCAAGTCTGCGGGTCATGACATCAATTACTTGGCTTTATCAGGTAGATTTAAAAATTTCCTGTTAAATAAAGTTTCTTTCCTCCCTTTGATCAAGACTCAAGAACTTGTTGAAAGCAGATAGCTCAAAATTATCTGAGGTGCAGTCTGATGAAACAGCTGATCTGAAGTGTTTCTGTCAGTGAAATCGGGCTTTCCTTTCAACTGTGCTTTTCCCTGATGCTTTCAGTCAGCTCTGGCACTTGCTTAGCCCCTCTGTAAACTTCCTCACGAGTCAAAAACTGATCAGAAGAAACAAGGATGTTTTCTGCCAAGTTTTTACAGTGAAGCAGTTCATTGAGGGCTCCAACAACCAGTCAGCACAAGAAAGGAGGAAACATGTACTGGGCAGGCAGTTTGTTTTGCCAGCAGCAGCAAGCTGTTACCAGCTAGATCAGAATGTCTTCCCAAGCTGTACAGTATTTTCCTTCCTTCCTTTGTGCTATTCTATCTGAATAAAATATCTGAATATTTGTCTGAAGAGAGGACTGAATATTTTCTTCAGGGCCCCTCTCCTAGAAAATCTGTATAGCTGTAATCCTGAAAGGGCTGCAGATTATTTTGTGTGCTTGTGAGCAGATTTTTTTTTTTTTGTGCAAAGAAAAACTAGGTAGCACAAGACAATTGAGCTCTTGTGCTTTTCTCCTTGTAAATATGTCTTCACTGATACCAACTGAAAGCATGTAGGCTTCAAATAAAGTGGAAATGCTACATTTCATTGAGGTGCTGTGGACATTATGCTGTAGCCTACAGAAACAAAATTATGCACATCTGGTGCTGCCCATCTATGCATGGCCCTGCCTCCTGCTCTTCACATCGCTGCTGAGCCTGTGAAGGAGGAGAGAAAGTGGCCCAAATGTTCTTGGCTTCCCACTGGATAAACTAGTTCTTTTAGCCCCAGGAAAGGGATGGAACAGAGGCAATGCAAACCTGGTGATCTGGTATCACCTACTATGAGGAGTCATGGTGTTGTGGAATTAAATTTCTTGAGGGATGGATTCAGTCTTCCCTCATGGAAAATTGTTAGAGAGTAGAAAAGATTAAAGAGAAGATGCCTCATTTGAAACACTTTTGACTTAATGTCAAGATGATTTCAAATTATTAGTATATTTTTATCTGTTATTAGTGGAAGGAAAAAGTCAGTGCAGAAACAGCATGGTCTGTCCCTATCTTAATTTGTAGTACTTTCAAATAGAGTTTACAAATAGAGTTTTTTCCTCTGGAGCTGATTTAATCAGCTGGTTAGTGATATCTTCCTAAAATAATTTTGCTTGAAATTTCACCGATCAAATTTTTCTGCCTGTTAAAAGGAAATAGGACAATGTTTGAGTGGTGTCATTCCTCAAAAATGAGATCTCATATTCTGAGTATTTTCCTAATTAGTTTTGGCTTCCTTTAACTAAAAAATAGTTTGTGTTAGGAACTCCTAAGAAGTCAGTATATTAATTTCCTAGTTCCTGTGACATCTTTTTAGGTTTTTAAAAGGAAGGGTTTAGGCAGCAGGAGGGGTTTTACTCCTGCACTACAGAATTTGGAAACCTTTTATGCTGTGCACTCTGTTGCTTGCCTGTAGGAAGTGCATTAGACCACTAGTTAACTAAACAGTGGATCAGAACTATGCCATTCTCAGGAAAGTCTGACCATGTCTGACCATTCTGAAGTCTCAGACCTCAGGCCACACACATAAGAGAGGGATGATCTCACTGCAGTTTCTTGCTTGCCCAAAGGGAATCGCTATGAGGCAACTACAAAGATTAAGGTAAGGAGGTTGTTTAGGATGGCAGAGAAATGCTAACAAATTCAAAGCTCTGACTGAAGTAAACTGGTTTAGCCTTTGCTCTAATTCCTGTCATTTCTGCATAATTGCTGGCATAAACATAGGTTCCCTGTGTTTACATTGCATGCAATCAGAGATAACCTTCCTGTGTTAGTCACCTATTCTTATATGCAAACTTTGTTTTCCCAAAGGTAGTTGGAGGATAGGACTGAAGCACACTTGTTAGTGTGAGATCCTTTTTTCTGATCATTAGTTCATTTGTTATGAGCACATAGGACTATACATCTGCATTTTTACTTTAAAGCATTCAAATAAGAACAGTTTATCAAAGTGGCTTTGAGACACATTCATAATGCCCCTTATTGGCGAGATTCAATGTACAAAGTACTAATATAGAATTACTGCACACAGGGTTGGATTTTTTAATAAAATTTTGTCCCTATATAGTCAAAATATCAGTATTTATCTGTGAGAGTTTTGTTCATCTCTTCAATTAATTACCTCTTCACGAATGTGATTTCATATATTTTTACTCTTTTGTGAATTACAGAGTCAGCAAAGCAGAAATAGAAAACATTAGAAGATTGCTTTATGCCTTATTTATTTGTATAGATTGAAAAGAATGAAACTTTAATTGTACAAATTAATGTTTATAATTAATTTCATGCTTATCTTTGCTTTGTTTTCTCTTTTGTCAGGTGTGCTATCCAAGCTGGGTAGAAAGAATGAAAATCCTTATGCACCTGTAAACCTTCTGGCTGATTTTGCTGGTGGAGGTGTCATGTGTGCACTGGGCATTGTTATAGCCCTCTTTGAACGTGCCAGATCTGGCAGAGGACAGGTCATTGATGCAAGCATGGTAAGCTTGTTCTCAAGGAACCTGAGGTTTCTTAGGCTTGCTTGGGTGTTCTCTTGCTCTAAATCAGGGAAGGAGAGGAGATTGTAAGGTTTAAAATTGAGAATTCGGGAAAGGGAAGTGATCTCATAAAGTGGCTGTTCCTTCACATACAAGCAATTTTCATTAATCACAGCTGCTGTAACATCCTTATGACATAGAACACATACTGCAGCTTCTCCCCTCTCCCTAGTTTTGCCTGTCTGCCTTCTTCACAAAGTATTAGCTGTATGTAGTTGAAGAATAGGTGTGGTGTATGGAGATAGGATATATGATAAACAATTGGCTTACTGCATAACAGCAAAAATGACAATACTGTCGGAATAAAAATTGTATTAGCTTTATTCAAGATACACCTTATGTGTTTGTGACTTCGTTTAGAAGTACCGTTTTCTGGGTTAGTTACACTGCCCATGGATCACTGCCAAGAATTCAACTTCAAACACTTTGTGAATGTGCTATAAAATAAATGAAATGCTAAATTAGCATAATAATGGATACTATGGATTTTTTTTTCCCACTGGAAGGCCAGCCACCTACACATAAAGGAAAAATACTTATTTACATTTATCCTTGGAACTTACCAACTTACCTTAGCTGCATGTTTCTCTCTTGTTCTCCCGTTTTTCTTTTTAAAGAATGTTGCAGTTAAAATTTGATCTGATTTTGAGGCATTGTACAGTGAAGACTAAGGTTTGGACTTAAATATAAATTGAAAAAAATTATATTAATTGAAACAAATCCTTTCGTTGAAGTGGGCTTGAAGAGAGTAGAACAGCAAGAGATACTGGATTTCTTTTTAGTAGTTGATTATCAAAGTGAAAAGCTTAACAAATGGAGTTTGTTGGTTGTTTTTTTTTCCCTGTGTTTTCTCCAATAAGCTAAATGACAGATGAGTGATTGTGTGTAGTAAATTTGCAGATGATACACATATGTGAAGTACTACAAGTATGTTGGACTTGGATTAGAATTGAAAACGACCTTTACAGATTGGAGCAATGACCTGAAAAAACTGGCTGCAGTTCATGGACATTGCTGCTCTGTAGTCCTCTGTAGGCAGAAACTGTTTGCTGCACAAATGCAGTAAGAGAACAATTGGCTAAAGTACAATCCTGAGGGTCTGTAGTAGTCACAAGCTGAACATGAGTCAACAATATCATGCTGTTGCAAAACACATACATACTGTATTAGGATGTATAAACAGGAAATAGAGCCAGCAAAGTTTCTGAAGCAATTATTCTAAACTATTCAATGTTTATGAAGTCTCAGGAAAATACTGTTTCAGATGCTGACTATCATCTTTCAAAGTTGCTAATTTGAGGAAGTCCAAGTAGCACAACAAAAATTATGACTCTAAAAACATGACCTAAAAGAAGAATTGAAAGAGATTGTGTATTTGTGAAAGAAAAACTGTGGAGAATTGTGGCAAGTCTTCAAATACTGAAGAAGATACTTCTTGTAGTTTGTAGTATTGCCAAATTTTCCTTATTATTCTTCAGAGAATTAAAAGAATTTGTTAGAAGAAGAATTAGTTAAGCCTGCTAATGTTCTAATGAAATTTTTAGCTCATTTGGAGTGGAATGTGTTGTGGGGTTTTTTTTTAAGCTGTTAAAAATTGTCTCTTCCAATTTTTTATTGTCTCATCATAATTGTGGAATTTACAGTTCCCTGCTGATGTGCCTGGTTACCTGTGAAATGGATGGAATATTGTCCAGTATCACAGGATGCACTTTACCTGGCATTTGGTCATATTCCTTATTTCTTGAAATAGATTTTCAGTGACAGTTGATGAAAATCATACATGCATCATCAGCAGTAAAGACTGCAGTAAACTGACTGGTGAATGAGCCCGTTTTTACACCTAATCACAACACTGCAGCATTTCAGTGTTTTTGTTTTAACACTATTTTTTGTTTAAGAGACCCTTTACTTAACGTGTTGTACAATTCAGGTAGTCTGAATATGTTAATGACTCAGACACATGGTAAAATTTTCTACAGTGGAAATTGCAGTGCGCAAAAAGTAGATAGTGGGTCTTGCATTTCATCTGTCTGTCTCAGAAGAATTAAGTGCCTGGCCTGAATTGATTGCAGCTGGTTGCTGTCTCTCCTCATTGACTCTAGGGATCATGGCTGTCTTACAGGAAGCCAGATACTTGCCACGTGGAGTGGACACTGTGATATGACACAGTAGGCACAATTGTACCTCTGAAATCTTGCACCACACTGGAACAGAGGCATGTGAGTCAGGGACACAGTTTGGGTTCACTAATTTCAGCCACAGAACCTTCTGCTGTTGGTAGGCATCTGACTGAACATAACTCACTCTTTGTGAAAAGACAGCCACAGGAAAGCATGCCAGTAGTGATTGCTTGCATAATAGTCTCATGGCAGGAGCATTTAGCAGTCCATCAGAGGACAGAGGTTCCAGGTTTTTCTCAGCCTGGAGGTACTCAAAACCAAAACTCCCACATCCTTGAAGCCTTCGTCAGTCACGAGGCTAGTTTAGGTTGATGTGGATTGATTTCCACTTTGTTTGAACTGTTTTCAATCTGTGGAAAGAACAGAAGGCTTGTGGAGCAGACAGGTCAGCCATTGGGGTGATGCCTCTGGATTCTTGTGCCTGCTTCAGAAACTGCAGATGTTCATAACATAAGGGAGACATGAAACACATAACTTACTATAATCATTCTGCAATTAGACTTAAGTGGAGTCTCTCCATGTTATCCTTTTCATGTTGTAAAAGAAGGTGACCACATTAGTGAGTGTGTGGTGATATTTTACATGCCTTTGGAGATCTGGTGCAGATGTTAGGACACTTTTTTTACTTGTCTCTGAATTGCAGTGGGCCTCAGGCAGAACCTAGCTGTCCAGTTGCCCAGATAGGGATATTTTTTAAGTCCCTATACCAGTCAAAAACAGATGTGCTGTTTTAAGTGTTTCCAGGGTAAGTAGCACTTAGGTACTGTACAGATGCTGTTTAAGAGTTTTGTCAGCACTGAAATCTTATTTTCTGTTTGGACCAATTCTGGTATTTTCCCCATCTTTTATTATCCTTGCTTTCGGTGTTTTTTGTGTAATATTGCTTTTTGTTAATATGAGCAGTGCAAGATCAGATCATTTGTAAAACCAACTTCATTTTAACATCCTTGCAATAATTTTGCAGATATGTACATGAAGGTAATGCAGTATTTTCTCATATGGAAGTATTTTAATTGACTTTAACATGTGACAGTGAGGATAGAAGTATTTCTATCCTTGAAGCAGTACTAGAGAAGAGCCCAAGTAACACACCTCATGAAGAAGCCCTCTTGACTACATACTTCAACGATTTGCATGTTTTAAATTTTTGCATGGAAAAGTATAAACTAATAGATCTTTCTATATGAAAACTTAGTAGCCATTTTTTGGTACACTGTGCTTTTCTCTGTAGACAATATTAGGTTAGTTCCATGCAGCTGAAAATGCATGACTCAAGTGATACTCAGAATAATACAGCTCAGGTTTTATACTGTTCTGCTGGAATGTTTCTGGCCATACACTACTATTAACTGGCTTATCTTTGCTTACAGTACTTCCAACACAGTTGAAAGAAAATTAATTGTGCTGATGAGCAAAACTGTAGAATGTGATTTTTTTTGAAAGACTGGCACAACCTTGGTAATTACTGAAAGACTGAACAAACTGAATTTTCATCTAGGTGTACTTCACATAGACAAAATTTTGTGGAGCAATTTGGAATGGGATTAGTCACGTTTTCTAGTGCTGTATTTGTCAGACTCTTGTCTATGTAACAATTACTTTGCTATGTGTGTAGCTGCCAGTGATGACAGTGGGAGAATAGTTTTTGCTTTAGTGTTGGAGATTTTATTTCATTTCCTTCAAATTTTCTTCTAAAAATAGCAGTTTTCCTATAATCAGTATATTTAAAGGAGGTAAAAATTTGGTATTTATGGGACTGGTACAGGTATCTTGTTTTCCAGAGGTTTCGGTGTTGATAGGTGTCAGATGCTTAATGTTGTATAGAGCCAAGAAGCTTGTCCCATCACTTGAAATCATTCACTCATTATGAGCATCTAATGACTCTAAACTTGCTAAATGAGGAAGCTTTTGTGTGTTGGAAGTGTGTTGCCCATCTGAAGCTGCCTTAATATATTTATGCTCTTGCTTATTCTCTAATTCTAGATGATTTCATATATGCAGTGTAAACAGTAACTGAAAATTTTAAAAAATGAAACTGCTTACCAGAGATTCTGTCATTAAAAATCTTAGCAAAAGGCAGAACTACTAGTAGCTTTTTGTTGTTTTGTTTTATAGAGAATTTAGGTAACATGCCAAGTAATTTACTGAAGTTTTTAATTTTTTTTTCTCTAAATCTTCAAGGTAGAAGGAGTGGCATACCTAAGTTCTTTCCTGTGGAAATCACAAAATTTGGGACTTTGGAACCAACCTCGAGGTGAAAACCTGCTAGATAGCGGTGCGCATTTTTATGAAACCTACAGGACCTCTGATGGAAAATTCATGGCTGTTGGTGCCATTGAGCCTGTATTCTATAACCAGTTAATAAAAGGTGAGTAGGTTGGAGCAATTGTTTCATAGCAGCAAAGCATGAATGAGTGAATTCTTTAACGGTTTTGATTCATGATGCATGGTTCACAGAATCACAAGGTTGGAAGAGACCTTTAAGATTATTGAGTCCAACTGATGCTTCAAAACCTCAAGGAAACCATGGCACTGAGTGCTATATCCAGTGTTTTTTTAAACACATTCAGGGATGGTGACTCCACCAACCCCCAGGTAGATGATTCCAGTACTTTTATCATGCTTGCTATTACGAAAAAGTAAAAAACTTTTTCATAAAAAATGGGAAATGTGATTTCTTTGTAGAAGCCAAACACTTCAGGAAGGTAGTTGGGTAATTGTATGACAGTTTAATTGACTTTCTTCTTCTAGCCATTAATTTATTTCCCTTTCTCCCTCAGCAACTACACTTTGATTGCAAGTTTTCTTTTTGAGTTATTGTAATGGCAGTCTGTGATGTGACTGAAACACTAAACTTTTTCTGGAAATCACTTTTTTCAAATGATTGTGAATATACTTTAAAAAGACCTAATTCTTTGGAATTACAAATAGAATTTCAAGCAATTTCTATTATTTGTACTGTAATTAAAAATAAAACCTTTTAAAATTGATTCAGAAAGGAATATTCACTGGAAGTAGTTAGTAGTATTTCTTGATAGAAAAAAATTTTGTGGAAGCAAATTCTGCTTAAATATTTAATTTTCACCACACAATTTCAGAGTGCTCTTAGTGTCTAGCTGTGGATATAATATTTATATTTGACTAAGACTCTTTAAATATGACCATAAATCATGATTTATCTCTTCAAGAAATTAGAATGGGTTATGCAAAATATTTAACTGTATGAAGTGAAAACAAATTTTCATTTTGTTTTCATTAGGTGCATCTTTACTTCTGAACTCAATGCATGCTTCAAGTCTTTTTCACATGGACTCTTAGCTTCTTATTTAATTTAATTTTATTTTTCTCTTGTGTTTCTCTGGTAGATGGCCATACTTTCCATATAGAATTTATAAAAACATAAAAACTTCATGAAAGAATTTAGTATTTATTCTTTTTTCATTGCACAGAATATGAAGGCTATAAGAAGTTCTCAATATAATTTTAGTTTTGGTTAATGAGTTCAGGGAATGTCAGCAAAGGATTCCTAAAGTGGATGTCCCCAGTGTTTTGTGAACCACATTTGTCCGTGCGCTGCTCACACATGGCCAGTCTTCACTCACTCAGCGTGTCAGGGGAGTAGTTTCTTATTCTTGCCCAGTCTCTTTCCCACTGATTTTTCCTTGCATTGTAGCGTTCCTCGAATTGTATCCATGCTACAATTTGTACTGGTTTTGTCTGGGATAGAGCTGAATTTCTTCACAGTAGCTTGCATGGGGCTGTGAGCTGGAAGCAGTGCTGTTACTCAGGGATGTTTTGGTTACTGATAAGCAGCTCTTGCACAGCACTGAGGATTTTCCTCCTCCTTACCCCAGTGCACCAGTGAGAAGGCTGAGGGTGTACAAGAAATAGGAAGGGTTCACAGCCAGGACGACTGATCCCAGCTGACCACAGGAACAATCTGTACCACAGGACACAGTGCTCAGCAGTAAAACTGCAAGGGAGGTTGGTGGGTGGTCACCGCTCAGGGACAGGCTGGCATCTGGCAGTTGAGGGTAAGCAATTGTTTTTATCTTCAGCCCTTGCCTTTCTTGCATTATGGGGTTGTAAGGTGGGATATGCCTTCGGTGAGCAAAATCCCAAAGAAAGAGCTTGTTCTTTATGCTTTGGCTTGTTCTCTTGCAGCCTATGGTGCTCCCCAAGTTCTTGTACAGCTGTAGCTGTGAATGGCTGCCTCTCTTGTAGCTTCAAAAAGTCAATGCAATTGTGTAGAATATCTAAATTGGTACATGCTGCTATGTGAAATACATGAGGAAGGCTCCTGGAGTGACTCAGGGACACATCCAGCATTATTTTGGACAGATCAGATGTCAAGTTTGGAAGTGCTATGTTCTTAGCTGAAGAGGATGGTGCTTTTTTGTCTCTAATTGTCCTGAGAATAACTTGTTTGTGAATTCAATTTGTAAGCAGCTTGATCTTGAGAAAGGAAGTGTAGTTGATCATTTGACATTGATTATTTGCAGTTCTTTGAAATGGTTTTCTCATCCAGTCCCCTGAGATTTTCTTTCTTGCATAGAAGTTGAAGAACAAAAGTAAATATAAAACTGTATCAAAGCAAAATGCAAGCCCTTGCCCTGGGAGTTAGGTGGAATTCCAATACGTATCTTCAAGGGGAATACTTGTATTAAATAAAAAGCAAATGAGAAAAAAAGTAAGACTGCATACTCAAATACCTGTATGTTTGGCTTAAGTGATTAAACACTAGCCTGCACTATTTATAGCCTGCAGAATTTTGTTCTTTGGAGACTAGGTTAAGCTACAGGACTGGGATAGAATCTGTACTTGTTCAAAAAGCTCCAAAATTCTGCAATGGGCTGTAGTTCTGTTTGTGACTCCTTTTCTCTGTGAACTTTTTCTGGACAGTCCTGCCTTCTTTTATTGGTCATTGTTATGGGGGAAGACTTGGGCTTTTCTCTCTCAACCAGATTATCTAGAGATATGCCTCTGATGGATGAAACCAGTGGCCAGGTGATATAATGATGGTGGTGGTCACTGATGGTCTCTGTCTTCTTTAGATAACTCTTTACTGAGGAAAATGCTAAAATTCTGCTTTTCTTTCAGTTGTTTCTCAGAAATTTAGAGCTTAAAGTTGGAGAAGCAGCTGTGAATTCTTCTGCTTATGTTGGGGCACCCACACTGGGCAACTTTATTTTCATGTTTGAAAGTACTCCTTAAGCTCACAGTGCAGAGAAGTTGCTTGCTTTTAACAGCTGAGGTTTCAAAAACAGTTATACCAGCAATAAAGAACTGGTGTGTATTCACTTGTAGGTACACAACAACTGCAATCATTGTTGCACATGTTTCAGTCTGTTTCTGCCATATTCAAAAAAACCAACATACATGCTGCAGTCTTTGAGGAAATTTTGGTTTCTGCCTCTAATTGTATCACTATCTTTACTTGTTTACACTCAGTGAGCTTCCTTTGTTTATTTTGTAAAAGTGTGTTGTTTAAAGTAAATTACCAAACTCAAGATTTTCTCACAGTATTGAATTTAAAGTAATTGTTATTGTGTTTGAGGTGCTGTCTTAGTTTGAAAGACAGGTATGTGCTAGAGAAGGCAGGAGCCTCCCTTGGAATGGAGAATGTAAACCCCCTCCCTCTGAATTATTATAATTTTGAAATTAAGGGGGCTCTCAGGCAATTATATGAGGGTAGGAATAGCAGTTCTTTACCAGTATGTGTAACAAGGTAAACAAACAATAATGATTATGGCATTAACAACAAAACGGAACCGGGAACCCCGTGACAGCCTCCTCGGCCGAGACAGGAAGGGATGGAGGAGAGGCTTTGCTTCACAAAACCCTGGGGCAGTCTGACCCCGGTGCCCCTGCAGGACTCTGAGGAGCGCCGAGCTGGAGCGGCAGGGATGAGCAGAAATCCCAGGCTGGTGGATGAGATGTGCCAGAAGCTCCGCGGTGGTGGCTGGAGCTGCGGGATGTCCCGGCAGGGCAGGGGCTGCGGGGCTGCCGTGTAGCAAAGAGCCAGAGCAGGGCCGGAGAAGCGGCGGGGGCGGGACAGCGGGTCCCTCAGGGCAGGAAAAAGCGAGCCCAGAATTCCTGGTCACACGAGCAGGTGGTGGTTGATCCCTAGGACTGGGCTGTAGTGATGACAGTGAATTCTCCCCAGGTGCTCCTTCCAATGCCGAGAGCGAGAGAGTGCAGCTGCCCCTAGCCCGTCCTTTATCTGCCCCCAAAACTCGCAGTATCTTCTGCCTCGCTACATTCCTCTCCTTTGGCCACTTCTTTGTTTTTCTTAAGTACCCATAAATACCCAGTAATTAGTTTCCTAGCAACTTGCGGGAAAAAATTTATAAGTAAAAAAGGAACAAATCTAACCCCCAACAGGTGCATATTGTCATCTGTTCAGATTTTCACATAGGAAGTATTTATTCTTTTCAGTACTTGGGATTTTAATCTTTCTGAAGCAATAGGGCACTAAATTAGAACAGTAGAACCTTCTTGTGACTTAGGGATTATTTTCTTTCTTGGATATATATTGCAGAAATTAAATTCAGAATTTAAGCCTTTGAATATTATAGGGAAGAGAAAGCCTGTGAGAATTGTATTGCTTTCACAAACCTGAGGATCTTTGACTTGGGCTGAGTCGTCTGTTCCAGGCATTAACTCCAGCTTTGAAGTGGGTTTAAAATGGTATGTTCCAGTTGCAATTTCCATAATTTAACTTCATAGCTTTTCTCCATATTTCCGGTCAGTTCTGCTGGTGAAAAATTTGGTGCTGTTCCAGATAAAATATTCAAAAACCGCTTGATGTCTCTCTGTCCATATTCAGAGGGTAGATTGGTTTTGCCACTCCCACAGAATGAGAGTACAAGGATATGCATGTTGCAGATGTCAGTTGGAGATTTAAACACTGCAGAATTGAGAAAAGAGTGTGATTAGTAAACCATTTGTCTCTGCTCACAGAATTCTGCTTAGCCAAAGCAGAACTGATTTCTTTTTGGTTTTGGTTCACTTCAGTGTTTCCCTGCAGAGTTCCTGCAGGAACCCAGTGCTGGACCCAAGTGCAGTTAATGACATGGTGAGGAAAGTTCTTAAGGAGGGTGCAGAGGGAAACTAAATTTAAGAAAATAGAGCATACTAGTTTGAGAAGATGTTGGCTTTGTAGATTATGCTCAGCAGGGAAAGTTAAGTTTATGCTTAGCAGAAATTTCTTAATTAAATAAATTTTAAAAAGGCTTTATGAGAAACTGAAGCTATGTAAAATAGATGCAGTAGAGATGTATTCTGGGCTCACTATTGACTATTTGCTATTAACAAACAAGCTGTAGTCCTTTTGCAGATATTAATTTTATAACTACAAAAATCAGACAATAAATAGCTAAAACGCCTTGGTATCTTACAAAAATCTGATGGAAGAAACATTTGCTACTAATGTTAAGCTTTAATCTTTCAACAGAAAGAGATAGAATGTCTTTCAACAATGGATTGCTTCTGCAGGTTTGTTCTGTTTTTGAACTGACTTTATGCTGATGTAACTTGACACTTACACTGGTGTGGAAAGCACTGATAGTCACTGAAGTCCTGAATTCCTACTCCATAGTACCTTTTTCTTACTACTTCAGTACTCCTACATTGTATTCTTTCAGTTAAAAAAAAAAGGGAAAAAATTAGGTAGTAATTAAAAAACATAGTTTACATCATTATGAATGATTTTGGTGGGACTCTCCATTTTGTAACTGTGAAATACTGGGTACTGTATTAAAAATCTGCTGATACACTGAAAGTAATACCACATTGTTATTGAGACATGCAACATGGGCAGTTTCCTCATTATGTTTAACTCATGTCATACATCAATTATACATAATGTTATGTTTTATTTTAATTTACTTATTGCCTTAAAAGCCTTAAACATTGTACAAATACTACATTGTATAAATACTTAAACAATACAAATACTACAAGTGTAGAGGGCCAGGGTCTTGCTGCATCAAGTCATTGCAATTGTAATTAAGTATGTCAGTTTGGAGTACAGCTATGGATGCATTTGCAATGAGGCCTGGTAGTACTGTGGGCCTGATCAACTGTCATTTTCTAAAGAATCCCTAAGTTTCAGAAATGTTGAGCAGAGAAAAAACTTTACATAGTTTAATGAAAATTCCCTACTCTCTTGGAATATTCTGAAATTCAATTCCCTCTCACAGTGAGAACAAATTCTATTTAGTCAGAAAAAGCACAATGGCTTTCACCTTGCAGCTGTTGTTTGGGCCAAAATTAAGGTTTCCCGTACTAGATGATTTTATTCAGTCATGTTATGACAACGTAATTTCAAAGTTACTCTGCTATGATCATACATTTTTGACAAGAAAATTAGCACGTTAAACCAAGAAAATCCTGAACAAAACCCTGCTTTTAGGATAGTATGACTGAAATAATATAAAAAACTTCAGATTTTTGACTTGCCAAAGCAGCTTCACTGATTTATCTAATGAATTTTGCTGGTTTCTTTCTCTTGAAATCAGTGCCTGATTTTACTAGAGTTTGTCTAAAAAATTCTCTAGAAATAGATATTTCAGTTTGCTGCATCAATAAATGATGTGGGGGATGTATGTCAAGAAAACTATAGCATTTGAAGAAGATTTAAAGCTACATCATTATAGGGAGACAATTTTTCATTTTTCAAAAATTATTTAAGAGCTGTACTAGAGTAGGTTGACTGGGCTTTTCCATACAAAAAGTCCTAGATGAAAATTTGAACAAAAAATCTTGGAACTAAGTTGTGATTGCTTTATAAGATATTCTGTGTAAAAGATACTTTGCTTTTGAATACACTGAGTGAAGTCTGTGCTCCTGTGGTGTCCCAGACAATTCTGTGCCATGTAATAGTTTCCTTGTTGAGTCAGTCACTCCTGCTCTGATACTGCTCATCTGCACCACAAATGGTGAGCACAAGCTGGAAAATGAGAAGCTGTAGTGCTTAAATGCTCTCAGTTCATCATGTTTAAAGCTGAAATCTTCAGTGGTAAGCAGAAAATGAGCATGTAATACTAAATTCCAGGTTCTGCATATTGTTCCAGTTTGCCAGAGTATGTGCAGTGAGGCTCAGCCAACTTCCCATCTGCCACAATCATCAAGAATAATTGTGTAATGAGATAATGGTAGAGCTCTCCTCATGTTGGACTGGTTGCTAGAAACCAAACCATAGTTAATAAGAAATGAGTTCTGTGAAACAAAGTTTCCATTTGACAAGTTTTCATGCTTTGAGACAGAAACTCAGGTAGTGAGAATTTACTTACTCTTTGGGAAAGGTGATTTTGTCTCATCTCATAGTTCATAAGTAAACTGTACTGCACTGTTTGTCTCTTGTGGAAGACATTGAAAATCAATAATCAAAATAATTTTGAAAATACTGCTAGCTTTTATTTGTTCATGATGTTAAATGAGTGTGAGCTACCTTCAGCTGATCTCATTTTTAGGGTGACAAATGGTTATGGACACAAGAGTTTAAGTTCAGTGATAAAAGGTGCATACGGCTTGATAAAACTGTAAGGAGTGATCATTTGTAGTATCATTTATCCTGGTATCCACAGGCATTTCTAATAAGATACGAAAATGCTTACTTTGACTGGGACTCCTCACTGAGAGTGAGCAACTGCAAGGCTGTGTTTCTGAGTCTGGAGACTCAGACAATTTCTGTGTGTTTTCCTTTGAAGTACCAAAGTACAATTTCAAAGCATCTGTCCGTTTTCAAAACTGTTTAATAATCTTGTGATCAATGGTGAAATTCTTAAATATTGTATTAAACTGGGGGGGTTACTGTGGGCCCCAAGAAGTGCATATTGTACATATTTTGAATGGAGAGAAAGAACTTAGGGAGCAGAAGAAAAGGCATTATCTCCCTCTCTTCTCCCCTGTATGTTTCAGCAGCAATATATCTACCCCACTCAATTGTGAGGAAGCCATAGAAAGACAAGGTATTTTAGGTGTTTTCTGCCTATCTACAGCTAAAGACAAGAGGAGGTCTGCGTAAATTCTGCCTGCAAACAGTCCTCTACTACCCAAGCCTGTAACAGTTGTTAGTCCAATTATCAATGTGATATCAGATAACCAAAGATAAAAACAAATGCTCAAAATTCAATTTTGTGGAGCTCTACATTTTCTTTGCCTTTTACAGGGAGATTCTGTTTTCTAAGAAGCTCATTTTTTTTCACTTGTGAAGCATTATGGTGATTGTTTTCTGGTCTTTCTGATTTCTTGAATTAACTTCTTTCGTATTCCTGCTTTTTCTGAATTTTTACTGCTGTGTGCATGCTCCTGAATTTCAAAATGGGACTGTTAGAACAGCCTTCAATATATCACTTCTGATTTCTATTTGGTATCATATTCTTTGCTTATACCTCTGTACTGTCTAATCTTGAAAGTGTAGTTTTTGCCATTTCTCTTTCTTGTTTTTACTTCCTTTTTGAGATGATCTCTACAAGAAGTGATAAAAATTCTTACATCTCCTTGAAGTAGCAGAATAAAAGAGCAGAGACTGCAGAGAGCAGAATCCATGTGAATAGAAACAGATATTGGAAACTGGCAGCACAGAAAGAGATGTAAGCTCACCAGTGAGAAGGGATGCAATGCTTGGTTCAGGGATAGACCTAGAACTTGCCTAGTTCAGGAAACTTTCATTACAAGGCCTGAGTGCCTGTGCTCTGCTCTGGTGTCTCAGAAGGGATGTGTTTAGTGCATACCTGGGTGGTCCCTGCAACTGTGATGGAAAGCAGGTTATTGAGCAGTTGGTGAGTGAAAAGGCTGTGGGAATTGGAGCCTGGGAATTGTGCTGGAGCTGAGGGAGCAAGAGTTACTGCTGGAGCCACTTTGGACAGCAGAGTGAAGAAGCAGGTCAATCAGCCTGCAGACACCTGCTGCTTATCTGCCACAACGTGGATTGAGCTGGGCACATCCATCACACCATCTTCTCATCTGTGGCATAGAAATAACCCCATCATGTTGAAATTCAAACACTGTAGCTTGCTGAATGCCCAGCTCTGATAGGCGTGCTGGCTCCTGAGTGGTGTGTTGCTGTAGTCCAGGACCCATTCAGCAGATTTCTGTGTTGTTACTGCCAGGTAGAGAATATGATACCTATTATACAAGCTTTCTCGGGACATCATTACCTTGAGGCAGCTGCTCCTTCTGTGAAGTGTTCATACAAATGAATGTTTATTACAAGTACGTACTTAAAAGGCTGTAGCTGATGCAGTTTAGTCTAATTGCAAGCATCATAGAACATTTTACTCCTCTGCTCCCTGCCCTGCGCAGATACCCAGTTCAAAGTTACTTTAGTATTGCTTGCAAAATGCTACGTTGAGGAATATACTTAGTTGTATACTTAGTACATTAGTAGGCCATTCTGTAGTTAAACTTTGCTTTTCTCCTTTCAGGTCTTGGGCTAAATTTAGATGAACTCCCCCCTCAGATGAGTTTCTCCGACTGGCCTGAAATGAAGAAAAAATTTGCATCCATATTTGCACAGAAGACACAGGCTGAGTGGTGCAGCATATTTGATAACACTGATGCTTGTGTGACCCCTGTTTTATCTTTCAATGATGCTGCCTCACATCAGCATAACAAAGAAAGAAGTTCTTTTATCAAAAATGATCAGGGAGAGATGAGTCCTAGACCTGCTCCTGTTCTATCAAGGACTCCTGCGTCTCCATCATGTAAAAGAGATCCTTTTATAGGAGAGCACACAGAGGAGATACTTCTAGAATATGGGTTTACTAAGCAAGAGATTGCCAAACTTCATTCTGATAAAGCAATAGAATTCAAGAAACTAAAAGCTAATTTATAATCTCTGACTATGCATATCAGATAAATTTCCAGGGGATACTGTAAGCGTTTATGCTTTAAAATTGAACTATATGACAAATAAATGTTTACATACTATTGCTTTTAAATAATTTATATTTTTTAAATTATTGACATTTTAAATTTAATTTGAAAACAGTGGGACTTACGTACTTGTGTACCTGGATAATCTGTTGTATAGAATGATACTATAATTGTGTTCTGAAGATCTACACAGTTTACTTGGTAAGCACCTGTAAACTCTCAGAATGATTAAATATTGTATCCTTTGGTTTGATTATTTTAATTCTTGGTTGCACCATTAAGGTGTAATACATGTTGTAATTACCTGAAAGCAATTCTTCTAATAAAATATAGTTATATTCTTCTTTAATGAGTGAGTGTTGTTTATGAATTAGAAGGAATTTTTTTTATCACTTTTATATTAATTAATTTGCTTTATCATGCTGAAACTATGGTCTAATTAATGCTACTCTCTTACGTGCTGCTGCAGAATTATTATGTCAGAGTTAATCTGTTTAACAGCCTGACTACATTTTCTCAATGCAGTCTCCTTATTATATTTGTAATATCAACTTGGCTAGAAACTAAATTCAGAATTATTTTTTTATTTTTAAAATATCTGCCAACTAATAATCCTTTCCTCTCCTTATGGAAAAATGGTAGCCAACTTTGCTGCTCAGGTTGTAAACTATGGTTATTCCATGTTGGTTTTCATTTCCTTCAAACTTAAACTGTCATTTGAAACCATCTCTTTCAAGGCATAAGAAAATCTGCTTTTAAAAAAGAATTAGTTACATGGCATTAATTAGTATTGTCCAATGTGTGAGGAATTATGACATGAAGGGTTGGGTGTTTTGATAATTTTGTCCGTGTTTTGCTGAAGATTGGTTTGTTGGTTATAAAGACTTCCAAAGCTTCCAAAGAGGTAACTTCAGCTCATTTTTAATGTGTTGTGGCAAAAAAATGTCAACATTATTACCATAAATAAACCTTTTACATACTCCTACATAAACCCCAGCCTGGAAGCAAGAATTATCTAGTAGGTCCTGGTAAGTTGTCTAAATCATCAGCAAAAGCACCTGAAGTTTCCAGCTGATAATCAGTTTAGTGTAAGTTACTGAACATTATGCACTGTTGCCGTAGGACTTCACAAGTTTCTTATTCCCAGATGTATCTGATGCCTTTGGAGAAAGATCAGCCTTGTCAGATGTGATGCCCATCATGGATAAGTTTTGAAACCAAAAATGCTGCTGTCAATTTAAAACCTCATGTTGCTTCAGGATAGGTTGGATCAGCTGCCTCACTCAGGTGGCTAACCTGAAAGGTACAGCTTGAGTAAAGTCACTACAGATTTCTTCTAAGGCCTTCCCCTGGCAAGTAAGACTTTTTTTTAAAGTTCACCTCAAAGTAATTCTGATATTCTTTGTTTTCAGAAATGAAGAAATAATTCATTCTTTTGAGGGGAGTACACAGCTCATACAAGAAAGTACTCATCAGTTGCTGCTTGACAGATTTCTGTCAAGCTTTATATCTGACTCTAACACTCAAGGGCAATGGGATAGGTTCATTACGAAGTGCATTGAAATCCTTTTCTGGATAGATACAGATTTTTCCTCCCAGGTTACTCAGCAGGGAATGGTCTGATGCTTATGTTTGCTGAATGGAAAGATGAGGACTAGGTTCCTGGTGTCACTGCTGTTTTACAGCAAGATCTTAAAACAAGAGGAACAGCTTTGTGTCAGGCTAATCCTGTGCCTGGACCATGTGATGTATGTTCCCATTATATGTGTTCTTCATGCATAAACAGTAATTCCTTAGTTGTGGATAGTCGGGAGCAGTGCAGACGCCCAAAAGCTCAGATCTGCTAATGTGAACACACGCTTCCCCGCCCCCTTCCTGGCATAACTTGTGATCGCAGAGCCATGAAAGTATGTGAGTCCCTCCCCCAGCACAGACCGATCCCACCCGGCATATGATCTGGGCCCCATGTCAGCCGGAGCAGGCAGCACCAGCTCGCCACGGCACCGCTCGCAGCCGGAGCTATGACCTTAACGAAGGAGAGCTTCCACGGGGCTCTGCCGCCCACCTCTGCAGCAGCCAAGGCCGACATGGATGGCACCAGAGAGAAGGAGGAAGCTCCGAGGCAGTCAGTGATGAGGACTGGAACAGTGGTGCCAAGGAGGCGAGCAGTGGGAAGGCTGATCATGCACAGCATGGCCATGTTCGGCCGGGAGTTCTGCTATGCCGTGGAGGCCGCCTTTGTCACGCCAGTGCTGCTCAGTGTAGGGCTGCCCAAGAACCTCTACAGCCTCGTGTGGCTCATCAGCCCTATCCTGGGCTTCGTGCTGCAGCCCGTGGTAGGTTCAGCCAGTGATCACTGCACCTGTAGCTGGGGCAGGAGGCGACCTTACATTCTGGGTCTGGGCATCATAATGCTGTTAGGCATGGCTTTGTACCTCAATGGGGACGTGATAATCTCAGGTGAGTGAGGGGCATGCGCTGTGCTGACAGACAAAACTCATCCTAGCCTTTAGAATCAGAAAAAGGAGAGGGGTTCCCCTTTTCCTTCTTAAAATGCACTCTTAAAATTTGGTATCATGGGACTTGGGTGCACTGAAGGAGCTGGGGAGCACTGTAATCTCTGTGTACATTCAATCCTAACACTGCATGTTATGTACCCTGTGCATAGTGTTCTGTAGTCTGTGCATGTGATTGCAGTCTGTTGTATGTAGGTTTGGTTGCTTGGTAAGCTCCTAGAGGTAAAGATTTGCTTAGGACATAGAAGTTTTTATGAGCTAAGATCTACCTTGTTAACTTAAATGATAGTATTGTTTTTGTGATGTAATACTTACCCAAACTGAATCCCCATTCATCCCTATTTTAGATGGATTAGTATTGAAAATACCTGTCTTTAGTTACTGCAGCACTGGCTTGGCTCAGGACTGTGTTGTGCAGGTGAAAAACAAAAATCCTTAACTGCTTGGAAACCCTGTTGCAACTGAAACACCCAGAACAAATAGGAGTGACATCTCTATTGTTACATTTTAGCTGGGATGTAGCTTCTTAAAGTCTTGATAGAAAGTTGTTGCTGACTAGGCAGATGGGGGAGGTGTGTGTTTTATGGATCGATTTATTCCCTCTTCTCAATATTATTGATATTGGATATACTTGATTCACTGACCCAGAAAGAGGTGGTGGTCAATTCTTGATTATCTAAAACAATATAAGGGTGGGACAAAGAGAATAAACTATAAGTATCATAAAATGCATGTGTTAGGCTACCAGAGCATGCCTTGAAGGTGTAAAGGAGTAGATTAAGGATAGTGATGCTCTTGGTTGAGGAGCATGAATCATTCTGAGCATGTGCTGACTCAAGGCAGTAATTCAACCTAACCCAGCTCAGCACTACACAGACTCAGCTCTCCTGCTTCTCTGATGAGATTTTGGTGTCACTGGACTCTCTTGCATAACCAGTCATTGTTCAGATTTTAAGGTATCGAGAAAGATTAAATGTGGTTTTGCAGAACATGGCACTGTTGCTGTCAGAATGAGGGTGTTTTTCTTTTTTAGCTTTCATCGATGAGAGAGAAAAGCAGCGGACATGGGCAATAGTCATTACCATGCTGGGAGTAGTACTTTTTGATTTTGCAGCTGATTTTGTTGATGGTCCCATCAAAGCGTATTTATTTGATGTCTGCTCTCATCAGGATAAAGAGAAGGGTCTGCATTACCACGCCCTCTTTACAGGTACACTGATGCCTTCTTTTTTCTCCCTACCTCTCAAAGGAGGGCAAGGTAATTGCATGGATTTTATTGTCACTGTGTTTCTAATCTTGAATGAACTGATCATCTGATCCTGCACTTCAGTCACGAGACTTTTATTGCTGAGTTTTCACTGCTCCAGAGAACAGCAACTTGTGATTGCTGCTACAAGAATTCTGAAGAAGGCTGCAGGCACAAACAATTACAGGAACACAGACATGACTTAAGAGTAGTTAGTTACTTTAAAAAGTGAAGTAATGTTTGTTCAGTTTGTTTTGGTTTTTTTTTTTCAAGTTTTTGCTGAGGCAAAAATTAATGGATGTAGCTTGTTTCATTGCTGTTGCGCATAAAAATGACACTTTTGACTTGTCATGTGACATAGAACAAGAGCTGCACAACCAATTGATTTCCATTCTTCAGCAGTGTTCTAGTATGTGCTGTATAGAAAAGGAGTTCTGCGTAAAATTCAGAAATTCACAATTCCCACAAAATATGTCCAAGTGGTTCAGTTCAAGTTCCTACAAATGAAGGTAGCAGCTTCATTTGCCTTTGTACATTTTTGGAATGTTGCCAAGTTACAGAAGGGCAAAGAAGTGTTGGAACACGTCCAAAGAAGGGCCACAAAAGAGCACATCTATGAAGACAGGCTGAGAAAGTTGGGGCTGTTCAGCTGGGAGAAGAGAAGGTTGTGGGGAGATCTCATAGGAGCATTCCAATGTCTGAAGGGGGGCCACAGGGAAGCTGGAGAGGGACTCTTCTTTTGGAAGATAAGGGGAAATTTACGCTAGATGTTAGGAAGAAATTCTTCCCTGCGAGGGTGGTGAGACACTGGAATAGGTTGTCCAGGGAGGTTATGGATGCTCAACCCTGTCAGTGTTCCAGGCCAGGTTGGATAAGGGCTTGAGCAGTCTGGTCTAGTGAGAAGTGTCCCTGCCAGTGGCAGGGTAGGTGGGACTGGGTGATCTCTAAGGTCAATTCCAACCCCTGAACATTGATTCTATGACATCATGACAATGTGAGCCCTGTGTTGAGGAAATGCACTGGGAAGACACCTAAGACTGTGTGCCTGTGAAGTGACCTGGGAGCAACCTCCTGCCACATCTGAGAATAATCCCTGTGAAAGCACTAGACAGAAAGCTGACTACATGAGAAGTCATGCAATCTTTGTTATAGCAGATTTTTCTGTCTACTGAGCCCCCGCCAGGAGCAGAGAGATGTAGACACAGTAGCAGTTACTCTGTTCAAGGAGTGATGTGTACTGGGTACTGACAACAGGCCAGTTTTGGACACATGAAATAGCTGTGTCCAGGAACACAGATTATAAGGGAAGCCTAAAGTCACATGGGAATGAAATCTGTATTACCCACTAGAAACAGACAGATAGAGTCTCTGTTGTTTGGACAGAGAGAGGAATGAGTCTCTATGTCGATTCAGAACAACTCTGGTTGCAATTTTTTTGCATGATACTAAAAAGTCTCTGACTTTGAAGCTGCAGATTTAGCTGATTCAGTGTACTGAGCTGTGAAAAGGGATGTGGAACAAATAACATGAAATAAGACTGGGACAATGTGTGTGACTTGATCCAGTATCCTGTGCTCTCCACAGCAAGTTCATCAGTATCTTGACACTTCATAACTGAAAGTTCCCTGGTCTGGTGTTGAAATCCTCCAATCCTTGACTGGAGTTCTACAGCCTCCTAAGGCAGTCTTCTCCAGAAATTCACTGGCCTTGGTGTTAGTTTTCCCTGAACTGTAATATTAATATCTCTACAGTTTACATTTATCATTCCCTGGTTTATTCCTATCAGACACAGACAGCAATCTTCCCAGTTCTTTCCAAGATTCTGCTTTAGATATTCTTTCTATTTCCCACTTTAGTTTCTCCCTTTCTTTTATACTTAATATTTCTAAGCTATTGCTCTCTAGTTTGCCTTCAGTTTAGGGTTTGAATATGAAACTTGATAGCTTTGCAGTTATGAAACCCATGGCCACTTATTCAAGTGGAAGAAAGAGTGCACACATCCAACAACTCAGCATTCCAATATCATGATGCTTCTTTTTGAAAACAGCATGCAAATATATCCTCAAATGTCAAACATTCTTTCTGCAAACATAAACTGAAAATATGTAGTGTAGATTTTCTTTAAAAGGTCACTAGCATAATTGTTTTTTATGAGAACAAGGACACAGTCCCCTGGGAAATGCCATAGGACCCAATGAAGGAGGGCCATAATCAGACCCAGGAGGGCAAAGAAAATACAGAAAGCCCAGAATGAAACAAAAATCCCATGCTTTGTTGGGGAAGCAAGTGCAGGTGCTGTTAGTTTTTGTTAGATGAGGGGCTTTGCTGTACACTGCTACCAGTTCTCCTAAGCAGAAGAGTAGAAATGCTTTCATGTTCTTGGAAAGTGCCTATCCTGTGGAACTCCCAACCATCCATCCCCCAGAGACACCTGGTTAACAAGGTGTCAGGACTCTGCAAATGTGCCACTCCTACCAGAGCTCTGTACTGAGTGTAACAGAGGGCACGTTCCTGTGCATCTCTGTGTGCACTTATAACAAACAGAAGAAATTGTAAAAAACCCAAACTGATTGAAAACTGGATTTATTAACTTCAAGGCACAAGGTAGCATTCTCATTTTACCCTTTAGTCTACATCTTCTGAGAATATTAGTAAATGGGATTAAACACTTATGTTTGTTCCTTTCTGTTTTCTTGTCCAAGTGGTGTGGTACTGGGATTACAAACCAGTGTCTTTGTGTTTATTTAATTTTTAAAAAATTTTATATGGAGGCAGTATTACTGTTTGGACTAAGCTAAATAAAATACATTTTACAAATTCTAAACTATAGATAGTCTCAATATAATTTAAAAAATGTTCTGGGAAAACAAAAAAAAGAAAGCCACATAAATTTTTGTAGGATTTTATTTAGTTTTACTTGTATTATTTACCATTTCAAAGAAAATAGAGCTTCAAAGAGTCAAAAAAAGGAGATGGAGTCTATGTTGCTGTATGTTCAGGCAATTTCTGGAGGCTCTGCCTAATAAATCTGAGAAGATTTTTCAACAGATGTTTTAGTAACTGCTCATATATGTGATTGGCTTACTATTCTTATTTCTTGTGAAAAATACCTGAAGAGTGATTATTCTGTCATTTCTAGAGGGCATTACATATTGAGGATATTTACTCTTTGTTTATTTTATCAATGCCAGTAGACTTTTTTTTTCCTTTTCTTTCCCCCACCATTGTAGGTTTGGGAGGAGCCCTGGGTTACCTTACAGGTGCTATGGATTGGGGTCAAACTATACTAGGATATACCTTGGCGTCAGAATTCCAGGTGATTTTCTTCTTCGCAGCCTTGGTTTTCATAATCTGCCTTACCCTACATCTGTGCAGTATTCCTGAAGTCCCACTCAGATATGAAAATGAAGAGGCAAAGTTCTTGTTGGAAGTGACTGAACCACATAAATACAACTCCATAGAGGAGGAAATTAAGAATGGTTACCTAAAATCAACATGTACCGAAATAAAGGCTGCAGCCAAGCCGGGGAAATGCGCGGTTGCGTCACGCACAGAGGTGAGTGCAGAGATGATTTTATCAGACGTATCTTTGCATCCTTGCAGACTCTTTAATTAGCTAATGCTCATTGTTTTAATGGAGTTTTTTCACACGCACAGAAAAGAATCCTCCACCAGCATACAGAGACAGCAGAAAGCCTGCTTGCTTTTTTATTTTTTTTTTCTTTTTCTTTTCTTTTTCTTTTTTTCCTTTAAAAGGTATTGCCAGCAAGAGGGATGAGGCAAGCTAGTTCTGATGCTTTGATCCATTGGCAGGGATGAGGGAGAACTTGGCTTAGTTGTCTGCTCAGTGTCAGTCTCTTGATATCCTCCTCATGTGAATTTTATATATAGGATCTACTTTATCCTTTAGTCTTGATCTAATTAGCATAAAATTGTGGACAAAGACTACAGACCATTAATCTTTGATGTAGGTCTCTAATTCTCACTGAAGTCCACACAATTTTGTACATACTACATGTGAAATGTGTGTTCCCTGTCTAGTAAACATTTAGGTTTTCTGCCACTCGACATTTCATTGAGAACTAATATGTTTAAAATTGCTACTTCTACAGCAGTACTACCTTGCTCCCAGGGTTTTTTTATTTTGAGTGATAATGTACCTGTGCCTTTGGCAGAATTTTGAGGTGTGAGAGAACAGTGAGTACTTTTAAATCCTCGCTATTATTTTGTTTCTGAAGCATTTTTATGAGAGATTTCTTCAACCTAAGACACATAGGAAGAGGTGAATCTACTAGAAAAATATCTGGGGAGCCCACTTCTAACATGGTCAAGATGATAATTTTTACTGTTTGGTTGATGACTTTTAGTGCTAGAAATCCTTATGTCTATCTCATGGTACCTGAGGTAAGCAAAGTATAACACAATAGTGGTGACACAATTGCTTCTCATTTTAATTTCACTTTTGATTTCTTGGCATTATGCATTTTATCCATCCCTGATACACTGGTACAAAAGTTTGATAAATCAGGTAAAACACACTAAGAATGTGCAAATGATCATAAGTAAGAAAGAAATACTCCTGTTTAATCTATAAATAAAAGTGATTTGTTATCTTTCACTATTTGTAATTTGTTTTATAATAGTGCTGGGTATTTCAGACTAGAAGAAAAATATTATTACATCAGATGCAAGACATATGAAATGAGCATTGCCTGATGAGAATGCCAGGCAAACCCAGAGTGGGACAAACAGCAAGGCAACAGTTGTGGGGAGAATCTGACAAGAGCACTGTGATGCTGTCTGGACTTCCCCACTGCAGACCAACTTGAGCAGCCAGCATCCTTCACCAGTGCTGTTCACCCTAAGCATCCTCCAAATTATTAGAGAGGCTGAGTGTCACTGTTTGCTTGGACCATGTAGGCTCTAGAAAAAAGGAAGGCAAATGAAGATGAGAGAGTGATGCAGTAAAAGTGGAGAGAGCAGACTGTGGTTTGGGGTAGCCTCTGCCTTGGCAAGAAACGGTTCCATGGAGTCAGTAACACGAGTAACATGGAGTTTCACGTCTGACACTGGAGGTGAAGCTGTGATGTCTACTGTGGGCAAGCCTGTGCCATTGCTCTCCTGTCTGACAAGGCTGGGCAGCCTGCTAGAGTCCCCCAGTGCTTTGATCAGTCTCGTGTTTCTTTGATGTGCATTTCTTTGTGTGTATGAATTCTAGACACTCACTGCTTTAATGATGTGTCTCCTGTGGCACATGTTTTCTGGGTTCATTCATTACCATAATCCATAATCACTTCCCTGAAGAAATGGTTTGGCTTCCTGTTTTTCTGTCTTTTTTTTTTTTTTTTCTTTTTCTTTTTTTTTTTTTAATTGCAGGCATCATGGCTATATTTCTTCTAAATTAAAGCCTATGTTCTCACATGCTAATAGCTAACATGATTATTAATGAGATTTGACCTGTTACAGTATGAACAGACATCCAAAGCAATTAGTGTTGTATTCTTTTGAATGGTGCCAAATTATTCGGCACCCACTGCCACAAAACCCAAGTCATATTGCTTCCTCTGTATTCTTATTATCCTATGCCCTGAGTTTGTAGTGATTTTGTAGAGATTATTTGGTATTGTGACCTTTTGAAGGATAAGGCGCTTAAGCAGAGACAAACTTTAGCACATTATTTAAATTAGCATGCAGTTGTGTGCTGGTATGTTTTGAATGTGTGCATTAAACATTTTTGGCTTTCACTCTCTGGACTATCTAAATAGAAAATATTTCTATCTAGCTGCCAAATTATTGTTTGTAATCACTGCAGTGTCCTTTGTAGTTCCATGACCTTATCTTAAAACTTTGATTGGAAAGGTTATTTTAAAAAGCAGTGTGGAAGAATTACAAACCAAATTAAGCCAAGTCAAACGATAGTAATTATCCTTGAAAGAACACTAATGAGTCAATCTGGAATTTTTTTGTTTGTTTTCTTTACATAAATGTGCAAGAATATAAAGCTTACCCTGTTTAAAAAAGACAGTGATGCCAAGAGAAATTCCAAGGGATTTGGACAATATACAGTCCAAGGTGGAAGTCAGCAACTTGAATTTTGGCATTCCTATGAGGATTAAAAACCTCACACTGAAGCAAAGTGTTTTCCAACTTTATATGTGGTGATTATTCATAGAGTAGATTGCAGCATAACCTAGTTCAAAGGAAAGTAGAATTGTGAAAAGTAAGTACAACATTGAAGTAAGAAAGGAAAAAAATGACATCTTACAGCAAATTGAAGACCAGATCCAGTCCAGGAATCTCCAGTAATTAGTATAACTTTTGCAGTTCTTCCATATTTTATAACATGCATCTTCCCTTACCGTCTCTCCCAACACTGTTGTCTCCAAATATTATGAGAGAATGTTGGAAGTTTTTCATCATGCACAGTTAAAATAGTATGTTTTTTTTTTCTTTAAACCAGTGAACCATGCAGGAGCTTTAATACAGTAAGAATTACAAACCTGATATCAAGCACACCTACAGTGGTTAAAAAAAAAGGAAAAGGAATACAAATGGTCTGATATGCATGTGACTGGAAAAGAAACTAAGACGTTTGGGGCACAGGGCTGAGACAAGGAGGGAGATAATATGAGGTATTAAAGGTGGTGAGAAAATTTGATTTTCCTCATCCATGAGATTCTTTAACCAGCACAAATTAAGTTTTGATTGTGAAATGAATTATTTCTTCCATGGTATGTGGTGTTCAGATGCTGGAGCTCACGTTCTCTCTGTGTTACCATGGTGAACCACAGCTTCTCCCTGCTTCAAGGACAGTGCCTAGTGGAAGTCTCATGATATGCCTGAAGAGGTAGAAGTTTCCTTAGAAAAAGAAGTTTCCTAGGAAATTTAGCACATAGAATAGAAGGGGAATAAGGTCTCAGAAATGCTCAGAAATCCACAACTGACACATATCAATTTTCAGGAAGTATTTTGAGCATAACTTTTTTTTCTGCGGCAGCTTTAAATTTTCAGTGTAAAGCCAATGGTCCCTATAAAGAAATAACTTTTGTTTCTGGTTGTTTCTGTTGTTAGTTCATTTTAATTCTCTGAGTCTGATTTGGCAGAAAATTTCCCTGTGATTCTACATGTAAATAACTGTCCTACTGATTTATAACAGCAAGAAATTTTACATTCCTGCTGGTATACTCCATCTCTTCCATATTTTTGTGAATTTTATAAATTGAAGGAAACTCAGTACCCAAACAACCCTTCCTAGCAAAAAAGAAAAGACTTTGGAAGTTCAGCACTGAAAAGATACTACTAAGGCCTTCTTCATTTTTTGCTGTCAGCTATTTCATTAGCCTTCAGGACAATAATACTGTATTATTCTTGAATATTTGCATTTAGGAAAAAAGGCAGATGACCCTTAAATCACTCTTGAAGACCCTTCTAAGCATGCCATCCCACTATCGCTGTCTGTGTGTGAGTCACCTCTTTGGATGGATGGCTTTCCTGTCCAACATGCTCTTCTTCACGGATTTCATGGGACAGGTAAAGCCTAAAATCCTCTCACTACTCCTGCCTTGTAGCATCTTCTCCTCCATCAAAAAGAACTGAAATGGTGTTACTATCCTGAGAAAATGACACTGGTGTCAGAGCCATTTATATCTGGATGGCTCAACAGTAATTTTGTAAACCAACTAATTAAGGTCAGGCCCTTGTTCCAAGCCTGTCTGTGAAATCATTGGGTAAAACCTTTAGTATTTGTAAGGCATTTGTATCTAACTGTTTTAAGTGAAGCTCTCAGAGCTGGTTGAAACACATCCATTTTCTGCTTTTGCTTTGGAGCTGCTCCCAGATGGGCAGATTTTCTAGCTGGAGCAGTGTTTGGATGCAGCTGGCCTTGTCCTGGTGTGTGTGCAGCATCCACACAAAGCTCCTCATTCGCACTGCAGCCTCCCTGGCCTCAGGCTGTGCAGCTCTTTGCACACACGAGCTACTTGGCAGCAGAAAAGTTTTATCTTCTTGCATTTGTATGTCCTGAGTCCCTATTCTCAGCAACTGTCTGCCCTCAAAGTACCCAGTGGTGCTTTTTCCATGTTATTCACAGGTACTGTACGTCCTTGACAGTGATTCTTGCCTATATGGACATGTCTGCCTGCTTTCTTACAGAGTACTGATATGCTCCCGGCACAAATCTCTCACTGCCACTCCCTGTTCTTCCGTGGTTCCCATACATTGCCTTTTTTGTCTTTGTAGGCAAGGCAAGAGGTACGGGGTTTTTTCCTTGCAGTGTAGATGAACACCTGAAAGAAAAAATTTTGCTTGTTTAGAAAGATAACAATAACAGTAATTGTGTGGAAAAACAAGTGTTTTAAGGTAAACCTGAAAGAGAAAACAGGAAAAAAAAAATGTAGATAAATTAGGGAAAGAAAGGCTAAGACAAGAAGGCAGGAGTGGAGAGGGAAAGTTGGAAGTGAGACACCTAAAGGAGAAAAGAGCAAATGAGTCAATGTAAAATAGACTGTCCAGGAAAAGGCAGAGGGTAAAAAATGAGGTGGAGTGTGGCATGTTATAGTCCAGGAGACATAGTGTGAAACTTGGAGAATTACAAAGGGGTGGCTACGACACTGCTTAACAGATTTCTTGGGTGCTTCCTACCAGGGATGGGGCCCTGTGCCTACAAGAAGGAGGCATTCCTTACATGCAGCCATGCCTGCCTTCTGTGACTTTCATGGTCTCTTTCAGGTTGTGTACCATGGGAATCCTTATGCACCTCACAACTCCACACTTTACCTTACCTACAAAACTGGGGTAGAGATGGGATGCTGGGGACTGTGCATCAATGCAATTTCTTCATCGGTCTATTCTTGTAAGTACCCATGAATGAACTCCAACACTGTGTTTGCTGTTTGCCATTGTTTAAAAGCCATAAAGGGGTGCCAAATTACCTGGATTTTTTTCTACATTAAAGCTTTAAGGAATGTTACATTGTTAGAAACTCACATCTTAGCACAAACAGTTCCTGACCACATGATGAGGGGTCATTTTGGGAGCTAGACATTGTTCTGCACGTGAACTGACCCTGAAAAATCATTCTGAAAATCATTCTGAAAATCATTCTGAAATTAACTGCCACACCAAATTCTTTGGTGCTCTCACTTAGCAATGCTCAGCTGTAGGCTCTCAAAGGTGGCCTCTCCCCATTTGCATTCCCCATACAGAAGGTCTTTCCAGGAGCTTGAATCTTACTCTGTAAACTTGTGTGTAAACATGCTAGCACAGCTCCCCAGGTAGACTTCACCAGAACTTTTGCCAAGGATTAAAAAAGTTACTTGTGATCCAAAACTTCAAATAAGTAGCATTTTGGGGGTTGATTTGAGCATCTAAAAGAGGCTTGAGGGAAATGTTTTCACCTTTGGAGCTTAACTGCAGGCATTTCTTTTTGGCATTTCTGTGGATGAACATCTATTCAGCACAAGTGTCTCTGGGTGCAGCTGCAGTGTGAGCTGCAGGTTGAGCTCTGGGTGGTGTGAGCAAGTATTCCTTGGCAATACACCTACAATAATCTGAGGTAATTTCCAAAATCATTAAGATTATTTCCTTCATTGCGTTTTACACAATACAACCCCTTATAAGGAACTCCCTGATAAAATGTGACCTGTTTTTTTAATCTTATCAGCATTTTTGCTTTCTTTTCACAGATTTGCAGAAAGTCCTTCTGCCATACATAGGATTAAAGGGACTTTATTTCATTGGATACCTACTTTTTGGACTGGGTACTGGATTAATTGGCTTGTTTCCCAATGTCTATTCCACTCTGGCTCTTTGTTCACTCTTTGGAGTCATGTCCAGCACGCTGTACACAGTTCCATTCCACCTCATTGCAGAGTACCACAGGGAAGAAGAGGTGAGTGCAATGTCTCAAGAAGCATTAAGTTTATATCTGTCTGTGTGTGTTCAACCTGTTTGGGGGATAAACTGGATAGAAATGGTCAGCAGCTTTTAATTTTGAACTAATAATAATCACACGCATGAATAAGAAGTTTCTGACAGAGTTAACATCCCAGGTCCAAACTCTCCAAATGTGCCCTCAATTAAACAAATAATTATTTATCACCACATCTGAAACAAAGCCAATCACAGTACATGTTCAGGCAGTAAGCAGGTAACAGGGCTCCACTTGCACAGTCTTCCAGTCCTACCTTTCTTAAATCCTTCCTTCCAGCCACATAGACAGAGGAATTGATTTCTGAGTGCCTGAGGTTAATAACAAGCCTGTAAATGCTGTCAGAATTTTTAGTAACTGCAAAGTGTTATAAAAGCTCTTAGCTAATAAACAAATGACATTCAAGTAGAAATAGCTTTAGTTCAGTACTAGGTCATATACCATATTCTCATTATCTAAATGTCTGTGGTTGGGTTTTTGTCCCGCATGGCCTTAAACCCTGTTTCCAAGGAAAATCTGGAAAAACTTGCACACCTTGTATCATGTTACTGGGCACAGCAGGATCTTCATGTATTGTAAAGTGTTGAGTTCTTTAATGGAAAAATTCTCTCAAGTCTCTTAAGTTAGTCAAACAGCTGGAAACAACTAATATTAAGAAGAGTTGGAAGAAATTAGGAAAAGTTCTCGGTATATCTTGGGACATCTGAAGGAATTAATAAAGGCAGTGTTGAACTATTGGAAAACCACATAAAACATAGCTGAAAGCAGCATAGGGCTAGATCAAGTGCTAGACAACACGTCCTACTGTTCTGTACAGCTTTCACCAGCACTCTGAATGATGGACACAACAAAACTCTTTAATTATTCTACTGAATGCTGGGAGGATGTCTCAAAGTGATTAAATATTTCATATATGTGATTCCTAATTTTTGGTAAATTTCTATGTTCTATGCTCCTATACAGAGAATGATCATGAGGTTTTATAAACACAAAAAAAAAAAAAAAAAAAAAAAAAAAAAAAAAAAAAAAAAAAAAAAAAAAAATTGCTGGGAATGAGTCCAGTTTAGGGTGAGATCTCAATTCTAATCTCAAGTCAGCCAACTTTGAGAGCAGGAATAAATGCTAAATTTAAATTTTTATCTGTTCCAAGACAGATATGAAATAAAATATGCTAAAATGTGCATGAACTTCACACTTTAAAGGCCAATATATTCATGTGTTATTTGTAAAACAAACAGTTGTTTCTTGTTTGGTGTATGGTACTTGCTATGACAGATGTTAAATGATATATAATTCTATGTTAGATTTTTTATTAATGGGTTGAGGTTTAGCTCAAATCTTCTATAATGTACAAGATAGGAAAAAAAATAAAGAGCAAACATCAAGCACAAGAATGCATTCATTTACAGATTCTTGTATTTGTGGTTGGAACTACTGCCACATAGGAACACTGGGAACAGCCAGCAAAATTAATATAATTTATTTTTTAAAGTGTCTAAAATTAGGACTTCATCATTTCAGAACAAGTAGGAGATGTTTTTCCCCACTATACACTCTACCGAAATCATGTGCTGTGTGTATTATAATGCTGCCATTTCAGCTTCTGTTCTGTGCTGCTGTTCCCTAGGATCCAAATTCAATTTTTTTTTCTACTGGATTAGGAAGAGACTTTTTGTCTCCAGTACTTGTGAGCTTTGTGTAGCTCAAAGGCAAGGTAATAGGGTTTACAAAAAGCAAAAAGCATCTTAATGGCTAAGAGAATTTGGATTCCAGAACACTGCGGTGCTGCTGGCCTACAGTGCGGGAACTCCTCATCATTGGAATAAAACCTCCTCCATTTAACAGCCTATACTGGAAAACAAATAAACATGTAAATTATCACATACATAATTTCCCAATAAAACAGAATAGCTTCTTTCTGGAGGAGGGAACCCCCAGAGATCATGCAGATCCTGCTCAAGATCTGGTTTGAATGATTCCAAGAATGGAGACTCCACAACCCCTCTAGCTAACCCATTCCAGTGATCCACCAGTCTCACAGGATGCTAATATGCAAGACACTTGTATGTAATAAATGAAGGCTTTTGCTCTGGTATGTATATCATAGCATATACACAGATTAGTAATTAAAAGTGGTCCTTAGCAGTGTAGAAGAATCCTAGTCTGGATGTTTGTTTTCAGGTTGCCTTCATCCCCAGCAATAGAAGTATTACATTTGCATTTTAGTACTGATTTCCTTTATGTGCTTTGAGCCATAACTTCAGGTTCCTGCCTGTATGTGTGTGGGGCACATCAGCACTGCTGTAAAGCCTTTGGATGTGGTTCCTCACAACATCCTTCCCTCTAAATTGAAAAGATGGATTTTATGAGTGGACTGTTATAGTTAGATGGATAAGAAAGGGATTGGATGCTTACATCCAGACAGTCATGGTCAATGACTCAGAATCCAAATGAGCATCAGTGACAAGTGGTGCCCTCAAGGGTCTGCACTGGGACCATCATGATTCAATATCTTTAATGACATAGATGAAGTATTGAGTGCACCCTCAGCAAGTTTGCAGATTACACCAAGCTGAGGTGGATTGACACACCTGAGGAATGGGATGCCACCCTGAGGGACCTGGACAAGGAGGAGGAGTGGGTCCAGGGGAATCTCATGAGATTTAACAAGGCCAAGTGCTGTTGCTGCACCTGGCTTAGAGCAACCCCCAGTATCAGCACAGGCTGTGCATGAACAGACCCAGAGCAGCCCTGCCCAGCAGGACCTGGGGGTGCTGCTGGGTGAGAGGCTGGACATGCCCTGGACATGGCACTCACAGCCCAGAGAGCCAAACGTGTCCTGGGCTGCACCCAGAGCCCCGTGGGCAGCAGGGCAGGGAGGGGATTCTGCCCCTCTGCTCTGCTCTGGTGAGACCCACCTGGAGCATCCAGCTCTGGGGTCCCAGCACAGGAGGGACAGGGACCTGGTGGAGTGAGTCCAGAGGAGCGACACAAAAATGGTCATAGGGCTGGAGCACCTCTCCTCTGAGAGAATTGAGATTGTTTAGCCTGGAGAAGAGAAGGCTTCAGATTTACATAATTGTGGCTTTCCAGTATGTGAAGGGAGTTTGCAAGAAGGACAGAGAGGGGCTTTTCGCAAGGGCACATAGTGATAGGACAAGCAAGAATGGCTTCAAACTTAGAGAGAGTAAATTTAGTTAGATATCAGGAAAAAATTCTTTACTGTGTGGGTGGTGAGGCACCGGATCAGGTTGTCCAGAGAAATTTTGGATGTCTCATCCTTGGAAGTGTTTAAGGCCAGGTTGAATGGTACCTTTGAGCACCCTTGTCTAATGGAAAGTATCCCTGCTCACAGCAAGGGCATTGGAACAAGATGACTTTTAAGGTTCACTCCAACACAAGCCATTCTGTGATTCTATGATGATTCTTTGATAATTTGATAGTATGGCTCCTTCAGCCATCATCAGAGCTAAATTATCCATGACAGGATGACCTGTACTGTTGAATTGCATTTTGACAGAGCTAAAATTGACCTGGACTTGAAAAAAATGTATAATTTTTCTAGCCAGTTTTCAATGACTTCCTTAAGAGAAGGGATACAGGGGTAAACTGCAGATGAGAAAAACCGGACAATTTGGTGGAAGCTTGGAAAACTCACTGTTACTTGTAAAAATCCCTGGTAACCTGTAGCCTCTGCGGTACAAGAATGGTAGCAGCAAGCTATTGACCTGTCCTGCTGCCCTTGGGGGGTGTAATGATGTCTTGGCCAAGAGCTGCATGTTGGTGACACTGTCTCCATTTCTGGGGTCTGTTCTGTGCTTCTTTGCAGAGCCTGAAGCTGCAGGAAGGGGAACAAGCAGGGGAGCACGGGCGAGGAAAGGGCATCGACTGCGCTGCTCTGACCTGCATGGTCCAGCTGGCCCAGATCATTCTCGGCGTGGGCCTGGGGCTCCTGGTCAGTGTTGCTGGCAGCGCTGTCACCGTGATTTCGGCATCCACAGTGGCGCTGATCGGCTGCTGCTTCGTGGCTTTCTGCATTCGTTATGTGGACTAGGACTGCAAGAAGCAGTTGGAAGAAATCTCCCCAGGGGAGCGTTTTCTTTCTGGGTCAGTAGCACTGGTGCTGTTGCTGTGCTGACACTGCTGGCACGAATTCCTCTCTTACCTCCTTGGATCGGTTGCAATTCCAGAGCTTTATGAAATGGAGACTTGATGAAACTGTTTGCCTAATGCCTCAGACACACACACACCCCCACAGTGTGTTCACATGCTGTGACATGTGATGGTGTGTGTGGCCATGGTGTTTTGATGCTCTGCACCAGGAGTCATTATGAAACTCCTCATTAGCAATTTGTGAAAGTTAATGGATGAAGAATGTGATAAATTGAAGTAATATAAAAGGACAGAGTTAGGAAGAAAGCTTTTATTTATCTTGTTTTTCAAGTGTCTTAAGTTGGGGGCTGTTCCCTCCAACAGTCAAAAGCTGCAGGATATTCAAACAGGTGCCAGAGGCCATGCAGGGTACAGTTCTGTTATTAGTGGTACTGCTAAATGGGATCAGTTAACTATCAGCTGCTGTCAAAAGCAGATTTGAGTGTGAAAAATGACTGGAATATAAAAAAGATTGAAGCCTATTGTTTAAAAGCATTACTGTAAAGTAATTATTTTGTACTGGATCCTGCTGCTTCTGTATAAATGAAGTGAAAGTACTGGCTAAGCTTGTCAGAAAAGTCTGTCTAAGGCTGCTTTGCAAATCCATGTGTAGCTACCTAAAAATACATCTATGGGAAACAGCTGCCATTTCTTCCTTCTTAAAAAAGTGGGCTCAGTTCTGATGCTGTAACTGAAAAAATAAACTTGGCCAACCTAAGAATTTGACGGCTGATTGACCACATAAATCTTGACATTGGATATGACAGCATTTACCTTAAAGTAGAATCTCTCTTTTCTCTGTTTTCCTTCATGCTTTGGCTGAAATGGCATTTGCTGTCTACAGAATATTGTAAATAAATTCAGTTCTGCAAAGCACTATCAGGAATTATTTTACAGTAAATATATAAGCCCAGTTATTTGTATTTATCCTCATAATTGCATATGAAGCTTCATTCTTATTTTTATAATACTGCCAGAGTTTTGAAAACCTGTTTGTGAAAGCAATATACTGTATTTATACTGTGCTTTCTCTGCCCTGAAAACTGTCATATCCAACCACTATGTTATATGTTAAGCCACATGAAGCCATCTGCTAATGAACATTGAGAGACTATGGGCAAGTATGGTGTTTATGGTTATTTTTGTTCTTAATTTTGCACATGTATCATCAATACCATTCAGAGAAATGCAGTGTTGAGCTTATCAGCTCTTAGAAGCTCTGCAAGACGTGAACTGACAACTCCAAAAATAAACAGTTACATTTGAGCATCAAGTGCCTCTGCAGAGATGCATCAGCTTCATCCTTTTTCTATGTAGAAAATGAGTAGAGTGAGTCACATATTCTCAGGAAAACCAATTTTCCCTTAGATAAATTCTTATTAGTTTTAACAAGCCTGTAGGAGCCTCAGACAGCTTTTCTTGATGATGATTGTGTCTCCACTGTAGGCCCCAAAGCGGCTCAGTGAGTGGCAAACCTCACTACAGTATCTGCATACTGCCTTTTGAAGAAACCACGTTTTATGGTTTCTTCTCATTTGTGGCTCATCATTTCACACCGATGAAAGAGAAAAGCTGGGAAGACAGAGCCCCTGGACTGTGTTTGAAACAGTTTGCAGGCATTGAGACAGCTGAAGCATGAGGGCCTCAACCAGGACAAACATGAGGAAGCCAGAAAATGAAGGATTGTTGTCTTCCCAATTAGCTTTATGCCATAATTAACTCACTAACTTCCTTGGTATCTTCTGGGAGGACGAATTTTCAAGGGAAGAGCAAGGCATCTATGGAGCAATAAAAACAGATAAAGTGGGAGGTGATCTGTTTTGATAGGACTGTACCACGTAAACCTGTGCACCAGGAGCTGAGGCCATAAAGCTCTGATTCCACTGTGAGGCTGTCAAAGAAATTTCACAATGTTTACCTATGTCTTTGTCAATATTTTCTTTGAGGTTTAACACCATTAGAACATTAATGTTTAAATGGTCAATGTTACCCCTTCTCTGTAACACAAAGAGTATTCAAGCCCACAAAGAGACCACAGATCTGTGGCACTGTGAGAAGGCTTCTGAACCTGCAGAGTGAAGAGCCCAACATGTATATCAGTGTTTTTACTTACAGATTTTTTCAGAGGAAATAGTTTCAGGAAGTCATACTATCATTTCTCATGATCTCATGATCTTTCCCTTTAAAACCCACTGTGTGCTACAGAAGACAGAAACATTAAAGTCATCTTTTCTCTGGAAATCTCCATAAAAAACCATTGTTCCCATTGGAACTATATTGTTCCCAGGATTTTGAAACAGTATCTTTATGAGTCCCTGTTAGAAACAGCAAACTGACAAAAAAGTATATACAATTTGGAAAACAGTGTCTAACAAAAAACCAACTACGATGGTGCTCATTCTGAAGTTGAAAATGTATCTCAAGTGTTACTGAAAACAATATAAAATGTTATTAGCTCATAAAAGGGGATAAAACAAGTATTTCTTTTACCAATAGAAATGTTACTAATGTATGTTACTGATATATTACTAATACGTGAAAGGGGATAAAATATTTATTTCAGCAAAAGAAATACTAAGATGTTAAAAATATTGAAGGTATTGAAGGATTGTACTGTAATGCTATTAATTTAAGAAGTTCCACCTCTTCTGTGCTTTTACACTAATTCTGGACTTGAGCCATCAATACGATCATTTACTGTACTTAACATCAACTTTTATAGCAATGATGTGAGTATAAAGTTACAAGTACCCTGTGCCTGATCTTTCTCATCTGGTTTTATTTCCATATACATAAAATCAAATAAACAAAGATCCTCTCTGTATCATGTTTATGCAAATGATATACTTAGACAAACCACACAGGATCCCAGAATGGGTCAAGCCAGAAGGGCCCACAGTGGGTCATCTGGTCCAACCTCCCTGCTCAAGTAGAGCCATCCCACAGCACACGGCACAGGATTGTGTCTAGAGGGTTCTCAAATGTCTATGGTGAAGGAGGCTCCATACCCTCTCAGTCACCTCTTCTCGAGGCTGAACAAGCCCAGCTCCCTCAGCCTTTCCTCATAAGAGAGATGTTCCTGTCCCTTAATCATCCTTGTATCTCTCCTCTGAACCCTGTCAAAGATGAGATGACGTGTGACAACCAACCCTCCTCCCTTCCACTCTCACAAAGATAGTCACGGCTGAATAAAACAATCCAGAAGACATGTCTGTCACCTTATCTTCACGGCACTTGCCTTTTTCTTTCTCTCACAAACATCTGCCACTTAGTCCCCTTTAACAAGCAGGCATGTGACGCTAGCAAACCCTTAAAGGAACTTCTGGTTCTGTTTAGAGGACTTGAAGTCTTAGTAATGTCATACGTGTTCTGATTTTTTTTCCAGTGTTCATTCTGTGTTTCATAGTGTTCTCATTAAGTTTCTTTGACTTGCTTGAAAACAAGCAACTCAGGTGGCTTGTAGCAGATAAACCATTTTTTCCAGAAAGGCTACACAAGTCAGGATGAATCATAAATGTCTTTGCCTTGGGAGAACTCAGCTTTCACATTGGTGCCTATGAATCACTACCAGTCCCTCTACCATGTCAAAAGATGGTGTAAGTAAATGTGGCAATAGTGACATTTGATATTTTTGAACTGTAGAAGAACTGGATGGAAGTATCTGCTGTAAAATGTCTTTAAATTATTTCTGGCATGACAAAGCTATAAAAAATAAGCTATAAAATAAAATTTTCCCCTGTAAGTTTCCAACATTCATTTCCATTCTCTAGCTGCTCCATCTTGTTTATTTAAGAGGTAAATGTTCAGGGTCACTTGTTCAAGACTAAACTGTGAAAAGTGATTTATAATTTTCATGGGCCCTGACGTGATGCATCCACGAGTGCTGAGGGAGCTGGCAGACTTCATAGCCAGGGGGTTCTTGATCATCTTTGAAAGGTCATGGAGATCAGGAGAGGTTCCTGAGGACTGGAAGAAAACAAATGTCACCCAGCCTTCAAAACAGGCAAGAAGGAGGACACAGGCAACTGGAGTCAGTCAGTCTCACCACAGTCCTTGGAAGGGGCAGAGGCCTCCTCAGGATGTTCACTGATGACACAAAGCTGGGAGGAGTGGCTGATACCCCAGAGGGCTCTGCAGCCTTTCAGAGGGACCTTGGCAGGCTGGAGAGATGGGCAGAGAAGAATTGTCTGAAGTTAACTCCCTGAGTATAGCCAGATTGTAAGCCCTCTCTACCTGGTTACTCGTAAGAAGAACGATTCCCACTGGGGCCCGGAACAGCAACACGCCTTTGCCCAGATCAAGCAGGAGATCGCTCATGCAGTAGCCCTTGGCCCAGTTAGGACAGAACCAGATGTGAAGAATGTGCTTTACTCAGCAGCCGGGAGCCATGGTCTGTCCTGGAGCCTTTGGCAGAAGATGCCTGGTGAGACGCGTGGCCGACCATTGGGATTCTGGAGTCGAAGCTACCGAGGGGCGGAAGCCAACTACACTCCAACAGAAAAGGAAATTTTAGCAGCCTATGAAGGAATTCAAGCTGCCTCAGAGGTAATAGGCACTGAAGCACAACTCTTCTTGGCACCCCGACTACCGGTGCTGGGGTGGATGTTCAAAGCAGAGGTTCCCGCTATCCACCACGCGACCAATGCCACATGGAGTAAGTGGATTGCTCTTATCACACAGTGTCCTGCACCTGGGGAGGAACAACCACTGGGACCTGTACAGGCTGGAGCCAACCTGCTGGAAAGCAGAAGGAGAAGGACCTGAGGGTCTGCTGGACAACAAGCTGTCCAGCAGTGCCCTTGTGGCCAGGAGGGCCAATGGTGTCCTGGGGGGCATTAGGAGGAGAATTGCAGCAGGTTAGGGAGACCATCCTGCCCCTCTGCTCAGCCTAGGTGAGGCCTCATCTGCAGTGCTGTGCCCAGATCTGGGCTCCTCAGTAAAAAAATACATGCACCTCCTGGAGCAGGTCCAGTGGAGGATGACAAGTGATTTTCACAATCACAAAATCACAAAAGTGGTTAAGGGACTGCAGCATCTCTCTCCAGGAGCAGCTGAGGGGGCTGGGCTTGCTTAACCTCTAGAAGAGATGACTGAGAGGGGATCTCATCAATGTCTGTCAGTGTCTGCAGGGAGGTGTCAGAGGACAGACCAGGCTCTGCTCAGTGGTGCTGAGCAATAGGACATGAGGCAATGGGCAGAAACATGCACAGGAAGTTCCACCCACAGATGCAGAATTTCTTTGAGAGTAATGGAGCACAGGAACAGATTTCCCAGGGAGGCTGTGGCATCTCCCTTACCAGAATTATTCAAGAACCTTCTGTGTACAATCCTGTGCCTTGTGTTCTTGGATAACCATGCTTGAGCAGCAAGGCTAGAACAGATGAACACTGTGGTCCCTTCCTACCTGACCCATTCTGTGATTCTGTTGCCTTCTTTGATCAGCTTCATGCATTACTCCTATAGATATGCAAGATGTGTTAAGCAGTTGCATTCCCTGTTGTTTTGTTGCTGTTGTTTTTTTAATTGGAAATGAACTTTGTACTTCGCATGTATTTTACCTGTGTATTAAGGATAATGACTTCACATCATGCAGAGCCGTCAAGCGGGAGGCTGTTCCCGTGTGTAATCACTTGCAGCAGTAGGAAAACAAAAGTCAGTGCTTTCCAAACTGGATGGCTCAGTAGACTGAGATGAGCAAACCCTCCCTTTGCAGGGGGAGAGCTGTGCGGGGAGAGGTTTCCGGAGCGCGGGGCGCTTTTAGCGGGGTCATTCCCAAGGCTCTGCCCCTGGAGCGGGGAGCGGGGCGGGGCTGGCGCCGCCGTCCCTGCGGAGCCGGGTGCTCGGCTGCCCCCTGCTGGTCAGTGCCGGCACAGCGCCCTCCGGAGCCGCCCGGCCGCGCACCGCCCCCAGCTCGGCGCTGGGCGCCGCCCCGCCCTCGGCCAGCGCCGCTGCACCTCACCGCGAGGCACTGCTGCCGTCCAGTTCTCCCTCTCTCTCTCTCTCTCTCCCCACCCACCCGCCCCTCCTTTTTTTTTTTTTTTTTTTTTTTTTTTTTTTTTTTTTTTTTTTTTTTTTTTTTCCTTAGGCAACCAAGGAAAGCTGCTTGTTGGCAGCTGTAGCCCCGTTGCCTAATGCATTGCAGACACTGCCTCACGGACATGTGGTGGCAGGAGCACACCCCGCCCATGGGCACGTTTAGTAGCATCACGGCAGAATCTGGCCTTGGAAACCTTCAGTGCAGAAGCCAAGAGGCAATCCTGTAGCGCGGCCGTTCCCCGGCTTGTTTGGCAGGTGGTTTTTGGTTGCATTGGCTCACAGCAGGTGACGGGCATCAGGAGGCAGGGGGACTTTGGTCTCAGCACAGAGGGAGGCAGCATCGGAGTCTTGGACACCTCTGTTTTCAAGGCCCCTCTGCTCGTTAGATACTGAGAAGGAAATGTGACAAACAGCAGATTTGTGGAGTCTAAGGAGTGACAAGAGGGAAAGGAAACATTTCTGACAGAGATGCCCTCTGCTGAAGTCTGGGAGCTTTACACTGGGGTTGAATGTCTGGCAGATCACTATATAAGTGCAGGTGTATCTCAGATGATTTGGCGTTTTTTTTCAACATTCAGATCTGAATAAAAAATTAATCTTAGCTTGCAATGCAATTTTCAAGTTATTCAGTTTCACAGATTTGGAGGGCCAAGGCACTTCTTTAACAAGAAAATTTCCAACAAAACAAACAATCCTCATAAGTAGGCCTTTATGAAATATATCTCAAATTTGTTAGATTGTTAGATTACCATAACAAAACATGGCAATAAAAGATCTTTTGGAACTATGATTCTCTCTGAGAGAAAGATGGCAACTTATCAAAGGGTAGTATTCATTTCTGGACAGGAACTTTGCATTTTGAAATATTTTCCTTGGAATCACTTTGTATCAAGTGTGTTCAAAATTCAGGATTTCAGTTTACATCTCTGAAAATTTAATCCCAGATCTGAAATTTGAACCATATTTTTCTTTTCCCTATTTATTATCCACTGTAAAACTGAGCAATCATTTTCTACTGCTATAGGATCTCTTTTACCTTCAGTTCAGGAGCTCATGGTTTTTTCTTGTTTTAGGGTGGCGTTAGAATGTTGTATCCCCAATCATCTGTTGGGTTTATGCTGGATATTACGCTCTGTACCTTTAATATTGGGTCTGAGAAGAAAAGGGGTGGGGGAGAGGGGGGAGAAGCGCACAGTTTTGTTTTCAAAAACCTCTCCCCACTGGGCTGGCCTTGAAAGAGTGGGAGTCAACAACGCACAGACATGAGATGGAGAGGGTTTTTTCCCCCTCTCTCTTTGCTTCTTTTTAGTTAGTGTAGTTTAGCTGAGGCTTGCCTTGTCATCTGGTATTGTCCAATTTATTGCACTGGGGAGTGCTTTGCCAGTTTAATAAACAGGTTTCTTTCCACTTCTCTCTGAGGAGGTCTCTCCCAAACCGGTTGGGGGAGGGGAGGGGAGGGAGGGCTCCCTAGGTGGTTTCCTCCCAAATTTGCCCTAAACCACCACAGCTCTCCATACCCCTATATCCATCACTGGATTGGCCTATGAGCAAGGGACTGGATTTCAGCAGAAAGAGGCTTTTGACGGGCAAGAGGAAGACTGTATTTATTCTGAGCTGCATCCACCATTTCAGCAGAAATTAAAAGCAATTAAAGCATTTAAAAAAATATTTTAATAGGCGATTTGAAATACAAAGTAGTGGATGATTTGAGAGCATAAAATTTTTAGAGGTTTTTCAGAATAAACGTCAAGGAAGACAGACACTAATGCTAATTCTACTGTTGAAACAAAGATATATCCAGAGCAGTCTATTTGCTATTGCAGAACACACAAAAGCACAGAATAGTTGGGGTTGCCTCTGGAGATGACCCGATCTAAGCCCTTTGCTCAGCACAGGGTTGCTAAAGCTGTACATTCAGTGTTAAGTCAGATTCTGAGCATCTCCAAAGTTGGAAACTCTACAGTCTCTTCAGGCAACCTGCTCCAAGGCTTGACCACACCATTTGAAAGATTTTTTTACTTCTTACATTTAAATGATGGAATTTCAGTTTGTGCCTATTTCCTCTCGTCCATTTCTGGGCAATACTGAGGAGAGTCTGGTTTCATCTTCTTTAATCTCCACCCACATTAGATATTTACCCACATTGATAAAGTCCCCAAGCTGAACACTTCTAGCTCTGTCAGCCTCTCCTCACATGGCACATGCTCCAAGCCCTCCATCATACTGCAGCCTCCCTGGTAAAAAATTCAGAATTGGGTGACCTGCCCAGGACTGGACAAAGCATCCCAGATGTGTCTCACCACGCTGAGCAGAGGGGAAGGAGCCCCTCCCCTGACCTGCTGGTAGTGTCCTGCCCAATGGAGCCCAGGGTGCTGCTGGCCCTTGCTGCACAGGCCCATTGCTGGCTCATGTCCACCTTGTCCCCAGCTCCTTCTCTGCTTTCCAGTTGATTGGACTCCAGCCCATGCTGGTACAGGGAATGCAGGACTTTGCTATTCCCTTTGCCCAGCTGCCTGAGATTCCTGCCACCCCATTTCTCCAGCCCATTAAGGCCCCTTTGAATGGTGCCACAACTCCCTGGTGTGGGAGCCATCTCTCCTGGTGTCAGCTGATCAGACTTCTTCATAAATACAGACACAAGTAATTTTCCACAGGATTCCAGTTTTATCCACTGGAAGATGAGCTGAGTGAAAGTGGAAGGGCTCATTGAACAATGATTTTAGAAGTCAGTGTTGAACAGTTAATTTGATCCTTGTAGAACTGACCGTATTAATTCAGGTGATCTGAAGGAAAAACACAAGATTGTTTCTCCTTGGAGAAACAGTATCTCATTGTCCCAAGAAATGGATGCATAAGGGGGAGAGCTGGTACCTGAGTAAGACACTTTTTTTTTTTTTTTTTTTTTTTTTTTCAGAATAGTAATCAGTCCTTTGCAATCAGGAAGTCAATGTTTCAAAAAATGGTTAACTAAAGAAACTGCTTCTGTCTGCAGCTGATCTTTTGGCCCAATTTTCTCAGCCATCCTGTGAGTCTATATTTTACAGTTAAGATTTTGGGAAGCACTCTGAGACTATGCACAGACATAGGCAGAGAAACCTGCTGATGTGTATTATCAGCTACACTTTAGCACAGGAATGAGTTACCTGGCTGCTCATGGCACCAACTGCTACTGGGGTTGTACCTAGAGGAGATTCTTTTAACTGCTCTCATCATGATAAAATATATTTTCAGTAACCCCCCTTAAATGGAAAAATAAGAATTCTCTTTTGAGAAATAACCCTCACTAAAAAAAGAAGATCCATGTTCTCAGTCTAATGTCCTTGAGCTGCACCACACCCATATCTATTCCTGCTCCAGCTCAGGGATAGGAATTAGATCAGGGTTTCTGTGCACTCAATTGAATAATCAAATTTTAGAGCAGACAGTCGTGAATGGGAATGAAGGGGACTGGGCTTTTTTTACTGCTACGGTGAGTGCCAGAATAACTCACTGAGAAAGTGAAACAGCATTTCCACCAAAGAGGCATTTCAAAGGGAAACCTGGAAATGCAATTGGAGGTTGTAATTACATTAAGACCTTGGTTGGTTATTTAAGGGACTGAGATACTTTCCCTAAGGAATCAAAGTCTTTGTCTGATGAGAATATCCGGTCTTTAAAGGTTCTCTCACTTTGTCACTAGATGTCAGCCTGCACCTTCGTGTCCCTACCCTTCTATAACCTCTCCACCAGCACCCAACCAGGAATCTGTAACAAAAGACCAAGCATGAAAGTCTTGTCAAGAATTCAGTAAGTATTGTTTTGTATCCTTCAGCAATGTTTATTTTAATGCATGAAAAAATGATTGTTACAAACGAGGATGTGAACATTTGTAGGAAACAGTGTTTTTGAAGCGTGTTGTACTCATTACTTATGAAACCCCAGGATAATCGGTAGGATTTGTTGTCGTTGAGCTGGAGTGATCCTCTGCTGAAGCCACACACCCTAGGCACACAGAGCAACTGCACCTTCTGCCATGCCTCAAGCTGATACCCCTGCCCATGCAATACAGCATAGATTTCATGCTGTTAGCTGGGACTCACTGTGTGGGTGAAGCAAAATTTCCCTCTGCTCAAGCGTTGCTAGAGTAGTGCTCTCTGGCTGTGCTGGACATACACTGACCTGCACAGTCTGGGCTGCTGGTCTGGCCTAAATCAACATTTGGTCAAGTCTGGATGTGTTGTGCCTTTTTCAAACAGCAGATCCATGACTTACACCTGGTGGATCAGCGGCTTGTGAGAGAGCTGCCCACTAACTTTATTGTCCAGTCCCTACACACTCTCAAGGTATTTTCGTGTTTGGGTGATTTGCCAATGGGAGGTTTTTATATCTCTAGTGATCAGACACCTGGGGTTTCTTCTGAGAAATGTACACTGGCACTCTGGGCTAACTATGTGTTGTTCTGAACACCACCTGTTTTACTGTGTTGTTTTCCTGTCACAAAATTATGTCTACATTGACATCCACAAAAGCACGTGGGTTTCACCATGCTGAGTACCACAGAGGCTGTCTTTCAGGCAGCTTGCTATCTACTGAAATTCATAGCTATACTTTAGACACTTGGACAGCTGTTTATTTAATGCACAAAAACAGTTAAACATCAGATAGGGGAAAAATTTCCAGTAAGTTAAGCAAGAAATTACAGTGTTCAAAAGCAAATAGTAAGAAGAGCATCTGGCTGTGCGATTCCTCCCATGTCCTTAATTTAGATACTTTATCTTGGCCTACAGAAACACAGTTATCTCTCTCTGAACTCTGGACTTAAGAGCTCACAGTATACTTTTCATATACAACTATGCAACTTTCTTCACCTGCAACACAGATATTAGGGCTTTCTCCTAGAGCAGAAGTGCAGCTTTTTGCAAATCCTTTAGCACATTAAGCGTTCCAGAAAGACCTCAGGTTCCTGGATAGCATACTGGAACTTTAGTTGAACCAGGACCTGGGAGCAAGGTTAACCACTGTTCTTGGGAAGGGGAGACCTAGAACCCAGATCTCAATTCAATTTCTATTCTGTATTTCCATAATTCCTCATTGGAGATTACAGCCTAACCACTGTGCTGCCAAGCGGAGTTTGAGGGCTTTCACTGCCCTTATGATCCAGCAACAGAGAGCAACTCAGGCAACAGGGAACTGTTTCAAGCCAGAGATTATAAGCACGTTCACAAAGTGGCCCTGAGATTCAACCATTCCCCTGGGAAAGGAGAAGACGAATCTCTCAGGCTGTGGGGGATAGCTGTGCCCACTAACTTAGCATGTCACAAGGGAAGGGGAAGGAACATAATCTGCACATACATTGAAGATGGGACAGAAGCAGCACATCCAGGCACAGATTCAAAGGGATGGGGGGGAATGAATTGAGTTCACAGCCACTTCTGACTTAGTGTGGACTGGCACAGGATCTTGTGTGTTGGGGTGCAGAGTTGCCACCCTCACAGGATACACACTGTGGCCAGCCCCAACAGAGATATCCCCATAAAGCATAGAAATAAGTGCTACAGGATTAAGCATATTTAGGCATGCTCAGGAACAGATTTCTAGGCACAAAAATTTTACTAGGAAAAACTTAAATACCTACAGACTTCACTGGTCAACCAAGTCAGGATTTAGGAGGTTAGAGAGGCAGTTGTACAGTGTTTAGATGTTCAAGTTCTTCTGTGGATATGTCTGATTTCTTCGGAGTCTTTGCATCTGTGTAAGTATGCTCATCAGCCGCCTCATCTTCTGCTGCTCTTCTTCAGGAAACTTGTAAATCAGTATCTCCCCTGTTAGCAAGTGCCCATGGCTGGAGAAGTCTTTTCTGCCTTGAAAAAAAAATCACAATTTCTCCTTGCAAGTAGCAGAACCAGCTGCTTTCTGACCAAACACGGATTTTACAACAGGAGTTACCAACATGTACAGTACACCTAAACAGAGTCTGGAAAGTGTAATTGTCACTATGGTGTTGCAGTTTTCTCTGGACAGAAATAGCAAGGTTGCTCCATGTCAGTACTTAGAGGTGACAAACAACCCTCTGCATAAATGTCTTTTTAGCAGGCAGATGTTGGAGTTAGACTGCAAGGAAAGGGATTGGAAATAGAAAACCGTTTTGAAAATTGTATTTAAATAATCATCTTATATGCAGTACTAGGGATTAATGAACATGTATTCTGAAAACAAAATCAGAAATGCTGCATTTTTCTATTGTTTAAAACAAATACTTTGATCTTTTGATTTCAAAATTTTTCCTCATAATTAAAAAAAAATATTTTAAGAAGTAGATATATAGCCTTATCATAAAAACTTTCACAGCTTAAAAATACACTTTTTTTTATCCCCCTAGAAGTTTGATTCGGATAAGCCTCAAATTACTTCCCAGGCATTTCTATGGCACAGAGGCGGTAAAGGCCAATCCCTGACATTCTCTAGGCTGCATAAGCACTGTAGGCCCTAGGGCTGCTCAGACTAGAGGAACAGAACTTCACTTCACTGAAACACTGGCAAGGGTCAGTGCAAACCCTCAGCAGAACTAAAGCCTTTATGCTTGTTTTAAGTGAACCCAGAAGTATCCCAGAGCAAGCGATTTGCAGTGGCTAGAGGATTGTTTCTTTTTTTCCCTTGTTTTTTTCAGGTTATTGGTTTTTATTATTTTTATTTACAGTTGTGCTGATTTCCTGAAATGAAAGATGAACAATCTGAAGTGCAGACTGAAAATCAAGCCTGCAACCTCAGTGCCCTGGGAGAGATGCTGTCTTGCTACACATAGTCTGGGGCTGTGAGGTTTCCTTTCCCCTCAGTGGCCTGGAGATACGCTGGGGAACACTATTAGGGGGCTCACACCCTCCCTCCAAACCCAGGCAAAGGAACACCCCATGAAGCTGCAAATTCTGTCCTTGGATTTATCTTTGGCTGTCTGGGTTGCTCTGTACCCTGGCAGCAGCTGAGGGGTTGGGGGATAGCTAGAAAAGCAGATCCTGCACTAATCTGGAGGGCAGCACAGTGTTTATTGTCCCCACTCTTTCCTAAGGCCCTAAAAGAGGGGAAAGGCACCAAGCCTGAAGAAGCAGGAGCTTTGCAGCCACTTGTCCTGGCTGTTCCTCTCAGAGCAGGTTTGAAAGAGAAGAGAGGCTGTCTGATGCCTGTGCCCTCAGTGGAGCCCAGGATGCAGTGACCCTGCACCGTTTGCAGGGTTCTGCAGCAGGGAGAAAGCAGCTCAGCTCTCTCCCCCTGCCACAGACAAATACACAGGGTGGGAGGGCTGCTTGCTGCTTGCAACTCCAGCTTGAGGGGATGTGGTTGAGGCCTTCCAGCCTCAGTCCACCCCAACCAGCCCCTCACCTCCCTTTGGAGTTTTGCACATCCTACATCCTCCCTGGCTGAAATCCCATCATCCTCATTAGTTCTTGTTCCCCAGCACAGGTACAAACACTGAAAGGCATGTCAAAGAGACACCTCACCACTACCTCCTCCTAGTCCTGTTCTCCAGCTCAGGGTGCATCCTCCAGACAACAATGTTCTTTAAGTGTCTCTGAGGGCAGACAAAACCGCAAAAGAGCATCTCTCACACAGAAGTTCTCCTTTACCCATCTCTCCCCACCTTGTCCTGACGAGGCATTCAATATCCCCAGGCCACATCTGGCACTGTCCCACCCCCCAGAGCCCCCTGCCATCTCAGCAGTGCTGCTCCATGGAGCCGGCAGGCAGCAGGTCGTAGCGGCTGCTGTACATCACCACCCCGGGCGGGTAATAGGCCATCTCTGCCTGGACGGCTAAAGCCCGGGGAGCAGCAGGGACAGGGTGCACAGGCATCACGGCATGCAGGGCCTGCTCCTCCTTCTCAGGCTTGGTGGTGTCAGTGAACGGGCGCATGGTGGTGAGGGAAGGTGAGGTGATCCTCCAGAGGAGGTTCTTCAGTGCCTTGCGGAACTCCCTGCGCATGAGGCAGTAGAGGACAGGATTGAGGCAGCTGTTGGAGTGTGCCAGGCACACGCTGATGGGGAAGAGGTACACTTGGGAGAGAAAGTACTCGTTACTGAAGTGAACCACGTTGAGTTTGATGAGTATCCCCCACGTTGTAAGTGCTTGGTTAGGCAGCCAGCACAAGAAGAAAGACAATACCACGATGGACACTGACCTAGTTACTTTGGAGCGGCGCTTGATGCTGGGGCCACTGCAGGTGCTGCCCACGTGCTTGTCACTGATGAAGCGCACCAGGAGTAAGTAGCAGAGACTAATGATGACCAGCGGCACCACGAAGCCCAGCAGAACCTTCTGGATGTGGTACAGACCCAGCCAGAATTGGGCATTGCTGCCCCGGCCCTCTGGGAACTTGACGAGACAGAGAACATCATCAAAGACAGTGGCAGTGGTGGAAAAAATGGCGTGGGGCAGGGAAGCCAGGACAGCTGACAGCCAGATGAGTGCACAAAGCCACTTGGCAGAGCAGCAGCCACCCAGCGGGTCTCCTCGACGCTGATTCTTCAAGGCTGAAGCTACAGAACGGTATCGAGCCACACTCATGGCAGTGAGAAAGAATACACTGGCATACATATTCATTGCTGTCACATAGGAGACAATCTTACACATTGCCTTGCCAAAGAGCCAGTTGAAGTCCAGTGCATTCTCCACCGCCCAGAATGGCAAGGTCAGCACAAACTGGAAGTCAGTCACTGCCAGGCTGGTCACAAAGAGGTTGATGGGGGATTTCCTCCAGCCTTGCTTGCTTTTCATCAGGTAGAGCACCAGCAGGTTGCCCACCAGTCCCAGGGCACACACCACGGAGTACACCAGCGAGATGACAATCCGCACCACATCAGAACTGTCCCCCTGCATCCCGTCGGCTCGCTCCAGGTTGATGGTCTTCAAGAACTGCAGGAAGGACACGTTGCTCCCGTTGTCCATCTGAGCGCTCTCCAGGAAACCCAGCGGCGTGTCCCAGGACTCCCTGTCCGCTCCTTCCTTTATGCCAGCGGCTGGCGAGCAGGCACCGCGCTCGCAGGGCTCGCCCATCCCATGCTAGGGTGGGAGACGGGTTCACGGGAGCTTTTCCCCCAGAGGCTGACCGGCAGCGGCGGCAGGGTGCGGGGACGGCGCAGTGCCAGCCGTGCGGTGACACTGCTGGCGCCGCCGGGCTCCGCGCCGCGCTTTTATCCGCGCCGGCGGGGCGGGGCATGCGCGGTGCGCGCGGAGCTCTCCCGGGTGCTGAGCGCCCCCGCGCCCCGGCTGCTGCTCCCGCCCATCGCCCCCGTCCCTTCCCTTCCCTTCCCTTCCTTTCCCTTCCCTTCCCTTCCCTTCCCTTCCCTTCCCTTCCCTTCCCTTCCCTTCCCTTCCCTTCCCTTCCCTTCCCTTCCCTTCCCTTCCCTTCCCTTCCCTTCCCTTCCCTTCCCTTCCCTTCCCTTCCCTTCCCTTCCCTTCCCGTCCCGTCCCGTCCCGTCCCGTCCCGTCCCGTCCCGTCCCGTCCCGTCCCGTCCCGTCCCGTCCCGTCCCGTCCCGCACACCTGGCCGGGAACGGCGCGTGTCAATGAACCTGGCCTTTCCGCGGGCAAGCGCCCGGCCCGAGGCGATGCCCTCTTTCCCCGCGCCGCTCCCAGTGTCATGCTCTCTCCCCCGATATGATCCCCCACTCCCCGATGTGATCTCCCCGATGTGATCCCCCCAGTCCCCATACGATTCCCATCCCCGACGTACTCCCCGCGGATCAGCTCTCACAGAACCTTTTCCCTCCTGCGTGGGGACAAGTTTTGGGGATGTCGCATCCTCGCAGAGTCGCAGGGTGTCCCGGAAACCACCTGCGCTTTCGCGCTTGAGAAACCACGGCACCGAGGCGCTTCGCCCTCCCCTGAATGACCGCACTCCGGACAGGGACCCACGAACGCCTCTCCTGCTTTTGGGACTTCGGGAGACGGTGTCTCTCCCTCATTTTAAAGCCAACGGCACGGACAGCGAAGCTGTAAAGCCCGGCTATCGGTGCAGCGCTCGGGCGAGGGCAAGAGCAGCAGCCGCCTCTTCGGCGGAGGCAGAGGGATCCCGCCCGCAGGGGGCCCCCCTGGCTTGCGCGGAGCCCGGAAAGCGCTTCCCCACCAAGTTTGCCGCAGAAAGAGCGAGCAACCGATGGGAATGGGAACTGAGGCTTTCCTTCTTCTGTTCCGCTGTTAAATAAATCAAGATAACTGCACATTTTGAAAACCAAATAGATTCTGAATATACCTAAGTAAAGCACTGCGAATCAGCCATCTGGGGGAGATGTACAGACATTTAACAAGTATATTGTTTCTGCATTGATGTATCTCAGTGAACTTCCTGCAAAGACATAGTCGTGTGTGCTATTTGTTGTCAGCAGTCCACTCAACACTTTGATTTATATCTGCAGGGACTCTGTAAAAGTATCAGCCAGATCACCGTATAGGAGTGTTAAAGGGGGACAAGAGTAATAGGGAAGATTTATACATCATTCATATTGCTTATAAAGAGGGAGCAATTTACTGGAATTAGCAATGCAAGGCTCTGGGAAAGTTTAGTTTGCAGATTACTTGCTCTAATAAATAGACAAAGAGCTTGGTACTAGAATGACAGAAAAACAAAACAAAACAAAACAAAACAACCCCCCCCCCAAAAAAAAAAAAAAAACCCACCACCTTCAGAACACTGACCATATCAGGCCTCAAAAAATGGACCCTTGACATTTGACATTTTCTCCTGTCATGGTTTAACTCCAGCCAGCAGCCAAGCCCCAGGCAGCCTCTTGCTCACACCTCCACCAGTGGGACTGGGAGAGAACTGGAAGGGTAGAAGCTGGAAAACTCATGGCTTGAGATAAAGACAGGTTCATAGAGAAAGAAGGAGCCACACACTCAAGCAGAACAAAAGGAGGAGTTAATTCACCACTTCCCATGGGAAGAGGCAGGAGTTCAGCCACCTCAGGGAGAGCAGTTCCCATCACATCTAAGTGTCACTTGGGAAGGCAAATGTGATCATGCCAAACGTGCCCCCTTCCCTCTTCTTTCCTCCAGTTTATATCCTGAACATGATGGAACATGGTCTGGAATATGCCTTTGGTCAGTTGGGATCACCTCTCCTGGCTGTGTCTCCTCTCACTCTCCCAAGCACCCCCAGCTTCCCTGCCAGCGTGGCAGTCGGAGAAGCAGAAAAGGCTTTGGCTCTGTAAGCTCTGCTCAGCAGTAACTAAAACATCTCTGTTATCACCACTGTGTTCAGCACAATGCCATAACATAGCACCACATCAGCCACTTTGAAGAAAATTAACTTCACCCCATCCAAATACAGCACATCTTCACAATTTTTCCAAATCATGGATTTTTTTCCTACATTTCCATACCTCTTAATCACCGACTACGGTTGCATCTGGGTGGCATTTTCAATACACAGCACTAAGTTGCATCCCTCCACCTGCTGAATAGCAACAGTTTTTCAAATTCTTTCAACCAGAGGAAATCATCCTTGCAGTGAAATTTAACAACGCCATTAGTTCCATTGGTGTTGCACAGTCAGAAAGAGAAGAGAAAGCCACTGATCCCTCAAAATCAGCAGCAGAACCATCATATAAACAAGCAACATGAAAACGCTGAGTTTCAACCAGACCTGCAGAGGTTCTGTAAACAGTGCAGAGGGTGAGGTGTCCCCCAGCCCACAGCAGCAATGATTGCCTTAGCAGTAGAGTCAGCACGTACCCAAAACCAAGGTTAGTAAAATATTTGAAATAAGCAAATTCTTGTACAACTTTCCCTCTCCACTTAGTCCGACTACTATTAGCCCTCAAGGAGAAAACAATCTGCAGTTGAGCTGTGCAGACACAATGACAGATACAACTTGGTAAATTATTAGTGGGATCGATAGCGCAGAAGTGGGTTTCTTCTAGATTGAATTCTGACCTATTCTCATCATATTGCTTCAATATCATCTTCTTCACACCCAATTTTAAATATGTCACTAGAAAAATTGCAGCAAATATGCCTTGCATAGCATAATTTCTTCTACCATTTCTTCTGTTTGGCACATCTTGTGATGTGCCAGAGACTGAACAGTAATAATGATTCAGGAAGGGGAGGAAGAGGGAATTAATGTCCAACTTTATATTGCCTTTTCTGCTAGTTACCCAGAGGAAGTAATGGAGTTTGAACTGAGGTACCTCTTGGGATCACTGGTAGTGGATTTTGAACTCAGATCTGCAAGTGTGAAATGATTGTCCACGATTTTTGCTCATGTTTTTACCCCCAGAAAAATTCCTTTTTAGTCTTGAATGCTTTTTCTTTTTGTCATTCTTCTTTTCAGAGAAGTTTTAGAAGCAGGTAAGGGAACTTGCAATACCTAGATGAATAATAAAAGAAGTATTTGCTGAATAATTTATTTAACACAATGCCAGAACACTGCCATAGCCAAAAAAAAGTTAAAAAAGCCATCAGCTACTTTCAAAAAGTATTGCAAAACTCGTCAGAGACAGTCACAAGGGTTACTGATCTAGAAGACATTTTTGTCTGTTTGTTCCCTATTCATTCCACCCATGCTGCCAAAGCTCTGTTGTTAACATGTACCTTTCCAGAGTCTTCCTTTTATCCAAGTGTCAGTGTAATTGGTCTTACTTTCTCAAACTTTCTGAAAACTCTAATAATCTTGACAGGCAGAGGTTTCCATGATGCACTCTGGCTATAATGGTGAAAAAATGGCTGATTTGTGCATTAATCTCAAAAAAATCAGGCAGAGATTTTTTTTTTTGCACATATATAGTACCATGCTAAAATAATGGTTGCTAATTTGCCTGCAGGCAGCATCAATCAGTACAGTAGACTTAAAAAGGCTTTCACTTGTTCAGACCACCAAGACAAACTGCCCATTGGTTTTGAATATATTGTGTCAGTGTCCTGCAGGTGTTTCTCAAATAGCATTAAAAAATGTTTTAGTTAAATATGCCAAATAAAAATTGGTAATTTTCCTACAATTTACCCCAAAGAATTCCTATGATTTTTCACTCCCTTTACATACCTCATACACAAACAAAAGATTTATTATAATTACAAAAGTGACTGAACCAGCTGTACGCTCCTCTGAAACATTTTGGCAAGGGACATGGTGTTCTGTTTTCAATATGAGAGGCATTTTTGTAACTTAAATCAGACTTTTAAAGTATTGAATGTATCACCAAATACAGAAACATGGGACTATTTCTCAGGAAATTTTTGTAGCAGTAGGAGATTTTAATTTTTTTTTTCATATTTGACACACTGAAGCAAAAAGTAGTAATAGTAAAGCTCTAGAAAGCTCTTCATGAGAAAGATTTACTAGTATTTGTGGCTTAAATGGGCTTTACATTATACAAAGGTTGCATTCTTACAAACTGAGTTCTGTTTTATGAATAATGCTTTTTATGGCATCTTCTCTCAAACAAAATTCTGGATCAGGAGAAGGAAACTAGAAAATAGGAAAGGGATATTTCATATTTTTTTAGTTTTTCAGTTCTAATTTCTGGAACCGATATGGTCTCCATTTGGTTTTTCATGAGCTCAGGGCTACAATCTCATCCTTCTGACCAAATTCAGACAGTAACTGTTAACAGTTACATTTTCAACTGGATTTTATAACTCTACTTTCTCCATCCTGAGAGTGAACTTGGTGAGACCTGATGTGTGTCCACCATGGGAAGGTTTTCATGGCAATTCTTCTCTTAAAAGTGTAGTAGGAAATGGATACGGGTTTTCATTACAAAATCTCAGATAACACAATGAACCACAGAGATACCCTCCAGAAAGAATTATTTGGACACAGAAATAGGTTTTAATAAAAACAAAGCAAACCCCCCCGAAATACCCCCAAACTAAACAAATACCGCCCCCCTCCCCCCCAGTTAATTATGTTCACAATCCTCTCATCATTTGCTTTCTAGGCTGACTATTGAGAACATATTTTTTGGTCACTAACTTTCATAAAAAGATAATTCCAAGTGACTGGTTGTTCCAGTTTTATTTGGTTAATATGGATAGTATGACAAATGAGCTTATAAACTCACATAGTGCAAGCATGAAATTATAATTCTGTGAATTAGCTCACCAGTTATAAAAAACAATCCATGTTTGAAGACTGACTAGAAATCTGAGTGTGAGCATACAAAAAAACCTTCATGTTAAAGAATCACTGACTACTTTAGAGTTTGTTTCATTCTCTACTTAAATCCACCCACAGACATACCAGAAGTGGAATGTCAGCAAATATATATATATATATATTTGCAAGAGTAACTTGTGAAGTTCCAAAATTTTGTAAAGACTATAATGAAATGGAAGTTGAGAGATCCAACAGTGTCTCTGGCTCAATTATCAATAGTTAGCTGTGTTAAGAGGCTGCATTTCTAATGAGAAACAGGGAATAAGACTGAAGATTAACAAAAAGGATAAATTTAAAAAAATGTACTCACAAACTTTTGTATAAATCTGGCAGAGAAATAATATATCAATAGTGGCAGTTACCCAGCAAATTCTACAGAGTCCTTGGGATTCAGAGTCATTCTCTTTCAGTTAATCTCCCTGACAATAGTCACGGTATCACAGAATCACAGAACAGTCTAAGCTCACCACACCATGTGAGACCTTCTTACCATTTCTAGTCCAAGCAAACCATTAATCTGCCTGGATAGTTAACAGTCAGGTCTGGACAGTGTTTCACCCTGGATGTGACAGACAAGGATGTGTTATTCTCCAGAGGTATCTCCCCTCCCTGTCAACTGCAGGACCATAGCAAGTGCGTATTATATATTTTATATCTTTAAATTTTGCACAGGAGACTCATTCCTAGTAAAGCAAAATTTCCTGATTGTCTCTTCACATGGGCTTCATTTTGTAGCAACTCCTCTATGCCAAATCATATTATTTGTGTTTTAGTTCCTCACTGCTCAGAACCTCTGCTTTTCTGTCTCTCTGTAAACATTTCTACATACACATAAATTGAAATACATTATTTTCTTTTATGGCTGTCCTAGAAGTCTACTTAAATTTAAAAGAGTCCAGTACTGCTTCTGGTTTTTAAGCCCAGGATTCATTGTGTCTCGTGATTGTGACCTTTCAATAAATGTACAGGCTTTTCTGTGTGGAGCTGCACCTACTGAACTGCAATAACTTTGCTGCCAGAAGAACACAGCTGATGTGGTGCTATATTCTTTTTCTTTTTATAACTGAGGTTGAGTTAGCAAAAAAACCCTCACTTTCTTTCAAAAAAGCTTCCAAAAGCTCGGTTTTGTCCAGGTTATGCCTCTTTGGAATAGGAAACCACTGGGAAGACGCAGTGCCATAAATTCTGTTAACTTAAAATAGCTGTCCTCAGCATGTACTCACACCAGGAGAGTGCTTTCTACTTGTGCCATTGCTTTGCATTTTGACCGTTTTTAGCTGGGATAGACGTAGTTTTCTCCTTAGTAGCTGGTACAGTGCTGTGTTTTGGACACTGTGTCAGCTACAGCCACAGCATCCCTGAAGCAGGAACCCTAAAGTCCCCCAGGGTATTTTCTGACACTACACCCAGTGAATCATTTTTTCTGTGTATGTGCATGCTGGCACAAAGCCCAGGGAGTTATAGATGTCTCAGACCAGATTCCCACAGCTCTCTTTCTCCACTCTTTGAGTATGACTTTTCGATATACAAATTTTTGTCATTAAAAAAAAAAAAACCAAATCAAAACAAAACTCATTCCCACAAAGTCTCTTACATTCCTAAAGCTTTTAGTTCTCCATTACTTCCAGGGTTAGAGGGAGTTACAGGCAACAGGAATTAAGCTTTCCTGCTGAGGAAGAAACCAAGATGGAATCGCATGAAATACTAGTTGCCTCCCATCAGATTCACCTACCACTGAACACCTACCTAAAAAGATGACTGATAATGGAAGCAAATATTTAAATGTCTCTCACAGAAGGGCTATTTGTTCCGATGGCCTTCAAAAAGTATGTTAAACCAGTACTTTGTAAACATACGCCCATCCCTTGAACTGTCATACCTTCTTTCCACTCCTCCTTCACTGCCTGTTCTCCTCATTTTACAGTCTTTTTCATTTTTATTTCATTTGGTGTAGATACTTCTTTATTCACCAACTGAATTATTTTAAAATATTAATGGAAAATGGTGTGGCTTTTTCTATGCAACAATTGTCATGTGTTTTTTAGATGTTAAATATTATATATATAATATCAATTTCAGGTTACACTTAGCTTTAAATGAATTACAGTTAAATTAAAATTTAACTGAGCTAAGCAGGCTATAATACCCAGTCTCACAAAACAGCACAGTGCCCACTGTGTGACTGGACTAAGAAGCCTAATGGCAAGAGCACCAGGAAACTTATCACTGTAACAGATGAGATAATACTATTCATGTGCAGAATATATGGCCAGACATATTGAAATAAATACCTTGCAATTAACAAATCTTCTCTTGGCAAGTGCTGTTGGATATCAAATTTCCCATGTCTTTTGCATGGCCTGTGTCCTTCCATTATCTTGAAGAGAGCAGGTGATGATTCCTAAATCAATTATCACTCTTACAAATACGGTCTGTTTCCAAAGTTACCTGAGTCCTGGTGGAAGCCAAGTTTTTTGCTGATTTAGACAACCCTGGAGCTTTAACTCTTTTTTGCACTTTTGTGCTCTGGAGTCTGGAGTTGACAGTTCTTAGAGCCAAGGCACTTCAACTGCAGCAGCTGTTCATCTTGGGAAAACTGAGCAGAGAGAAACAAGCATAATTAAGCACAGATTGCTATGAAAGTATACAAGAAGTCCATGGTGGAGTCAATTTTAAGCAAGAGGCTATCAAAGCAGATGAGGAACCCAGCCCAGGTCTCAAGCATGGGACAGCACTGAAGTGTGCACCCACCTGTGGAGCCTTGGCCCTGCAGTAACCACAGCAGATGCCACAGGAGGAGACTCTTGGCAGAGAGCACATGGCATGCACTTAAAAATGTAGACACCAAGGCTATTTAGGAACTTTCTGTTCAAAGGGAGGACATTCAGAAGTAACCCTGATGTGCCAGCATATTGCTAAAACACAGAACGATCTCAGCACCCTGAGGAGTCTTAAGGTGCATCAGGCAAAGTTCAGACTGGACATTAGGAAGGATTTCTTTACAAGGAAGGATCGTTAGGCTTTGGCATGGGCTGCCCAGGGAGGTGGTGAAGTCAGCATCCCTGAAAATGTTTAAGGAAGCACTGGATATGGCTCTTAGTACCATGGTCTAGTTGACACTTTGATATTCAGTCACAGGCTGGAATTATTGGTCGCAGAGGTCTTTTCCAACCTAAGTGACTCTGTGATTCTGTGAGGCAGCCTGGAAACTGGGCTATCACTGGGGCCATGAGCTACGGGGTGCTCCAGCTGAGGAAACTCCGGCCATCCCTTCCCGCTGCATCTGAAAGGGGTGGAAAACGGGTCAAACTCCTGCGTGCCTCCAGCACTTTTTCCCGCGGCTGGGGAACCCCTGCCAGGGCGTGTGCGGGGCTGCCAGGCGCCTTGTCCCGGCCCCTCAGCGGAGACCCCCGGCGTGAGACCAGGGAGGGGATGCTGCCTTGCGCGGGCAGCCCTCCCGGAGGGCTGCGGGGCCGAACGCCCCACTTCGGCCGCGGTGGAAGGCGGAGAGGGGCGGCAGCCCCTGTTGGCGGCCTCGCCTCTCTTCCCTCCCCGCCGGCCCGGCCCGGTTCGTCCCACTGCGTTAACCCCGGCGGCTCTGAGGCGGGGGCTCCCAGGAGCTGCTCCCTCCCCACAGCCCTCGTTCCTCCGCCGGCAGAAACCAGACACCGGGAGGGCCTCGCGCAGCCCTTGTGTGGAGCGGCGCCTGTGTCCGGCGGCGCCGGGAGCGGCCCGGCCATGCCGCGGCCCCGGTAGGCGCCCCTCTCGCCGCTCCCCGCCCGCACCATGCCATGTGTCCCGCGGAGCCGGGCGGCACGCATGGTCTCCCTCTGGCTCCTCGTCCTCCACGCCCAAGCGCCCTGCCTGGGCAGGGCCCCGCCGGCCGGCAGCTCCCCGTTCCCCGACGGCGGGCAAGGTCAGTGGCGGCGGGCGGGGCGGGACGGGACGGGACGGAACGCGGCGGCAGCGGGTCCCGCCGAGGGTGTTCTGCTCCGGGGCGCTGCGCCGGGGCGCTGCTCGGGCGGGAGGGGTGGCCAGGCGGGCCGTGTGGGTCCCCGGTGCTGGCGGCGCGCCGTCCCAGCGCTGCCCTCGGCGCTGCCGGAACACGCTCGGGGCGCCTTGCTGCGGCTCCTGGGCAGTCATCGAGTTTGACTGTGTAGAGATGAAGGTATTGCTAAACTCTTGCCTTTTGCAGATCCTCCTCGTTTAGAGGCGACTCTCTAAATGCCAGAATCGTTCTGTGCTACTAAACCCAAGAAGTTTACTGTCCTGATTGTTTATTTATTTTTAAACAAGCGGTCGCTTCTGTACCAAAGCAGCAGGCGCTGCAGAAGGGTTGGTGTTATCAGGGTTCAACACCCGCTGTGAGTCTCTCACATTCAGCGAGAATGGTAAATTACAAGTCAGACTTCATCCGCGGGAGGGGTTTCTTTGAGACTGCTCTCATGGTTGGGTTATTTTCTCCCTCTTTTGCTATGGGGAGTGCAACTCAGGAATTTTATTTTTTATTTTAGTTTTTGCCTGTGTAAGAAAAATTGTGGTTCCCAAGGGAGAAAAAATATGAGTAATTGGAAGACTCTGCCTGGTGGTAGAAGACCCAAAAGTATATAAGGAAGTTTTGCTTCCTGATGCAATCAACAGCTGTGGTGCTTTCAGGAGAGCATGAGCACAAAAGAGAAAATCTTCTGTACTCTTCAAAGAGTGTGGAAAGGAAACGTGTTTAAATAAGGTGCTTGAAAGGTGTTTCGATAAAGTGCCTAAAAAGTGAATTTTCAAATATCTTGAAGATGGTTCCTGTTTGATTCATTGAAGGTGGATGCCAGCAATAATTACATCCCTATGTCTCTTCGTGAGACAGAAAAGCGATGATTGTGTTAGGATGTAGTGGCTGCTTAATTGTTCAATTGTCAGGCATTTGAAATGAAGGTAGAATTACTTTAACTTTCTAGACATGGAAAACAGTACTTTCCAAGAGTTTGCAAATAGCATTGAGTAAAGGGGCAGTTAAAAAACGTGGCTAATTTTTCACAGAGGAAGGTTTCTTGCAGTGTGAAGTGTGGACTGAAATTTGTATGGGGTACAGCTGAAGTGTTCTGCTCTCTCTACATCCATAAGTGTGGTAGATGGGGATGCCCTTGCTGATTGCTGAAGGCCTGCTCTCTGCCATGGGGCTTTGGAACTTTTTGTGCTTCCTGGGTATGATGCTTCCTCAAAGATGAGCCACTATTTCCTGTCCCGGGGAATGGTTTGAAAAGAAGCCAGAGGGTCTGAGGGGCAGATGTACACAAACTACAAAGATGGAGATGAAACAATGGCAAATGATGATGTGCCACATTTTAAAGGATTTTTTTTGGGGAACATGTTATGTATTTAAAATAAATTGTGGTTTTCCTGTCACGTGTGACAGATCATGTATGTTTTTCTCTTTATCCTAGTTTATTCACTTTGTGTACAGGCATTCTTAATGAGGCAATTCTTTGCCATGTGTGGTGAATTTGGATCCGCAGAGGAGCAGAACACATGGGAGTGGTTTTGAGTATTATCAGATGTTTTAAATGATGCAGAATTAAAAAGGTCTACAGGGAAAATTTCTCTACAACTTAAACAATACTTGGGCTCCTCAAACAAGTGTGAAGGGCCTGAACATTGCCTGTCCTGTATGCCCAGAAGGCCAGAGTAGACACTGTGATGGCAAAGTCCTGACTCAATTGTGTGCTGTTCATTGCCATGCTTCTTTCTTGTTTGCAGCTCCAATGCGAGCCGGCGTGCCCAGGTGTAGTTCTGGAAAGAAAAAACATTCTCTGGAGCTACACAGCAACCTTTCCTGGCCTGTAAATCCTGAGCAGTGCCCACTTGACAGGCAGGACTCCCCTGGAGTGGAGAGTATGCTGGGTGTCCAAGGGGGATGCTGTGACATGCCAGTGCCATGGCTTGCCAATGGCATTCATTCTCTCAGTTTATGTTTGCTGCTCCAAAATTTTACAGGAACTTGTGGTGTTTTAATAGGAATTCATGTTACTATATGAAAATAGAGACATTCAGTGTTGAAGGATGCAGTCCTTAATTTTGAGCAGTCTGGGTTGCATGTATTTAGTTCTTCTTTCCTAGAGGGGCAGAAAGGAATTCACCAAAATTGTATCTTCTGTCTGTGTTTTACACTCTCCTGAAGCAGAAACTGTGCTATCTCTAGGTTTAGTATGAAGCTCAGTAAATTTTTCAGCTATGGTTAGAATTGCCTTTTACACAACAGTTTAGGCAAAACTGTACTGATAGTGATTACTTGCAGAAATTAGCCTCATCCTGTTAGACTTTTGTGTTGTAACCTTATTCCCTCTTGTCTTTTCAAGGCTTCTTAATAATTCATTTATGCAGTTGTACTACAATACATTATTATTGCAGCATATTTCCCCTCCCCAGTGACTCAACAAGTATCTTAACGAGCGGGTGGAAGAAGTTCAATTTCTCTGCTTTGACAATCCAATGCCTCAGCATTATTTTCCACCTTACTGATGCTGATGTTCTACTTTTCTTTAATCTCTATACACTAAGTGCTGTAGTGATGAAGTAAAAAACTTCCTTCCATAATTTTAAATCCAAACCCACAAGTCTTTGGTCTTGCATGGAGTTCAGCAGTTAAGCCACAACAAATTAGGTTCAAGACATCAGGCAGAGGCAAGTTGCACAGTGACAGCAAATGAGTAAGTTTTCCTTCAGGCATTTAATTTGATTATTTAATGAGTTGTGCTGAAAACCATAGAAATGAGGGCCTGGGTCTTGCAGCATTCTGTGTTAGAATGCTGACTTTGCTAGCACAGTATGGGATGTGGAACTTCCCAGAAGTCTCACAATTTAACATCTGAAGATAAGCTGTATTTTTTGGTGTTTCTTATCTCTTCTACCTGCCTTTTTTTTTTTTTTTTTTCTTCACTGTGGAGTGTGAGGAGGGAGCCCCTTGGTTTAGCTTCAGCTGCTGAATTATCAGGCAACCAGCACCTTTAGTGCTATTCACAGGCTGTGATAGCTGCAGGCATGAAGGTGTGTGCTAAGTTTCCAGTCTCTCAGTCCTCTTACGGGGATAAGGGCAGATGTCTCTCAGAACCTGTGGTAGGCATTAGTGTCCATGTTCTTGAGATCTGGCTCTGTGAAGGCCCAAAACCCCACTGCTGTGGCTTGCCCTGCAAAGGCTCCAAGTCACTGCAGCCTGGTGGGAAGGCTTGTGTCCAAAGAAGTCTGTTGTGCAAGGAAATAAGCTTGCTTCTGAAGTAAAGGTGCTGAAACTAGGCCAGATTTCTGATGTAGTTGTATATGTGCTGGGAGGCCAGGGGTTTTGTGTGTTTTGTTTTGCTTTCCTTTCAATTGGAAGTGTCTCAGTGCACGTGTCTCAGGGGCCCATGGACGGAGGAAACTCAAGCAACCACATCTTAAACTGCAGCTAATGAGGACAGCTGAGATGTGTTCCTTCCAGAAGGGGATGAATCCAGACAGCTGCCTGCTTAGGCAGGATTTTTCCTCTGTGACTTTGAAGGTACAGGCAGTGGTGGGAGAAGTGCTTCTAAAAGGCTTCCCTAACCAGACCTATCCTGGAAGCAGCTGGAACAGGCTAATTGCTTTGTTAAGCAGCTTTGTTAATGAATGAGGTGTAGTCACTTCATGTGTAAGTGGCTGGGACTTTGGGAGTGAAGAGCAACTCTGGGTAAAGAAGAACTGAATTAATGTGTGTCATCATAACTTCTTTTTAATTAAATATGTTCAGACTGTCATTTCTTGGGTAGAATTCTAGTATGCCAGCAGATCTGGCCCTTAGGGTATAAGTTCCTATGAATTGTGTTTTACATGGATTTGTGTTATTTGCGTGGGGCTTTTGTGTTTTGCAGTAATTTTAAAAAAGTGAAATTTGGTACAGGTGATATTTCTTTATCTCCTTCTTATGTATGCTTCCCATTATTGCAGGGGATAACAATGTCAATAATGCTGTCTTCCCCTGCCAAATTCTGACAAGTGATAAGATTTCCAATCTTACCCTGCCTGGAACTCCTTATACAAATCAGCACGATTACTTCATTCTCTTCAAACCCTTCTTTGAAATTCTGAAGCTGCAGCTGCAGCAGCTGCTAAAGCTGATGCTACTGAGATGCAGTTACTACAAATAATCAAGTCAGTTTGCATTCCCTTCACCTTTGTGTGTTTGCAAGGCTCTGTGTCAAATTTGAGGTGGTCAGGTTTTTGGTTGTGTGAAGGTCACCCCTGGACTCCCATGGTCACTCCTAAGTCTCCAGCACGACAGTCCTTGATCATGTGCTGGAGACCTAGGACATGAAGGGTTCCCAGCCCTTGTGGGATTGGAAAGTGGGGTCGTGTGTGACAGTCAGTCTTTTATATGAATGGTGACAAAATGTTTGAAAAGAAGAATGCTTAGCTTCTAAACTGAGTTTTACAATGGGAGAATAGAAAGCCCAAATGAGAGCTGTATTCTATGGTAATCTATGCACTGCCTGCCTTTGTGTCAATAGGATGTTGTGGTGAATTGCTCTCACTTTTGATTTTTCCTTTAAATTACGTAGGATGTGAACAGGCTAGCACTCACTCTAGTTTTATCCTTTTTTTTTCCCTGTTCTCTCAGAGCAATTTGTGAAGACAGTGCCAGAATACCATGTGGTTCATCCAGCAAGAGTAGATGCAAGTGGGCATTTTCTTTCTTTTAATCTACACCATCACATCTCAAGCCCAAGGAAGAAGAGAGATCTTGGAAAAAGTGAAAATGTCGTATATTACAAAATTAATCATAAGGAGAAGGATCTGTTTTTTAACTTGACTGTCCACACGGGATTTCTTTCCCAAAACTACATAGTAGAAAGGAGACGTGGCAACCACACCAGAGCAAAGATTTCAACTCACTCTGGAGTTTCTTGCCACTTCCTTGGCACAGCGTGGCAGCCTGGCTCTGGCAGTGGGACAGCAGCCATCAGCACCTGCAGTGGCCTGGTAAGTGGTTCTGGGCTGTTTCTGGTGTCATTGGAGCTGAGCTGGTACAAATATGTCTGTTAAGAAATTGGATGAGCCAGTCTGATACGTTACTAACTCAGAAAGGTGGTTTAATTCTATGGATGTTGTTTGGATTTTTTGAAGAATCAGAAAGTCAAAAGGTGAGGCTGAGGCCCCTTGGCATTTACTTCTATCTAGTTTTTTGGGGTTATTTTTGGTTTTTTTTGTGATCTGGACTGAAGGTTTCTATCAGTCATACAGCTTGAAGCCATCCAAATATTGAGTCATTGCTTTGATTCCATTAGTAGTTGGGTTGCCTTTCCAGTGCATCTGGATATGAGCTTCTGTTCTGTTTTCCTCTAAAAGGAATGTGGCTCAAGGACACTGAAACTGTGCTGTGAATCGCACCCATGGATGGTAGGTTGGGAAAATGCAATTGTTTCCTTATGAACTCCACTGCAGCGTCAGATATAAATGATAGGTTAGATGCAACCTTAACCAGAGCTTTGAATTTAAGTGTTAGCCACTGCTAGGCATCTCTCACGTCAAAGAGCTCTTCTAAGGCTGGAGCCCAAAGTCAAACATTTCTCCATATCCTGTGGTTCACACTGAGACAAGGAGATGGAAACCTTTTTTTTCTCCATGCTTTGTTGTTTTTAATCACAGCCATAGCTTAGGTTCCTGTTTGTGCTAGAGCGTGAGTCTGATTGTGCCTTTCTGGAGGGAAAGAAGAAACAAACTGCCAGAGTGCAAAGGGGATGTGGGGAAATGTGTAAACTGGCACATGTGATTTGTGAGAGGCAGAATACAGAGGGTTTATGGAGGATGCAGGCAGAGGTGATGATGAAATGCGTGCAGCGTGTGTGTGTTCTCGTGCTTTGATTCTGGCATGGTGGATGACTGTGTTTGAGAGCCCGTGACGCAGGGGACTGACGCCTTTTGGACAACACATCTCAAGTCTGCAGCAGGCTGGGGACTGATGCTTCATTTCTGAGCCTGAACACCGGTGCGAGTAAAGTGTAACCATTCCCTGCTAACCTGTCCAAATATCAAAGTGTGTTCCTTGCTCTTGAGCTGTAGGAGACTTTCAAAAACTATGGGAAGTCTTCTGGCAGTGTAAGAGAAACAACATGAAGACAGCACTGGTATATATGAAATAGGAAACTCTGGAGTTTCCAGAAGTGCTGATAACACATTTGGCCTGTTTCCTGGAGAAACAAACCATTGCTTGAGGTCAGAAGTTTCAGTCCCACAGGTATGAAGATCAGGGATTTTATTTTCTAAGTTACATTTCCAGTGGGGACCAACTTATCAGAATTTCCCCAAAGCATGTTTTGGCCATACAGGGTCAGTAAGTAAAAGGAGATATAAGTAGTTAATTTGGTTGTTATGTTTTGTGCTTTACCAGAGTGTCTTTGTTGTTTTTCATTAGGATGAGAGCTTGAAAATGAGGTGCTAGATCTTTGTTATGTCTTCGGGAGTATTTAGTCTGCAACAACAACTAAAAAAAACCTCAATTTGCATTTTAAATCCAGCTTGGTAATATCCTTTAAAGTTATCCCTTCATTTGTGTTACAAACTTTTTGACTTCTGTTTTCACTTGAAGGTTTTGAAAAAACCCAGTATCAGAAAAATCACTGTTGTGATTTTTTGTTCCCATCCTGCCCCAAAATGAAATTTTGAAAATGGATAATCATTAATTAATGCAAGTTGAATAAATGAGTTTTGCCTGTGGGTAAAAACATGATAGTTTTGACGTGACAGTTTTTGAAGTCCAGAAGTTGCTGCTCTGAAGAGGCTGCAGTAAGAGTTGGGTCTGTATCTTGCTTCCCCTGTGTGCCACAAGCTGGGGAAAGGTGATTTAGCTTGCCTTTCCCATGAAAGTTTTCCAAAAGATCTAGTGCCATATGAAAACATCTATTGATGAATAATTTTGTCAGCTTCATATGAGAAATGAAGTCTGATTTTCGTAACAAAAACCTAACATTTCTGAAAGTTTTTTGTGATTGTTTCCACATTTCTGAACTCTAGTGTTGATTTATTTTCATCCTGGTGATCCCTCAATTTTTGCTCTTCAGCATCAAGTCTATTTCTCTCTTTTTTATTTCTGGGATGAGTTGTGTTTTTCTATTGAAAATATTTTTTTCCATTTACTCTTGTGAAGGAGGGGAGGAGAAGGAAGGAGAACTGAGAATAAGTAAACAGCATGTTATTAGAGAAATTTACTTTAGATACTAAAGTAACCTATGGCATGAGGAGAAATGGATAACTTGTTTACTATGGTACAACTGCTGATATGCTCAAGCCTCATGATCAGTGTCATAGCTGTTAAATATTGGGAGTAGGAATGTTAGTGATGCTCCTTCCCTGATGCTGTTTTGTCTTGAGACTTCAGGTTCATCATCAAATGAAAGCCTACTGTGCTTTTGTTGCTGAGGCATTTTTTAATAAGCTCAGTGAAGCACCAATTTACCATGGTAATGAATGACAGGAAACTCTGTGATCCCTAAACTTCAGAATTTTGACTTTCTTAGTTATTGGAGTTGATTAAAAAAACTACTGGAAAATACTGATTTGATTAAATAAATATGCTTTATGGAATATCTTTTTGGTTGTCATTTTTAGTGTCAAAAGGTTGCATTATTATTTTGTAATTTTGCCCAAGTGAATTGCTTAAGAATATGTCCACCCCCATTTTACAAATGGTGGCCTGAACTGGAGCAAAATGAAATCCCAAAGATGCCTGTGGGAGGGAATCCTAGTTCTAGTCCTCTTTGTGGAATGACTTCTTCTCATTTCTTCTGTTAAACTTCTGACAGTTTCTAAATTTCCAGGACAGTAGCGGTGTATGAGAACCAAACAAAGATGTGTGCTGTGGATTTGTGTTTGTCATTAAAATCACTGACATACTGCACTGAAAACCCAGAAAAATCTAGAAATGTATTTTCATCTCCCTTTAATTTTCACTTTGAAATGTATTCCTGCTTCCTTGGCAATACACAGGCATTGCTGATACATTTTTTATGTTCCCAAAATGGCCTGCAAGGGAAATACAGAGTGATAAGTGTGAGACATAAGAATGGGTGGCACAGTCATTGTGTGATGTTGATCTATTTCTTAAAAAAAGTAACTTTGTTTTCAGAAGTTTACATTGGGAAAAAAAAAAAAGATTCATAAAGGGATTTGGTCAGAATTGGACAAGAAGACACCGAGGATAATTAGCAGAGATCTGGAAGAAATAAGTTGTAATTTCCAAATAATTTTTTTTACACCTTGTGAAATCTTAGTTTCCCTATCATGCTAAATAGATCGCTTCCTTTCCGAGTCAGTTGTTTAGTAGAGTCTTTTGCACTTCTAAGCCTTTCTGAATAATGCATGTGTTGTGTTAACATGGGAAGAGTGGGACAGACCTCACTGTTTATTTTGGGTCACACATGGGTGAGGGAATCCCGGAGGGGAAGTCACTACTAGAACACAAAAAACATCAAACTGTGGCACTTGGAAGGGGAGCAGACATGAAATCACTTTTAGATACAGGAAAATTTCCCCGATGAGTAAAGGAAGAAAAGGATTCATTTTTATATCTTTGAGTGAAAATGATGCTTGGATTGGCTGTCTTAGCAGACTGTTTAGGGCACTCTCCTATTAATGCTTTGAGTTTTCCCAGTGCCTTTCCACAGAAGGCTACAGTGAACTGTTCCAATACTAATGTCTTAATTGTCAGTTTTGTGCTAGTCCTGAGAATCCCTTGTGTTGGAGGAGTGGTGTCAGCTTGTCCTCTCCGTAGGGCTGGGAGGGAGCAAAGTCCAGTGAATACCCTAGGTTTATATGCACAGAGTCCTACAGAGCAGGGAAGTGAGTTTTCCTCTGATAGTCCACCCTCTTCATTAGGAACAAGGCCCTCTTTTATTTGTCAGTAACAGACATTGTTTATAGTATTTTTAGATGACAGAGCATCATTAAGGCTTTGTTTCCTTGACACTTGTTTACAGAGAAGAGCTGTCAATCAACAGTTGCTTCGGGGAATGCATTTATCTTCAAAGGCAATGCAATCATTAACATGGAAAAGGGAGGAGAGTGGAAGGACATTAGTATGGAAATCTGTGCACGTGTATCTGGTAAGCTCCTGGCCATATAGGGCCTGTGGGCAGATCCTGCTTTGTCTCCAGCTGGTCAGAGGATTGCCTCTGTGCTGATGGGCATCACTGTTTTTAAGAAATGCTGGGTGCCTTTGAAAAGACTTTTTGAAAAGGTTTTCCCCCCAGCTCTGTTCCTCTGCCTGCGCTGAGCTACAGACAGGACAGCTCTTTGTGGACCTTTAATCAGTGGCTGTATGACTGTTTGTGTAGCAGCTGGTAGGAGATGCTCCAAGTAGGACCTCTCTGGGCACATCTCTGTCTGTCCTGACACCTGTGACAAGTTTGTCACTGAAGTGGAATGGTGACTGAATTCTGCTTGAATGTAACTGTTCTCTTCATTGCAGGATATCACCATTGTATGAAGCCCAGAATAAGCTCCGTTACTCATACAGTTCACCTGTCTCCTGAGTGCAGCATCAAATCTACTAGCAGCAGTAGATTTATTTTTTTTTCTTATCTTTTGCAGACTTGCATCAGTTTGGGGGAATTCAGCATGACCTTTGTTCTACTGCTACATGCCAATAAGCTTTTATAGTTTGTGCGAGATGCTTTTTTTATCTTGACCCACATGTTGCTGTCTTATGATCTGTCCCAAGTTGAACAGTTCTGTGGAGGTATCATAAAAGTATTTTAATGGTAGTGGACCCTATGACAGGGGTCTAATTCTGCTGTTTAGACTTTCCTCTCCTATAGAAACAGAAAACATCTTTCAACATGTTGGACTTGGTATTTTCCTTAGATGAGGTTTAAGAATAAAAGGATTTTTAAAACAGATTTATATTTGTTCCAAAGTAATGGAAGAACAAAATGTCTTGCTAAGCTTATAATACATATTTTTACCTGCTTCTGTGTCTCCCAGCATTTGAGTTTGATTACTGACCATTTGCTTATCTGTTGTTGAAGGTTGTTACCAGTATTTAGCAAAGCTAAAGTACTACACAACTCACTCCTAAAGCCCAGAAAAATATCCCTGTCTTTTTATTCCCTTGTAGTACACATGTAGCTAGAATTGTTCCACTTTCATTGGAAGTGTCTTTTGATTATTAAAAGTGGCAAAATATGTGGCAGTGAGAGTGACAGTTAAGGAAAAGGGGGCATGTGAAGTTTTCCTCACTTAAACTTTTGATCACCTGAAACTGGATTCAGCACTGATCCCTAACCTGTGACTGGACACTCCCAGAACAGCACATGTGCTGTTTAGATGGCTGTTTTAGCTTTAATAGTTAAATTGGAATGTATTCCTGTAGTGCTTCCTGACATACATTAATTCCATTCTGTGAACAAGGCCTCTGGGAGACAAAACCAGAAGTTTATTCAGAGATCTCCTGCTCTTCTCTCATCTCTTGTTTCTTCCTCTAAGAAGAAAGAAGAGATGCTTCTTTCTTTGGGCTTCCCCTGAGGGATGGTACTGGGTGGGTTCTGCTTGTGTTTGGAAATATGGCCATATCTACCTATCTGCCAGTTGTGTCTTCTTACTTAGGTGCCAGTGACATCTCCAGCGCAGCTTCTTTTGATTTGTCTGGCAAGGGATAATCTGGTGGAACCAAAATGTAGGAACATGGTGCTTGGAGAGTGGCAGGAATGAAGGTCAAGCCAGCCTTTTCATCAGGGATGGGAATTGCTCTGTGGCTGGATACCATGGAGCTTCCACAGTTTGATTATTACAATTTGGCTTGTTCTGGCAATCCTAAAGAAGGAAGGACCTGCCAACTAACCTGGTTGTGTAGCTGCTGTACATCTCTTCCCACATGCAGTAGTATGGAAAATACTGCAAGTAGAAAAATATGCACTGAATGTAAATGCAGTTTTTGCTGTGCATCTGTTTTTTGTTGTGCATGATTTGCCTTGTAGTAATTATAAATACCTGGGTATTCTCCTTGACTGACTAATGTTACGGTTGCATTATGTGGTTGTATTCCATAGTTTTGTTTTTCTTTTTGAAGATGATCCAAAGGCAGGGTGTGTGGTGGTCTGTGGTGGTCTACTCCCATCCCCCAACAGACTCATCATTCAAGCTTTCATTAGTATTTGCTGCAGTACTTTAACACCCGTCCCTTTTCTTTGTGTTTGAGTTTCAACTATCCATCTGCCAGCTCCCTTCCCCCAGTCTTTTGTCTGCAAAAATACTCTAATTGACAGGTCAAACGAATCTCATCTATGATCTCAATACATGAAAATCCAGTTGTGTCTGTGGCTCCTGCTGTTGGCCTTATCACCTTTAACCAATATGAAGTTGTTAGGCAAGAAGCTGGGTCTGACTGGAGTTTTTATAACATTGTGGTTACATTTCAGTGGAAGAGTCATTGATGGAGTGGGTTAAAATAAGGATTAGTCTTTTATGAGCAGGTTTGGATGGAGTACCTAGATTTAGAATGCTCTTTTAAGATAATGATTGTTGAGAATATGAAAGAATAATTCTTATAAAGTAGTCTTAAGGAATCTTAATCTCTTGTTTAAATATGTATCTATGTATTTGTTAATTATTTAGGAATAATATTCATTCAGAACCGTCAATCGTATTTCCAGTTTCCATGAGTCTTTGTAACCAATCTGCTGTGTCATGATCTCATTACTTTGGTGTTTTTTTATAAAACGTTTATGTTTACTGAGGGAAACCTATGAGATTGTGACTTCAGGCTCAGGATGCAGAAGTAAAAAATATGTGTAACACCTATTTTGCTTTGATTCTTAATAATGTAAGATTTGTAAAACGGTCTGTTCTTTATTTCATTTAGTATCTTCTATTGTCTTTGGAAGTTTTTGGCTCATTCTCTGAAAGAGAAGTGGAGGTATCAAAGCAAATAAGTCCTTAAGAATTTTGCGGGTAAAGGTGGGAACTTTTGATTGGGTGTGCACACTCAGCTTGGCCAGTGGCTCAGCACAGCTCTAAGTTGTTACTGAGTGAGGTGCAGTACTACCCATGTCCCTGCAGATGGTGGGGAGCACTGAGAGTTCAGGAGAGATTGGAGGAAATTGCTTTGACTGGGAAAATGGAGCACATGTGAGAAGCAAATCTGTGGGGGAACAAGGCTTTGATAGTTCTGCTGTTCATAGAATTTTTTTTTTCTTTACTCCATTTTCATGGTGGCGTCTTCAGTTCTCTTTGTCTATCAGAGGGGGAGCAGCTGAAATTGCTGCACAGTGTGAGCATCAAAACTTGATTATATTTGCACAAACATCAGACACACACAAATTCTTACACATACATGTAGCTCTGTTGCTGCAGAACAGCTGCACTGCAGCTAAAGCTCTTGGGTTCAGATCTGTTTGGTGTGCTGAGAAGGCTTCTGTCCTGTTGTATGTATTGCTTGTTACCAACCTGTGGCAAAAAAATTTGTGGGTTTTTTTTTATTTTTTCAAGACTGGACTTTTTTTCAAAAATGGACTTAGCCATTTCATTTGTTAATTACAACATAATTTAAGTATTTAGTGATTTAGTCTGGGATATTTAGGTACTTTATATACACGCTGGCTCCAGGTGTGCTCTGGAGAAGGGCAGGCATTAAAAATGCATAAGTAGTCATGAAAAAGCTGGTGGTCTTGGTTAAACAGTGGCTGTGTTTAAACTTATTCACGGTATGTTCCAATTCTCATGGCAAACAGCAAATCCCTAATAAAGTGCTTTTTGATGCATGAAAAGCCCAAGAGTAGATCTAAATTAGTTCTTGGAACTCACAGTAAAGGCTCATGACGCAGCTTTGGGTTTGAAGATTTCTTTTTTCAGATTTCACTTCTCCCTCCCATCTCCTTTTGAAATGTATATATTTGAAACAAAGACAGTTTTAAATGATCAGTCCAAACTTGAAAATTTGCTGATTTTTATGCAGAGTTAATTCTGTCTTTTTTCTTATCTAGAACAGTCATGGCCCAAATCTGGTCCAAACCATAAAAATGGAGACTGTGGGTAGGGTGAATGTCTGTTTTATCCAGCATCCTCTGTCCAGCAATGACTGAGTAAATATCTGGGTATAAGGAAGAACATGGCAGTTGGACATCTCCCGTTTGGTTATCCGTGCTTCTGTCTCCAACTCAGATCAAATTTTTGGAGGAAAAGCTATTGATTAAATATTATTTCATGTATTATCTGGCCATCCTTTTACTCAGTGTTAGAAATATCAATCTTTACATATTAATTATAACACTTAAAATTGATTTAGATGTATCTTCATTTGTTTTTCACTAGCTTTTTCTGTCAGTTTCATTTGATGCTTCCTGGAGTTGTTGTCATGGAGGACACAGTGAACAGTCAAACACTGAGCATAGTGTTTGAGATTATTTACTCAGTGACATAGTGTATTCCTAATTACTTTTTTTGTTTCTTGGTAATTCCAAACACTTGACAGCTTTGTTGGGCAGCTGTTAAGATTAGTTTATTATATAGTTCCGATTTTTTTTCTCATGAAAACATCAGCTCAGGTTCTTTCTGCACAGTAGTAGGTAGATCAGAATCCATATGCCTTCCCCCTTCACTGTGCACTGCTGTATCCATTTTCATTCATCTGTTAATTACATTTTTTTTCTTTCTTGTCCAGCTGCTCACTCTCAGGAGTTTTCTGACATTCATTGGTTGTCCTTTGTCCTTTTTCTCTTTAATAGCTTCTTAGAGTTTTCTAATATGCTGTATAAGAGATTGTAAACTAATTTTTAATCCAGATGTTAAGATAAGGAAATTAGTTGAAGGAGAGAAGCCATAGCCAAGAAGCTTCATTAGTAATAAAAAACCCACAAAAAACACTTAAGTTGCTTTTCCAAATAAGTTAATATAAAATTGCTGAATTGCTAGCTCTGAGATTTAATATATGATTTTAATTGACTGTGTAGGAGATGGGTAAATTTGTAGACAGTGAGGTATCTTGAATGGCAGGGAAGTAAATGGATAAAATGAAATAAAGTGATGAAATGAAATAAAATGATAAAGTGATGAGAAAGTAGCCTTTTACTCAAGACATCCCAAAGTGGAAGGCTTCCAGAATATCTGGAGGTCAGTGATTGTGTCCTTTTATCTTTGCTCTGTTCTTGCAGCCTGTCCATAAAAACCTGCTCGTGTCTGCTTTTGAAAGCTACTGAGTTGGAAGGATCTTTGTTTTAGTCCAGTCTGGTCATTCTTATGCAGCTTTTCTACCAACCCAGAATATTTTTGGCATATCTGTTTTTTAATATAGGTATCTTCTCTTGAAAGTTGGGTGTGGAGTGGAAAGCAAGAATTGGTTGTTGCTGCCATGAGGTGTAAGAAATTCTTTCAAATGCAGGTTCTTTCTGGCTTTATTTTCTATATGGAGTCTGGATGTCCTTTGTTGGATCTTTGTGCTCAAAGAGCCTCAGTAGATCTTAGTGTTCATTAAACTGTTTTTGCCATGTCTACAGGCAACACCAAAGTGTTTGAACTGCGTTGCCTGCATACATCAGCTGTTGTCTTTTTCTAAATAACTTAATCAAAAGGAAAACTGCATTTCTTATTCCATCATGTCTGTTCAGAGTGGCTGAGTATTTGCTGAGATTTTTTGATGTATCTTTATATAATGTAGTTAAATCACAGCTGGTGGCAGATGCTTGTCAAAAAACAACAGGTGCGTTACAATCCTTTTTTCATCAAAATGCATAGCACAAGCTGCTGCTGCCTCTTGCAAGCAGGACCTCAGTCTCAGCTGTCAGAAAAAAAAGGGATAAATTAGAAAAGTACAGGTTTCTCCTTTCACAGAGAGTGGCATATTTCGTGTTTTATTGCTAGCTAAGCTGGAGACAACTTGCCACTTGTTTATCCAATTAAGTGTTCTCTTTCAAATCAGGAAATGTATTTTACTTGGCTTTGGAAAAGAGATCAAAAGTCTGAGAGTTGTAGCAGTTCAGGAGAGAAACACCAAGGAGAGTTATGAAGGTAAATGACCATTACTGCACCTGTGAAAGTAATCCAGCTCTGAGGAGGGAATGAAACTAGAGAGTGTAGATTAGCTACAACTAACCACAAAGCCCCTGCCTGCAGCAGCAATTGTTGCCTTCCAGGAAATTGGTAACTGTCTATTCAAAGAATATAAAATTTAGTATTTTAGTAAGATAAAATAGAGATAACATTAAATTAATTAAATTTCATGCCAGATCATCAGCTACAGTTATTTACAAGGTGAGGTTTTAGGCTATTAAATTTATTTTGCACCAGTGCTCTGAATTGCTTTGGTCGTTGGAAAGGACTATTATCTCCAGCCCAGTTGTGTTATCTTTTTGACCATTTTCTCATAATTAGGATACATCTTCATCTGGCAAGGCAGTGGAGCATCTTTTGGCATAGTCTGTTCATATTATGGCCGTGAATGTTGCTTTATATGGTACTATTTCTAGTTAAGTTGATTATCATAACACTTCTCAAGAAATGTGTTCTGTAAAGGACTGAGTGACAGTTGGATATTTTAAAATATAAACAAGCCAAGTTTGTTTATGTCAAGCTTCTTGATGGAGACTGGAGCTAGCTGAACTGAGTTGCATTTTTTCATCCTTTGACAAATGTTCTGTTTCCCCATTACTAAGAACTTCCGGTCTTTGGACTGTAAAGTCCTGTGTGACAGTTGAATTGAAAGCCATTATTTACCCAGATAGTCCAGTGTGAAAGCTCAAGATGCAGAACATAGGGATGAAGTAATGTACAAATTCTGTAAATGGATAAATGGTGTGCAAATTAGAAGTCCAAATGAGGAAAACACATCAGGCATAATAGCTCAGATTCTTGCAGTGGATGGATTTCTGTGAAATGTAAAAGTTCGTGAATTGCCCATCTGCCGCTGGCATTCTTAGCCCTCACACAGGCTATTTTTGTGTACAGGTCAGATCAGAATGACCTAAAGTAAAAATAAAACAAAACCAAAAATTCAAAGCAGAATACCGCCACTAACCCACACCCCTCTCCCCAAACCCTTAAGCTTCAACTAGAGTTCTTAGGACCTTTCTTCTTAATTTTTTAAACCTGATTACAAGACAAGGTCTCTTTAGGAGTTTAACCTGAACATGGCAGTAGATTGACTTGTTTATCTGTATAGGATCTGCAGCAATGCCACAGAGATTGGAGTAGTATTCTTCATGGTAATTTTCATTCCACTGTAGAATTAAATTAGGTCACTAATTTATACTTGGTTCATCTACCATTGGTGAAGTGCCACTGTGGCTTTGGTATCTGGAGTCCTGGGAGGCATTTGGGAACTGTCCATCATCCTCCCTACCCACCTGGCTGCTTCCCAGTAACTGGGCTAAGGACATCTGGCAAGGTGCGTATGCGTTTATTTGTGTGTAGCATTTACTCTTACATATTTGGAACAAATCAAGGGTGCTGATAGCTCTGTGTTTTGGAGCACTCTGTCACGTGGGGTGACACATTCCAGTTCTGTGGTATTATTGGGAGAAAAAAGACTATTCATGTGGCCCCTTAAATCTCTACCCTGGGGCTGTTTTTATTTAAAATTTTCATTGATACTTATGGGACAAGAATCAGTAATGTGTAATGAACTTTGCTCAGGATGCAGATCTAGAAAGTATCATTAGTATGGGGAAGGACTGGGGTATTGTATCATTAAACCAGAAAATGGTAGATGTGAAGTTGAAGAGGGAAAATTCAAGTGTCATAGTGTGAAATCTAGAGTCACAGACTTAGCAAATAATTGACATTTCTACCTTAAAACTTCATCTGTTAGAAGTATGAAGCTAAGACTTCAATATATTTGCTTCGTAATTTATGGATATTTTGGGGGGTGGTTTGTTAGTAGAAGGATGTTACCTTGGAGAAAAAAAAAGGAAAAAAGATCCTAGGATTTGAGCAGAGATTAGAAAAATATGGGAAAATATGACTAAAGGTTCACTCAGGATATGGCAGGCATTTCTCATCGCTCCATTTGAAAAAGGGTAAGAACCTGTGGGAAGTACCATGTCTTATTTTGCAATCGCCCAGGTGCTTGCTTTCAGCAGTTTTGAGAAATAGGATGGGTTTAAGGGGTGTTGGTCTGAGACAGTCCATTTCTTCCTATGAGATTTAGTTTCTGTAAGGTAGAACTGACAACCAGATTTGTAGATTTAGGGTTTCCCTTCTTGTCTTGTTTCTAGCTGCCTGAGTTCAGTTTTGAACACTGAGATCACAGTGATTTGTGGGGATTCACAGTCTCTTCTTGAAACAAGCAGGGTGACATCCTTGGGAAGACCTGGAAAACTAAGAAAACATAAGTAAAGTTTTAAATTGTAGCATAACAGATAAGGTAACAGTGGGACATGATTTAGACACATGTGGCCCTGTATGAAGGTGAGATTTCAGGAAGTCAAGACATCCCCTTTCAGCGTATTCTGAAATCTGATTGATAGACATCTTGTGGCCTTCATGAGTGGTCTTCATTCTCTTCAACCTTACCTTTCTTTTAAGGATATAAAGACTAAAATGAAGAGAATAGTCCAGGGTACACAGTACCTGTATTTGTATAGGTCTACATAATGTGATTGATATAAATAATAAAACCAAAAATATAGCCCAAATATAGCCCTCTGATTACCCAAAAGCTTCTGAACCAAGGGAGATATCTAATATGAGCTAAATTAACACTTGTGGGTGATACAGGAAGGAGGGGAAGAGATGAAATAAAGGAGAGACAGAACTTTTTAAGACAAGGGAAAAAAAACCAAAAAGGGCAGGGTGTTGTTCATTCAACTGATTGCAGAGGAAAGATCTTGGCAGCTATAAACTTCAGTTGTCTGGGAACTGTTATGCATGGAAGCTGAGGCAGCTGAGTGCTTACATCCAGAGGAGAGTGAGCGTGGCAATATTCCTGTAGGTCTTGCTTCAAGGGGTGTTTTGCTGTGGTGTAACTCAGCTTTGCAGCTGGGGAATCTGGCATGTTGTTTGTGGCAGAAAAAGCTTTTCTGGGCAAAAAGCATGTTTACAAAAGGTTTATTTCAGAGAAATGCCTTCCCATCGGAGGCATTTCTGTTCCTTAGTATTGTTTGTCTACTGATCACCACAGGTATACAGCAAGAGATAATGAAGTGGATCCTGAAAACACAGTTTGCCTGAGAACTGTACTCTGGACTCCATCCAATAACATCTTCAGACTTTTGCCAAACCTGTTTCCTGTGGGGGAACCAAGGAAAGGTTACTGGATGGTTTAGCTCAGAAGAGCAGGGGAGTGCATCTTAGTACATTGGTATGAGATATGTGTGTTGTGCTTTGGCATTTGATCCAGTGAAAGGAATGAGACAAGCATGAGGTGCAAGCAGGGCTCAAGATGTTTTTATAACATCTTTCTTTGTCCCATTCTGAGATCAACCTACGGATGCAAATACATTTCATACCTGTTCACTGTGAACAGTGAACCTGGGGAAGCAGTGATTGTATCACATCTTTTTGGACAGTCTTCATTTGAAAAGAATCTCTGAGCAGACCGTGAGGGTTGCTGCATCATGCAGGCAGGATGCAATAAAGAACATGAGTCCATCGTAATTGTTTTTACCAGTGTGTAACAGGAAAAGAATTTCTCTTAAAATTTTTTTTTGCTTTGGTCCTGCTGTAGTTGCTGAAGTGTTTTTTATCCATTAGAGTTAATGCTGTCTGAAGCAAGTTAACATTTCTATCTTCACATAATCTTCTCTTAAGACCCCTTTTGTCCCTTCATGGGTGACACACTGATGCTGTGTTGCTTTGTGAGTGCAACTCCTTAGTGTAGTAGCAGCTGGGTGTGACTTCTCACTCTGCCCTGTGTGGTGTGGCTCAGCCCTCTCCTGTTCTTCCCTTGCTCTGACTTCTGTTGCTTCCTCTGACCCGTGCTTGCAGGTGGGACCAACTGCTTGCATGACCTCCCCAGTCCAAAACCAAGGATAGCATTGGATTTGGAGGAAGTCTGGGCACCCCTTTCTCCCCTGCAATGGCATCCTTTTATTCTCTTCAGCAAAATGCTGTGGCGCCTTTGGGCAGTACCGGAAATATTTGATTGCAGGAGAAGGCTGTTTGAGAGTAGAGGTCCCATACACTGAGGGAGTGTGGGGATGATGGGGGTACAAGTTAGTCTAAATACAGCCTCTGGCTTTTGCAATTAGATAGGCTTCAGTTACTGCTTTCCATCTTTTGTTGGTGTCTCCTTGGACCATATCCTTGCTTGTCAGCAAGAGTAGGGAAACCTAGGAGTGACTGGAGGTGCTGCCCAGAGTGCCCTGGAGCTCACTAACCCTTTGTCCAAAAGGCTTAATAGTGCTATAGTTTCTAAGACTATCATGTATCTTTTTTGGTGTTGGTTTCATGAAGGATTCAAATTCTTTGCTTTCTGTTGCTGAAGTAAGATAAGGTATCTTACATTGGTTTTGTTACATGATCACAGTGCACTGGAGTTGCAGAGAGAGAAGCCTGGGCATTCTGTACTTGCATGCTAAATTCAGCAATGTAAGAGCCAAATTAACTCTTTAGAGAATTATTTTCTGAGCAGTTTGGCAGAGCTGGAGAGGCTTTTGGGATCATCTTTCACTTTAAGAAGTTAGTGAGAAGTATGCGAGGCAGCAAACTATTTACTTTCTGGCTTGGATTCTTCTCTGCATAAACTTGCACTGGTTTTAGTCAGACAACAGACGTGATGCTTACTCTATAGTCTCTGCTTCTTTTTAGATGTCTGAAAGACTAATTTGTGCCCCAGCAACTGTTTTAAAAACAGAGAGTTGAACCTGATGTGAACAACAAGAAATTCTAACTGTTTGACTCTGCATAGGTGTTGGATAACATCACAGAAAATACACCCTAGTACTTTCAAATCTCTGATATATGGGGGCTAAGGCAGAGACCAGCTCTTCTGTTTTAATCTAATGGTGATGAATGAAATGTGCTGCCTGTCTTCTACAGCAGTGTAAACTTCATGGCTGACTTGTGACACAGTTCTGTGTGTTGTGTTATGTGTTACCAGAGCAAAGGTTACACGAGGGGCATTTTCATTCTGTAGGTACAACCAGAAAAAAGAAAGTAGTTCCAGGTTATAAAATGCATTGGTTTTTACTCATCAGTTGTGCCAGATTTTTTAAATCTGGGAAATGGGTAGATCTGCTCCTACTAGAGATGAGGTGTTAGGGCAGGACTGGGGTGGGAGGAAGTGATAGTTAGAGGTGGGCAACAGGGTGAGTCAGTGTGGTGGGTCCCACGAGGGACCCATGGGTGCTGCTGGAGACCCTGTTGTGTTTTCCTGGCTGCCTCTGTGCAGTCTCTGACAGGTTCCTTCCATGAACTGGCCAGCAGGCTCCTCTGCCCAGCCAGCCGTGTGGCTGCCTGCCCAACCCAGTTGTGAAACACAAATTAAAGGCAGGATTTAAATGCAGAGGATTTGGTTTTCCACATGAATTCACTGTAAGAGGTCTAATAGTATAGCAGCATTTTGGTGTAGTATCTCATGGGGCTTTTGGAATATGAGAAGAGCGGCGATTTTTGTTAAAAGAAAAACACTTTTTGAGCCATAAAAAATGATGAGATTATTTGTAAAAGTCAGTCACAGCTAAGGGCCAAGTTCTGCTCTTGTTGCATAGCCAAGAAAAGGGTAAACACCAGTGTGATGTTGAATATTTCTGTATGCACAGAGAATTTTAGATCTTTGAGTATGTTGATGCAGATTTCCTTGCATATAATGAAGCAAGAATGTAGTGCTTTTAAATAATTTTACCATTTTTTGCAGGATTATTAGGCAACATGATGGTCTCACAAGAGTGGGATCTGTAATGTGTCCTACTGAAGAGTGTAATCTCTGGTGCAGCTCAGGTTACTTGTGCGGTTTTGTCAGGAACTGTGTGTAGATGTACTGTTGCTATTTAGTGGGCTTTATTAAATATAGTTCGGTACCGTTTGAAAATGGAGGTGTGGCTTAGTAGAAGATTTGTAGTGAACTTCTTGTCTCTGCAACTACTAGTGGTAGAAGCAAGGGTACAGGAAAGTTTTCAAATCTGTGAGAGAAATGCTGGAATCATGTCTAATAAAATTTGTAAGGAACTAGAAATGACAGGTATGAGAGGCAAAGGACGGAAAGGAGCAGACAGTGGGACACTTGGGAATAGCATCTTTTTCTGTGGGCAGGAGTGAGGGGTGCAGGTTGCCCCTGAAGGGATGCCTGTGAGAGCTGGAAGTCTGCTTGCTGCAGTTCATACTGTTTCGTATTGCTGTGTCTCATGAGGTGTAAACAGCTGTGGAAATTGGATGTGTGACATGAGAATGCAAGACCAGCACACTCCCAATTTCTGTACTTCTGTTATCAGAACAGCTTACACACATCCACACTGGTTGGGTTTTTTTAATTGTTTGTTTGTTTGCTTGGGTGTTCTGTTTGTTTGTTTGGGGTTTTTTTTGTGTGTGTGTGTGTGTGTGTGTGTGTTTTGGGCTTTTTGTTGTTTTGGGGGTTTTTTTTGGTTGGGTTTTGGTGGTTTTTTTGTTTTGTTTTGTTGTAGTTTTTTTGTTTAATTAATCTAATATATTTTAGTTTTAAAATAGAAAACAATCTCATTGCATACAGAAAACTACAGCAGGCTGCAGATGATACTTACTGAAATAATAAGCTCATAAGAAAGAGAGGATGCAGTTGGGAAGGATCCCCTGGGAATATAATCAAAGGTAATTTTCAAGCAGTTGTATTTTTTTGTGTTACTCCTGCTTGCATGGTAATGCTTTCAAGATCACTGGGGAAAATAGAAAGTTCACGTCCTTAGGACAAGACAGGCTTGAGCCTGGTTTAAAACTCATAGAGTATTCTTTTCTGCCACATATCCCTTTCTTCTCCTTTGTACTCCGTCCTAAAAACACCCTGTGTGTGTCACTGGGGAAGCACACATCCCAGAGTCTAATTGAAGGGCTGATAGTGAGCACAGGTTTAGACAGTTCAGATCATTGATTTTCAGGAGCTGTGTGTGCCTTTCAAAGAAATTTAAGTGTTGCATTGGATTTGCCAAAATAGAAAGATTGGAGAGAAGCAAAGCAGTGGCAGACACTGTGCCACAGAGAAAAGTGTGTTTCTGAGAAAATGTGAGTCTGCGCGCGTGCACAAATCAACACTGACAGAGTAAAGAGTAACAGGGTGGCAATAAGTATGTCTTGAGTAAGTTAAACTCTAACTGTACAGACAAGAAGACCATGGAGAAAAATACGAAATAATTGTGGTAAGTAGATAGCAATGTGCAGTTTTGAACTGAATACCTTTTCCTGTAATTTGCAGTGGCATCTCTGAAGGAAGAAAGCAAGTCTAGTCTGGTACCTGCTTTCTAGCAAAGCTCTTCTGTATGGTGAAAGGCCTGGATGTTGGTGAAAATAGAGTAAATGTATTTCTTAGGCAAAGCAGAGGTGGCTTTGCCATCAAAAGAGATGAAAAGCAGCACTTGCAACAAGAAATGGTAGTGCCAGGAGAGAGTCTCAGATCCATTGTGTATCTCCCAGGATTCTGTTAACCCTTTTGACTACAGGCTTATGTTAAGGACAGTTTTCAGCCATCCTGAGGTGAAACCAAGACTCTTGGAGTTTCTCCTTTGCGGACAACAGCCTTATTTCCAGAAGCACAATTTCTCTTTTGTGTCAATTTTTGTTTATCTTGTAGAAGTTAGGACTGTTTCCTAGAGTTAGATTATAGATGGCAGTGGTGGTTGTGTGTCTTATCACCTGTCTTGCTGAGAAAGATGTGTTCCTGCTGTGTTTGTACTGTCTACAAATGGGACCAGGAAAATTTTGATGTTGACTTTCAGATCTTTGTACAAATGTTCAGTGCCAGAAGCAACAAAATTGATCGCTCCAGAGAGTTTTGGTAGAGATGTACCTGCTTGATAATGGCGCTTTTATAATTGTAACTTCAGCTCTCTCAATTATCAGGTTTTGAATCAGGCATGAGCATAGCATTGGTTTAAAAAAAAAAAAAAACAACTTCATAAAAATGTGCCAAGAAAAATGCTTTATAAAACCTAAATGTGTCATAAACATATGTTTTCTGGTCAAACTTGCAATCTAATTAGGAAATGTGATTAGAAAATGTAAAAAATGTAATCTCATTAGATAGGATCTGCTGGCTTTGGCCATACTTCCTGCTGTTAATTCTTTACCAGTCTGGTTAATATCAGCTGTCCTTCCTTCTTTCCCTTCCTGCCCCCCTGAATCATGTCAAGCTGACATGACTGTGATGTTCTGTGATGTGCTGTGTGCCTCCAGTATATACTATGCAAGAACTAAGTCTTCTGAGTTCTTGGGAAAATTTCTCATGTTCCAAAATTCACTTAACACCACCTTAAGTTCCCAGGTGTTCTTGACCTTTCCTTTTACAACTCTTGCATACAAGTTATCAAAATCTGCTGGCCCTAGAAATGTAGAGATTCAGGGACCAAGCTTTTCTTTTTAACACTTTCTTTAGTTATTTTCGAAGTAGAAATAGTATGACTACGTTGCAGGACTGTCTTCCCATCTACAAAACAAGAACATGGGTTAACAATTCCGGGGGTGTTTGTTTGTTTGTTTTTCTTCTATGTGTCAACAATTCAGTCATTTCAATTTAATAGCAGAGGTTATATTTGTCATTTGTCATTCCCAACAGGTATTTTATGTTTGTGTTTCATTGCCTGGGTAATCAGTGTCTGAAGGGTAGAAAGAGTACACAAGGTAGATGCATACAACAGTTGAGTTTTTAAGTTCTTCCTCTCTGTTCATCTGTTCATTTTGCCTGGGGACAATTCTGGGGAAATCTGTAAATATCAGTCCTTGTTTCTGAGCCAGGTAACATGACATGTTCATGATGTCAATGGACGTAGGTAGGTTCTGTGTATTAAGGTGAGATTGCAACGACTATCAGTTAAAATAACACAGCAGCATGTGGGCAGCTTTTCAGGCAGATAAGTCATTGTGTTTAGACTCAGCTTGGACTTGAAAAAAGCTCTAATGGACAAATGCAGAACTGTAGCTTAGATTTACCAGCTTTTGATTGCAATTTGAGCAGCACTAAAAAAAACAGACTCTTTTAAAAATAGTGCTTTCACAAGTGCAGTTCAGAGCAAATGAAGTTATTCAAATTGGGCCATCTGCATAAGCTTGTTCCTTTAAAATACCTAATAAAAAAGCTGAAGAAATGAAGACCTGCACATCTGTCTCCCTGAAGGTTTTATTACATCAATTTCTTCTTTTCAAAGATTTTTGATTTTATTATTGTGTGACTGTGTCATGTTTTAGGATTACTTTACTTGTTTTGGCTTTTCACTTTTAGTTTCAAAACCTAGTGTGAGATAAAAATACAAAATAGATAAACTATATGAATACCAAACATTACCAAAAATTTTGTTTTTCAGGAAGGGCAGAAATGCTCTAGTAATGGCATAATGGCTTATGCATCAAATTCTCCCCTGTTGATGATAGCTTATGTTCACTCTCTTGGGTCTTTTATAAGTTTTGCTTCATTGTGCAGGCTTGTAAATCTCAATTATACTAATGGGTGTCATGCTTTCACATTATAGGAAAGAAGTGCCAAATACAGCCCACAGTGGGATGCCCTCATCCAGCAACTAACTCTTACACTATGGAGCCTTTCTCTTAGCCATCAAAAACATTTAACACTGGGGAAAAGAACATTAATACAGCTTGTATTTGACTCCAGGAACAATGGTCTGGAAAGCTGTTTGCCATTGTGTCTTTCAGGCTGTTGCATATTGAAACGAGAGGTGAAACAGTTGTCATAGGAAAGGAAGTAAGTGGCATTTGAAGGGTTGATTGTCAGTTAATTATTGCTGAAAAATACATAGCAACTTGCTCTTGCTCTTTTTAGAGATGCTTTTTGATATGGTACCCTCATTTACTGAAATGTCTTGTAAAATAATTCTTTGCTGACAATTAGAAGGCCAAACATTTGTGTCCCCTGTTTCTGAGAAACCGGTTCTCAGAAGGGCATGAAACGTAGGTTGACACTATGATATGGCATTTTAATGAGGCCTGATGTCTTGTCTCTGTTTTGAAAGAAATCAAGTCGCAGATGTTAACTGTGCTTTCCTGAGGACTGCTGAGTAGGACGGGTAGCTCTCTGATTGTTATTGTACTGCTGGTTTGGTTGCAGCATTTTAAAGAGAGGCTGAACAAAACCATGTACATTCAGAGAGATGTATGGACCAGTTTTAGGGGGTTTTGATGCTTTAAACCACTGCTCTTTGAACAAGATTCATAGGGGTTTATTTCAGGCACTTCTATGAGTTTATTTTAGATGCTTACCCAGAGGATGTTGAGGTGGGAGCATGTTTGCATTGGATGGGGGTCAAGCCTGCTAAGGGTGAGAGTTATCTTTATGAAGGCCTCTGAAAGTCTCCTTCAGCAGCTGGGCTCTGAACTGAGGTTTTTGGAGGTTCACAGCTTTATCTAGCACAGGTCACGTTAATTTTTTATTAATAACTTCCATAGGTATTTCAAGCACATAAAATTATGTGGAGGTAATCTACGATGTTGTCTCTGATTTAAGCAGGGGTTAAGTCTGCACATTCAGAAAGGAATGAAGTTACTACAGCCAGGATTTTTGCATTGGTTAATCTGGTTTTACTCCAGGTTTATGCCATACCTAGAGGCTCCTAAAAGTATAGTCTGAACCCTTTCCCTGTGACTGATTTAATGAGATATTTTGTCTAGTCAAGGCTCCATATTTTAACATCATCTCTCCACAAAATGAAATTTTGCCCTTTTCTGTCTGTTTCCCTTTACTTTCTCCATTCCAGCCAAAACAAATTACCTTGACAAATATTTGACCTCACTGAGTATGCTTGAGACCACAGCAGAGCTGGTGGGGTTTTTGACTCTGGGGTGCAGTAAACAGATTGACACTGGAGAGATTAATCTTCTGGCTCTTAACATTCCCTCAAAGTCTCTGCTGCAGGTGATGCAGCAGTTAGGATTTCTTAGAATTTAAAAACATGTGCAAGCAAGACAGTAGCAATACTTTGTAAGTGGAGTAATGATTTCATATTATAAACTTGTAACTCAGAGGGAGAACCATCTGGTTAAAAATATGTGCATTTTTCCCATTTTAAGTATAGCCCCAGGGTTGTTTTTTCTCATTTTATTTCTTACTGCTTTTGATTTGGTCGAGGAACTAGTTAATGATGTGTGGCAATCAAAGTCATCAATAGCTAACAATGAAAATTAGAGTTAATTTTGGAATACTCTTGTCTCTCCCTCCCTTCAATTATCCAGTAAAATGCTAAATTAACCTATTTTTCCTTATCTTAAGTTAAATTATTAGAAGCAGACACTGTGGGTTTTTTTCATTGGATTTTTTTTGGTGGGGGTTGATCTCTTCATCAATGTCTCCTATAGGTGTTTAATATGAATGGTGTGGAGATATCCACAGATGCAAAAATAGAAGGATGTCGAATAGAAGTGTGACTTCCTGCTCTGTTCATAAATGCTTTTATATTTTAAAAACTGCTTATATTATATGATTTTTTTTAAATAGAGAGTGAACCATCTCTAAATGTGTAGTAGAAAGCATTGGGTTTCATGACTGAGGGGCAGTTATTGCTCTTGATGTAACAGATGTAAGCCTGCTATGTTCAAGAATTATTTCTTCTCAGGTAGCTGTAATGAAGGGAACAGACGCTGTGATGATATTCTAAGAGTTAAGAGCCAGATGGGGGTGAGATGCAGTAGGGCTGTTTAGCTGCTGCTTAGAGGGTCAAGAGGGCTTAGTGGCCTTCTGTGAGGTGTGGGGTAATTGAAGGAAAGTATCACAGAGATTGTGTAGCAGCTCACCTCATCTGCACTTTGCAATGTGAATATTGAGGTGCATGAGCAAGGATTGGATGACCTCAGGTAGCAGGTTATGGAACCAAAAATGTGTATTCTATTTCATTTGCTGAAAGCAGTTGGGGAGATATTCTTCTTTATCTCTTGTAACTCTGGGGGGGAGGGGGGTGGGTGCCTTTTGGTAATGGGCCAGCTGTTAAACCAGGTGGGGCAGAGTTTCTGATCTCTTTTCACAATGGGCCGTTAAGACTCCTTAGGCTGTACTCCTCCAAAGCAGTACATCCACATTCCATTGTGAGATGCTCCACCCAGTGGGGGGAGCCAACCATTCCTACCTGGATAAAACTGAGATGTAGGAACACAAGGTATCTGGCTTCACTGGACCCTTCTCACCCACTGGACCCGTTTTCTACAGTATCATCTCTACTTCAACAGAACCACATCTGCCACTCCAGGAGGACTCACTTTTGGACTGTTTCCAACACCCTGACCAACAGACTGTCAGGTTATTCCCTCTGACTCTGTCAAGGTTTTCCAAAATTGTTGTTTATTTGCTGGTTTGGTTGGGTGGTTTTGTTTTCTACTACATTTGTATTGTTAGTATTCCTAGTAAAGAACTGTTATTCCTAAATCTTTGCCTGAAAGCCCTTAATTGCAAAACTATAATTTGGCTGGGGGGTGAGGGGTTTACATTCTCCATTCTAAGGCATCCAGAAACTCCGCCTCCTGACAGCAGCCCAGACACAACTCTTCTGTCCTGGACAAGGTGAATTCAACACCAGCTGTTGTGTTTTACCCTATTGCAGCCTTGTGCTGTGCTGTAAATAAATATAGTAGATAAACAGGCCTTGTTATAAGTCTTAAATGAGAGGCAGTTTATTGAAATCAGAAAACATATTAAATAACCAGGTATCCAGGTTTAATCTTGTTATCAACAGCTGCTAAGTTACCATCTGATGACACTGGTTGCTTGAGTCCTGTCACTCAGTTGAACTTCAAAGATGGTCTGGAACTTTAGTTCAAACTTGAATAAACATTTCTGTTCAAAATCTTAATAAAGTTGAGAGTTTTCTCTCTGTGTTTTTGCCTGCTTTGCAGCTCTGGTGCATGAAAGTAATAAATGAAATTGAAATGGCTTTTTCTATGTGGCTCTGGGCTATAAGACTTTTCACACCTGGTGGTATATAGGAATGTCTTTGAAATAATAACTCCATCTTTTTAGAGAAAGTGAAGGGATGTGAGTGACTGACACAGATGGCCTTCCTTCATATCACCTTGAAAGAACCACTTCTTTATTATTTTTCTTGTGGTCAAAGAAGAAGTAAAAATTAATCTAGACAAATCCTAATCTCCCAAGCATTTTTGTAGACTGCATCTCATAGTTGCTGGTTTGGGGTTTTTCCCCTGGTCGTAGTCCCCTTATTGCATGTGCTGAGCTTAGGAACGGGTGAATGCTCTTTAGCCTGCATGGAGAGGGTATGTATAAGACAAGTGGATTTTCCAGCTGAAGCATGCTTAAAATTCATTACAGCCTTATTTTTTTTCTTTTGCTTTAAAGCCTGTCAGATGTGAGTTTTCAAGTGTATTTTCCTTGCAGAGTTGCAGGAGCATAGACTGTCCGTGCAGTTGTCAGTGATTGCATTTCCCTTCCTTTGGTGTGGCAGCTCCAGTCTTAGTCACTCTTCCTTTCCCCTGTCAAAGTAGTATGTGAAAATTTCATTTGTTTGGTGGTGCATGGTTGCCCTGTGTTTGATACACTTTTATTCTGTATAATACCTGTATAATTCTGTTGTGTGATGAACTTGTGACGAGTGACTAATGAAGAATTTTGAGCAGCAGTTACTTGTGCTATGCGTTGATAGTGCCCCATTAGTGAGAGACAGAGGTAAGGAATTTTATTTCAAAGGTATCTAAAATGCTCAGTGAAGTGGATGTTAGTAGTTTGGTGGGTTCAAGACATTACCTACTTTTCAAAGTGGTGTTTGCTGAAAAACCTATTGCATTTTGGCAGAAGCTGCTGTAATATTTTCATATTACATAATATTACATATTACAAAATTACATACTACAATATTACATATTACAAAATACTACAGTATTTTCATTCAGTCCTGCTGAAGGGAAAACAGGGAGACCAGATAGATGAGGATAAAATCCTGAATCCTATTCCATTATTAAGGCAGCTATGTAAAATACTGCCACAGTTCCACAAAAGGATTCAGGATTTATGGATCTGTTTTATCCTGACAGCTCCCACACACCAACATCTCACTTTCAGCTTAGCTGCAGACATAGATTGTAGTGAAGGCAAGGTGAGGTTACTTGTAGTCCTGGCAATGATTTTGGGAAATAACATTACTCCTTTTTGTGTTACAACCTACATGGGAGAATACTGTGCTCAGTAAGTAGGTAAGCCATGTAAAGGCTCAACTCAGTAAATTTTCATTTCTCCCTGGCACATCCAGAAAATGCAGGACTTCCTTTAGCCTTGGATCTCTACTATCTGTAATAAAGTGCTTAAATCTGTGGTGTGTCTGCCTAAATAGGAGACTAAATTGATTCCATCTGAAATACTCAAAACCACTGAGCTGAGAGAAGGACTTTATTTTATAGCCCTTCCCTGACACAGACTACATATATCTTAATGTTTACTTTTTTCATTTACTTTTCAAAGGAAAATCTCCAAGCTTTCAGAATGTAAACATCCCAGAGATAGATAACTTTATTTTTGGGCTTTCAATTCCAGCTTTTATCTGAAAGTCCAACATCACCAGCTGTACAGATGTAACCAGATTGGGAAGTGAGACTGTTTTTCTGGTTTTGACTGTAGATTTCTTTAGACGGTGTGGTGCCCAACCCTTAAATATGTAGTTGTTGGGGAACCAGAACAAGGAAACGATCAGGAAGTTTTGCTATTTCTTTTATCTGCATATACATAGCTCAGTTCCTTCTCTTTTTAGGGGAAGGTACCCATTCTCACTATGGAAATGAAGAGGGAGGCATAGGCATTTAAAAAACTCAGCCCCAACACTACAACGAAAATCAAACCAAAACCCACAACAAAAATCCCTGACCAAAAGTAGCTGGTGATGAGAAGAAGCAGTGTGAGACAGTACAGTAATGGAAAACCAAAATGGATGATGTGCAGCTTCTTGTATTTTTTCTTAATGTGTTAATTACCCAGGGTGCTAGACTTGAGAAAGATTGTGGTGTTCATTAATGGCACTGATGGGTCAAAATGCCATTTAAAAACAAGCACCTTACAATCCTAGGTGATGTGGCTTTTACTGAAAATCTGTCCAGGCTGTAGTAGAGACTTAATGTCATTTATTGCCATGCTGATGCATTTGGTACATAATAGGTTTACATACTTGTCTTTTCTGGTATAGACAAGAGTGCTTTAGTACTACCCAGTTTTGGATCAATGGAGACTTTAATTTAAAGTCTTAGTTTTCTGTCACTTGATAAACATTGTTGGTGTTGGTGTTGTAGAATTGATTTATGTGTATTATTGAAAAAAACCCCTTATTTGTGTTTTTTTTCTTCTATCTGAAGCTTTTTAAGCAAACTAGCATAAATGTGAATGTTTTGTTTAATTTCAAATGTATTATATTTGAACTGTGGGTTGTATTGTTAACCAAATCACATCTGAGCACTACTTCTAAAAAACCCTGATGTACAAGCGAGGTAAGCAGATGGACTTGATTTTTTCTGAGTTCTTTTGTTAACTTGAGTAAATTCTCTTTTTACAGGAGTCAGTGATTATATCTTGGCTGTATTTTTTGAATTTGTGAGTGTGCATTGTGAAGTCAGGAAAATGGGGTAGTCCCTAGTGTCCCTGCAGTAGGCTGCCTACTTGAGCAGCAGAAATTAAATGGAAGAGTTGAAACTGAGTTTAGGTCCTAAATAGATGAATCCAACCTACTGCTTCAGGTTTAGCAATTTCAGAATTATTGTTTTCAAACATGTATGCAACATCCTGTGAAATAATTTAAATTCTCCCTTTGTGGAGGGAGAGTGCTTGTTTGTTTGTTTTCTTTTTGGCTCAAAATGATAATAATTCATTTATGTGGCCTACAGAGATAATACAACATATCTACTTGAATTAAGATATCAGACTCTTACCTTAAATTTCATCCATTTGACATGTTTTGACACTGTTTAACATTAGGAAGCTAAATGTCCATGTGCTGCTGATGCAGAGGAGAGACCAAGGGCGCCTTAAGTACCTGGAATCCCACAAGTGCAGAAAATAATTTGGTATATCCAGATGATTCTTGTAGGTTTGTTGTGTTGCTGAAAGTGGTGCTGGTTCCTTTCAGATATTACTTGACAGTTTCATGTGAGGAAGATCCATCATAATCCCACAGATGGGGATTAGTTTCATCTTCACTGCTTCAGTTGGACATCTAAAGATAACATTTACTGGCACAGATTGTATTCAAGTTCTTTCAGTCTTCCTTCAGAGTTCTGTTATTTCTATATACATATCCCCAAATATGTTGGCCATACAACAGGAGAGACCAAATGTGTGTCATTTCCCTGGCAAAAGTGGGGTTTGTGGGTGTGTGATAGCTGGTTATAGTGATCTCTTGGATGACTGTGCTACTCACTGAAACTTGTGTTTTCCTTTCCTCTGGTTAAGATTGATAAGAAAGCTCCACTGATGCAAAATGTGACCATTTCTTCTTAAAATGACTATTAGAAATGAGTAATGTCTCTTACTTTCAGTGGTCTTGCAACTTCATTGTTCCCATAGGTGAAAGGTGACAGTTCTGTGCAGGTATTCCTGCTGCTTCCACAGTATTTGAATGAGTGAACCAGATGTGTTTCATCCTTCAAAGCTTGTGTTTCTTTGCCAAAGGCAAATTTGCATCGAAGGCAGTTTCTCTAGGGTATTTTCCACAACCATGTGCAGCTAAAATTTGATTAGGCTGTTTCTGAAGGATATTACCACAAGTGTTTTTTCTAGTCCTTTAGCTGGAATGCATTTGCATCTGACTCATCCTAAATGTCAGCAGCAAGAGAGAGCTGGTTTGAGTTTAGAATTGCATCTGAGACCTGAAGATATTTGGATGTTCTCTTTCTGTCACTAAGGACACCTTATCCATCATTGCGGTTTGTTCTTTAAAATTCTTCTTTGGTGAGGCTGAGAAGCTGCGTCCTTCTCATGGGTGGTAAATTTGTACAGAAGTGCCCCTCACAGGCAGTTACTGGAGTTCCTGGGAGAGGAGAAAGATTTCTAGGACCAAGGTGTAGAGGCTGTGTGTGGTTGGGTGGTACAGTCAGAGCACTGGAAAAAGTGTGCACAAAGAAAAAATGTGAGAAATTACATAAGCAATGTAAATTCAGCTTTTGCTTACTGAAAACTCTTATTTAGGATTTCCCCTGGTTCTGAATTTTATGGTGATGTTTAAAGAAATGTTAAATAATTGAACGGGGCTTGAGAAACTGTTAATTGTATTGGGAGAAAATGGAGTTACTGCAAAAAGCTGAAGTGGAATGTGCCCCTGCTTTTTCTGTTCATTTTATAACTTGGCTGACGAGAAGGATTTTATTCAGAAATAGCCTATAAGCACAGTGCAGTGGTCCAAAATCTGGAACTCAGTGCCATATTAGGTATAGCTGCAATAAGCTGCAACATTATTGGAATGATTACACATGGGGACTGGAATTTGGAACATGAACAAGGTTATTAGCAGAAAAAGGCCATTCTGGTGGTTATTTAGCACTTAATTGTTTGAACAAACTACACTTCATATAATGGAGTTTCTAACATTCTCCTAGGATCTTTCACCAGCCTGTGAAGTTGTTGCACTGAGGAAGCAAAGCTGACATAATTTGGACTAAAAAATAACACTGCTCTCAGGTGAAAACTCTTTATTTTGACTAATGGAATTAGTGGAATTAAGGGGAAGAATTTATGAAGTACCCTGAAAAGTCTGTTGCATGCAACTGTCATTGGAGATCTTGTCACTAAGCCTGTGTACAGTTTTACCCATGTAACTGTTTTAAAACCAGTTAGAAGTCCTAAATAGCCAGGAAAGGTCCCATTTGTCTAATCAGCACTTCTGCTCCAGGAGCCAGAAATTCAAGGCAAGCATGGGCTGTGTGGGACACTGCATTAATCCCAGTTCAGCAGCTGCTTACTGACTCCAGTTTGCAGTTACTAGAAAGCTAGTAGGGAGCCTTAGCAAGGAGTGAGGGAAGAGGGTTTGAAAGGGATAAATAAACATCAAGTTTTGGCTGCTGTTGCAACTGTCTAGGAAAGGATTCTACAGGACAACAAGGACCTGCAGGGAGGGCTTTGAGGAAATGGTGTTTAGCTCCGAAGTATTTTTGTAGCACTGCAGAAGCCAGTACATTAGAGAAGAGTGATTTTTATCTGCCACACCACATAGTACATAACAGCTTTGTTGGCATTACACTTTGGAAGGAAGAATGTGTTTGCGTTTTCCACTCACATGAAACTAAGGATTGCCTCCCCTTTTTAATGCAATTTTCCTGCACCCAGTTGACAAGACTGTCCTCTTTAAACCCTGCTCCAAGCAGAGCTATCCAGTGCACTGGAAAGCATTGGCAGAGTTCTCTGTGACTGAATTTCCCTTCATCCATGCATGCTTTAAAGAAGGTCAGTTTTCATAAAGGTATCATATTCTTCTTGGCATCTGGGATAACAGTGTTGGAAAACAAAAGCAGACAAATCTCAGATTTCATGTTTCAGTCTTCCAGCAGTCTCAGGCACATGAAAGATTCATAGACTCTGGCTGTGCTTTCACAGTCTTGCACATCTCTATTGTTAACCATCTAGCTTTAAGAAACTGAATGGTCTGAAGGGGTAGTGCTTCCTGACTTTATCTGCATTACCAGCTCCCATACCTTATGCTTTGAGAATTGCCATAGCATATGTAGCACTAGGTACTCTAACCTGTGCCAAGAGGGCACATATTATAAGCACCTATGCTTATATGAATTAGTAAAAATAATACAGATTAAATTACATTGTTTCAGGGTTAATGTCTTAGTGTTTATGAAGTGTCATTTTTACAAACTGCTTTGTTATGTTTTTATTTCATTATAGCTACAACTTGGTGATGAAAATGAGCACTCTAATTCAGCTATATTGGAATGGGATGGAAGAATTAAATGTCTTACAGGACTGCTTTATGAGGTGTAGGAATAAACACAGTACAGGGAGGTAGTATTCTTTGAGTAGTGTTACTCAGAGCAGCAAAAATTTACACAGATTTATACAAAAATTTATACAAATGGTATGAGAATCACTTAAGAACCACACAGAGGGTGAATTGTCTGGTCCAGTATTTTATTCACTGGTATTCCTGCTGTAACTTCAATATTATGAAATGGTCATCAAAAGGAAATAAATGAAAACAATAAATTAATAAAATTTAGATTAAGAGCAGAAAAGATCAGAAAGCTGTGGGGAAAAAAATTCCACAAATACATTTTGTTACATAAACTAATGAGAATGTTTAGATATGTGTTTCTTAATTAAATAGTTTTTATATTTTGCTTCCACTGCTTTATGGTTTAAAATGTTTCATTAGTTTGATGAATGAGGAGTTACTGCAAATGATCATAATTTAGAAATTAAACATATTCCAGAATCTCCATCCATTCCTCATGTGGTGATTAGAATATCTCTACATTGTAGAGAATATCCTCAGTGCTGCTTGTAGGGCTGCAGTGTTACGTACACATGCCAAATTTCACATAAGTTAAATGAAGATGTTGTGCCCCAGGTGTCTGAACGTCACACAGCAATACAGACTTGGCAGCACTCAGCACTTTTACAGCTGAGGAGAGGTGGTGTTCACCAGTGTGGAAGAGAGAAGGCTGCAGTGGAACACAAAGTATTGCAGTGGTATCCCAGGTCACTGTAAATGAGATGTATTGGATGGAATATGACTCCGTCCCCTTCTCAGCTTGTCCAGACCCACAGGATCAGTGAAGAGGGTGCTTGCAGGAGCACTTTGTGTGCAGTTTAACTCCTCCCAAGACTGATGGTTCAAACCAGATGAACTTGCCTGTTCTTCAGTGATGGTGCAAGAGATTCTGAGTGCACAAGCTTAAGGGTGTGTATTTATATTTGGTCTGGTGAGTGCCAGGTCTGGAGTTTGGTATTGATAAATATAAAGGACCCAATAATTGATTGCCAATAATTAGATAAACTTTATTAAAGCAAGAGGTCAAAGCAAGCAGCACGCTGGGAAAGCCGGAGAGCACAAGTCTCAGCTTATGCTCCATGCACAGCTTTCAAAGTTTTCCCCACAGTTTCCCATTTTTATAACTTTTTGGTTTACACACACCCCTTGGTCCTTCCCCAGTCCATGTTTTCCCATATTTGGTCATAGTTGAGTCTTCTGATTCCAGGAGTTTGGGGTCTTCTGCCCTCTCATGGTGGTCTTCATCCTCTAGAGTGGATGAAGTCTCACCTCTTCCTCGCAGCACGTACCTGGGAACCTTCCACTGTGGTCACCATGGTTTCACCATATCTCTAATTTTCTTTCTTTCTTCATGGCTTATGATACAAAGTTACATTACACTGTCCTGCAAGGCCGGGCTCTCTCTAATTACTTTTCTGTTTCTGCAGTTTCTGCAACTTACAGTTATTGCTTGATATCCTCTATATATTTACAATTTCTGCAGTTTGCTTAATAGCCCCATCGTATTTATAATTATTAACTATAACATTTAACACAAATTACCTAAATCATTCATTTCATTTATAACAGGTATTGACATTGAAAAATACTAAATTGTGGGTGGAGCTGAATGGCCCCCGTCAGCCCAGTGCTGGGAGGGTAATTATTATTTTGTATGTTTCAACTTGTAAGAATAAATTTAACATCTGGGATTTATTTTTACCAGCTTTGCCAGAGACAAGACACAAGACTGCAGGGCAGGGAGGGAATCCAAAGGGATAAAATCAACAATGAAAAGCCTCCTTAAAAGTAGTCAGTATGTAATTCTAATCCAGGACGTTGGTTTACATGATTAAAGTATTAGTTTCCTTGATAGTTGTTCTGTAATCATCTACCACTAAATTGGTAGATGTTTCTTGGTTCTGCTGTAGAGTATCTTCTGATACTGATTTTCTTCTGAGTTACTTAAGAGCTGCTGCTGAAGTCACTTCGCTGCATCATGTGGGCTGATGGTGGCATGAGTTCCTTTCCTTTCACAACCACTAATCTCTCTTCCCTTTCAAACTCACACTTCTGAATTGTGTCTCAGCTTGGGATAACTGACCCTCAGAGTGTAGTCATGAGTCCATTCACCAGAGTCCAGTTCCCAGTGATGGGAATTTACTCAACAAGATTTAGTGAACTCCCTCAATTTACTGTGTAGCATAGCTGAGAAAAGAATCAGAGCATAAACAAGGTCATTATTGCACAATAACTGCTTAAGTGTCTTTGGTCAGGATTTGAACTGGTGGCCAGCTGTATCCAGGGAATATATTTCCTTCTTCTGCTGTACTGCTACACATAGTGACTCTTGGTGTTCTTGAACTCTTTTTTGTTTCGTGTCACACCTGCTGGAAGCTTGGTAAGGTGGCATAAGAGCAACTGATGTATTTTAATTCTATCTGTTATTTATTGTTGCATGTATTGCATCAGAATGCAAGTCAGACTTGCATAAGTCAGAATAAAAAAACGGCACTTCCAGTATTGCATTGTGTGCTGCAGATTAAAAGAAATTAATGTCTTTACCTCAGACAGAAATCAGGCATCTGATCATGATGGTAACAGGATTTGTCAGTGAAGAACAGGGGTGAGCAAACATGACTAGTCAATGCCAGAAGATTAGAGATCTTTAATTGAATTGCCCATAGGCAGTCATTGTCTGGGGAGGAAAGCTGTTTCTTTCCAGTTCAAGAAGAAAAAGGCAGTCCATTTCTTGAACCTTTGTGATTTAGTACTTTGCGTAGGTGCAGGCAAGTGGGTTTTGGTGCATTGAACCACCATGAAATGTTTTGAAACTATTTTTCCTCTTGGCTATTGACTGAATCCATTATTAAAAACAACCAAAAAATCATCTTGAGGGAACTTTTTCTATCAAGCTAAATTGTTCTTTCTGGAGTCATCACTGGGTCTTAGTCTGTCTCTTAAATCACACTCTCAGACGTTGAAAGTTTGAGGACATTGAGCTTGTAAGGCTCAGTAGTTTCTCAGAAGATCAGAAAAAGACGTTTTTTTTTCAAAAGACCTCCCTGACAAAACATTCTGCTGTCCTCCAGTGCCACACAATTATATGGAAACCATGGGCTTGTCTGTTCACTGCAGGCAGGTTGCAATACCCTCACTGGGTTTTCTTCTGGGTATCTGCAGCAGAACTTTACATGAGCTCAAGGGGGTGCTTTGTGTAGTACCTCTTTCTGCAACCCAGCCCTCTCTATGGGCTTGACCATTCTCATCCCTTCCAGTCTCTGAAGTTTCAAAGATGCTTTGGTGTCTCGGTGAGGAAAGAGCTGAGATCTGCCAAGCCTGCCGTATCATTCAGCAACATTGTGTTAGAAGGAGCAAAGTAAGCATGAAGGAAGGAAGGAAGGAAGACTTTAAGGTTATTTCTTGCACTAATATGACTTAAACATTGCCTTTTCAGAAAGTTAGAAAGTTTCTGGCTTATCTCCAGCTTGACTCCCTATTTGCCACCTCACAGCAGTTCACTCTGGAATCCCGCACAGAGCACTGACCCCAGAAGCATTTGGGAAGTACACCAGAGGTATAAGGATGCCTGGAATGTCTGCTTGAACAGAGCCTCTGTCATGAAGTCCATCCCAACAGAATTCAGATCTCCACCTTAGACACTTGTCATGAGGTGCCCTGCTTGAACAGTACCTTAAATCCCCCTGATGCCTCTTCTTCTGTGAAGGCTTTCACAACTTCATCACATCACGCTATCAGCCCTCAGAATCAGCCCTTGTTCTTCCAAAAGATATGACTGAGATTTAGCTTAGTTTTAGGTAGTTCCTGGGTGGCAGACTCAGAGTGGTAGAATTCTGCCACAGCAATCTTCAAAGTGAGTTGAGGACAAGCACAGACTTGGTTACTTGATTCCTGCCTATAGCCTGTGAAAACAAAAAATGATAGCAATACCACTGACTTCCCCAACCACTGACTAACCTGGTTAGTCGTATCCAAATGCAAAACTGAGACATCCAGTGCAGGTGTCAGAAGGATAATTACACCACGAGGAGGCAGTCACAAGAGTACTCACCTGGACAGGGAATGAAAATACTGTGGGGTATTTTTCAACAGGATCTTTGAACATAATAAAGTTTTCTCTGTGCTTCTCCAAATGTTGTAAAACTATGTTGTTCTTTGATGGTGAATTACAAAAAGTGCCTTTTATTAAATGGATGTGTTTTCAAAGTCCCAGATGTTGGCAGAAGGATGCTGTGGTCTAAGTTGATAGGTCTGAACTTAGAAACCTAATAGGAATTAATCCAATTATACTTCTCATGTGAACTTCACTATCCTTGCAGATTTTTTTTTCTGTCTGGGCTTTCCTATTAGAAATCAGTCCACAGGCTTTCCTATTCAAAGTCCCCTTAGGAGCCCTCTTGGAAGAGGGGACTGTGATGAAGCCATTACTCTTTCACTCCTTGCAGAGATGCCTGGTGTTAATTTTCCAGGAAAAGATTGTGTTTCATTTGCAGCATAGGGATTGTGAAACATTTCTGGGAATATGATGCTGTGTTTGAAAAGTAGTAAATATTGCAAAATGAGAATGAAAAGGTTTACCCCAGACTTCATTACAGTTTGGGAGGAGATTAATAGATTGCTTTTCTGGAGGGCCATAGGTGTCCTGGATCAGTGCATCTGTGGAAGTACGGATAGACAAACTACTACACAGAGAATTGTCTCATTTATAGACTGGCTTTCTGATCTGCTTCTGATTTGTCTGTATGTTGTGTATCTGTATATGTTTAACAGATCCTCGACTCCAACAGGCATTTAAAAAAACTTAATTGGTGACCAGTCATAGAGATCCATAGGAAGCATGTTTTTATAATGAACTGTGCCTTGGCTACCACACAGAGAGTTTGCTCGGTTCCTGAAGAGGTAAAACGTGGCCCATAACATCTTGTAGCTTTGGCTGTAGCATGGATTTTTTTAGTTTCTGAGACTCACAGGGAGGTCTCTAAACCCACAGACCTCATGTGGCAAATGAATGTACAGGGTATTGTTTGTTGAATTGTTTTTCAAGCAATATCTCTATAGGGAGCACAAACGATAAACCTTCCTCGTTTGGGGTATTACTCATTTTTTCCTGTTATTGTTATAAAGAGTAATAATTCACATGGCAGTAGTGCTGTGTGTCTGAGTCACAGGCATTATGGTAGGTTCTGCATAAATATCACCAAAAACTGCAATGAGACTGTGAGTGTAGAATAAAAGGCAGCAGGGTGAGTGCAGACTGGAAAGGGGTGTTGTTCTTTGGAAGATGGTATGTTAGACATGCAATTTGCTGTTCTATCTTTTCCTCTCTGCGAAAGGAATGAAGTTTTCTGTTTGATTCTGAGAGTTTGTTGAGCCATTCAGTTCAGAAACCCATCTTGCAAATGCTGGCAATTCTGTGAGTGGTCCTAAAATGTGCAGATGGTGTGTGTCACCAAGGAGGCAGTGTTTGCTGCTCGGTATTAGTGTCACTAATATTAATGTTAGAATCTTTTGTTTGTTTGCTGTTAGTCCTACAGATAATTTGGAGCTGTGGGTTTCACTCTATTGTCCAAAAAATCCATGTGGATTCCTTAGGTGTGAAGAATCTCTATTAGTGAATCAGTAACACTGGCTGATACTCTCTGTGTCTGTCTCTTTCATATACAGGCACACATGCAAGCAGAAGTATGATTTTTCTAAAAGATCTGTGGCAGTAGAGGAAAATAATTTCTCTACAGTTTGAAAGGGCCTAGTATATATATACATATTTTTTCAACAGATGTTCCATTTGCAGAACTGCAAATTTAGTTCAACTGTACTTGTGTTTATGCCTTACCAGTAGAATGAGACAATGTCAGAAGGTTTGTTGCAAGTTGAGGATTGATTGTGCTAAGAGGTCTTTTCTCAATTCTAGTGTAGTGCTGTAGCTGTAGTGCACAGTTGCTCAAATCTTCTGTAATTGTAGGGATCCTACTGAGAGGCCTGTTGTATTTCTAGTGTTTTGTGTGTTCTTGATTTTAGTCTCTGTGTGTGTGTAATTGTATCTTTTGTTTATCCCTCATTTGCTTGCTTTCTCCACTACACATTGCTGTGGCTGAGAGCAGAGCATGGTTTCAAATGCTGAAGCTAGAGCTACTCTTTCACTTCTACAGCTGTGTTACAGTCTTCCTGAATTAGCAGGATTATTGTTTAAGGACATTGTTATAAATAAACAGGGCAGGAGATGATTATTAACTCCTTAAATGCCTTTATTAAACGAGGAAAGCTCAAGGGATTGCCTATGCCTCTGCTGCTGCTCCCTCAGTCACTGCTGAGGAGGAGGCCTGAGTTGATTCTGCTGCTCACGCTGCAGAGCCGGGAGTTCATCCTCACAGAAGTTCCCATGAATGCATTGGGCTCATTTTCGTCCAAGGGTGTCTTTCTTTCCGAGTGCCTTGAGGTTATGGTGAGCAGGTGAAAAGTGTTTACAGATAGCTTCATGTCTTGCCAGCTGGGTGGTGTCCTTTGTGGGTCTGGATTTTGTGCTGACTTATTGCTAGGGGTTTTTGGTGTTAATTGTACTAAACATTTTGGCAAGGCTTCATGGGGGTCTCAGCGATTTCCATAATAGGTGTTGATTTCAGCTTGATGGGCAGACAGGGAGCTGGCAGGAGTTAGGAAGCAGGAAACAGGAAGCAGGAAGAGCAGAGTGTAGGCAAAGAGCAAACCCAACAAGAGGTAAGGGCACACAAAACTGGGACTTGGGTTACAAACTGGATACAAACTATTCAAGATAACAACATGCATAACCATCAACAGAACATCCAATGTATTATTAGGAGTCTTTAACACTTTTAAAGTAACCATCTACAGAACATTCAACATACAACTCGGAGTCATGGAGTTCCACCCACATCAACGCCACACAGTCAAATCCCAACTGCTTCCCTGGAGCCTCAGAAGATAAAGGCTGAGACTTGAACCATCAGAAAAGACTGAAAACAAAGGAGACCGAAGATAAAAGCATCTTATCTTTATATATTTTTCTAATGCTTCTCAGTGAAAGGTAATCAAAGACTGTGTTAAATTAATGGGAACACATTCTGTGAGGAAGCCAAACATGGGGTTTTTGATCAGTTTGGGCAGTAAATGCACAGAGAAAGCCAAAGGAGAAGGGATCTGAGCAATGTCTGGGCAGGCACAGTGGGAGGGTGGCTGTTGTCCTCTCAGCAGCACTGGGTAGATCTCTTCAAACTGTAAAAAGATTCAAGTGAGTCTTGATGCTTTGAAGAAAATCAGGCAGAATCCAGACGTCTCCTGCCCAATAACAACTATTTTTGGCTGTAAAAGGACACAGTGTATCCTGGTCTGTGGTTAGGTGGTGTAGCTATTGGAAAGCAGCCAGCAGCACTGGAGAAAGCCTCACAAAAGGATTTTTAACTGCCGGTTGCACTAAACCAGCTCTGCAATTCAGGCTCTGCTCTGGCAGAACCTGTCTTGAGTGTCTTATACAAAATTTGAGTTTGGGACTTCTAAGTGCTGCTATGTTTTGAGTACTGAGCATAGAGTATGGTCAGGCATATTTTGAAGTGACAATAGAAGGGATAGGAACAAAGAATGTGTTTTCACTTGAGCCTAGAGGGGGATTTTTCATTGCCTTTAGAATCTATGTGTAGTTTGTTGTGTGATGTAGGCTATCAGGTCCATTCCTGCTGGAAATAAATCAATGTGGTTGAGAGCCAGTGATGTATTTGTTTATTTTCTGGTTTTCATTGTCACAGAGGAGAAATAAAATAGGCTGACAAAGAAATACAGCAACTTGAGAAAATCTTGCCGGAAGTTTTTTGGAGAGGAACACACACACACAAAAGAAAGCTTTCCCTTCTCTTGTGCAAAAACATTGTTTTTCAATGATAGCATTTCCATTACTGATGCTTCAGCGGCATTGTCAGGATCTGGTATCATCCTGTAGAAAAAAATCCTCATTTGAGAATGTGTCTTTCAAAAGGTCACACTCTTGTGTCTCAGTTGAAAAGATTTCTGCAGTAAAATTCTGGTATTTATCTGTGCAACTCCAGCTGATAGTGAGAGAGGAATGAATTGCTTGTTGTATGTACTGTTTTTTGAAGTTCAAGTTTAAGAGAGTTAAATTGTGAAATATTGAAAATTCAGCCTAGAATTCCTTCATAAATTTGTTTGTAAACAGTTCTCTGGCTACACAAAACCTCTAAAAATTAGAGGTTTATGAGTCAAAAGCACCTCTCTTTTAAAGAACTCTGAAGTCCACTGGAGTTCTGTCAGGACTATTACCAATGTTACCAAGTTTTTGAATTTTTAGTATTCCTAAATTAGTAACAGACATGCTGAATAGTAGCTGAAGATGCTTGGTATATTTTGTGTTTATGTAAACTTCTTTAGTAAAACATTTTATTGTGCAGAACCATGAGCATGTCTTGAGAAACGTGTCATAAGAGAGACAAATCTCTCTTATCTGTACAAAAAATAATTTTATTCTTTTGCATGTTTCCCTACATATCACTGTATCAGTGTCATGTAAAAAATATTGAAAGTCCTAAGGGAACAAACAGCTGAATTCTTAGAAAAGCTAAACATCTGTGCCTTTTTTTTTTTTTTTTTTTTTTTTTTAAGTTTAAAGGGGTGTTCATGGTTTCTGAATTCTTGGGAGGTACATTTATGAGGATTTCAAAACTTGCCAGTTTTAGAGGGAAAACTTTAACATCCTGGGAGCAAAAGAAGACAATAGAACTTTAACAGAAAAAGAATGACTCCTTTTATTATCATAGAAAAAAAAACTTCACCTCACCTGCTTGGTTCCAAAGAATATTGTATTGCATTTTTTTTTCTCCATATAAATAGCTCAATTCTTTTATAGTTTGGTCTTTTTTTTTTAGTGCTACAGCATACTGCATTCAAACCTAGAAGGCTGACTGCTGCTTTAAAGATAAAATGAAATGCTTTTATTGCAAAAAGTGTTGTATTTCAAAAACAGTGAAAACAATCTCTTTGCAGATAAAGAATTATTTGGATGGAAAGCGTAATTCTTGTCAGTTTGAAATAAGACCAGTAATTTTTTAAATTGTCACAACCTGTTTTTTTACAGAAATAGTTTACAAAGAAAAAAACCCACACATATCAAAACAGTGTGAAATGGAAATCTCGAATAATTTTTAGGCTGAAACCATATCCTTTGATCCTTTGAGCTCATGGGTGAGCTGTACAACTAAGACATTTTCTTTTTGCAGACAAACAAAAGTTTTTTTCCCAAGAATGGTTTGTACAATAGACACTTCTAAAAGAAGTGGTTGCTTGCTTTCATGAGAATCTAAGACCTATGGCAGTACAAGGTCAGCTCAAAAGCCTGGCCTGCCCCATAGTTAGTCTGGGACAAGAAGGATTATTCTGACACGAGAGAGATGTGGACATGTTCTGCTGTGACATCCCTGGAGGGTATCTTCTCAGGCTGATGTTACAGCTTCAAGGAAATAGAAACCTGGAGCATGAAAGGTACAATAGGAGTAAGCCCTTTGGACTGCAAAAAGAATGAAAAAGCACTCAACCAAGAAAGTCTCTTTTACTACTGAAAAAGCTCCTGCAAAGACAGCATCTGAGCAGCAGATTGAGATTTCCTCCTTGGTGGATAGTTTTAATTTTCCAGATCCTTGGCTTTGTAGAGCATGTGACTGACTTTCAGAAGGAAATTATGATCAATAGCAGACTCCTGGCAAGAGGCATAAGAGAAAGCTGGAAAGTAGGAATATCTCCTTGTCATACAGTCTGTTTCTGAGCTGCAGGTGGTATTTTTCTATTCAAAATACGGGACTTATCTTTCCTACATAGTTTTATCTGGTCATTTCTGGTACCTCTGTAAAACATTTCTTATTTCCATTTTTTGGGGCATCTTGAGCAAAGGACTTGAGCAAAGCATTTCCCACTGTGCCACATGACATCCTTATTTCTAAAGTGGAGAGGCATGTTTGGCCCAGAACCCAATTGTTTCCAGGGCTGCATCCAGCCCTGTGGATAGCAGGGGAGGGAGGGGTCTGCTCTGCTCTGCTCTGCTCTGCTCTGCTCTGCTCTGCTCTGCTCTGTTCTGGTCAGACCCTCCTGGAGCACTGCTTCCAGCTCTGGGGTCCCTGCATAAGAGGGATGTGTAGCTCCTGACTTGGGTGAAAAAATGTTTTGTTTGCTGCCAGCTTGTTTTGAAACTCTTTATCTTTTGTTGCTAGCGCAAAGAGGCAGGAGCAGTCCAGATTGTCTGTGCTACTTGCTGCTTCACTATGTTGTCTGTTTTCCAGCCTTTTTAGGTGCTTATTATACACAGCCTTTCTCTGGAAGGTGTTGAACTTTTTGATTTCCCACCAGCTTCAGAAGCACTTTAAAGTATTCATCACCTCAGACACTTTTGACATTTCATCAGATCACTCTCCCCGCAGAAGAGTCCTGGAAATTACCAGAGTTTTTATGCTAGTCTTTGTCTAAGTAGTTTACTGAGTTACTGGTTTTGTGTTAAATTTTATTTGGCTTTTATTGACTATGTCCTGCCAAGTTTTGAGCAGAAACTTGGTTGTTAGTAGGTTGAGTATTTGTTTGTCTTGCAGGCTTTTCCTTTTACGGGAGTGGGAATTTTGCACAACTTGTATTTCACAGTATAGGTCATCTCTCTGCAACTCTGAGAGAGAAGTTAATTTTGTGCCTGTGAGCTGTAGTGCCTTGTGTGCACAGGTAAATTTCATGATATACCAGTGTGTGCACGGTACCTCTCATATTAGTGGGAATGGGTTTCAGTCAGAATTCAGGGTTCAAGGAGGGATTTACATCACATTCAGAGCTAACTCAAATGCTTTGTGCTTTTAAACTGAGCTGAATGCAGTGCTTAATCAGATCAGCCTCCAGCTATGGTATGTATGAGAGGGAGCTGGGATTCATACTAGGTTTGTAAAAACATTTGTGGTGGTGTGCCAGATGCAGTCATGAAAGCACATCATTCTCTCTTCTCAGGATGACAGAAATAACCAGGAAAGTCAAGCACAAGACTGGCATGTGCCAAGGCATGTGCCTTGCCCCAGGCCAGAAGGAGTTTAGCACATCTGTGGTGATTGCCAATTACCATCGTGATGGTTCCCAGAGCGGCACGTGCTGAGAATGAGCTGTGTACTAGAGATCTCAATTTGAATCTTGTTTTTATAGTTGCATTTAATTTCTTCTCCCCTCTCCTTCCACATCCCAGTTCCTACCTTCAGTCGTTTTCTAAACAGAGACTGGTTTGTGGTGCAGAATAACCATTTGGTTTAATGTCACTCACTTGCTGCAGCTGCCTCTTGAGCTGGGACTGAATTTTCCTGTTTTGTAAGGTATTTTGTTTCGATAAGCTCCTTTCCCCTTCATTCCTCCCCAGGGATAGCACAACAAGCTACAGCTTGAGCATGGCTCACAGGCTGTCACAAGGCTGTGCAGAGCAAATGGAGCAGCTGCTTGCACACACCAGCCTGGAAACAAGGGCGGTGTGTTTCCACCTGCACTTTTTGAGCAGGATCCATGACTCCTCAAAGATTCATTAGAGGATTCTCCCATGTCACAGTGCTGCTTCTTTGGTACTGGAAGTCACCTTCTTGGAAGGGCATTGGAAACATGGGTGGTAAGTAAAGAAGTGGCTGAGGGCATCAGTATGGGCCGTCTTTAGAGTCACCTTGAAGTGACAGTGATGATAAGCAATGGCATGACCCTTCCATGGCATGCTGAAATTCATTCTTAAGTCCTGTCTGTGCTGTGAAGCTTCATGAATTTGGAGAAAAGAGAGGCAGAATCCTCCTCTCCCAACACACCTAAGTGACAAATGCAGACCTAAAATATCCTGTCTCCTCCTGACACCACTTGATTTTGAGCTGAACAGAGTGAGGAGAGAAGAAGAGCATCAACAGGTGGGTCAGTTTGATGTTGCTTTTCCTCACAGACTTCTTTTTCATCAAGCAAAATAATTTCTATGGAGAGGAAGATATTTGGCTGTGACCTTCCTTTGCTCTGCTGTTGGGAGGAGTGAAGTTCCTGACAGACTTTCATCCACTGGAAAATGGGATAATTGTGCTTTCTTCCATCTATCTGCACACGTTGTGGCAGCTGTCATCATTTGTATCTCTGCTTTCTGGCTGTTGACTGGGGGTCCTGTAGGTCACAGTAACACAAACAATACTTGTCAATAGAAACAAAGCCACTTGTCATTTGATCAAGATGTTTGCATTTAGTTATTCTCTAATAAAGTTTGAACTTTGCAGTATTAACATTGTCATGCTCACTGGCTTGAAATTAGTTTTAGAATATAAGTGAGCAGAAAGCCAAAGCAGCCATGGTGCTTTCTGTCTCTGTGAGAGATCATGTCTGCTTTGTGAATCCTCTTGCCTGTCATTTCATTCTTAATAGAAAGCATTGTTTAGGCATGGAACCTCTTAACAATCTGGTGTTAAGTCTTTACTCTTCAGTATTAGATAGGGTTTAAATCATCAAATGTAACCTGTTTTGCAAACTGTGAAAATGTACTGGCTTCCAAATCAAACTTTGAAAACTTCTCATTCAAAGAGTCAGAGGGGATTTCAAATTGTGAGAAGTACAAACTCTTTTTACATAGTTAATTTGCATTTTCATGAAAGGCAGTTTTAATATTAATGAGATAAAAATCCCCAGTTTGTACAATATAAGCCCCCTGGATACAGTGCTTTCTGAACAAATTAGATTAGAAAAATTAGAGTGAGATATTCCAAGAGTATTTGCCATGAAGAAAACAGCTGTTGCTCTTTCTTACTTTCCCAAATTGTCTTTGGAGGAATTGGGCAAACTCTTTGTCTCAGAACAGTAGCACTTGCTTGAATTATTTTTTGATTCCAAATGAAGTAAAAATTTGATAACCTCACCCTCTTGGAACTAAAGTAAAAGTAAGTCTCTTGCTTTTGGAAAAGCAGCGGCGTTTTTATTACTTTTTTCCCCACTAGTTGCCATTAAGCTTCCAATATAAAAACGGGAGGAGGGTAAAGGGGAAAGCATAAGGAATAGTAAAAAATTCATAAAAGATGTGTTATTATTCACTAATAACCATCCTTCAAGCTGGATAGCAAAGCTGATTGATTTTCAAATTTATATTTAGCTTGCTATTATATTCACCTTGAGGTAGAGCTTGAGACCTTATTACTTTTTCATAGTCCTTGCTTGATGCAGTGCCAGTGTGACCTAGCTGACTTTTGCAGGAGGAAACTCATCTGGGCATATTTATTTCTCAAGGTAACATCTTCAACCAGTGTAATTTGCTGTGTAGCTCAGAGCACTGGTGAGGCACCCTGCACCCAGGCTGTGCTGGTGGGGTGTCACCTCACTGTCTTTGGACTGACCAGGCAGCCCAAAGAACTGTGACCTTGTCTTTCTCAAAGACCCAGGGGACTCAGCAGAAGCTGAGCAGTAAGGAAATACTGACAGAGGGAGCCTCAGATCTTTAGAGTTCTCTGGACTTCAGGCAGTCCTTGGTGGTCTTGTCTCAGCTACAGTGTGAAAATCACACTGTTAAATAGAAGAAAGGCTGAAACTCTCTTTGAGTTAATGAATTACTAATCAACCGTGCCTTGCCATCTACCTGCTGGATGCTCAGCGTGTGGCAAACACATCTTGTTTTGGCTTTCTATAACCAGCACTGAGAGCTGTGTAAAATTTATTAAGTACTATCTGCTCTGTTTCAAGACTGTAAAAATGTCCAGATGCTAGTACTCTAGTGGGCAAAAAACTTTCACCCTATTAGATTTTAATGGTGTATCTGAGCTTTAAATGCAGCAAAGGACAGGTTTGGCTTGTATGGATCCAATGAGATGTATTTCAAAAAGTACGAAGTGAGAACAAGGAATGAAGCTGGACAACATTAAGTGACTGCTGCTGGGCACAGTTAGAGATGTAGGAGCTTCGTGTTCTTCATGAACTGCTGGGTTTCAAAGCTGCAGAGATGCTTCCTGGCAACATTGGCCAGGCAATTATTATCATTTGTGGATCTTCTGCAATGAGAAAAGAAGATGGGATATTTCTACAATTCAGATACAGCTGCAGCAACAGTGGACTCACAAGTGAATGTAAGAATAAGATACCTGGACTGTTTATTTTCAAGGAAAACCACAAAATAGATGAAGTAATAAATGTTTTTAGGATAGACACTAAAGATGGTAGTGGAGGATGCCATGGCATGAATGAAGTATGAACAAAGATGTCTTTTAAAATTACCTGTTCAAGTTGTACATTTTCAAGTGAGCATGCTGCAGTCTCTACAGAAGATTTATTTCACAGAGAATTTCTTTCAGTAGAAATTAATGTACCTAGGCTGCTTCAGACTCTGTGTGAGATGCAAAGCTTGCAGTGAGTTCAAGGTCCGTAGAAGTGACACCTGATTCAGAATTGTTTAATGAATTGTATATGGGGCACAGCAGAGGGATAAATGAAAGCATGTTTTGGACTGTTTTCTTCTCTTACATGTTTTTATAAAAGCTGAGGGGTTTTAATATCTTAGCTTCTTAAGACTTATCCTAGATAACCTTCATCCAGGAAGAGTGAAAAGAAGGAATGAAGTTGAGTGTGGTCACCAACAAGCTGGTGCTGTAGACCAGACTATTAATGCTGTAGCCCAGACTATCAGCTGCTAAGTCTCTCAGCTGAGTGATTTTGTATCTTAAGTAGTTGTATGGTAGGTGATAGACATGACTCTAGACATTTGATTTCTCTCCTTGGCTGAAGACATGCGCTCAACCAGAAAGACCCATTTCTTTGAAGTATCCAGAGCTGATGTCTGTCCCTTAGGAATCTGGGAACTCTAGAGGATTTCAGACAATCCTTCCTCTCTAGATACCTTATCTTCTTCCACTAAAGTCCATCTTGCTGTACATTTGGCTATTTTTCCCCTGTCTTCCATATCTGAGCTTTTGAGTCCACATTGTCCACAGCATAACTCTGCATCTCTGGCCAGTTCCTAAGATATTATAGTAAGTGTGACAAAAGAATGAAAAATCTCATGGAATAGTAGTATTCTGTTCTTTGACTTACTTTGTCCTAAAAATAAGCTATTTCAATTTCTGACCAAAGCTATGTTAAACTACAGGGCTGTGTTTCAGTATCACAACACCTTCTTCACTAAATCACGCTAAAAGCATATTTTTTTTCTGTAGAAGTGTGTTAGAGTGCTCTCATTTTCTGTGGGTGGTGTTCATACAAGTCTTTTATCAAATTACTCAGTACCTAAAAGCACAACCTCTTTCTGTTACAAGCAAAATCATGGCAGGTGTATTTTTTTTTTCTAGCTCTGTCTGAGGATATAGTGAAAAATCTCATCTGGATGCTAGATTTTTCTTTTGGCTGAAATAGGAACAGAAGAGAAATTCAAAAACAAAAATCCCTGGGAAAAAAGGGACATACAGAAAGGAACGAAGTGATTACCTAAAATAAATTCAGCATGTGTAATATTAACAGATCATTTCCTTCACCAGCTCACTTTGGATTATTTGCAGCTGCAGTTCTCTGGTAATGCATGTTTCATATGTCACAATTTTTCTTTAATTCTTGTATTCAAGCCTAATTTCTCTTACCATATATTACAGTTATAATAAAGACCTGGAACAAAGTACGTAAAGGTAAAACCAGGATCTTGTCCTCTTATTTTTGTTTCATGTTGCTTCTAAAAGTCTCTGTATTTTCAGATTCTGACACTGTCTTGCTGTCAAAAATATTGTATGAAATTTATTGTCAGAAATATTGTTCAGTTTCAAGGAGTTACTGTTCTCACTACAGATTTTTTTTTTTTTGGCATTGTTGTCAACATAGTCAGTTATTGTAACTTTAGACTACAGATTATTGTTTTTTTCCCTTCCTTTTTCTCCTGAAAAACAGCCACTAATTCCAGGCCCTCCTCTCTGGGTTTGGTATTGCACTTTCAAAACCATAGCCAAGGGTGAAGCTGCTCTTTTCCCTTCCCACAGGACTCAGCTTCAGCTTCCCAAGTCAAACTGATTGAAAAAAATACGCCAGAAAATGTATTTTGACAAACCCCCAAGCGTTTGACTGAAAGAAATATGTGAAAAATATGTGCTTTTCATTAGAGAAAATGGAGATTCTACTGAAAATCAAAAAACTTTAAGTCAGAAGTGTCCCAGGATCATCATTGTCCTTTTGGCGAGTGACATGCGATATAGGAGATGTGATGTGTTCAGGGAGCTGTTTTTGTCAAAATAATGAGGCATACAAGTTAAAAATCCCATTGAGTGATGTAGCAGCTCTCCCAAATACAGTATGGTAAACATTTGCAGCCACAGCATGTCAGAATCTGAAGGCAAAGAGTGATATTTGAAAGAGGGGAGAACAACAGTTTATAAAAAACACTCTGGTAGATTTGTAGGTTTTTCACCTGTAGGCTTTGAGAGAAGCACATACCCCCCCAAACAAACACACATGCCCCACCACTCTTTTCTGACCATTTCTGTTGCTACCATTACATGGTAGCTTTTCATAAGGAAGTTCAAATGAGGAAAACTTCTCTGCAGTCATTTTTTTTTTCTGTGGTAATAACTAAACCCTTTCATAAATGTAAATATGAATGGCTTTTTTCTCATGAGGCTTTCATAACTGCCCTCCTTTTTGTATTCTGAGGCTATGTGAATGCACTGAAAAGCAGGTGAAGCTACATACTCCTCAGAAAAAAAGCTTATATTGTATTTACATAGCTTGAAATCTGATGGACTTTAATGCTATTATATTTGTGATTCAGAAAAAAACAGCTATGAAGATCAAAACCAAGGATGTATTTAATCAGCAAAGGGAATTTTGCCAGTCCCCAGTGCTTTGAAGTAAGTTTAACTGAAGATTGATCTTCTTTTTCTTTGGTCTCAGTTAGTGTCAGCATTTAATTTGGTGGACAGCCTGTGCAGGGTGAAAGAGCAAATGCAAAGCAAGAGTTCAGTAAGTGCTGGAAGTCTCTGGAAGCTTTTGGAAAGCCCCTGTGTGCTGGAAATGGGCTTTTACAGTCACATTCATATAAATGAAATTTTGCTTTTTTCCCTGCTCCATACAGCTTGGATAAACAGCTGAATTTTAACGTGCAAGCATTGATGAGGGAGCCTGAGGTTGCCACTGATAAGCTTATTTCACCTTTTATAGGATTGATGGCCTTTCTTGTTGCAGATAGATCTTGACACAATAATCCAGCAACTATTGCCACTTGCGCTGAAAAGTCAGTGTTTGGAAATGAAGATGGCTAATTCATCCTGGTCCCAACTGGCTTAAAACCCCACAAAGTAATCAAATAATCCAGCCACAAATTACAAATTGAACAGGAAAGATTGAACTCTGTGGAATGCAAAGGAATGGGCAAAGATTTGTGATGGTGCGTTGATTCCTTGAGCATCACAGATTTCCTGGTCTGACCACTATAGATGCATTCTTACTGTATGGGTTCACTCTTGCCTGACAGTTTTATCCAATGTGAACATGGATAAAGCTGCTGCTTCTGTAGTGTGAGGTCCTATGCCTCGATTTATCATTTAAAAAGAAACATGAGCATTTTTTGTATGTTGTTTAATAATCAGAAGTCTCAATCTCTTTTTTCTTAAAAATGAAACAAAACCCACACAGGCAGTAGCTGTAATCCCAGATGAATGAATACGTGTGACTGTGAGTCCTGAGCCTTTGATGCTTTAGGGGTGTAAACACAGCTTCAAACCAACACCAACCTCTGGCTTTAAAACTTTGGCTTCCATTGGAAAGAAAGAGTTTTTGATCTTCAGAACTGTTGGGTAAGCTGTGAAATGACAGTCACAGCTATTTATTGTTGCAGGTTTGCTGTGGGAGGCATTGGGCCTGTGGCCATCAGTGAGGAGGCAGAAGGTATCTCACTGAGCTGCCCCTTGTATGTAGAGCCCATGGTGATTTTATGGTTTTGTAAGAGTGCTCTTCTTCCATTCATATGATTTCTTTCATATCCTCATACTGGCTTTCCCAGTCATCCAGAGAAACTCTAAGGCTTTCGGAGTATTTAAAAATATTTTAAAATTTCTCTCATTCTATGTTTGAATACAGCAGCTACAGGAGTAGTTACTGCATTTTTTCCCCTCTTCCAGAATAGGCTAAGAGGGATACACTGACCACAGCAAGAAAACCAAATCCATAAGACTGGAATACCCCAGCCTCCTATCACATCCCCAGTATGGTCTGGGCTGTCAGTAGATCCTTTGCTATAGATTTAATACTGTTCCATATATCTTGACGTGGAAGGGCAATATGATGAGGACTGCAGTGTTTGCAGTCCCTGTCAAAATGCTGAGACACAATGGACCAAGGCCATGCCTGGTTGGAAGTGTGTCCTGGATCATGGCAGAATGAGGTGTAAAAGGATCCTGTGCAGTCCAGATGGGTATCAAGGGCCCAGTAGCTTAGGCAAAGGAGGAAAGCTGATACAAAAATTTCAGCATGTGAAATGTTACAGCCTTTGATCTACTGGATGTTCTTAATGGTTTGCTAATTCACAAAAAACTTATTTCTTCCATTGTACTGTTGACCTGGGGGCCATTGAGGGTTTATAGTCTGAGCCAAATGTGGACCACATGGTCCAGCCCATCTGATGGGTTAGGTAATTGATTGTGGGACAGAATTTACAGCTGGGAACAGAATTTTGATTTGCACTTATGAAACAGCTTTTATTCTAGTCTTGATCTCTGGGGAATGGATGCAAAACACCAGAAGAACAAGATGTGGCTCTTCCTTGTGCATCATTTTTGGCAAATCAACTTTTGACCTTTTAGTGGCTTTGTAAAAGTATGAGAGTCTTTGCCTCAGTTTCAGTTTATTAGGAAGGAGATATTTTTTCTGTTTCCCTTTGGACTGTCGTGGCTGTGAGGTATGAGACAGCCTAGATGTATGTTGCAAAATAAATACTGAAAACCTGTTGTGTTCGTATCTCCAATGTAGTGACTGACTTATGAGGAAAGCTCAGGGTTGGTGGTATGAAGAGTATATTTATTTTTGACTTCTAGTACTGAACAGAAGAGAGTAACTCTTTTGTGCTTATTTTCAGACTGGATATTTCCATCTGCCCCATGGGGATTACTTCATTGAGCCCATAAAAAAGCATCCACAGAAGGAGGGAACACCCCATCCCCATATTATCTATGGTGCAAATAACCTTCAAAATGCTTTAAGGAGAAGACGGTCCATCCTGATGGAAAAGGAACAAACATGTGGACTGAATGGTACTAATTTTGCTGGATTTCTGCCTATTTGCTTTCTGAATCTTTTTAAGTAGCTGTTTTCCAGTGGTGTGTGCCTTTCCTTCTGCCAAGCTTTTTAAAATTCTGTAAGAAATGATTATGCAAAATGAGAGCATCTCAATCGAAACACCACAGGAGTCACCCATCTGTGTTCTTCTCTGTAAAGTTAAGTTCCCCTTATGACTGCTGGGATATGTTTTTCATGCCATTGATCCTTTCTACCCCACAATTTTTCTCAAACCAGAATTGTTCACTGAGTTTGAAACTTGAATTCTTGAGGACTTCTGGGATGACAAGATTTGCAGTCAGCATTATTTTTAGTAAATGTTCTCACTGCACATAAATTCTGTCTTTAACATAAAATAACTCCCCTCTAATCCATGGTTTAAATGCAGGATTTATAGACTTTCTGTGATTGTTAGCAGATTATTTAAAGAGTTTTATTTAGTTATTCTGAAAGTGAAGTACAGGGCATTACCAGCAAGATTTTTTTCTGTAGAAGTATAAGTAAAAATAGCTTAAATATTGGTGCAGTAATACTCAGGATCATATCTTTTTTGAAAACAAACTCATACATTATGCTGGGAGGTAAGTGTATATCTGGAGGGTAGTTGGCATCTCATAATTACAAAATTAGTTCCTTTATTTAGTAAAATAATTTCCTTGATTTATTTCACGCCAAAATACATGGGTTTTGTATTGGTTCTCTGACGTTTGAGGCCTTGAATCTGAGTCTGCACCATATTTTAGAAAGGTATAGTAGTGGTAGGGATGAATCAGTAATTACCTACATGACCTCAAGCCCAAGTAATGTACAAATAGAGCTGCAGAATACACAGGAATGTGTTTCTGTCTTTCACAGGTCAGTGGTTTAAGAGAAGTTGGTTCCTTTCCAGGAATGGGAAATGAAAGGAGGAATGTAGTAATTTTTAATCCCCAATGATGACTGCTGGTGAAGTTTTACTGCTATGTAGTGTGGATTGATAAATTAAAGAAGCAGAGAACAACTTGACCCACCTATATTTCTGGTCATAGACCTGCATTGCACTTTCTTGCCTGGCCTAAGGCAGTCCAAAATGATAACAGGGGAAAAGCTGATGGGGGGGATTACTCCATCTTCTGTGATACTGGAAGGTAAAGTTAAGGGGAAGCCGTAAGGAGTAATATGAATGCTGCTCCATTTTATTATTCATCAAGTAAAAATATATGTCTACTTAATAGAGAATAACCCTGGATTTGAAAAACCAAGGGTGTCTGAAGATGATGTTTACACTGGTGTCATTTTCATTTCAATAGCTCCCTGAATTTTCATTCCTTCTCATAAGTGCTGAGCTAGACAAGAGAAATTAGCTTAGATTTGGCTGTGAATAATGAAGAAGTTGTTCTTGCCTACTGTTTTCCAGGTTTCTTTTATGGATGAAATAACATATGGATGAAATAACATCTGTATGCATTAATTTTAAGTGTGGAGAGAAGATAGAAGAACCTTGAGAATGTGCCGTGTACTTGCTTTATGTGGTCTGCTTATTTTCTTTCTACTTCTCACTTTTTGCCTCTTGTATCAGTGTCATGCAGAATGAGACAGAAAAAGACTGGCTGTACATGGACACTGTAAAAAAAAGAGCATAATTTCCCTGCATCACTTAGATTAGCAAAGTCTGCTCTAATAGGCTTGTCAATTTAAACTCCCTGTCTGATGTTATTCATTCCAAAGTAACAGAATTATTTATGGTGATAGTATGTTCGTGATATTGCAGGCAAATAAAAGTAGTGTCTTATGAACTAATAAAGTAGTAAGCTATAATTTATATTTCTATTTTTAACTGAGCCAGTCAGCCTTTAGAGGTAATATCTGCTTTTGACCAAACAGTAGTCTTGGCTGTCATAATAGTTAAAGAATCAGCGTGAAAAAGTGCGTGAGGGTAACACCATTTCCTTCATTATAGTTTTTCCCTTTGTGTGACAGCATATAACAATCATAGATACCTCAAAAGGCCATAATGTTCATGTTGTGTGCTGTGTGTCCTGTGCTGCATCCAGAGCCCCGTGGGCAGCAGGGGAGGGAGGGGATTCTGCCCCTCTGCTCTGCTCTGGTGAGACCCACCTGGAGCATCCAGCTCTGGGGTCCCAGCAACGGAAGAACAGGGACCTGCTGGAGTGAGCCCAGAGGAGGAACATCAAGATGATCAGAGGGATGGAGCATTTTTCACCCTGGAAAAAAAAATGCTTTGGAATGAACTAATTGTGGCCTTCCAGTACCAGAAGGGTGCCTGCAAGAAAGATGGAGAGAGACTTTTTACAAGGGCTTGGAGTGATAAGACAAGGGGAAATGGCTTTAAATTGAAAGAGGGTAGATTTAGATAAGAGATTGGCAAAAAATTCTTTATCTTGAGGGTGATGAAGCTTTGGAACAAGTTGCCCAGAGAAGCTGTGAATGCCCTGTCACTGGAAGTGTTCAAAGCCAGGCTGGATGGAGCGCTGAGCAACCTGGTCTAGTGGAAGATGTGCCTGCCCATGGCAGGGGATTGAAACTAGATGATCTTTCAGGTCCTTTCAAAACCAAGCTATTCTGTGTTTTGTTATCTCATTTCTGAGCAGGGATAGAAGGAAGAAAGAATTCAGTGTCACCTTCTATTACTGCACATTGTCACAACAGTTGCTCTTACTAGAAATTAAGTACAGAACAAAAAGGGAAAGTGATACATGTTGCAGTAGCCCTCTTGTTAGAGGGTAGAAATGAGCCAAGACACAGACTCCTTGCTTATCACAGCATAAAAAGGGTCCTGGTTTATTCCTCTTTACAACTTAGCCATCTTGACTCCAACCATTCACTGGCCTTGGCTGCAGCAAGCTCCTGCTGTAGGTTTCCCTTTCAGCCTCTCACTGCTGGGTATTTCCTGCTAAACTCTGCAGGTATTGGTTTGCAGACTCTGATTGCAGGCTTTTACCCAGCTAGACTGTGACTGCAGGTTCTAGCAACAGGCTTGAACTACAGACCCAGACTGACCTCACAGCAGTGATTCTCTCTCCCCAGGATCCTGCTTCTTCATAATCCTCCATGATAAGCCCTTCACCAACTAACCCACTCCCTTTTATCACACTTGTCTTTATTGGCTATAGATACAGCTGTGACTCATCAGGGGTGAGGCTGTATTGAATAAATAATTAACACAGCTGTTACTTATCAGGGGCGAGGTCACCTAGATTCCCTTCTCCTACAATACAATTCTTGCTTTCTGTGCCAAACGTATTCACTACTTAGCCTTTGGTGAGTTCTTTGTGCATAAATAAATTTTAAACTTGACTCTGCCACCTTTTCAGGATTTTATGTACTTCGTGCTTTTGAGGTTGGTGCCAGAAAACTTGTACACCCACATGACATCATGTGGAGATAGCTTAGAATAGTGCCTTTTGGGATCACTTCAAGGCAAAGCGTTTCCAATTTACAGTTCACAGTTGATTGTAAAAACTAATTCTGTTTTATAGGTTAAACTCCATTTTGTGTTTTCAACCCTCAGCAACCACTGAGCAGGTGTTAGTGATGAAGAGTGTCCTTCTCTTCAGGAGTCTTATAGGAACTGGTGTTCAGATGTTTTAACCTTGTGGGCTGAGATTCATCAAGCAGAGTGTCTGCATTTGTTTATTTGAGCTCTGAGTTTGTTAGGTTTTTTTAAATTAATTAATTAAGTCAATAAATTAAATAATTATTTTTTTTAATTAAACCAAGATGCTTGAGTTATTTCTGTGACTTACGTTTGGTGTGTGTTCAGGTTAAAGTGTGGTGATGATTTTTGCTTGAAGAAGTTGAATCGGCTCAATGCTTATGACTCAGTGCACAGAGCTGAGTGGTGATAACAGAAATCTTTTAATCAGAAACTAACCTGTCTGTTGGGCAAGGAATACAAAGGCTAGTTGTACAGACAAAATAAAAGTAAAGGAATTACTACAGGAGGGAATAGGTAGAGGATGCTGATCTTGTGTGCAGTCCTTTTCCAGGTTTGGAGTTTTTTTAATGCAAGATCTCTTGGAAGAAGCCTTGTGCAACAACTTTTACGGTGGCAACAACTGCATGAATATTCATGGTTCAGCCTGCTTGTTACCTGTCTTGCCTACGTGCAATAATACTTTAGAATCAGAGACTTTCCTGTAGGAAAATGATTACTTGCAATGATAACATTAATTATTTTATAATTGGTATTATCTTTAAGAGTTTCAGATCTTTGGAGAAAAATCATTGCAATCAATTATGTAAATTAAAATGAGTGTGCTGCACACTCCCGTTGCTGCTTAGGCAAATGCCAGCTGACTCAGTCATTAGCTGCATGCAAAACTGAGTTACTAGTCTTGAAAGTAGCATAACAATACTGGACACTGCTAGCATGTCTTACTGTACCATTTGAAATACCTGTGAGAAGTAGCAGAAAAGACAAGTGAAAAGTGTCCCTGTACCATATAAAAAACCTCTCTAATCCTTTGTGCCCACAGGAGAGAAAACTCAGGACTTGGGGAATTTGTTTTGTTCTTCTAAATAAGTTATTTTAAGAACTTAACAGTGCTCTGAGATATAATGTGAGGGAAGAGAAATTATCCTACCTTCTACAGAAAAAGAGGTGATTTCCCATTTCTTCTGCTTGTTTTCATGAAGCCTGTTACAAGGTATTGTTTTTATTTGTGAGCTTCAAAATAAGAGGAATTTTGTGAAGTTTGCAAGTGAAAATGCTGTGATATAGTGAAACCCTTCCTAAGTGCTTCTAGGAGGGGACTGATACAAACAGATGTACTTCTTTCTCTTGGGCTGAAGAGGACAGGTTGCTGTTGTTCAGAGGGTGAGGGCAGTTAAATTTATTCGGATTGAAACTCAGTGATTGCTGCAGAAGGCTGTGATATATAGCTAAGGAGTGAAAAGTTTAGGGTATTAAAATAGATCTCTTGAGAATATTTAATTGGAGCTTTAGGTGTACAAAAAATGTCATATGTTTTACCCTCATTTTGGCATTGAAGTATTTGATAGATCAGAAGTTAGGATTAGTTTGGGTTTGACATGGGCCTCCAACACCTTGTCTGCAGAGAAGTTACAAATCTTAAATTCAAATTTTTTGCATTTGGAGCAATTTTGCTCCAAAATTGGAACTGTGATGGGATAGAGCTGGGGTGGAAGAGAGAAGAGGTTGGCTGCTGTGTGAAATGATAAGGAGGGGTGGGGGAGTTAAAGAAGCGGAGCAACATTATCTGAGTAAAACTGTTTTTTAAGTATTTTGAGTGATGATGGCATAATTAATTTAACAGAAGTCTGAATGAATGCCATTAAGCTGTTTCAGACAATGACTACCTGTTGTACTTCCTATATCTGACTGCAGGACTTTATTCAATTGTGGTCGTGCTTTTTGATCATTAACTTGATATTTACAGATATCCAAATATCAAAGGCTTCTCTTCAGTTTTTATGCTTGAAAGTGTACAGAATGAACTAGTAATACTGGCTTTTGACTCTGAAATCCTTTGTTTAATCACTTGAGAGAAGGAGGGGGAAAAGATGCCAGGGCAATGTTTTATTCTCAAGTGATAACCTATTTTCTTTTATTTTAGAAGGACATTGTGGCCAGTGAAAGCAGCTTTGCTTGAACTTCTGGTTGTAAGCTCAGAACTCCTGGTAGAGGCTCTGTAGCATCTTGCTTTTAAGGAAAGTTGCTGATATTTTCCCAGTATTTGTTTATCCTGTATTTAATCACATCAGTTATAATTCAGCTTAATTATCTTGGTTTCTCCAGGACATGGAGACTGTTATTCATAGGATGGTAAGCTGGCACATTAAAATTTAGTAACTGAAGTTAATTCAGTTTAAGGAAGAGCACCTTTTTCCCTGCATGGCTCTTCTTCCTACAACTGGCCCTTCTAAGCTGTTTATGAGATGCTTGTTATGAAAAAAAGAGCAAGTACGGTAATTCTGTCAGAATGACCTTTATTTTAAAGCAGAAACAACAAAGCAAACAGCTTGCAGAGGAACACGGAATATCTCTTATCTCTTAAACAGTTTGCATTCAACTGAAAAAAAGTGAGTGCCTCCTTGTGTGTACAGCAATATTTAGCATTTCAGAAGTGGGGGGCCTGGGAAATAAGGACATGAGAACTGGTTTATCATAGCAATCAGAGAAAATTGCTGCTTACTGGTATCAAAACACTTCCAACCGCCACAGTTATCTTCATGAAATGAAATTGAAAGATTATAACTTTCTTTCAGTTTTTGGAATACACTGGAGAGTTTTTAGTTGCTCTCAGTACAGGTAGAGGAGAAAGGAATAAAATACGGTATTTTCTGCTGTTCTTCCTCTCCAGTTAAGTGAGAGGAGTCAAAACTAGAGGTTTGCCCAAGTGGATCAAAGTTTGTGCTGAGCAAGGGCCTGAGATGGCTCAATGCTGGCAGAGTGCTGGCACTTGCTTTCTCAGTCCACAATTGTTTTCTTATTTTCTTTTCTGGTGGAATTTTACTTCCAGTATTTTACTTACGTCTGTTAACTGAAGCAAGATGAATTCCCTAAGTGTTTGTGTTATGCAGGAGGTAAGGGAGAAAAATGTAGCAACACAGGATTGTTGTTATAAGGTCATAATTGTCACTTGTCACCACCAAAGGCATCATATACACTACCTCGCTCAAAGACTAAATAAATTTTAAAGTTCTGGGCCAAGCCCTTTTCCAAATAATATTAATCAAACATATAAGGAGGGAAAAGTTTTTCTTCATTGTGATCCACCAGTCTTTCTGCTCAGTCACCGTGCCACTGGAAAGAAATAGTGTTTGCTACACTATGCTTGCTTACTCTACTTGCTTTCCTGCAGTTTTGAGGACAGTCTGTGATCTTTTCTATGTTTTCATTGAAGGTTTGCTTAACTACACGTCAGACTGAGGAGTCTCAGTCTGCATCTAGGCTAACTTAATTCAGCAGGTCTGTCTGGGTATTGTTTTAGAGGAATATGTTGTGCTCTTGCTCTGTACCTATAGCTTTCCTTATCAAACTGCATGTGATGCTATTGCACTTCTTGAGTTTAGCAATTGATTTGGTAAACAGATGCCTTGGTAATGTAAATGTTGAATTGCTGCAGTATTGATTTGGAGAGCAAGAGTACACTTTAAAATTAAACTGTTACATATGACATCCACCCCTTTCTCTTTTGTAGAATAACAATAGCCTTGAATAACTGTAAACCACATTTTCACTGGTGAAATAGAAGACCCAGAATGCTAAGCTGCATTTGGTAAAACACTTCTAATGCAGGAGTTCGAAAATTTGCTCAGAACACTTCATCCATTAATGGAGTAGTATTGGCAGAGATGTTCAGCCTTCAGTCTGGTTAGGGCCAGATTTCTCAGTCATACTGAACTCCTTGTGAATCTTCTAATAGGAAACCACAATTGCCTTATTATTTCTGGGCAGATCACAGTTTTCCAGTTCTTTTCGTAAGTGCTGTACTCATTCTGTGGGCCTGATGACCTGATATGAGCTCAGTGTCCAAAATTATGCTGGAGTTGCATATCCTTGATGAGCTTCCTGTTCTCAATGACCCACTTTAAGCAGGTGTCTGAGTTCAGTTTTTCTGCATGAAGCACTATGTCCTTGCAGCTTGCCCACTCCTTGCTTGTGGCTGTGTCCCAGCAGCTGTCTGAACTTGGATCCATTTTGTGTGCTTGGGGAGACATCTTTGGAGCAATTGTACGTCAAAGGCATCCATAATATTCCTCTAAGCATAGATTTTAGCTTTATGGTTAGTTGGGAATGAGGGGAGCTGAATAACTTGGGAGGTTATTTTTCCTATCCACTACTATTTCAGTTAACTTGTAAGCTATCTTGTTTTTAGGGATAAGTGGGGCCCCATTTGTGTTTATCCCACACCACACACAATTACTTGGGCTGCACAGATATTCTGCACCCCTCTCCTAATTATGTACTGTCCTGAAATAAACTGTATATAAATAACAGACTGTAGAGACACTATTCACTGAAAGGTCATAGAGATGACACACATTTTTTTCCTAAGAAGTGGAATTATCCCAAAGAAATAGACATCCATTTTTATTTAAAAAGTGGACAAAAGATTGCTATGCTAAAAGGTATAGAAAATGTTTTTAGTTGCTGTCCTTAAATACTGCCCTTGTCTGAAGATTTTGTGCAATTGTTTTCTTGCATGGTCCAGGTTTATCTATGAAAGAGCATAGGAGAGAATATTGATTTTTTTTTCCCCCCATGATCTCCTTTACAATTACCACTTTTTTTCTCTTGCAAGTACTCAACCTAAACTTACTTAGCAAACAGCATGTAATAAGGTGTCTTAGCTGAAAAAAAAAAATGTATTCCTGTGCTCTTTAAACAGCAATGATGAGGTCTTTGTACACATACATTAGACTGCTGCAGAAAGTCTCTTCCAAGCTGTTCTAATCAATGTCAAAGAACACTGTCCCAAAATAATGTTTGTGCAAAATAAAAAGTCCAAAGCTTTTATGTCCTTTATTAATCTTCCATGAAAAAAAATGTCTTGGTCTAATATTTTGTTCTTCTGCAGAACAGCTTTCGAGTTGAAGCTACAGAGAGACATATATTTTAAATACTTTTTTTAAACACAGTTAAAAACACAATGTCAGCCTGTCTCCCATTCTGCCCAAGTTTAAATTAGCAGCAAGTTTCTTGCCTGCTCAAATTTTAAAACAAGCTGAATCAAGTTCCTTTGGTTCTGCACTCTTGTCTGTTGAGCCCCCAGTCTGGGTTCTGTTCAGCTCTGTAGAGGTTTGGATTTGAATCAAACTCTTTTTTCAAATACTGTGGTTTTAGCTAGGGATCATTCCTGTAATTTTCTGTATGATTTGCCTGACATTATTTGCCTTACATTCTCCAGATAAAATATTCTCTGAACCAATCTCTGCTTTATGGCATTTTCTATTCAGAAAGAAAATCCCAGTTGCATCCATTGTGCATGGTGAGATGCTTCTGTCAGTCAGGTCTTTCTAAGAGTAAATGGAAGATGATGTGAGAGTTAAAACTTCATCTGTCAGGGCAGTCAGAAGGAAGAAGGGCAGTAAAAGAAGGGAATTTCCTGCAAAGCCTGGGCTGGTAACATTTACAGGCAGCTGAAAGTTGTCCAAGCAGAGATAATCTTTATATTGGGGAATGAATTGCTAGACATCCTCTTCCTTAGCTTAGGGCTGTAACTTGGTTTTGGTTATCATTATCTATTTTTTTGGATATTTTTCTCTCATTAAGCTATAATTAATCATACTGCTTATGATGAATGTGAACTGGATGTTTCTTTCAGGCAAACTTGCATTTTTCCTCTTTCTGGTCCAATGCATTTACATGCCTTTATCATCTTAAGGTTTCCTGGAGAGAATAGGAGCCATGGAATTTTTGTAAATAAAAATTGAAATTGTCAGTTAGAAAAAAACAGAGTCTCAGTTGAATGGCAGGGCTTTGTTTGATTCTCTTTCCACAGGAGTAAAAATTTCAAAGTTCAAACCCAGTTCTCAGCAAACACTTTCAAACTTCTTGGCATTTTATTGTGGAAGCCCCAGTTGCTCCTGTCTGACAAGGATTCTGGCATAGTTTTCTGTAGGTAGTGAGCACAGGGAGTTCAGTTAATTAAAGATGGTGTTACTGGTGAACCTCCAGTCCACGCATGGCAGAAATGCAAATAAATTAGTGGGCTTATGACATCCAGCAGGTTATGGTCCCTCTGACAATCAGTCTCTAATAGGAAACTGCAGTCAAAAGAAAAAGTTGCCCTCAAAACTCTGGCTAAAACTGGAAACGTCCCTTAGCCCTGTGTTGGTATTCACAAAGAGCTGAGTGTGACACAGTTCTCCTGAAGCTGGTGTTATCCCAGCAGGATAGCTCATGCAAGACACCTGGTGGCAGGAGTTACTAACCTCTCACCTCAGAGATGCTGTTGGTTGCCTCCTCTGAGATCATGTGATTTATGCTGTTCCTCCTCTGGCTCTAGGAGTTTAGAGATGCCTCTGTCAGCTCTCCCCAGCTGCAGGTCCCTTCCCTGCTGCTTCAATGTCTGTTGTCTGTGTACGGGTGCCTCTCCAGTGGCTCAGTCAGGGAAATGAAGTCTTGCATGCCAAGTTGGACCAGGAGAACCTCAACAGTCATCTCTCAATATGTCGTCAAGCTGGCAAATGCTGTTATCAGGACTTGCTTCTAAGGATAGAAAATGTTAACGGCAGTATGTATCTAAGATTTTCAAGATGTCATATTAGCATAATTCATTTTGGTGACTGACCAACCCCTTCCCCTCTTCAGGGGGGAAGTTCTCTTCTGTAAGAGCTGTGCTTTAAGTGCTGATGCTTGTGGCTGAAGCACAGCAGGGTTGGGGCTGAGCCTGAGCCTTTGAAGGCTGTATTGCTTAGTAACATCATCTGATACACAAGACATTTGGCCTCAGCCAGAAACAAGGAGGCCCCTCAAAATGCTAGCATGTGCTTTTTTCTTTGAGCGCACTAGTGTTACTGGTATTTTAAATACAGTGGAGAAATGGAATGGAAAAAACAACAGCTGGTCCAGAGAAAGGCCAAATAAACTCTGTTGTGTAAGCCCAGAGATAAGAAGGTTATAGCATATGCAGTGTTAATGGTATCATATCAAACCTTGAAAGAACAGCATTTTGTTTCAAGATTAATTCCAGGCTGTCTTTCTCTTCTTTTCCTTAGTAATCTAAACCAAAACCAAACTAATTAAAAGTCATTGTTTAATTACCGCTTCAAAGACTATTCTGTTAGTCTTTCTATAACTGTTACTCTTTCACATCACAGACATTATACATTAATTTAGTTGGGGTATTTTAGACTTCTTGAACTGTGGTTTGAACATTTAAAACTGAGATGTCAAGTTCCAGGAATTATGGGTGAGCTATAGTTGCTATTTTTCATGAATGATGAACTTTGTTGCAGAGAATGTTTACTTGATGGAATGCTTTCTTGGGAACTTGGCCACTGTGCCTGCAGCATACCTCAATCATAAAGGTCTTCAGATAGGTGCAAGAGGATTGAGAGATGGAGTAAATGGAGCACAGAATTTCACTAAGTTGACACATGATAGCACCTCTCAGTGCTTTCCCGTTCCCCACCTTCCTTTCAAATTTCATCTCACATGATGGTGCCAAGAGGACTGAACGGCCTACAGTATTTTATGGAAATGAGTATTTATTTTGGGTGTTTCTAAGGATGGCTGATGAGGAAAGGAAAAGGATCCAGCCATTCTCTGCAGCCTTTACTCTTGGTTATACAAAAGGGCTCATGCTCATCTTGCTCCTTACAGTCCTTATCTAATGAGAATAACTCACGATGGCCTTGGGTGATGTCTGGAAAAAGTGCTGTTTTCTTCATAATTTCAGAAAAAGCAAGGGGAAAAAAGCAGTTGAAATTTAACTCCTGCAAATGTAACATTATGAGTCAAACCTAAGGGCTTATGCAGTCCATTAGAGCAGCTAATGAGTTCTGTTATTAAATAAATGGCATTACCTATTTGTTTACTCTGTTACTTCGGGTAAATTATTTCTGAATATTACTATCAATTGGCATCGTTAGGCTGATTTGTAATTCTTAAGGTTTTTACATAGTAAAACTCAGTAGTAGCAGGTGAAATGGTTAGAGATGCTTCTCTTGTATGCTTGAGTGTTGCTAGAGAAATTGCTTTGGTACTGCTGTGTTTCTGAGATCCTGAGATGAGAGCAGGACAGTGACAGACTGGACGAGGTGAAGCAGACATAGCTGTCAGATAAAATGTGTTTGCCAAAGGGTGTTGGATTACCCTTCGCATTGGAAGCACAGATCTGCTTTATTTGCTGTCTAATCACGCTGTGTGGTCCAGTATGTTTTACATGCCTTCCTCAGCATGGAGGTTGCTGTTTTTTCCAGATCTGCAGAACTTTCTGAGCTTGCAGTTAGCTACCAGCTTGCTGCTTGGCATGAAGAAAACAGAGGGGAGAACTGAGCATCCTGTATGTTGAGAGGGTTGTAATGGGGGTACAAAAGCTGCTGGGGTGAAGGCTTCAGGCAGCACAGCTAAGATGGCTCTGGGGAGTCTTAGGAAATGGCTATTTTTCCTTGATTCTAACATGGAACTGGCACCATGACCTGAATTCTGTTGTGTTTCAGCCTGTCTGCCGGGCCGTGTCCAGTGTGCTGCAACAAGTTCTTGTTTGTCCTATATAAGCTTAGCTTTAGTGAATTAATAAGCAGGTACAGTTTATAGAATGGGATCACTGGAGAAATCCTGAGAATGTCAATAACACATAAAATAGCTAATGTAAGTACCAAATCTCATCTTTGCTTCACTAAAAGCCAAGGACACTTGTTTTTCCCACAAGTTTCAGAGCATTTGTAAAGGACTGATTACTGTCTTGCTTTCCAGCTTTTAAAATTGCTCTCAAGTCCTTTTAGTGCACCCTACCTATTAACTGTGAAAAAATATTTTTGTGTAAACAACTGTGAAAAGGAAAGTGTTTATACCAATAAGCTAAATGAAATGTTGAAATGCAGCATGAAAATAAAATCTGTCAATTTGTACAGGGGCCCTAATGGACCTACTGCTCAGCTACTCAGATGATTGAAAAAGTTTTGTTTAAAAGTTATGGGGAGTACTGTAAATGCTTTATGTTTGGTTTTAGATTACATTTCTTCCACCTCCTTGTCCCTCTGTGTGTTCTGCTAACAAATTGTATGATATATTTTCTTTGATGTACCATAGGTGCTTTTACAGCTGACATAGAGGATGCCTTCTGGTAAGTTCTGAAAAAAAGTGGGGATCTGTCTTCTATGTTAATAGACTTTAGATAAGATGTCAAAAAAAGGGGGAAGTTTAATCTAGTTTGTTGGGTTTTTTTAACATTCTTGTGCTGGTTTGAAAGCAAAACCAGTGAGACTCCCAGTCAGAGATACAATTTAATAGAAGAAGAAGGGAAAAAAAAGATGAAATAAATAGAATGATACAACCTAACACCCTGTTGGTCAGGGTGTTTGAAGCAGTCCGGGAATCCTCCTGGAGCAGCAGATGTGGTTCCGCTGGAGCAGAGATGATCCAAAGCAGTGATCCCTGTAGAAACGTCTGGCAGCTCGTCTCCTCTGAGAGTTCAGTGGATAGAAGCTGCCAGTGGGGTCTCAAACCCTGGATTATATCCAGGTGGGAATGCTTGGCTCCTCCCCCTGGGCAGAGCATCTCACAATGGCATGATTCATCTTATCAGTCATGCAAATGGCCCTTGATGGCCCATTAAACAGAGATAACGTCTTCCAGGAAGGCATTGTTGGGCTCGTTAACAGAAGATAAGGAGAACACTGCCCCACCTTGGCTCCAACGGCTCATGGGGATAGAATACATCCCTGGGCACAATTTTACATTGTAACCTAGGACATAATCCACCCCTTATTCTATCACCATCTACATCATACACTCTCACAGATACATACATATATATACGTATATACACAGAATAAAACCCTACATGCTAATTTTAGTTCTCACTCAAAATTAAGTCTCCTTGTGGGACACAACGGGTTTCTCCATCTTTTTGCATTACCCACCAAGTGTAACCAGGTCCTTGAGCAAAAACAATCCCACGGATGGGTCTGCCTTTGCCTGAGGTGGGATTAATCCAAACAGTCTTTCCTAAAATCCCTTTCAGGTGTACCACAGGGACTTTATCTCCATCCACTGTGTGCAAGGGTTCAGACTGGGCCGGACCAGCTCGATTGATGGAGCCTCGGGTGTTTACCTTCCAGGTGGCTTTGGCTAAGTTTATGTCCCAGTTCTTGAAGGTTCCTCCGCCAAGTGCCTTCAGGGTGGTCTTTAATAGTCCATTGCACCGTTCAACTTTCCCGGCAGCTGGAGCATGATAAGGAATGTGGTATATCCATTCAATACCATGTTCTTTGGCCCAGGTGTTTATAAGGCCATTCTTAAAATGTGTCCCGTTGTCTGACTCGATTCTCTCTGGGGTGCCGTGTCTCCACAGGACTTGTTTTTCCAGGCCCAGGATGGTGTTCCGGGCAGTGGCATGAGGCACAGGATAGGTCTCCAGCCAACCTGTGGTTGCTTCTACCATGGTCAGTACGTAGCGCTTGCCTTGGCGGGTCTGGGGAAGGGTGATGTAGTCAATTTGCCAGGCTTCCCCATACCTGTACTTCAACCATCGTCCACCGTACCACAGAGGCTTCACCCGCTTGGCCTGTTTGATTGCAGCGCAGGTCTCACAGTCATGGATGACCTGTGAGATGCTGTCCATAGTAAGGTCCACCCCTCGGTCACGGGCCCAGCGGTATGTTGCATCTCTTCCCTGATGACCAGAGGCATCATGGGCCCAACGAGCTAGGAATAATTCTCCCTTGTGCTGCCAGTCTAGCTCCACCTGTGATACTTTCACCTTGGCAGCTTTGTCTACCTGCTCATTGTTGCGATGCTCCTCATTAGCCCGACTCTTGGGTACGTGTGCATCCACGTGTCGAACCTTTACGGTTAGCTTCTCTACTCGGGTAGCAATGTCCTGCCAAATCTCAGCAGCCCAGATGGGTTTCCCTCTGCGCTGCCAGTTGGCCTTTTTCCAGCGATTCAGCCATCCCCACAGGGCATTAGCTACCATCCATGAGTCGGTGTAGAGATAGAGCCTCAGCCACTTCTCCTGTTCAGCAATATCCAAAGCCAGCTGTACAGCTTTAAGCTCTGCCATCTGACTCGATCCACCTTGTCCCTCGGTAGCTTGCGCAACTCGTCGTGTGGGGCTCCATACTGCAGCTTTCCATTTCCTGTCAGTGCCTATAATTCGGCAGGAACCATCAGTGAAGAGGGCATATCGTTTTTCAGTCTCCGGTAGCTCATTATATGGTGGAGCCTCCTCAGCACGTGTCACTTGCTCCTCTTCTTCTTCAGAGGATAATCCAAAAGTCTCACCTTCAGGCCAGTTCGTTATAACTTCCAGAATCCCAGGGCGATTTGGGTTTCCAATACGGGCGCGCTGCGTAATGAGGGCAATCCATTTGCTCCAAGTAGTGTCGGTGGCATGATGCGTGGAAGGAACCTTTCCCTTGAACATCCACCCCAGCATCAGCAGTCGGGGTGCCAGAAGCAGCTGCGTTTCCGTGCCAATTACTTCTGAAGCGGCTTGAACTCCTTCATAAGCGGCCAAGATTTCCTTCTCCGTGGGAGTGTAGTTGGCTTCGGACCCTCTGTAGCTTCGACTCCAGAATCCCAGTGGTCGACCCCGAGTCTCACCAGGCACCTTCTGCCAAAGGCTCCAGGACAGGCCATTGTTCCCGGCTGCTGAGTAGAGCACATTCTTCACATCTGGTCCTGTCCTCACTGGGCCAAGGGCTACCGCATGAGCGATCTCCTGCTTGATCTGGGCAAAGGCTTGCTGCTGTTCAGGGCCCCAGTGGAAATCATTCTTCTTGCGGGTAACCAGGTACAGAGGACTCACAATCTGGCTATACTCAGGAATGTGCATTCTCCAAAAGCCTATGGCACCTAGGAAAGCTTGCGTTTCCTTCTTGCTGGTTGGTGGAGACATTGCGGTGATCTTGTTGATTACTTCTGTGGGTATCTGGCGACGTCCATCTTGCCACTTCACTCCCAGGAACTGGATTTCTCGAGCCGGTCCCTTAACCTTACTTCGCTTAATGGCAAAACCAGCTTTCAGTAGAATCTGGATAATCTTCTCTCCTTTCTTGAAAACTTCCACTTCTGTGTTCCCCCACACAATGATGTCATCAATATACTGGAGATGCTCAGGAGCCTCGCCTTTTTCCAGTGCAGTCTGGATTAGTCCATGGCAGATGGTGGGGCTGTGCTTCCACCCCTGGGGCAGTCGGTTCCAGGTATACTGCACACCCCTCCAGGTGAAAGCAAACTGGGGCCTGCACTCTGCTGCCAAAGGAATGGAGAAGAAAGCATTGGCAATGTCTATGGTCGCGTACCACTTTGCTGCCTTGGACTCCAGCTCGTACTGAAGCTCCAACATGTCTGGCACGGCAGCGCTCAGTGGTGGCGTGACCTCATTCAGACCACGATAATCTACAGTCAGTCTCCATTCCCCACTGGACTTACGCACAGGCCAGATGGGGTTGTTGAAGGGTGAACGAGCCTTGCTGACCACCCCTTGGCTCTCCAGTTTTCGAATCATCTCATGGATTGGGGTCACTGAGTCTCTGTCGGTGCGGTACTGCCGACGGTGCACTGTTGCTGTGGCAATTGGTACTTGTTGTTCTTCAACTCTCAGCAGTCCCACAGCAAAGGGGTCATCGGAGAGACCAGGCAAGGTATTCAGTTGTCTGATGCCTTCTTTCTCTACAGCAGCTATCCCAAAAGCCCAGCGATATCCTTTTGGGTCTTTGAAATATCCATTTCTGAGAAAATCTATGCCAAGGATGCATGGGGCCTCTGGGCCAGTCACAATGGGGTGTTTTTGCCACCCGTTCCCAGTTAAACTCACTTCGGCCTCCACTACAGTCAGCTGCTGGGACCCTCCTGTCACTCCAGAAATAGAAACAGATTCTGTTCCTACATACCTTGATGGCATCAGGGTACATTGAGAGCCAGTGTCAATCAAAGCCATGTACTCTTGTGGGTCAGATGTGCCAGGCCATCGGATCCACACAGTCCAATAGATCCGATTGTCCCTTTCCTCTACCTGGCTAGAGGCAGGGCCCCTCTATTCCTGCTCATGATGCACGTTGCTATCTTCCTGTAAATACGTTCCTGAGGTCCCTTCGAGAGGATCAGTCACATCATCATTTCTATACTGTCTGGAGTTCTGTGCACGAGACACTGGAGCAGCATTGACTCTAGATGAACTCCTCGTAGGAGGTGTCCCTCTTTTCAGTTCACGTACCCGGGCTGCTAAGGCGGAGGTGGGTTTTCCATCCCACTTCCTCATGTCTTCTCCATGCTCACGAAGAAAAAACCAGAGGTTACCCCGTGGAGTGTATGTTCTCTCTCTGGCTGGGGGACGCCTGCTCCTAATGGCAGAGACTCTTGTTGGTTCTGGCGAGATGTGGTAAACTTCTTTCTTAAGTTCTTTTTTCAGTTTCTGATGGCCCTCTTCAATCAAGCTTCGGACTTGCTCAGCCAGCCTTGTTTCCACGGATGAGACATGGGTACGAAACGGGGCAGTGACAGTGTCCTCATAAATTCTTAGTTTGTTGACCAAGACACCCACCCTGTCCTCACCTGCCCTCCATTGCAGCGTTGCCAGGTAACGGGAGTACATCTCTGGTCCAAGCCGTGCGAATCTCAACCACATCTGTGATGTGCACTGAACTTCATCTGGGCTTTTAGGAAATCTATCATCCTCTGAGAAAATGATCTCCAGCACGGCCAATTCCCTCAGGCATCGGATACCTTGTTCCATTGTGCTCCACTTTCCTTGGTGTACCTGCAGGTCTTCTTTACAAAGGTACCTGTCCTTCACACTTGTCAGCAGTCGCCGCCAGAGGCTGAGAGTTCCTTGGGTCCTTCCAATGCCCTGGTCAGTGACCACATCCCGGGACAGAGATCCCAGTTGCCTGGCCTCACTTCCATCCAGAATGGTGTCATTGGCTGCAGCGTCCCAGATGCGGAGCAGCCAGGTCAGGATGGACTCATTTGGCTGGCGGGTGAATTCCCTCCGCAGGTCACGCAGCTCACCCAGGGACAGAGAGCGAGTGATGATCTCTGGCTCTGTCTCCTCTGCTGGGTGCGAAGGTCCTGCTGCATCCTCGTCAGTCACTATGCGGACTGATTTGCTCTTTGATTTCTTTTTCTGAACGGGGGCAACTGCTAATGGCTTAGGCTGTTCTGATTCAGTGACGGTTTGTGTGGAGGTGCTGACGGCGCCTTTGGTTTCTCCCTCCTCTGTGACAGCCTGTGTAGATGTGGATGCTGTTGCTTTGCCTTTGGTTCCTTCCTCCTCTGTGGCAGTCTGTGTAGACACGGACACAGTTGCTTTGCTTTCGGCTCCTTCTTCTTCTGTGACAGTCTGTGTGGACATGGATGCTGTTGTTTTGCTTCTTTTTCCCTCTTCCTCAAGAGGACACTGCATCACAACATGTGGTGTTTTGTTTCTAAGCATGGTGCAAGCTGTGCAGAGAAAACAAAGCAGAACTAACAACAGCATTATGTTGACCTTGGCATCCAGAGAGAACTCAATATTTTCGAAAACTGCAGTGCCGGGCTGGAAAGGCTGGAAAAAATCATTCTTCACCCCTTCCCACAGGGGCTTGCTGAAGCTCCAGATATAGCATCCTAGACTAGGACAAGAAAACAAAATCGAGTATATATTCTGAAGGATGTTCATTGCCTCAGAGGTTAGCATATAATAGACCAACAAAGCAATTCTAATACCATACCCTGGTCTACACAGGAGTATTAAGGTCGGCAGATAGTGCCCCATGTGTGGAAAAATATAGAGAGCTAGGTACAAGACACATGTAAGTATGTTGAGAAACATAGCTAACAGGTGTCTTTTCTGATACAAAATTGTAACTCTGCCTTTTCTCAGTACCTCCTGCCCCACGTTGGGCGCCAAAAGTTGTGCTGGTTTGAAAGCAAAACCAGTGAGACTCCCAGTCAGAGATACAATTTAATAGAAGAAGAAGGGAAAAAAAAGATGAAATAAATAGAATGATACAACCTAACACCCTGTTGGTCAGGGTGTTTGAAGCAGTCCGGGAATCCTCCTGGAGCAGCAGATGTGGTTCCGCTGGAGCAGAGATGATCCAAAGCAGTGATCCCTGTAGAAACGTCTGGCAGCTCGTCTCCTCTGAGAGTTCAGTGGATAGAAGCTGCCAGTGGGGTCTCAAACCCTGGATTATATCCAGGTGGGAATGCTTGGCTCCTCCCCCTGGGCAGAGCATCTCACAATGGCATGATTCATCTTATCAGTCATGCAAATGGCCCTTGATGGCCCATTAAACAGAGATAACGTCTTCCAGGAAGGCATTGTTGGGCTCGTTAACAGAAGATAAGGAGAACACTGCCCCACCTTGGCTCCAACGGCTCATGGGGATAGAATACATCCCTGGGCACAATTTTACATTGTAACCTAGGACAATTCTCCATCCCTTTTGTGTTATAAGTCAGAATTTCAAGGCAGCTAACTGACAATTGTTGATTGTAAGCCCAGGGAATTCTCATTGCCATTGCTCAGTGAAATAACCCCATGTATATTTTGCTGGATGCTTTGTTAATTTATATAAGAAAATGCGTCCTCATACATTTTTATTGAAATATTTAGGAACTGAGATCAGATTATTTCTTAACCAGTCGATTCTGGAGACACAAAGACGAACTTCTATCTGGAACCATTTTTTAAAGAAAAGATTATTTTTTTCTGTTTTATGCTTAGACTTGAAATGATCTGTTTCTATTTAGGGCTTCAGAACTGGACTACCCTGTTACAACTGGATAACTCTCAAATCCATGTGTTTTAATCTGGATTCTTTACTTGTTTTCTCATCTGAGGGAGTTACAGTAGATAAATCTGTCTTCTTGAAATCTGCCCAACGTTTTTTTGGTGGCAGTTCCAAAAAATAAGAGGATAACAGTGGGAACAGTTTCAACTAGGCTCTCCAATTCCTTGACATATACATGTTCAGTAACCTCTCTGTTGACATCTGGAAAGAGATTGTTTGAAATATGTCACATTCAAAGCAGTGCTTTTTGAAGGCTGAACTAGAAACTATTATTTCTTGTAAATGTGAGTGTATTTGAGTAACTGAATGATAAAATACCCAGAAAATACTAATCCAATGCCAGAATGTTTAGCAGAAACCTGACATTGTAAACATAAAGAATAGCTGCAATATCCGGCAGTTTATATGGTGAACATAAAGGGATCATCTTTGATACCTTTGCCTGAGGAATTTTATTTGAAAGCTGCATGTGGTATTTTCTACAATATGTATTCTGGTTCACCATGTAACTTTTTGTATGTTAGGTAAGTGCTGAGCTGGCATTTGTTCTCGTTGTGGAACACTGTGGATATTCACGTTCGCTACCATTCCCACACAATGAGATCATGTTTGTGCTAATCAGTGGAATACTCCAGTATGCTTTGGCATGGCTGCCAAATAGCACACAGTACTCTTTGTGCATACATTAAATTTTCTCAGTCTGCTGACTGCTGAAAGGAATGGCTGCGCTGTGCCTCTGCCATGAACATTCATACTGTCATAGAGGGTCTGATGGGCACAACTGTCTGCTTGCTGGTTTTGACTCTTAGAGCTGTTTGGAGATTCCTGGGGGATCATCTGAGCAGCACTTTCTGAGCTTTGACCCAGGATGAGTCTCTGCACAGTGGAGGCAGGGCAGAGAGTGCTGACATCTGAAAGAGAGTTGGCCTGAAAATGGTGTGAGGGGTTCAGATGCCTGGACTCCTGGGGGTCACAGCTGAGCTGGAACCTTGCTGAGTATTCGGTATGGGGAGTTGTTTGGTTTTTTAGAAAGGAAGAGGTGCAGTTAGGGAAGGAGGTGCAGAAGAATGTTGTAAGATCAGAACAAGAAGCAGTTCAATAGTGGGTTGATGTGAAATAGCTTTAGTTCATCAGCTGTGCCTTTTGCACATAGTTTCTAACCAAACTGCTGAGATTCAACTTTTGTGAGGCTGAAGCTATGAGCTGGAGTAGAGTCTCAACATGCAGGGAAGCTGCACCCTCTTCTGGGACCACTCAGCAGCCTGGGTAATCACAGGAGTGGCAGCATCTCCCAGCTGTGCTGTGCTGCCTCTCGGTGTTTGCCTCTGACTTCCTTCCTATTCCTCCTGGAGAGGAGGCAGGAGCAGCTGGTCCCAGCTGGCTCTGTACTGATTATTTGCAAGCAGAGAGATACAAGTGGCTGATTCTGCTTTATTAACTTGAAGGGAAATGATGAGCTAGTAAGGAGTTCTGTGGTGCACAGGTTGGGTCTTGGGGAGGCCCTTAATCCCACTTAAATTTGTGATTCTGCATGGGGGAGCGTAAGCAGGCAAAACAGTGCTGGGCATATTTTAAGATCCGATTTGTGAGACAGGCCTCTGCCCCAATTAAGGTGCAAACAAGACCATATGCTGAAGTTAACAATATGTATTTTATTTAACAATGAATGTGAGATATAGAGAGAAGGAGGAGGGTGAGATCAAGCAGAAGATAGTCATCACCTGTGGATCAAACTATCCTGTTGGTCCTTCTTCACTTGGTGTCCTGGAGTACCACTTTCATACAGCCCAAGTTCCAGGGAGCCCACGGGGTGGTCACAGATGATGTTCCCGTAACTTGGGGTGATAATATGGATGAGCAGGTGCTTCCTTTTGTACTGTTTTCTACAGGAGGAATTTCTGTCCAGATGTGTTAACCAGGATGTGCTAACCAGATCCTTCCTGCAGCCAGGCCTGGAATAGCACCTTCCTGTTGCAAATTCCTCCCTTCTGTGCTTAACTCAAGTTCTCACTGTGGTGATTTATCTTACAGCAAGTTCCATCTGTGGCCTTGACAGTATTTGAGAGAGGCACCTGTACTCCTTAAGCCCTTAAAACATACTGGTTTTGGCATGATGAGCAGGGGAGCATTTTGCGAAGGGTGTCTGTGTGTTCTTCCTCGCTTGTTGCAAGGCTGAAAAAGCCAATATGGGCCCCTTGGGTATATGGAACAGCAGTCCTCTCCAGGGAGATGCAGTGACATATTGATGTGCTTGCAGAGGGCTAGTCTATGATTTTGTGAGCTAAACAAGAAAGCAGGAGGGAGCAGAAGCCTCTTGTTTTTCTGCGTGGGAGAACCCAAGTGCTCCCCTTCAGTTCTGCAACAGTTTATCCCTGGTCAAATCGCAGGAAGCCCTGGCTGAGGATGGGCCAGTGTGGAAGAAAGCACATTACAGTCCAGAGGAGATAATTATGCTGTCATACCTGCCTCTGTTGCTGTTCTTCACCTGCTGGTTCTGCTGGAAATAGAACAAAATGATTCTTCATATTAGGATTTGATAGGTATCAGTACCATATGGACTTTGGTGTCTGATAAAAGTGGAGCTGCCAATTTCTGAACTAAACCATTTTCACAAGGAAATACATGAGTTTACTTCGAATCCATTAATTTCTCAGTTATTCTTTCATGAGGAGATGACAGCTAATGTTTACTGGGCTTAGATTCAGTTGGCCTTGTTAACTTCCCTATGTGAGCATGAATACTATATGATGCCCAACTTGGCAGCACAGGTCTCTGGAGTGTCCATCACACTTTCTGCATCCTTTTGTGCAAGAAGAGTGACTCTCCCCAGTCTCTGTGGCACAGCACCCAGCCTGCAGCTGCATGCACAAACTTAATAAAGCCAGGAGGTGAGGGCCCCTTTGAGCTGCTTCCAGTCTCTTTAGAGGCTGGCTGCAATCTTCACAGTTTAAAAGCCACATTCTGTCTTGTCTGAGCTACCTGCAAAGAGCAAATCTTCCATGTAAAGCATTCACAGTGCTCAAATCCTTGGAATTACAATCCTTAGTAGTCCTTTCCTGTCCTTTGCTTCTTCCAGCATAATTGTTTGGTTTTTTTTTTCTGGCACCTTTCCATGCATTTGTGCTCTGTCTACCATTCCTACGGTCTTGCCAGCTCTTGGAGCTTGGGATTAGGGCAGCCTGCAATGAGTGTCTTTGCGAAAATCACTTAAGTGACTTTAAAGAGCTGATGGACACTCCAGAGACCTGTGCTGCCAATTTCTTAATCCTGCTGGTGCATAATTCTCTTCCTGTCCATGAAGTCCCATGAAACATGTACCCCTTGAACATTTCAGCACTTACTTTCACTGCTGAGTTCTGTAGTACCAGCACAAACTTCCCTGCAGCATTCAAGCTAAAGGGAGTAGAGTCACAGAATTGTTTATGTTGTAAGGGACCTCTTAGATCATTGAGTCTAGCTGTTATCCCAACACTGCCAGGTCCACCAGTAAACCACGTCCCTAAGTGTCACATCTACGCATCTTTTAAATACCTCTGGGAATTCTGACTCCACCGCTTCCCTGGGCAGCATCTTCAAGTGTTTGGCATGCCTTTTGGAGAACTTGTCTCTAATACCCAATCTGAACCTCTGCTGGCTCAACTTGAGGCTATTTCCTCTCATCCTATCCTGAGTTACCTGGGAGAAGAGACCGACCCCCACCTGGCTACACCCTTCTGTCTGGGAGTTGTAGAGAGTGATCAGGTCCCCCCCGAGCCTCCTTTTCTCCAGGATGAACACCCCCAGCTCCCTCAGATGATCCTCATCTGACTTTTGCTCCAGAGCCTTTCCCAGCCCCATTGCCCTTCTCTGGACACTCTCCAGCACGTCAATGCATTTGTTGTAGTGAGTAAGACATTGTAGCCTTTTAGCCTTGTTCTTGGTCCTGACTGCAGCTTGTGGGTGACCTCTGATTGCCAGTATGTGACCAGTTTGGCGGTTTTTTTCACTATTATGTGAATTAAATTTTAAGGAACATAAATTTTTTGAACAAAAATACGGAACAGAAATTCTTGGAGTCTGATTCAAGAGCTTCTGGATACTATTTGGAAAACCAATCTGAAAATCAGATCAGCCCTGACAATGCAGACAACTACTTCAAGATGTCACTCTAAGGTTTTTTGCATAAATTTTGCGTGAATTTTCAGAGAGGCATAAAAAGAGAAAGATTATTAATAAAGCCCATATATTTTAATTCTCATTTTCATCATAATGGTATCCCAAAACTGCATTTCTCTATTATTTTTAGGTTAACAGTTCTTAAATTATTTGGTAAGAGACATTGTTATATAGACATAATTCATTGGGAATTTGTAATCTGCAAATTTCTGTCACAGTGAGTGTATTCTGTTTTAGACGATACTTGCTTTTCTTTAGATTTTAATAGAATTGTGCTGCAAGTAAAATTGTATTCATACGCCATTTTACCAAGAGCTAGAATAATTTATAGAAATGTCACCTTATTCTTCTAATCCATATCATTAATGTTTTCACCAAAATAAGAGGCAACAGACACTAAAGTTGCCAGGTGAATGATGGGAAGTTCAAATTGCATGGAGTAATGTACTCCTAGGAAAACATCTGACACAGCTGTAATTTTTAATTGTCCCTCTGACTTGGGTTTAATTCCTGGGTAAAAAAATAAGAACCTTCAGGCAGAAGGACAGTCATTGATGCAAAACATTGGCAACTTCAGGCATATGTCTCCCACAACATTGTTCTCTGTGTACCTCCTGATGCCCAGCACATCTGTCATTCCATCTTCACAGCTTGAGTGGTAATGAGCAGCAGACACTCAGCAACAGATTAAGTGCATCAGTCAAGGCAGGTCCAATTTTAGCTTCATTCTACTTCAGAGTGGTGTGACTTCGCTGTTTGGTATGCCATGTTTTTGACAGCAGGAATGTCAAAGTTAAACAAACCTTGCTGAGTTGTAAGCTTTCTTTCTCTGTGCTTGTTTTTGCTGGGACTTGGGCGTTGTCAGCATGGGCTTGTACGTTGTAATAGTTTCCTGTGTGACTTCTTCACACTCAACATTTGTGTGACTTAGCTTGGCCTGTTTTATGAATGCCTAAAAAAAGAACTGGTTTAGTTATCTGTTTTAAGTTCACATACTAGCTTGCTTTCTTACCGCAGCTTTCCCATTTTACCATGTGAGTCCTTACTCTCACATTATCATCATCCAGACATAGTTTTGTCTGTTTGTAAGCGGATCCCGTGTGTACAAAACTACCTTGTTTATTTCAGGAGGGGTACTTAGGGGAAGAAGATTGCTTACTGCATTTGATCTGTAAACAGTTTCTGAGTTCTTGCAGCAGATCAGCCATGAAAATTGCTCACTTTCTTATGCGTGAAAGAGAGTATCACTTGTACAGTGAATGTATTTCAACACAGTTTGTTGACCTCTTGAAAAACTCACCCCTAAACTGTATCATTTTGTTAATACTTAAGCTAAAGGCATGTCTTAGAACAAAGTGAAGGGTTTTGGAAGAGTCATAATGTAGCAAGTTATGAACAGTGTGGAAGTTACTCCTCTAGCATCATTCACACCTTAGGTGTGGCGTTGCAGTATTTTGACTGTGAACAGTATAGAGTGGCGAATATAGCAAAGCTCTTGTGCAAAGAGAAGGGAGCTGAGAGTAGAAAGTGAACACATAAATCAGTGCTACTATATTTTGTGTGACAGTCTTCAGTTGTAGAGTTCTCCTCTACAACTCAGTCATTCTTCTCTTCTGGGAACTTCCAGACATTTTCACCTTGCTTCTGCAGAGCCCTTTGTACCTCCAAAGATGCTGAAAGATGGCTATGTGTAGTTAGCACCTTGAGGTCCCCTTGTGTTACACTGTACGCTGCACTCTTCCTTGAGCAACACCAGCAGGAAACAAAAGCAGGAAAAAGCCTTTTTTGTGGAAATATCAGATAATGCCTTTAAGTGAGGTGGGTCACGTTTGCTCTTTAAGGGAGTTTGGAGTAGCGGAAGGCAAGCAGAAATTAACTGCTTAACAATCAAGTTCATTTTGAATGGATGAGTTGTTCAAAGTGAAGAAGAACGAATGTGGTGTTTTGGTTTTTTTTTTAATAATTGATAGTTAAAGATTAGAGAGCTCTTTCTTAAAAAAGGCTGGCAAAGAATGTTGTCACCTGATGAAAAATTAAATTGATTTGTTAGAGGGTAGAGCTTTTATTTCATATACAGAAACCATGTGTCAAGCTTTTTGCGTGTCTACATTGAAGACCATAGAAGCTGGGTAGTTGTAAAAGTCCTTTATTGCATGGCTAAAATCAGCCTCATGAAGGCAACGTTGTTACAGTTCGTGCTAGTATGCAGAAAGCTTTCTAGTATAAAGTCCCCATGTCCCAAGCAGAAAGCGGTAGCATCTTAGCAGCAGTGACAGCACCTGTAATCTGTGTTCGATGAGCGTGTTAGCATTCTCAAAGCAGTGCATTTTATTCTATTCTTAGAAACAGAGTCAGGTACAAACACGATTTTTCCACTGTTGTGTTGGACCTATTCTAACATAAGATTGGTGTGCGAAAGTAGTTGTAATTTCTTACAGAAATTCTACCTGTATAACTCTATCGGTTCTATCTAGGAATGCTAGCAAGTGTACATTGCTTTCATTAGGTCTAGAACTTAGTTAACTTTGTAAAAGCTGAAGCTACTGAACTTTAAACTAGGCTTTAGGGCTTTTTCTTACTAACTAGTTCAGTCTCTTATTTGCTTAATTTTCTACTTTCTTAAAACTGAATTTGCATTTTTACCTCATGTCTGTGTGGATTTATGTATTTTATTTTCTTTGAAGGTTTTAATTCAGCCCTCACATTTCTGAACACCTCTGGACCTGAGTAGATGGGGGCCAGAGGGATTTGTATCCTGACACCATGCAGCTTTAAACTGTCCTGAAGAAGTTTGTGCAGTACTGGGGTTTTTTTTTTCTTATATGGTTGAATCTTATAGATAACTTAAAATCTTACCTAGTAGCTGAAAATTAAGGGTCTTTTATGTTACTGTTAGTCAAGTAGGATTTGTAGGGTAGTTTCAAGGGATGTTTTTATTTTCACTAAAAACAATTTGGAATTTGATCTTAAACCCAACCATTTTGCTGAAGTTTATCAGCCATTTCTATCTAGAAGCTGATGAAATTTTGTCATCTACACGATTTCTTCTGGTTATTCAGTCAAATGTCTGCATATCAAGTGTCCGTGTTAGGACATGGTATGTTACTTGTTGGGCTGAATCAGTTTTTCTAGTGAAAGCTTCACATCTGCAAAATTATCTCCCAGAACAACTAGAAACTTCTGAGTATTGCTGCTTGAATTTCATGCAGTTTGTTACCTGAATCTCTTACCAATCTTATTTTTGTTTAGTCGTAGACTGTCATGGCTACACTCTCAGCACTACATTCCTGTTCTCCAGCATTATTCCTATCTGTGTTATACTTCTTCTTCAGAAATCCATGGAAACCGTCAGGGTAGGAGTACCGCCTTTCTGTGTTCTGTTTCTTGTGGAATGAGCTGTGTTCAGCAGTTTTGATGGAAGAGAGGCTTTCCTCAGGCAGCACTGTTCCTAGTCTCAGGCCTTATCACCTAGCTTAGCTAGTTGTTTCATGACTTCCTCACTTCTTGCATAGTCCCAGGTGGGCTGACAGTCAAGACTTCCATGCCTGGACAACAGGGTGCTTGTGGTTTCTCAGTAAATCTGAAATCACTTGTAGCACTTTATTCATTGAAGGTTATTTAACTTCACAATTAGATGGTTAAAAGAGACAGTCAAAATTTGGAGAGACATAAAAGCAGAAGTAAAACTATATTCTGTAGCTGCCTGTAATTTTGTGTGGCTCTAAGAGGTTATCCCTCTCTGCTTTGTCTAACTAAAAAAAGCTGCTCAGAGACTTCACACAGTGGGGTCCAGTCCTTAGATATTACCTGTCCAGGTAATGTACCCTGCACAGGAGGTTGTCCATCACTGAAAAGAGTTTTTCTGCAGAATCCTCTGGCTTTCTGGCATTTCATTTTCACCTCTTCTCAGATTTTCATACATTACAGAACCTCATGCTTAACCAGGACTCCAAACTTTGCCCTGAGGGTTGTTCACTACTGCAGTCTCTATGACTTTAAACATTTTTACCTCCAGTGCTATTAGCTGCCCAGACAATTAGCAATACTTTTTGCTAGCTGTAAACAGAAAACCTGACAGCTGGCCTGAGGTTTTATTTGGCCATAAACAAAGCACTTTACCAGCAGTCTGAAAGGAGTTTTTTGTTCAGATAGCTGGGGGGAAGGTTTTTCTCAGCATAAAACCCTTAAAAATGTAGATAATGAGAACTGTGCTTCATAGAAATAAGAATGCTGAAAACTGTGCAAATGTACAAGGGAGGTTAATGAATACCAGCTCATAAATAGCCCCTTGTTGAGGAGACGATTGCTGTAACTGAACAAAGATTGAGGGAGACAGCCAGAGTGGTGCTGCAGTGTGGGTTAGTGGGGTTAGGGTGCAGGTTATAGCAGTGATAGCTCATTGCTGTTGTGTACAGCACACTTGTGCAGGGTGGCTCAGTTCTAAATGTGGTTGGTGTTATTTTGTTTAATAACATGGCATATTTCAATTGTACACATTACGTGTTATCAGGATCGAGGCATCTTTCAGGCTGACCTCACAGAATGCATTTCTGAAAACCTGAATATATAAACCAAGATACTTACCATCTTTTACTCCAAGAGATACACACATCCGGTGGTGCCACCTTTTGTTAGGTACACAAGATGTGGTGATTATTCTGTCTGTGCTTGGGTCTAAAGGGCAAGGAGCTCATTCATGACAAAGGTGTAGCTGGTGTGAACAGGCTACACCCGGGACTCAGCTGCCAGGTTGTCCATTCTTCAAGGGCAGAGTGTCTGGGTAACTGTTCCTCAGCTCTGGGTACTGCTAGACGTAGAGGTAATGGTGGATAACTGTCCCCTGCCACAGAGTCATGGAGGTGATGCTGGAAAGGCTGCAAGCACTTGGAACTGTCTTTCTGGCCTGCAGATGTGCCCCATCTGGAATTAGGACATCCTCTTTCGTGAGTGAGGTGACAAGAGACTACTGCAGTTCATGTAACAGAAACAAGTGCTCCTGGTCCTTTGTAGGACTCGGGAAATCCCACCACTGTAGAATAATTTCTCAGGGTTATGGGTTGGAAAAATGCCAGCAGTTGCTGTCAAACTCACATCTCATGTGCTTTTCAGGCCCTGCATTATTTAAGTCTCTGGTATTTCCCTGGTAATATGGACATCTGGCATTCAAAGCTAGAGTGAGTGCAGAGGCATTAGCCTCACTGAACACAGTGCAAGGTTGCTAGCAACCCCACAGAGCAAAGTCTTCTTCCTGAAAAGCGTTAGATGCACAGATCCCAAAATTACAGTGGAAGCCGTAAGTGTCTGTCCTGTCACCAGGCAGGATGGCAGCAGGCGAGGGTCCTGTAGCTGCCCTGCTGGTATTTAGATGACACCTGCTGGTCAAGTGTCCCCACTTGTCAAGGATATTCTCTAGGCACAGAACAAGGCATTCTTGGATGTGCCATAGCACTGGGCTTAAAGTGCCATCCTGATGAGGAAGTGAGCTGCCTGTGACGAAAGCATATCCCTTATCTTAAATTATCAACTGGTGTCATTAGAGAGATTAGGGCCAAACCACTGGAGAGAAACTCCTTGAAAAGGGCTTCTCAACTGCAATTTCTTTTAACTTGGCTCTGTCTCACCATGTAATCCCTTGTGCTTTAGTGGGGTGACTTTTTGATGCGTGTTTAATCCATCTCAGGAAATTCAGAATTTCACTGGACAAGGCCTTAGCAGTCTGGTGTCACTTTGGAGTGGGTGGCAGCCAGAAGAGTCACTTCCAGCTAATATCATCCTGTAACTGTTACAGCCACACAGTGCAAGCTTGAAAATATGTTCAAGACAGCATTGCTTTTTACTCTTCCAGATACCCACAGCTTTTTCAAACAGCAGCAGCATCGGAGGGAGAGATGGGAACAAAATCATGCAGCTGTCAGAAGGGTTTCTCGGCGCTCTGTCAGCAAGGAGAGATGGGTGGAGACACTTGTGGTTGCAGACAGTAAAATGGTTGAATATCATGGAAGTGACCATGTGGAGTCATATATCCTCACTATCATGAATATGGTATGTACAATTTTCAGGGGTTTTTAGATAGACAAATGAAGCAAATCTGAAATTGAATATGCTGATCTTCTAACAGGTCTGCAGCATTGCTTGTGGAGAAAAATGTAGTATCATTAATACATGTGAATTGAAATGCTGTGTTTTTAAATATTTTTTACCTTGTTTTTTGTATAGGCACAATTTTTCTCTGGATATATGCAAGAGGAGTCTCACAGTTATGAATGCTAGCACTGTCTTTCTTTCCACTGAAATTCTCTGTCTCCCTTGGAACCTGTAGCTCAATGGTGATTTCAGATTTTTGGCTATGGCAGAGAGAAATTCTAAAGGTTTTAAGCATATGAATTCTTTCATATATTTGTGGATGAGAAAGGCATAGAGGAGCCTGCTGGAAATTGTAGAATATTGGAAAACTTTGCAAAAGCTAAAATAGCAGCTTGTTACTGTTTTGGTCACAAATCCAGACAGCAATATATGAGCTATTATGAAGCAAGCTAACTGTCCCAGTTGAAGCCAATACAACTGTTTGTCCAGATAAGTATCCTTCTTGGAGTAAAAAGTTCACATTGGAATAAAGAAAAGTTGAACTTCAAATGCTTTCCTCTGTTGCAGGTTTCAGAATGTAAGTTGTTCTGGGAAAACCATAGCATTACCCATAGATGTGTCTCCTATTCTTCTACATGTCTTCTAATATAACTATTCTTCTAATTATTAATACTTCTCATCTATATTATGTGTATCATGGTAGATACTGAGCTTGAGAGTATGTTGAGGATGTGTTCTGTGTGGTTCTCATGGAAATGTGCAGTATGTGTGGAGGTAATCAGAGTGTAATTCTAGCCATGGTGACTGTTCTGTCCTGTGAGTTTATACAGTATGTTCCCAGCTGTGCCCCAAGCTGTGCCCATTGCTGCTGAGGCAATGAGCCTGAGTAAACAGGTACAAAGGTTGTTCAACACGTGAGGTTTTGTCCACACAGGGAAGAAACTTGGAATAAAACCCAGTCATTATCAGGTTCAGGAACAAACAAGACTCAACATTTTCTCTGCAGTCTGACCTTAGATATATTAAGGTTACTTTAAATGTTTCAATTTCCGGTAGAGTACCTTGAAAAAGATCCTTACCCAAATCAGACCTCTGTAAACACAATTTCTACTTCATTTTGGTATTTTCTTCTTTAGTGGTCTTCTCCATAACAGTTTTGACCCGAAGCCAATCCATTTTGTTCATTTGTATTTCCTGTGATAGATAGCATAGGTCACATAAATAGATAAGTATAGATAGGTTGTGATTATTTTCTGCTCTGATTCCTTTTCCTCCTGCCTAATTCAACATTGTGATGATGTTTGTAACATTTGGGTCACATTTTTGCAGAGTTCAGTTCTTTTTATGTGGAGTCTTTTTTGAATTGAGTCATTATCTTTGCTTTTGTTCTTATCATCCTCTCCTGTACTCTGAAAACACAGGAGCAGCCATCATTCAACTAATTTCACTTTGCCTAGTACTGACTATATTTTGCTTTTTTGTGACAGAATCCTGTTCATTTAAGATAGGAAAATTTGATATATTAGCAACCTGAGTGGTTTATTAGCAACCTGAGTGGGCCTCTCCATCAATGTTGTATGACTGTAGATGTTGTGTTCCTTTCTGCTGGTGTTTTTTATGAACTCGGAGATTTTTGAAAGGGAAATGGACATAATATAATCTTGTTTGGGCTTTTGCTTTTTAGCTTAGTAACTTTTGCCAAATGCTTTATCATCATTCATTTTGCAGAGTTAGCCTTTGCAGTGGTTGTAATATTTATTGCATTTCAGTAAACTTTCAACAATTTGAGAATCTAAAAAGCAAAACAATCCTCAGATCAACATTATGCTTGAAGTAAATATATTTTCTCTCTGAAGTTGTGTTCTGCTATAGAGGAATCAGTTAATCTCATATCTCCTGGCTCTGGCACAGGTCACAGGGTTGTTCCACGATCCAAGCATTGGCAATGCAATTCACATTGTGCTGGTCCGGCTCATCCTCTTTGAGGAGGTGGAGGTAAGGTTTTTATTTACCTCAAAATATCACTTACAAAAGTTCTTGGTTCAGTGCATTGAGCTGTAATCATAGTTGCTTAAAATAATGTTTTAAATTGACTCTGTTATTAACCTTCAACATCTCTCATTTTAGAATAAATGCTGCCCAGGATGGCAAAGTATCTTAGCTGATGACTTCAGGTATTTCTGCATAAAATTGCGTAGGAAAATGCAATTAAAGAGGCAGGTTAAGAATGGGGAAATGGAATCTCCCCAGTGTCAGAAAAATATGGGTTGCCAAAGAAGATTAGATGAGAAACAGAAACTACACATCAACATCCAGGATCTAATTACCTACCATTGCCTGAAATGTATTATCTGAACTGTAGTGCTATTTGAAGTAAATCTCTTAATGTGCAGTTCAAACGCATCTTTTTCTTTTTAAATCTCTTCTGAAACAAAGAAAAATGAGGACTAAGTAGATGTCAATTGCTCTAACTAGTTGTATATTGATAGTTTCCAATGTCTCCTTTTCACAAATATGTTACTATGTGTTTAAATACATGCTGATTGTCATGATTTTATGGTTATTTTAAAATGCTGTGCATGATATAGCTAGCTCTGACCAGAAGAACACCTTAAAGGGATTTTGTCAGTGGTTTAAAATTTATAATCACAAGCCATATAGTCCCAGTTCTGTTGAAGGCAGTAAACCAAACCTCAAGGCTATATCTTCAGAAATATTAATTGGGATAGGGTCTGTCCCATATAGCTTTCAGTGTAAGTATAACTGGGGCAAAAACTTGAGCTTGCACCTAAACAGGACAATTAGGACGTGAGATCCATGATGATCTCCTGTATCTGTAACTGTAACTGTATTTGCTCAACTTCTGTTTGGATAAATACACGGATTCCTGTTTAGTTGAGGAGTGGCAGTGTTGGAAGTAACAGTGTTAAATACCTTTCAAAATTTGTTTTTAAGTTTCCCAGAAATTACTGTCTGGTAACAGTTAATCCCATACTTTGATCTTGTTAAAAATGAACCAAATGAGGCAAGATAAAGTGAGTGTCCAAAACCAGAAATTAGAAAATTCAATTTTGGATGAATTTATTTTTCTTATTTTTATTTCAGGTTTTCAGTAATTTGCATGTAAACTGTATAATAATAATATGAGGAAGAAACATGACTGCATTGTTTCTCTTTGGAATTGAAAAATATTGTGAAATAAATACTCTGTTAGAAGCGTAATTGTTATCTGAATATGACAGTGTTCACGTAACATGAAAATAACATATTTGATCACAAAGTCCCACAATAAGTGATCTTCACCTTCTCTTCAGAGGAAAATTAGATTTCAAGAGAATATAAAATGTTCGAAAGTTTGAGTTCAATGTTGGATCTTATGAAGCTCATTTATCAAAATGTATGTAGAGTGCTGCGTTCTGTAATTTTTCCTTTAGCTGCACCAATTACAGAAATGTCAGCATTTTAACTTAATATTCAATGTTAGATAAATAGGTGTCATTGCTCCTAATGATGGCTCTAAATTTAGGGAAAAGCATAATCGATTACATTTAGATTACCCATCTTCACAGCTGACTTCACTCAAGTGTTACTGCAATGCATGTGGTCTTTACAGTAATATATTCCTTCATTTCCCATTAGCAAGGCTTGAAGATAGTGCACCATGCTGATAAGACATTAGCCAGCTTCTGCAAGTGGCAGAAGAGTGTCAATCCCAAGAGTGATGTCAACCCCACACACCATGATGTGGCTGTCCTTCTTACCAGGTATGACAGCAGTGACTGACTGTTGCTCAGTTGCATTTCTTTGGTGATAGTATTTCCTTTATGGGCTTATGCCATCACTTAGTTCATCCTGGACAGAGCTCAGAAACGTGGTTAAAATATTTATGACACTACATGTGCATAGGAGTTAGAGATGCATCTTAGTCACAAAACAGAGATTTGTGGGTCCTGAGAGGTGAGCAACTTCCGCAACTCTCATCATTTTTCCCACTTGATCCTATCTCATTTTGTGCTCAGTGACTGCTCTATTCTTCCTTGAGACAATATACCAAAACAAGGTAGCATGTAGATGAGCAGCTCCTGAAATTTGCAGGTGCAGCTCAGAAAGGAAGAGAATTGTGCAAAAATGTGCGTTCATTTTAAAGCTTTAAAGCATATGATTTTTAAATATCTCCATATTTAAGGAGACGCACAATATTTTTTAATGTCCAAGCAAGGGAGGAACAGAAAACTTGAAAGTGAGGTTTTTTGAGGTTATGCAGGGAATTTATGTCACAGCATGAAATGGGACTTCTGCAGGTCTGTAAAAATGGATTCACCTGGGTTTTTAGACCACAGACCCAGTCTTTTCTGCCACCTGCACACAGGTGGCAGAAGAGATTGGGTCTGTGGTCTAAAAAACCCAGTCCTTGTCTTTAAGGCAAGAAAAAAAAACAACCAACAACAAACCAAAATAAAACAGTCTTCAAGTGGCTCAGTAAAAAAGAGTCACAGAATCATTAGGTTGGAAAAGACTTTCAAGATCATCAAGTGCAGCCTTTGACCATTCCCCACCTTCTCAACCTTTTCTCAGTCAAAAACCTTAAAATAAGAATGTGAAATAGTGTCACAATGATGTGAAATTTCACTCTTCAAACATAAAGCACTCAGTTCACTTGAACAAAGTTGAGCTGTGGTGACTTTAATAAACCATGCTTTAAAATGCTGTCAGACATGGAGGTTCTAAAATTTAGACTTATGAGAGTTGACAATAAGTGTATGTATCTAGGCACTACAGCCACATAAATACTGGCTATAAATTATAGCAATATAATGATAGTAGTAGAGCAAGTGCGGGTTATTCCATACATGTTTGTAAAAGGCTTACCACTATGATTTACTTAAAATGTGAATAAGCACATTATCAGATGGTAGCTTGCTCTCCAGTGTCAGTGACACTCTATGGTTGGTTTTATGCTCTTTAAATGGCACATCTCTTTTGTGATTCTAGAAAGGACATTTGTGCTGGCATGAACCGTCCTTGTGAAACCTTAGGCTTGTCTCACCTGTCAGGCATGTGTCAGCCTCACAGGAGCTGCAACATCAACGAGGACTCTGGCCTTCCCTTGGCTTTCACTATTGCTCATGAACTTGGACACAGGTACAGTTCACAGGGAAGGGGGAACCTGTCTGAGCTGAATTTCTTATTTGCATGTTAATACTCAAATTGTGAGACAGAAACAAAACAAAAAGTGAGTTTATGTCTCTATTACTAAAATCAAAAATTATTTCAAACAAAGAAATAAGAAATAAATTCTTAAGCCTTTGACCTTTGTTTTACATATACAACTATTCAGTACATCAGGATGAAATAATTAAGCTACAAAGAAGCATCACTCTGTTGCCATGCTCGTGCCTGCATGTTTTGGTTTTGGGAATTCTATTCCCAGGCACGGTCTTGAGGCACAAGGTCATGTTCTGTAAACTACCGAAGTTCCCACATCTGTTCCCAGAGGAGGGGCTTCGGTGATGGTCTCTGGAAAATGACCAGTGGTTCCCAAGGGTCCCACCTCTGGGGTGGGCACATCTGTTAATGTACAAAAGGAGTCAGGAAAATAAAGGAGGGGTCTCTTGCTTGCAAGAGCTCCATGCAGCCTCTTTGATGCACTCCCTGCCTCGTTCGTGCGTCCCCCACAGCAATATCACTCAATCTTGCTATTTTTTTCCAGACATGTGCTAGATTTCTATGCAATTATTTTAGACAATCTACAAATTGATTCAAAACATTTAGAAGAAAAAAATCTGTCTCATTATGTCAAGGCATTTCAGTAGTGCACATTACCTAGAAAACATTTTTAACTCATATAGTGAAATTCATGTAGAAAAACATATATTAATCTTATAATATTTTATATTTAATTTTTTTTGATGAACCAGTGAAGAATTTCTGGGGCATTTCTTCATAAGTAGTATTTTCTGTATAATTATACTATTTTGGATACGCTTAGGTCAAGATAAAGAAAGTTCCTGGATATTTAGTTTTAGACATGGTTAATTTTTTTATTATTATTATTGGTTATTTTTGTTTGAGGTAATTTTCTCAGGTAAATTTATCAGAATTTTAGATTTTTGGAGGTGTTCTGATTGGTTAGATGGTTTATTAACTCATTTGAAAAAAAAATTGATTTTTTGAAACTGTTTTAACGCAGCTGTTTTCCTCTGGGCAGAGTGTTATGTCTCATGGATACTCTGGTTTGACTGTAATGCCTGCACTTTTCAACTGGACTGTGTTGCTTGGCTAAGTCACACATCCATTGCTTTATCTGCAATCATGTTAATTTCACTGTGTGCCCAGCCACCAGTCAGGATGGAGTCTCTATTTCCTGATAGGCTATTAATGATGATGATGATGACCATGATGATGATGATGGTGGTAATGGCCTTGTCGCCCATTAATTGACCACTCCTTATTCAACCTCTCCATTGCCAGAAAGGAAGTAGTATAAATAAATAATGCTGAAATCACTACAATTGGATGCGGGTGCTGTGGCTTTAAGTAATTTGGTCCCCATAGCCTGTTGCTGGTAGGGAGCTGTTTCCATTCACACTAATGATCTGAAGAGATCTGAAGAGATCTTCCCCATAGATTGATCCATGTGTGACCTTCTCCTTGTCTAGCCTGGCTGGCTGGTGACTCTGGATCTAAAGATATAATATATATATATATAAAATATATAGATAATACATATTATATTATATAGATAATATATATATATAATATAATATATAATATAAAGATATAATATATTATATCTTTGGATGTTGTGAGGCTCAGTACTGCTGTAGTTGGCCTTGCAGGAGTGGTGCAGGGCCTTTCCCTAAGGACTGTCTCCACAAGGAATGTTGAATACTGTAGGGTTTGTTGTCACCCTGTTAACTTCAAGCCAGGTTAGCGTTGAGAAGTTCAGGTATAGACAAGTTTGTAAGAACAGATGAACAAAAAATAAAAAGACAGACATGCTCCCATGTGTTAGATGGATGCCACAACTCAGCTGTTCCCCACATGGTCTCTCTAGATGTTTGCAGCCTTAGAATTCAAAAGATCCTGATTGTGGAAAAGAGCCTGTGGAAAAGAATGGGGAGATCCTTGCATTTATGCTTCTGACTCATTACTGGAATTTATTGCAACTGAAATTAGCTCTGCTTTCGGAACTTTTGAGTCATGATTTGATTATATTTTTGAGGAACATAGTCTTGAGTATTTTGAACACACTTTATCTGATTCATGACTGAGTAAGCTGACTCAGTTCATGAGTAAGCTCTCACTGCTCTTAGGACTTACACACCTCCAGATGTTAACAATATAGGTGTCAGCATCTTCATATATCAATATCTTTGTATGTTATTATTTCAGATAATCCTCACACTGGGATGATGAAGAGGCATGTGTGTTTACTCAGTTGAATCTCATCGAAAATTTTGTGTTTATGACTTCTGCAAGCTGTTGAATAAAAAAAATTCTCAGGAAGTCAGAGACGCTGGACAAAACCTGCTATGGAGATCTGTTTTCATAGATTGAGAAAATTAAATAGGATGAAGGAATAGAGGTTGGAGGCAAATTCACTGAACATTCAGTAATTTTGTAAACAGTATCTCTGGTGCAGTTTGTCAAAAGTTTTAAAAAAAGCAGTAGAGACATAATTATGAGAGAGTCTAAGACAGAATGTAACAAAACCTCATCCTAGTTAGAGTGGTGCAAATTTGGGTTCAAGAGTTAGGAAGCAGTCTTAGCTGTAACATAACTTCTAGGTTTAAAATGTGACTTCTGCCCCATCTGTGCACTAGTGTTTGGACTCCCTTAAAAGTACACAAGTATAGTCTGTGGCAGTCTGTTCTTTATTTTGTGCAGGGCCATATTGCTGTGCATAACAGACATGTTTGAAAGCCTGTTGTGGGTGTAGATTTTTCATAGATTTTGGGTCGTGTGTTCTATGTGTGCATTTTCTTTTAGCAAACAGATAACTACAGCTCTGCAGGGGAGGAAACAATGTAATTGTCTTTTCAAGCAAAGAGTGGAACCTTTAGGTAGGTGTTGTGGTTTAGCCATACTGCTGGAATTATTAGATGTTGTTTTTTATCTCCAGTTTTGGAATCCAGCACGATGGAAAGGAGAACGACTGTGAGCCTACTGGAAAGCGCCCGTATATTATGTCCCGACAATTGCAGTATGATCCTACTCCACTGACCTGGTCACAGTGCAGCAAGGAGTACATCACACGGTTCCTAGAGTGAGTGAGCAGGTTGTAGCATTTGCCTAAATTGAGCACAACTGTGCTGGAGTTTAAAGTACATCTTGTGTTACTGTACTGATAATTGTAATGGGTTTTAGTGTGCTTGAGTTAATTTCCATGGGGGACATACCACTGTCCTGTTGGTTTCTTATTTGGGAAAAGCTCTGTGTAGTCTTGTAGTCTGGAAGTGAACTCAAGTCTTGTGATACTGGCTCGGGTTTGGTGCAATCTGCACCTTTTTGCAGTCATCAGGAAGAAAGAAGCCTTTCCATCAAGGGCACTGACAGAACTCTGTAGACTTTGCCTTTGGCCACAGTGCCATGTGTTTGGCTTCAGTGACTTGTTCAAATCTGTTTCATTCTTTTTTAAGAGCAGCACTGTGCTATAACTTTAACCAAAGACTATGTGGTTTTCTGAAGCCATTCTGCAAATCTGAGCTCATGATATTTCCACGTTGACAAGCTGTATTTGCCATTTTAAAACATCTCTTCCTAGACAGAGTAACTAATTTGTTTGCAGCATTTCATCATAACTTGGCTGGAATCTGGAATATTATTTACATGGGCCATAATCAAAACTACCCCTAAGAAACAGATATTAAAAGTCTGTATAGAAGCATCAAAAAATGGCGGTGGTAGGGAGTTTTTTAATACGGAATTTTTGTCTTTTAGTCGTGGGTGGGGATTCTGTCTGGATGACATCCCCCAAAAAGAAGTTCCAAAGTCCCCAATCATTGCTCCTGGAGTGATTTATGATGTGCACCACCAATGCCAGCTTCAGTATGGTTCCAATGCTACATTCTGTGAAGATGTGGACGTAAGTGCTGAATGTTTTTCTTCACTCTCCTAGTAACAATTCAAAATTTTTAAGCAGCATTGAAGTGTATTCAGTGCACCTCATTTACAAATGCAGCATGTTTTGAATCTCATAGGCTAGTCTGGAAGCGAGTTGTTATGCTGTTTGCCTTGTATTTCACAAGATCTTTGCTGGATCTTAACTGTATCTGTGGTTAGGTGCCTGTCCTTCAGCAGTGGAGTCATTTTGGTTTTAAACTTACTAATTCTAATACTAATTCTTAGCCAGTTTAACCTTGTGGTTTTCAATTGATCAAACCATTCTGGGAACAAATCTTCAGTTCCAGGAAGTGTTTTCTGAAGAAGTTGGGGTTGTGTTCTCTTCCCATACATCCTGTTTTTTCACACTCTCTATGATCTAACAAACAAAAGAATATTTCAGTCCCTGTGGAAAATATTTGTTTTGAAAACCCAGTATTTCTGCATGGAACATTAGATATTTAAGCAGAAGTGTATAATTCATAGAGTACCCTGGGGTCTGTCTCACAGCATAGCAAAACAGTGTTGTGAGGAGATGCAAGGGAGCAGTGTAGTCACGGCAACCCTCACAAGACCTTGGAACCCTGCAGAGTAACAGGCTGTGTTAGCTAAGGTACAGTGGTATGGTGCTTTACTGGTACCTAGAATGTTCAGACCTCTTTGGGTCTGTACAGTGCTTTTATACATAGAACAGCTCAGAAACAGTCCTTCCAAGTGCTAGCCTAGCTAAGTGATCACTAATTTTCCTGTGTTTTCAACAGCAGTGTTAACCAAATACTGGAGACAGCCTACTGGCCCCGTCAAACACAGATGTGTTTTGGCAATTGGCAGTGCTGGTATGAACACAGCTCTGGATTGGGCACTGCTGATGTTGATTGTTTATTCCATTCAGATAAATATGTGTATCTCCATCTACCCTTCTCCTGGAGAAATTATTTCTGATTAGTCTTTTCAACCTTAAGAGATAACATGATTACCAGTGTTGAACTACAACTGCTGAATCTGAAGAAGGTACTGAAAGATTGCTTTCATTACCTGCTGTTACAGTTTCCTTAGTTACTATAATTTGTCTGTTGGTAGAGATAGAAAATTAGGATGTAATTTTGCAGTATTGGCTCAGTCTGTCTCTCCTTGAGTTTGAACCTAATAGGCCTTTACATTCGCATCTCCTGATTAACCAACTTTACAGCTAGACATATGCCAGAAAATTAATTGGTATCATCTCGTTTTGCATTTTACTGAAAGGCCTGTATTTTGCTCGTCGTTGCACTGCAGGAGATGGACTTGTGAACAGTAGAGTCAACCTAGAATGTTGAATCATTAGTCTTTTTGTCATTTTGTCTAAGAGGTCTGACTCTTTTTTGCCTTTCCTCTATTTACTTAACCTTGCTCAATGACAAGGTGTTTTTGTTTTGTACATTTTAATGTCTGACTGAATTTGAACCACAGATCCTTTTTGAGAGAACAATCTGCATTTAGCTGAAGATGCTCTGGGGTTCAGTGATTACACTTAGCAAAAACTGATACTTATAATTCAGATAGTGGTTTCCATGAAGCACTTAGGCAGCAAAGTATACTGTGAAGTATATAAATATTATCCCTCTAATAAGGTAAAGAAAAGCAAAATATGGAGGAACTTTCCAAGTCACAGATAGACTCATCACTTCCTATACAGCAGCCTGTAGGAGATCAGAATACTTACTTTATTGCCTTTTTCTCCAAAAAGGCTGTGAAACCACTTTAGTGAAGCTGAGTTTTTGGATTCAACTTTCTTCAAGGCACAGACCCTCTTCTCATTGATGGGGGGAAAGTGTATATCATACTGCTGATGAAAGAAAACACATTTGCTTTGCAGTGAGTCCATGGCAGAGTCATGAATTTCTACATGTTACCTCCAAAGGCATGCATTACACAGTCCATCCTCTCCTACTGCTGTATTTCCAGTATTCTTAGAGATGGAAAACAGTTATGGGACATGGAGATCAATATGGAAAAATCCTTGCAAAGCTTAAGGATTCCATATGTGAATTCTTGACTTTGAAATCTATAGGTGCACCTAATGAAAAAAGTTACTGCCACTGGCAAGCTGTGTTCATTTTCTGTGCCAGTTTCTCTGGTATCTCAGGCATGGTGCAAGAGTACACATTACAACTAAAACCACAAAATATATTCTATGTACAACAGTTAAAATAAAGGATGACTTTCATAAGGGGAGAAAATTCATTCGCCGGAACACTTGGGTAGCTCTGCCTTAAGAACCTGGCAATAATGGCTTCACAAGGCCTTTGTAAGGAATGCTACCCTTGAACTATAAACAGCGAACTGCAAAACAATGTTTGTCTTGTGTACGTTGCCCAAAAACAGTGAACCAAGATTCAGCAGCCCAGAGATTGTATTCCATCTGGAGGGTTGGAGTGCTTTGCGATGTTCCATGTCATCAGCTTTTTTTTGGTGCTCTTGTTAACAAACCAAGGTAAACACACAATGGAGAAAGTAAATCAAAGGGAACTCTCCCAAAGCTTGTGCCCAAGCTTAGCCATTTTAAACAAAGGCAGGTGAGAAATGAGCAGCCAACTTTGCATTTCCCACTTGGATGAATATTGTTGGTAGCTCATTTGGGCTGCATTTTTGGAAGTGCGCAGTTTATAAGTTGGCTTCCAAATCTGGCATGTGGCTTGCACTCAGAATTCCAGTGGGAGCTGTTAATGGATCCTTCTTATCAACTTATCAACTCTTTTCTCTGATGACACTTGGAGCCGTCCCTTCTTCACAGGATAATGCGGCCAGCTCTCTTCCCTTTTCCAGATGCTTGACTACGGCATACAAACAGCCTGAATCCAGACCTGGGCTTTTGCTCCTGCTGTTCCCATTTCTCCACCTTGGAAGTGGTGGAGAAAGACCTGATCAATCAGGTGTTCCCAAGCATGCAGGGCTCCTGTGTGCCAAACAAAGAAAAGCTGCTGTGCATGTGAACTGAAGAGGGAGAAATGGCCCTCCAGCTCTGTCCTCCCTTTCTAGAGAGTAGTTCCTACTGAGTGAAGTGGGTTTGCTAAAAGGTAGCTGGAATGTTTCTTGCCCTGCTTTCATTGTTGCCTCTCACGGGTTTCTGTCTCTTCTGTGGAGCTGAACCACTGCACATGGAGCAACAGCTGGAACACTGTATTTTATTGGCAACCTATTGCATTAAATTGGCACCAGTTTCTGAGTTGGTTAGTATGAAAACATTCACTAACCAGAGCCTTTACTCCTCCCAGCCCACTATGCTTTTTTCTCTGCCAACTAGCTGACTGCTTTTTTTCTCAGATCATTTCCTTGCCATCTGCCAAGCTGATGCTTTAAGAAGCTTGAATCACTTTTTCCTCATCTAGTTTTGGGACCTCTATTAATATTGTTGGAGACATGATGTTGTTTGTATTTGCCTTCCTGGCTTCTGTAACCTTCTTTGATTTCACGGTATGTTTTCAGGCAGACAGTAATGTAAAATTGAAGATTGTATTAGTTAGTACTCTTCAGATGAAAATTTTTCAATTTTCTGTTTACCTTATCTGCAAACAGTTGCAACCAAAGTTTGTTAAGCAATTTTTCTTGTGTTTATCTACAAGCTGAGCAGCCAATTAAGAGAATTTTTGAAGTCACACAGTACTGGGAATTCACTTGATATTAATTACCTTTTTTTTTTTTTTTCAAATAGTCCCTTTTTCACAGTAATGACAGGTACCTAAATTTGGACCCTTGGTGGTTCCTATCCTGTGAAAAATCCAGATCCCTCTGGAAATAAAACCCTTACAAGGCTTTTTAAGTGGCTGCACGGAACTGTGGAAAATCTTGGCCATAGGAGTACAGCCCTGCCTCAGACTGCTGCAGTTTTCTTTCTTTTTCAGAACCTTTGCCAGACACTCTGGTGCTCGGTGAAAGGCTCCTGCCGCTCCAAACTGGACGCAGCTGCGGACGGCACTCGGTGTGGAGAAAACAAGGTGACAGTGAGCCATGCTGTTTGCAAGCTGTGCTGCCTGCCAAGGTGCAGAGAGGAGCCATGAGTAGCTGTGCCATTGCTGAGTGTGAAGGAGGGTCATCCTGTGACATCTCCATTTACATTTCCACTTAAGTGTTCAACCCTCATAAGCTGAAATAACAAATAATTCACAGAAGCATCTCCCTCTGATAATGATCTGAAACTCTTTGCGCTTTTTTTTCTCTCCTCAGTGGTGCTTCTCTGGTGAGTGCATTACAGTAGGGAAGACTCCCGAAGCAATCCATGGCGAGTGGGGCGTTTGGTCCTCCTGGTCTCATTGCACAAGGACATGTGGGGCAGGAGTTCAAAGCGCAGAGAGGCCATGTGATAATCCAGAGTAAGCTGAGTGCACTGTTTTTCCCTACTTTTGTTTAAGATTTTTGAGGTTCTTAGGACATTTGGAAACCCTGTTGTATGAGATTGTTATCAGCAGGTACTACATCAACACGTCACAGATACTGATGCCTGTCTTCCCAGTTAGGCATACTTGTGAAATTCAGCTGGCTCATTTTTTACAGTAGTTGTCTTGTTCTTTATTTTGTAGCCTCCACAGAGCTTATTTCAACACAAAATTAATAAAAAGCTGTACTTAACATTTAGGGTTTGCAGAAATAGTGTAAATACTGCTTTATTAGTACTGCCATGAGTAAAATGTCCTCAAACACCAGGTGAGAACAGTTTGTAGCAATCCGATCCTGAGGACTCACCTTTCATGTTTTGTTCTAGTCATCAGCTTTGTTTGAACTTCAGACACATGAGCTGTCAGGTACAGAACATGAAAGGCAGAATTCCCTACTACATATCTGAGATCATGAAGACTCCGCATCTCATTTTCACAAATCACTAACAGCAGGAATAATTTGTCTTTTCAGAGAGAACTGTCAAATTCAGTACAAAGTATGGGATTTAAAGCAGTCCATTGATAGGTTAATTTGTTGTGAGCTCAGCCAGGTAGTGCCAACCACTTTTTTGGGGGAGTACAGGAGTTGTCTAGATTTCTGTGCTTCATACTGACACGTTTGAGTACTCAAACATGTGGTGTGAACAGTATCTCTACCCTGTCTACTGTGTCAAGGATTCAGAGTCGTCTTGCTATGTTACTGGGACCTGAAATACGTTGTTGGTTTAAATCTATGGGTTTTTTTACCCACGGTCTCATGTCCCAGTCTCAATGTTCCTTTTCTAGACCCCAGTTTGGAGGAGACTACTGCACTGGAGAAAGGAAACGCTATCGCATGTGTAACATCAGCCCCTGTCACAAAGACTTGCCAACCTTCCGTCAGATGCAGTGCAGTGAGTTTGATACAGTTCCCTATCAGAACGAATTCTACCACTGGGTTCCTGTTTATAACACAGGTATGAAGCTACAAAGTTTTTTAATATCTTGTATAAAAAGTCAAAGTTACACACTTATGAGAAACCTCTATGAGGGTGAGAAGTCACTGAACTGTAAGTTTTCTAATGAATTAGAGGGAAAAATCTGGTGTGCTCCCATATGCTGGTGTGCCTTTTGTGTGAGCAAAAAGGCAGTGGTTCTTCTCTACACAGAGGTGTTTTTTCAGAACTCTGGTGATACTGGCTGTGATTATAGCTAGTTCAGTTCCTGAAAAGCTATTGCACTAAGGAAAGCTGTTGAAGTCAGCTAAGCTTGTTTAGGATATAAACCATCTTTTCCAGTGTCAACCACAGAGCAAGGAGTAGTGTGGTGTAGAGCTGCATCTTTCAGCTTGCAGGTCTCACTGCACGCAGTAAGCAGAGCTCTTCCACTACAGAAATGTGACTTCACTACTTTCAAACTCAGATCTGCATGGTAGGTGTACTTGGCATTACAGTGAAGAAGTAACATCTGGACTGGTTCAGTATCATGCTGCCTCTGTACTGTAGAGGCAGAGCCAATGTCTCTGCTTTATAAGTTGCTTTGGAACAGCTAGTTATTAAATACAAGGGCAATTGTTGTAGGTATGCACTTTGATTCTTGAGTTAATATAGAGTGTAAGTAATCCAAGAGAATCACAAAATTGTTACGATTGGAAAGAGTCTCTGGAGATCATCCAGTCAAACCCCCCTGGCCAAGGCAGGGTCACCTGGAGCAGGTGACACAGGAACACATCTAGGTGGGTTTGAATGTCTCCAGAGAGGGAAACTCCACCAACTCCTTGGGCAGCTATTCCAGTACTCTCTCACCCTCTGTAAAAAAACTTCTTCTACATGTTGAGGTAGCATTTCCTGTGTTTTAGTTTATCGACACTTTTCCTTGTCCTGTCTGTTGGGCACCACAGAAAGGAGTCTGGCCATCCCCTTGTCACTGACTTTGGAGATATTTATATGCATTGGTGAGACCCATTCTCAACCTGCTCTTCTCCAGACTGAATGGGCACAGTCCTGTCTCTCCTCACAAAAGAGGTGCTTCAGTCCTTCAGTCATTTTTGTGGCCTCTGCTGGACTCTCTCCAGTACCTCCTTGCTTTTCTTGTCCTGAGAAACACAGAACTGCCAAACTCTTTCTGATGTACCCCAGGAGCCCATTGACCCTCCTGGCTGCCAGGGAACACTGCCAGCTCATGGGCAACCTGTCACCTACCAAAATTCCCAGGTCCTTCTCAGCAGAGCTGCTCTCCCGCAGTCAGACCCCAGTCTGTGCTGGTGCTTCCTCCCCAGGTGCAGGACCCTACACTTGCCCTTTTTGAACCCCATTAAGCTTCTCCCTGGCCAACTCTCCCTGCTATCAAGGTCCCATTGAATCGCAGCACAGCCTTCAGGTAGATCAGCCAGTCCCTCCAGTTCCATAGCATCAGCAAACTTGCCAATGTATTTTTTTAATGAAAAAATAAGACAAATTAGGTTTGGGAAGATCAGGATTAAACTTCCAGTTTCATTTGCCAGTAGTATCTTTTAGCATGTTAATTGCTTTTTTCAGTTATTGGCAGTTCAGAATTGGCTTCCTAAATTTCAGCTACTGTTTCCATTACATCTAACAAATACACTGTTGAAGATGTACCCAGAGCAGGCAGACTTGCAGTAAGATTTCTGATGAAAGAAAATATGGTTGATAGACATCTTTTTGAAGAAATCCCAGTAAAGCCATGACAAATGCTAACAGCCTAATGTTTAGGACAAAACGAAATTCATAGAACATTTTCTGCAGTTACCTGTCATTGAAATGAAGATTCCAGGCCTCTGTTACTCAGGGTGTACTACTGCAGGGTACAGCGTTCGTTCTGTTCATGTCCTCTCTGTGACACTGCAACAGAACTGGTAGTTCTGCATGTGCTTTTGTTACAGAAGGTCTGATTTTAAAGGACATTGAGAATCATGACTCAAATGCTTACTTACGGCACGGCTGTGCTCTGTCCCTGCCGTATTTCAGACAGAACTGTTCAGAACTGTACGGACAAGGCAGTTCTATTTAAAACTCTGTGCTTCTAAGCCTGATGTATTTCATCTGGAAAATTGTTTGCAAAATACTTCAAATACCAAGATTTTTTTCTGTGGCTTGAAAACTTTTTGACTGTTTTCACCTATTTTCTCAGCAGCCAGAATTTCAGCATGTCTTCCCCATGGCCTTGGAGATCCTTAATGTTTTCACTTTAATTCTTACATTCCACTAACAATATTTAAGGGGTGTTCTTGATGCTAAACTCTTGAAGTTAAACTGGCTTCCTTAGATAGACAGGCTCTGGTAACACTCAAGTAAGCAGGGAGCTGGCCAAATGCTGTGCTGATTCTTCATCTGATGTATGTATGACTGAGGTGGGTGGCTCTCATGGGCACACTGCTTCCAGTTTTGTCCAGCCAGCATTACCTGAAATACATCTGAGAGTTTTCCTCCCCAGTTTCAAATATTCTTTCACCTTCTATCAGTGGCTAAAGATGTCCTAGGCAAAGTAACTGCTAATAAGGTCATGAAACAGTGCTGTCTCTGAGAGACACAGCAATTAGAGCCTTCCTTGTATGTGTGTGACCAAACAAACCAAGACTTTAAACAAAAACAAACCAACAGCCTTTTGTAAACCCCCCACAAAAATGAGCTGATATTTCAGGCCTCTGGAGACTTATTCACAGTGTCTTCCATATGTACACCAACCTTTGTCAGTTCCCTTACCTACTCACTTAACTTGTGCAACCCAATTCCAAGGGTTTTTCATAGCATTCTGTGACTATGTTGTCCTGCTGCCAAGAAGGCTTTTTGTAGTGGTATCTCTAGTGGGTCAATCCTGGCTGGACACCAGGTGTCCACCAAAGCCACCCTGTTGCTCCCTTCCTCAGATGGATAGGGGAGGGAGAATGTAAAAAAAGGCTTGTGAGTCAAGATAAGGGCAGGGAGAAATCACTTGCTGATTACCCTCGTGGGCAAGACAGACTGGATTTGGGGAAATGTGTTTAATTTATTAGAAAATAAATCAGAGTAGAGTAGTCATGGGAAACAGTATTCCTTGAACCTCTCCAACATAAGGCCTTCCCTGCAGTTCTTCCTGAGCTGTTCCAGCATGGATCCTTTCCACAGGCTACAATCCTTCAGGAACAGGCTGCTCCAGCATGGATCCGTGGTCCATGGGTCCTGCCAGGAGCCTGCTCCAGCACGGACTTCCCATGGGGTCACAGCCTCCTTTGGGCATCTCTCTACTCTAGTGTGGGCTCCTCCAGGGGCTGCAGGTGGATCTCTGCTCCTCCCTGCACCTCCAGGGGCTGCAGGGGCACAGCTGCCACACCATGGGCTGCACCTCAGGCTGCAAGGAAATCTCTGCTCTGGGAGCTGGAGCAGCTCCTGCCCCTCCTCCTTCACTGACCTTGTGTCTGCAGAGCTGTTCCTCTCACGCATTCTCACTCCTTTCTTCCAGCTGCAGTTGTGCAGGTTTTTTTTCCTTTTTTAAATACATTATCCCAGAGCTGCTGCCACTGTCACTGGTGTTTTGGTCTTTGCCGCTGTCTTGGCAGCAGCAGGTCCTTCTTGGACCTTTTTGATCTGTGCTCTGTCAGTCATGGGGGAAGCTTCTGGCAGCTTCTCACAGAGCTTTTAGCCCCCCTGCTACCAAAGCCTGGCAACACCAACCCAATACAGCTCTTGTTTTAGTATCGGGCATTTTGGATCATCTCATGCTGCAGTTGAGATATAAACGGGGAAGAAGACATAATGAAGCTTTCCCAAACCCTGGGTGCACATACAGTTTTTATGTGGAGGTGTCTAGCTAAGGAAATGGATTCCTGAGACAGACATTCTGCGACATTTTAGACATTCTCTGTTCCTTCATCCCACCAGAAAAAATTATCTGGATGGTCACAATTGTCTCTCCTGGCTTTAATTTCATAGCTTGCCTAAAGCATTTATAGCAAATGTCAGATACCTAAAGAGTCTTCTCTCTTTAGGTATTGTGTAAATTGTAACTTCACAAGAGAACAAAGACATTTTTGAGTAGCTTATGATTTAATTAAACAACCTGCTTTAACAAGCAATCTCTTGTTTGTTGTTACTACGGAAAAGTAGTCTTGCTGTTTCCTAGCCTACCTATGTTTGAGGTTTCAGTTGAGAATCTTCTGGTTCAAATGACTTTATGCCTGTTGGGGAACTTGCACAGTGCTGTTATGGAATTGCTCTGGACCTCAGAAACCCATGTGCTCAAGCTGGAATATCAGAATACCCCTGGGAATCTTAAAATGATGGAGACCTTCAAGTCCAAGGGTGATAAACTATCCAGTAGCCTGAGCAGGATATTTTCTGAATTTTTCTCATGACCCAGACCCCTGTTTTGACACTTTGGTCAGACTTCAGTATGTATTTGCTTCTCTTTCCATCAGACTGACCCCATGTTTATTTATTTCATACCATTTGATAAATTCCATTTATATGAGTCTGATAGCTTCTCAGGGCTTCCATCTATAAGTCCTACATTAAATCATGTAATTACCTTTATTTTCTGTATCAATGCCAGGATCATTTAGTGTATGGTCAGATTGGCGTTGTGTCGAAAATGTTTTAAATTCCATATTTCTTCCAAAAATTTTCTGTGTATCAGTTAAGATACATTCTGATACAGTCAGAGGATGATAACAGGATGAAATAATGTTTCTGCTGCACTTGTTTCAAAATTAAACTTCATTTTGGAGCTCCAGGCTTGGTTAAAGTGATAAGTAGCTTCACCTCAGCTTTTTTTCCCCATTTTGTTTGTTTGGTTATTGTCTTTTCTAATTTTCTTTGTTTGGAATTTCCTCAGCCAATTCTGAGCTCTCACAGAGATGAGGGGTTGAAGAGAAGAGGCTCACCTCTTTTCTTCCTTGTGAAGTTGGGAAAGATATTGAAGCCTTATCTTCTTCTGACAGACACATTAATCACATCCTTCTTAGTCAGGTTAAGCTGGATCCCTCCTGCATGTGAACTCATGGGAATCAGCTGTGAGGTAAACAAATTTAAATTGAGAAGGAAATATGTTCCTTTCTACTTATCTTCATGTTTCTCTGTTTACACTTGGTGAATCTGAAGTTAATAATATACAGAGGGAAAAAATATCACATACCCAGATTTCAGGGTTTTTTACGCAGCTTTGCTGATTTGCTTCTCACTCCCATTCTGATTATAGATAAGTCACTGGGCCCTTAAGGGAGCTCTCTGGCTTGGGATTCCATTACATCTATGTTTCTTCTATATATTATGAGACTGATCCTGTCTCTGCTCAAATCAGCAGGAGGTGTAAGATGTGGACACCATGTGAAAAAACAGGTTGTAATTTTTCTGGGCTGCTGAGTGTTGGTGACACTTCAGCCACCATCTTATGTCCAGCTAGGAGCAAGGCACTGGCAGAAGGATGCAACAAGACTGAAGAAGATTTACAGGAGAGCAACATGGAAGTCAGAAAGTCACTGAGAGGGACTTTTTACAAGGGCTAATAGAGAGAGGACATAGGCAATGGCTTTAAAAATGGCAGAGGGCAGGTTTAGATTAGGTGTAAAGAAGAAAATCTTCCCTTTGAAGGTGGTGAGGCACTAGCACAGGTTGCCCAGAGAAGTGGTGGGTGCCCCATCCCTGGACATTTTCAAGACCAGTTTGGACAGGGCTTTGGGCACTGTGGTCTAATGGAAGATGTCGTTGCCCATGGCAGGGGGGTTGGATAATCCTTAAGATTTCTTCTAGTCCTAAACTTTCTATGATTCTGTGATTTGAAAAGCACAGATTGAGAAAAGCAAGTTTTGCTCTAGAAAGGAAAACAAGGAGTGAGTTAAATGCCAGCTACCCAGTGGAACATTTAATGAGTGTTTAGCATGTGAATCCCTGAGCTGGTAGAGATACATGGTCATTACTGAGTGCTCACAGATTGGATCTAGTATTTCATGCATATGCTGGGTTGCAAGAGTTTATGTATATTTTGGCCTAAAAGTTATAAAGATGACAGCCTTTTTGTTAAAACCTCATCATTATGTAATCAAATTTGCTGAAGTAACTGAAACTAAAGCAGATGCTTTAATGAGCTCCTTCTGAACAACCCAAGTGCTCCTATTCATCTGAGTTTAGTCTTTTTATATTTTTGGGTCTGAAATAAGAAAAAAAAAGCTGAACTCAATAGTGCCTCAAGTCTTCCATCATTTCAGGAAATGTATTTGTTTTCCTTGTTTGTGAGTTTGGTATTTGTTCTGTGTTTAAAATATTAGACCTTTGGAGGTCATTGGCTGATTCTGGTGCAGTTTATTTACAGTTGTAGAGAAAAAGAGCCAAGGTCCCTGAGCTCAACCATAATTAATAATGATAGCTAGATAGACAGATAGATAGATAATTTTATATAGTGAATGCAAAATACAATGCTAGTATAATTTCCTCAGTGGTGGCCTAATCAGACTTTCTGCAGATGAAATATCAAATAAGTATCAGATAGGATTGAGTTTTGGATGGAGAAATAAATACCCTATAATTTACAGAGGGGCTCCATAGAGAACATATAGAAAGAAAAATGGTAAAAATTTTTTGGGTAGGGTATAATTTTAGATCAGTTAACACAATCAGGAAAAATAGAAAAGTTTTCATACATAGAAAGCACTTGCAAGTATGAAATTTTGTGTGATTTTTTTACCTTTTATTTGACTTATAAGGGAGTTATTTTTCTTTACAAACTGATTCTGAGTTACAGATTTACAGCATCATAGTTATGCCAGGAGTATTTCAGCACTGTCTGCTTCTTCAGTGATTTCTGAAATTAAATTACTTGTTTTGTCAACACACAACTAGGAGGAGGTACAGCTATCAAACTTCTGCTCTACATATTTCATTAAAAACAATGCAAAAGCTGAAATGGCTTTCTGTAAAATCTGTGTCCATCAGGGGAATTCTCAGCAGGTACCAGAGCACCTTGTCTGGTAGGATTCTCCTTGTCCTAAACATATTGTGCTTGTATAGAAAAATGCTACATTGAGAAAGTAGGCAAGGTGAAGCAAAATTTAGAGCACTAAAGTTTAATCAATTAATGGTTTACTGATTAATTGATTAATTAATTAAGTCACATGTCCAGAAAAAGAATTCTGAGACAGAAGTAAAATCTCTTGTATCACTTACCATGACAGCTCTTATCAAAGCAACTGATGAGTGTTGTAGCTGGCAACTTTCACAGCAGGGCTGAGGGTTGGTGAGGATTATAAATTTAGTGTTCTTGCCTGAAAAACTTTTTTAGCTCCATCTCCACTGATATTCTTGAACACAATTCACATCAGCTGGAATTCCACCAGCTGTATAACCACCTCAGGTCCATGCATGTGCTCTGGGTCTCATCACCATTGCACTTTACGAAGATATTTTTGTTCAGGTCAGAAGCACAACATTAATGACAGACCAAGATGCCATTTTAGCTCTACTGACAAGAGGGGAAAAAATCACCATCATTAAGATTTTGAATTTCTTTTACTGTTCTGGGTGCTTTTTAAATTTGGTTTTTTTCCCAGTTCTGCAGTGGTTTTTTTTTGCAGGAATGAGATTCACAGAGCAGCTCAGGCTGTGCAGGATTCGGTTCTTAAGCTGCAAGAACTTCGACAGGAGCAAATGTAGTCACCTTTGTGCACTATGTGGTGTTGTGTTTATGTTGGTGCTGTGCAAACCAGAGTAATGAGAGCAGATTTTCCTCCTTCAAAAGGATAAATCCTTTTGTTGGAAATTAATTAGTTTATTTACATTATCCAAGACAGTTATATACATTATCATAAGTTTGCATTTCTCTCGTTACCAAAAATTTCTTTAAACACAGTGCTGTCTGTGACACAAACAAAGCAATCAAAGGAGGAAAAGATAAAAATAAATTCATCAACTGGGATGAGGAAGGCTTATAGTTACCCTGCATCCCTCTGAGACCAAGGGAGCAGCTTCTGTCAACTCTGTCAGGCACAGGAGAAATTCACTCAGCATCAGCACCTCCACAGCACAAAGGGACATAGTTTTAAAATTATTCAGTAATGGTATCTTGAAGTCACTACTGACTGGTGGGTTTAAGGCCCACTGCTTTTCTCAGCAAAGCATTTCAGGCTGCTAAGCATGAAAAAAATGCTTTAGTGCTGGCAAGACTGGGATCTTTGAATAGACCAAAACCTGAAGACAAGTCTTCTGTTGATGTCCTTCATTAATATGATAGTGGATGATTTTTAATTCAATCAGATAGTTCTGGTTCCACTGGAGAGTTTTTGGAGAGTGTTAAAAAGGCAGCGATTTTCTCTGTCTTTGCTTTGACCCTAATTTCAGCTCCTCTATGCACACAATTTATTTATCATGACTTCTGTCCTTTGTCTCTCTGAGGTCTCAGTTTCAAAATTTCCCGTTGCCAAATGCCAGTGTCTGTGAGACAGAGAGATTGGTGTTTGGCTCTTCTTACTCCATAGATGGAATAGATCAAGGCCCTGATCCAACTCAGAAAATCTTGTTTCAGAGGCCACTGGGGCTCTTGCTACAGCTTTTCTCTTCTGTGGAACATCTGTCTGAAAATAGCCTGTCTGTCAAGCTTGCAATAGTATCGCTATTTCATAAGTAGTCAAGCAGGGAAAAAAAGAATGTTTGAAATTATTTATTAAGGTAAATACCTCATTTGCCAAGAGGTAAATGAAAATTATGAATGATGCAGAAAATCAGAAACAAGTAGCTGACTGCTCTCTGAGAGAGGCTGACAGCAACGATGAAAAGTTTAAATTATCTCTGAAATTACTCAGTCACCAAGCTGATGGGAAACTTTCTTATCAGTGTCCTTGGCAATCCCACCCCTTCACTAATGACAGCTGGATTTGCTGGTTTCTCATCCCTTTCTCCATCACAGCTGATGGCCTCATTACAGCCTCACTCAGCAGTGGCTGCTGATGTACCAGCAATGGAAATCATGCAGGTGTGAGGGGATCAGGTTCCAGCTACTTCCCACAAATCTACAAGTGCTATTTATCAGGCCTCTGTCACTCTGGCTCTGCTGAATTCTTCTAATTCTGTCTGTTCTAGCAAATGCAAGGGAAAGTGAGCAAATGGTTCAGCAAAGAACCCTGCACGTTGCATCTCAGTGTCCTGCTGACATATTGTCTGAGTGAGTGTTCTTGTTTTCCTTTCAGCAAACCCCTGTGAGCTCCACTGTCGCCCAGTAGATGGCCATTTTTCAGAGAAGATGCTTGATGCAGTCACTGATGGTACCCCTTGCTTTGAAGGAAGGCATAGCCGAGATGTCTGTATTAATGGCATGTGTAAGGTATTGGGTATGTTTGCATGTTTCTTTCTCTACAATTTAATTTTAAAAAGTTACTGGAGAATACTTAACCATTTCTTTGGTAGGATCAAGGCCAAGTACTCCATTTCATCACATTTTTATAGCAAGTTTATAGCAAAAGCTTTCCAAGTAGACATAGGAGTAATTTCCACTCTTCTCAATGCATCTGTTAGACTGACTGCTGATTACTTTTGGTGCCTTTTAAATCCACTGAGTTTTGCCCATTATTTTAAAGCAAGAAAATCTGTTTCTGATGAGAACTTTTCACAAAATATTGTAGCTTTAGGGCTGTAATGGATGTTACCACTGTCCGTGGGACTTCTTACAAAAACGCAGTTTAACCAAATACATGTAGCTGTTCTGAGCCATCTTTTAATAGGACCAGACTTTACAGTTGAGGGCAGTAAAAATTATTTTAGTTTACAATATTGAATGGAATAATGTTGCACAAATAATGTTGTACAGCATTGTTGTACAATGAGGTAATGGGCAAACACAGTATATGGCTTAATAATGGGTATTGAAGAATAAGTGTAATGGTCTCTGCATATTCTGTGTGTTGGTAGCAGATTTCCAGAATCATGTGTGTATCTGTATGGCATTTGAAGGAGTGTTCTGTAGATTCTGTAACCTTCACAATCTTAGCATTGCTTTTAATCAATTTCTTATTAAAAAAATGGGTACTTTTCTTGTAGAGGATATAGTTACATCTATGGTTTATTTCTTCAGATTGAGGGTTTGTGTCCCATACCTCCTTGATAGCTTTTTTGCTTTTAGCATCTTTGGAAACAAAAGGAGTACTTGGTGACTTGTGGAAATTACATTAGCTTATCCAGTATGGGAATTGTATGCCCCAAGCCACTTAATCATATAAAAATGCAGCTAGAAGGGTCTTCAAGAAGTTGTCTGTTTCATCCCTTTACAAATGATATTCCTTTTTTGACATTTTTCACATTCTTTTCTTAAATACTTCTGGTGATGGAAGCTTTACATTTTTAATAGAAACTTTACATTTTTAAACTTCCTATTTTATTAGAATGACAGTGACCCAGAGACCAGTAATAAAAGATGTGTTTTAAACTTTCTTTGCAAGATTTGCATTTATGAAAAGGAGTTACCAAGACCCTGCTCAAGTTCACAGTGAAGAGATCCTGCTTAACTTTGCTGAGAACCAGCATGGGCCTTTGAACTATGATGGCTTTGAACAGTTCAAGCCAGAATGAGTCATATCTTTAGCATCTTGGAACATATAGTAGAGGTTGCATACCATAGCAGTGCTTTTCACCTTCACGTAGAAGAGACCAATTACTAAATTCAGAAAGGCTGTCCTTGTGAAACATTCATTTTCTGATTTCCAGCCCAGCTGGACTGGGATCACTATGATTAATTTTAGTTTCCATATGCTTTCTGTATTGAGACCTTGCCTCTGGAAGTTCAGACTTATACCTGTTTTAGAGATAGCAAGACTCAGTTAATCCAAAGTGAGAGATCAGAGGTGAAAGGGAAGTAATCTAAATTGCAGTTTGTAGAGCCCAGATATGCTTCAGCATTAACAGTTCTGTGGACCCAAAGCATTTCTGAGAAATTCCCTCCAAGGCTGTCCATGTTTCATGTGGTGACTGCTGCTTCACATCTCCTGGCAAACAGATTCATTTGGAATCAGGATCACAGAATAAACAATATAGCCATGCAAAATTAGACCAAATGATGAATAGGTAACCCAAATGGTTCACAGAATTGAAAGATAGCATGCTTTGATCTGAAAAAGAAGCAGCTGAGGAGAAGCTTTATCATATATCTTCATCTAATTTACCAGTATTTGAGTCCAGCTAGCTAAGCACAATAGATACACTACAGATCATGGAGAATAGATCTGGAAATGTGTTTTATATAATTAGTCTGGTACATCATTCTCATAGTTTGATTGCAAAATGTTGCTAATGATATGGAAAAGACATTCAGACGTGTTAAAGCGCTGTTCTGGTTTTCACAGTTGTATCTCACAAGAGCACTTCATGTTTGTTCTGAGTACTAAAATAACATTTCATTTTGGTCTGAAATTGAGAAAAAAAACTAATATAGTGAGATATTAGATCCACTGTTTAAATTGCTCACATGTAATTGGTGTTTAGAGTAGCTATTTTTTATCAAGCAAGTTCAGGGTTTTCCTACTGGGTACGTCAAAACAGGACAGATCCAAGAAAGAATTTCATCTTCTAAATTAATCTGTTTCCAGTCTGATTTTGCAGTTTGTCATGAATTTGTTCATGACATCTCAAATAATGAAGCTATACTATGACTCGTTTGGCTTTGTTCAGAGCAATCAGAGAAACTGGTCTTTCTTTGATAGCCAAATGTTGATTGAGGTCCTTCATTTTAGCTGAGGTATACTGGATGCTTTCATAACTGGCCTGACAAAGCCACAGTGTGCATCTCAAGTGAGAAGTAAGTAGACCACTGATTCACTTGGTCCTTTTAATTTATCCAATATCTCCTGATTTTTAGAAGTGCTGCCCATGCATCAGTGCTGAAGGAAGGCTTACAGTGAGGTATTGTTAGCATGGTATCCCTTTAGAACTTCTCAGTTCAAAGACAAGCTGAAATTGTTAGCACATTTGAAGGCCTGGCCTATAAAATAGCTGGGTCCTCTCTCAACATTGACCTTACACAGGAGAAGAATTCTGTCAGGAGATCTGACAAGATCTGTCAATAACTTAATCTCAAATCATCAAGCTATACAAGGACTAGTTTGATTTTTAACTGTATTCCTAGCACTCATTTTTCAATTTTCATTCCCCCCCCCTTTTATTTAGAAGATCTTTAAAGCACGTAGCCTGTATTCCTGTGCCTAAATTATACATCACTACTACACTCTTAATTCTTCTCACTAGGTGAGTCAGTTTTCCCCCCAGTGTTAATGAGTGAGGATACTGCCACTAGAGTATAGTTGTTTTGCACTTATACATACATAATGGGGATTTTTGATTAAGTACAAGCCATCACATCATCTAAAAGTGAAGGCTTACGTGTTCTTTGCACCGGAGTGTGCAGATACAGAATGTGGAGGATCTGGAATCTCTGATGTTTCTAGCAGCCATTCATCTCCTGCACAGAATTTTGGTAGGCTTAAGTGACTTCAATCATGCAAATCTGTGGTCTGCTCTCTGTGGTAATTCACAGTTGTGATGTTGAGAGACTAACATTGTACTGGAGAATTACACAAGTGTGTAGTACTAGGGAAGAAACCATTTTTTTTCTCTTACTGAAAAGCAGATTACACAACTTGGATTTTTATGCAGTAGCTTTACAGCTTCTCACTAGGGTCAGCTTTGTTCTCCCACTGCTAGTCCAACAGGACATTTGGTTCAGACCCATACAGACAAATTACAAGATAAATTACTGACATCAGGACATATTTCTTTCCATTCAAGGCAGTGTCATGGCCAACGTGAAGTTAACATGACTTCTTTATTTGAAGACTCAGTGGGGGAGACAAAACGAAGGAAGACCTTAAAGTTCAATGTAGCATTCACATAATGGATATTCAGGCAGTACATCCAGGCCATACCCTTCAGTGACAGCAAGGACTTTGTATCTGCCCCCCACTGCCAATCTGACACAAAAGCCTCTCCCTCTGAAAATGGAAAAAGGGCAATATCTCTGGCTGTTTTCCCCTTAGTCACTAAGCAGCAGGAAATAAATTGTTTCTCCTTCCTGTAATTCAACCAGGCAGTTCAGGTCATTACATCTGGCTCTGCACTGTGTGCTGTGACCAGAAACAAAGCTGATCTCAGATGCATTGAAAAAACGCTCTTGGTGAATGGGACAATGGCAAAGGGCTGCAGGGAGGGATGCTAAGTTGTGTTGCCCATGTCATGGCACACAGTGGTTCCTGTAACACATCAGGTTTACAGGCAGAGGGTGCATGAGGACATATGTGTGTAAAACATCAGAGCCTAATTGCTGCTGATACATTTTCCTGCTTTATAACCTGTGCTAATCTCCAAAACCCTTTAGCAGCAGTTTGTCACAAATTCATCATAGAGTCATATCATGGTTCAGGTTGGAATCGACCCTAAATATCATCTAGTTCTGGACTGCAAGTACACATTAATGGGTCATATTGACCTTCTGGGAAGTCTGAGGCATAGTTCAGAAAATGCAGCAAGTGCATCCACAAGAATAAGAGTAATGAGGAAAGTAAGTAAAAAAGGAATGAAGCATCTTGAAATTATTCTAATGGATGGCAAAAATAATGTGGAATTCACTGGAGTGATAAAGGAAAACATGGTCTGGAAATTAAAGTTAATGGAAATGTATCTAGAGTAAATGAATGCTGTTTATTCTGACACATGAGAATATTGCTTTGTGATGATTTTTAATGGCTTTGTAAGATGAGGCCCTGCTGTTAAATGTGAAGGTCATGGCAGCACCAGCACCACCCCAGGGCTGGGGAATAAAACAAAGGCGTTATTTACTGTAGCAGAGTAAATTGTCTGCCATGCCTCATTCTTGGGTATTCCAAAACCCCAAGAATGTTGCATATATAGGTAAGGTGCGTGTCTGATCATATACTAACTGTTTCAAATATCAGAAGAACACTGAAATACAAACTTCTGCTGTTATTATTGGAAGGGGCAAAGGGATCCCCGTCATTATCACAGCAATGCCATATTTTGATGGCATAGATCCGTTGCTACAGGAAATGGTCTAGTGGGAAAGATCTGAGCTGATTGTGACCGAGCTGCTGGATACAGCCCATGCAGAAGCACTAATTGGCACCACAGAGGCAGGGAAGTGATGTTACTGTGGTGCTGCCATCTCAGTTAGAACCAGAGCTGCAGCAGTTCTAACCAGAATTAGTTAAATCTTTGGGGGTTTTTACACTACGCAGTACTTGGAAGGGAAGTATGCTCAGTAATGTTCATTTCAAAGTATCTGATTGACTGTATGAACTAGGTAAGTTAATTCTCTGTGCAGCCTCTCAAACAAGAAGGCACAGTAAATAAAGATGGACAGAAACCTTTTCCAAAATATGAATTTTCTACCAGAAAATGATAAATGGGCAAAAATTATGCAATTTGAAGACAAGTAATTTTTAAAGTTCCAAAGAGAAGCTCCCAGAAGCCATTAATTGTATTTTCTAATAGCAAAGCGCAAAGCAAAAGGGTTCCATCTTCAGACTTGCCCCACCTTTCTGTTCAAGTGTGTATGTGTATAGTATAGAAAATAAACTTCAATTTCTGTGACTCTCCAGAGTGTCTTATTTTTTCTCTGGTCTAATAACAAACCAGATAACTATGACTTCACTGTTTGCAGATGATTAACAGATGTACTGATAGTACAGTAGATGTTCTGTAGAATGCATCACTCTGAGAGAAGAGCAACACTACAGCCTCTCTAAATTATTAGGAAGTGTCAAAGATAAACTAGTGCAGAGACAGATCTGAACGCCTGAAAGATAAAGAAATATCCTGCTTGTGTAGCATTGGTGCCTGTGTGTTCTGAATAGTTGATTAAATACACCCTTAGTCAAATAGCTGCATACTTGGAGGCAAAAAATTAGTCACCTTGCTAACACATCCTTATCTCTGTAACCTTCTGTACTGCTCCTAAGTGTGGTCCTTGGTGCCAGGATCTGTCTATGTGCAAGACATTACACAACATCTAAATTTTTGAGAGTGGCCTGAAAGGAGGCTTACTGTTCAGTGGCTTACTGAAAGGAGGGAAAAGCTAAGGCTGCTGCAGAACCTTTTGACATGGCTGTGACTTTTCAGAGCTGGTGTGAAAGGTGCTGGATATGAATTGGTGCTAAGTGATAGATGCATCTTTTTTTTTTTAATCTTTTTTAAAGTGATGCAGTTTGACACCATCTGTAAGCTTTTGAGCCTCTTGAGGCCTTTCCTTGCTTTTGTTTTTCACAGTTTCTCTAATTGTTCATTAAATTATTGGCACTTAGACAAATGTTCAGGTCTTTCTTAAGCTGAAAATGATAGAAAAATACTAGAGAATGCAGGAGCCTGTATACCTAGGTTAGTCTGATTCATGGATTTTCCTGTTAGAGGCTTGCAGAGAATTACAGTAGCTGATGTACTGAAGGTAACATACAACATACAACATAATCAACACCAAAAGTGGTTCATACATCAGATTTTCATACATCAAGAGGGTGTTAGACAAGTTGTCAGGTATGGCACCTGAAAGCTTATTTTGAGAAAAATAACTGAGAAAACCTGTCTTGAGGTCACTTAATGATACCGTTACCCCTTATCGCAAACCGAGACAAAACCTTTACATACTACCAGACTTTTGGCCATTCATCTATATCACAGGCCTCCAGGTATCTTAGATACTATTGGCAACCACTCAGTGTTGGACATTACATTGTGTTCTACAGTCTTACTTGTTTTTGGAGAGAGGCAGAAAAAAATCCCCAAACCAAATGAAAATTCTGTTGAAATTTAACAACATTGGACCACAGAATTCTTGGGTTGGGCAAAGAAGAAGTTATTTCTTGACTCAGGATGAATAAATTTTTCTCTGACTTTCTCCCTGTAGCAAGCATAAACTGGAAAATCAGTCTTTACTAGAGCTTGACCCACTTGACCCACTTTATCTTGACAAATGCCCCTATGCTGGCAGGCTGGAGAGTCATTGATTTAAAACTTTATGCCTGCTGAAGAGTTTCTCTTTGCCAGGGGGGTTGTGCTGTGAGATGGCCACAAAAGGCTGGCAGAGATTTCAGTTCTGGAATATGCATTATATTGCATTATATTGTCAGCAATCTGTGGATGGCTCTATGCCATAAGAAAGCAGACACAAATCCTAGATGTAGTGGCCAGTCCCAGATAATGAGGCCATTTGGGTGGCACATTTCTGTCTTAAGTGACTGGTCACTACTGTATGTTTTGTGACATGGTGATAGTTCTTGTCTGTTAGTTTGTTTTTCACCTAGGTGTAGTACACTATACAGTATATATAGTAGTCCCCTTCTCAGAAGTGCAGTAATAGATGAGCTCTCAGTAATTCATTGTGGAGGCTGCATTTATTCTGACACTGTTCTTCCTTCTAGGCTGTTGGCTGTGATTATGAGATAAATTCCAATGCAACAGAGGACCAGTGTGGAGTTTGCCTGGGAGATGGCTCTGCTTGTCACACAGTGAAGATGATGTTTAATCAAAGTGAAGGATTTGGTAATATGGGTTCCTTCTTTAAATTTTTCTATTGGTGAAGTAATTTCTCTACATAAAAATTATTAAAGTGCTTCTCATTTGTCCTGGTTTGGCAGGGCAAATTTGGGAGGAAACTTCTGAATGGGGTCCCTCTAGAAAGCAAAAATCAAGTGGCCTCTCCCACAACTGGTTTGGGAAAATATTTCCTTGGAGAAAAGTGGAAAAAACTGTTTATTTAGGAAGCAAAGTATTCACAAGCATAAAAAATTTGAGTAATGTTAAACAATACAACTTCTTATAGTTCTGAAGAGATGGCAAACTCAGAAAGTCCGTGTCATGAGGTGTAACTTGTCTCTCTCAGTCTCTTATCAGTTCCTCCAATGCTTGGAAAGGGAAATGGAAATTTGTCAATGGCTGTTTCAGTGAATAAGGCTTCTGCAACAAAAAAATGTATGCTCTGTGATTTTTAAATACACCTAGTCTTACAAAACTTGTCAAAGACCCAAGAGGTTCTATGTAAGTTTGCAGTTAACAACAAAACCCAAAGGACCAAGTGCATTTACAAAGTGAATGTACTTTGCTGTCTTGAAACATCTGGACCTAATCTCTGTAAAGTGGAAAGCACCAAGCAAATGCTAGAGTGAGTGGCTTGGGGATTTATTTCTGAGCATCATAAAGGGGAGAAGAGTAACTCCCTGCAGGACTAAAGTGCTCTGAATAAGCACTTGGAGGACTGAGCCTGTCTTCACTGATGGTAGCAAGGCATTCAGGCTCTAAGTTGACTTGTGTGGGTTGAATGGGAACTAGAGAGTCTGGAAGCAGGAGTGGGACTAAAACTGAGTTAGAAGTATGGCAGTGAGTTGGAGGTAAAGAGACAACTGGATGAACGGCTTTCAGTGGAAAACCAGAACAGGAGGTGAGAAGACAAGGCACTGGGGAGTTACGCTTGGAGTAAGGTCTGCAGCTAAAGAAGGAAGCTGATGCAGAGATGAGAAGTCTCAAGATCAGTAACTGGTACCATTTTAGTGGAGGGGGGGGGGGAATTGCAGTGCCTTTGGCTGACTTTTGGGTTTGTGGAGGTTTTCAAATACAGTAGTTCTGTCTTGCACAAGTATGACTTGTGCTACTAATTCAGAGCTAGTTTGACCAGATTTTCCAAAGTTTGGGGTAAAAGTTTCTTTAATATTTCAGGGCATTTTTCTGTACTTGAGTTTGCTGTCCTTCTCTCTGTGTTCCAAAGGTGAGCTGTGAAGATGACTGCAATCCTGAAGCAGTTCAGGTTTCATATGTATGTGAGATTTACAAAAGAAAATCTAGAGATTGCACTCTTTCAGTGCAACAGTAATCCTTCAGCCTCTAATCTTTTGCTTCTGAATCTAAAATTCACTATGCCTTTGAATGTATGGGAGCTTTCCAAGGCTAAAGATGTGAACTTTATTTTTGAATAACAATTTTACGTAAAAGGTCCAGTACTGTAACTTGTGAAAGGATAAGTGCCCTTTATTTTATTTAAATTCATTTTGTGTTTTATATTTACTTAGGTTTTCCTTGCCACAAGATTTTGTCAGCCTCACTGACAGATGTTGCTGAGGGATACTGAGTGTTAAGTAAAATTATTTTGATGCTTTTTTTAGATTGAGTAAAAAAATGTATTGATTCTGCAGATTCTCTCCCTCCTATATACATTGATTTCCTTGCAGATGAAAAAAGGAAAAATGTTAGGCATGGCAGAGGTTGGTGAGCTCTTCAGGACAATATGTGGATTTCACTGACGTGCACAGGTGTTAAATTGGGAAAAGGAAAAAGGCTTTGTTCACAACATCTGTTTTCTTTTTGTGTCTGATGGATGTGTTGTCAGTTTTGTCAGATTTTATAGCAGGGTGGCTGCTAAACAGTTTATGTAAACATAACTTCAGGCCCATGAATTCAGCATAGGTAACAAAACTGTACGAAAGCATGTTGCCAGTCACTGGCAAAGAAGATTTGAAAAGTTTTTCTGTGTCCAGTGGCATAGAAAAATAAAACCCAAAGCTAATATATTCTTATTTAAAACTTCGTTCAGAACCCCAGTCCAGCAGGGCCCTTCTTGGTCTAGTGCTGCAGCAGTGTGTGTTGTCTGACTGAGCTGATTCAGTTGCCATGTCTAACTAATGAAATGCTAGGGAAGAGTTTTAAAAATTCAGCCTGTCACTGAAAGTGAAAGGCTGGGCAGAGTGATCAGTTTTACCTGAAGAAGACTTATTAAAAGTCTTCTTAGAAGTTGTACTGCCTCATGGTTAGAAAGACAAGTTTTCAAATCTGTATTATTACTTGCATTTTCTTTAAAAGTCTTTGTTTTTCTCATGGATGAAAAATGGGAATGGCAATCCAGGGGCATCCAACAGAGCCACAGGCATGGCTGCATCATCTTTGTAATGGCTTCTGTTGGAGTTTCACGGTGGAAAAACAAATCACAGGTCTAATTGTGAGCACAGTGTCTCAGCCGTTGACACTAATAGTAGACACCTTGTTTTCAGGGGGTTTGTTTGAAAGTAATTTAAGTTGCTTCTATTGAATTTTGGTGGCAAAAAGGTTGCAGTGTGAGCTGGACATGGAAAAGCAAGAAGGTCAAGCCTGGGTGGAGAAGTCATTGTAGTGTCTAGAGCTTGGTGTAGAGGAAAGTTGTGCCTTAGGAATGTGTATTTTTAAGAGAGGCTTGCAAAAACAACAGGCTGGAGAGTAGGAAAGTGAACTGTTGTCATAAGGAGAAATAGTCGGACCTGGTCATCATTTGATCTGCAATGCTGTGCTAATGGCCTGAGTGAAACTACTCTTTTCTCACAGAAGTGGGAAAGGAGAAACAAGCTGTGCATACAGCAAGGGTTTCATGAATTTGTTCATGTCTATTTAGGGAGTGTATAGATTTAATTTTAGTTAAAAAGGGAAGGATTAATAGCATCGGAGGGTTGCCAATTCACAGGTGTGCAGAAGGACCCAGAATAGGGTTGCTCCAGGATTTAATAAGCCCAGTGTGTAGGTAAGACAGCTGACAATTTGACTGTTATTGAATCTTGGATCTCTAGATCCTTATCAAATGAAACCATGTAACCAGGAACAATTCATAAACACCATGCACAGAATTTTTAAATAAAAATTTATTATGTTGAGTGACAAACTCAAAAGCTTGCTGCTGATTAGCTTTCCTTTCAAAATCAGATAATGTTTATTGGGAACCAGCGGGAGGCTCTGGGAAATCAGGAAGTAATTTAGCTGGTGGGGAGGGCCAGGGAGAAGGCAGTGTGATACACTGAACAAATGATAACTTCCCTTACTAGGGAGAAGGCAGTGTGATACACTGAACAAATGGTAACTTCCCTTACTTCCCTTACTAGACAGTTGCAATACATTTAAAAGAGGGTTGATGAGCAGCAGCAGGTGATTCAGACAAAAATAACTATGCGAAATCTTGAAAGGATATACAGACTTTTGTGTTGCAACAGAAAAAAAATTGTTTTATAGTCTTTATGCTTTGTGTTTTGAACAAATGTTATTCTAATTTAATTGAAAAGAAAACCCCAACCCAACCCTACTGTAAAAGGACACCAGAATTACAAACCCAAGCTGTCAGGATGTGACATAATTAAGATTAATTAAGATGCTGTGTCCTGGTTGTAAGGACATAATCACACGCAGTGTTCATAATATGTCTTCTCTTCACTGAATTAATAGAACATTTGGGAGAATCATTAGACTTGTCTACTTAGAATAGACCTAGACCACTGATCTCCTGAATAATAGAGGTCACTCAGTGAGCTTCCAGGTTTTGTTACTTCATTCACTTAGGAAAAACTGATTCAATTAGGGAAAAAAAAAGAAAAAAGAAAAAAGAAAAAAAAAAAGTGTAAAAGTGTGGATTTCCACAGTCAGTCTAGGAGACTTAGAAAGGTAACAATCAAAAATGCTGCTTCTTAAACATCAATCATTGGAAATCCATATATATTATTATATATTATCAATGTAACTAGGAAGGACCTGAAGTAGACATATTCTGTTTTGTACCATATACAGATTATGACATTTTAACCAATATTTATTACACCACAAAAGAGCTGCAAAGAAAATTCAGATGTTAAAGACTCTTATTTATAGCAGCAGGTTTTAGTACAGCACATAAGAAGTTCTGGTGAAGAACATTAATACTGAAGATTGCTTAGCATGCCCAGTGTGGTTTATCTCACTCATGTGAGTGAGTAATCAAAGGTGATAAGCTCATTTCACAAGAAAGGTGAACAGGATGTGAGTCTCAGAATTTAATTCATGACCTCAGAAGGGTGTGATGAGAACTGGGGAACTCATGTTCCAATCTTGAAGCACAAAATGCAGCTCACTCTCCCATGCACCAGCTTGTAGCAATGTCATCCATCTAATTTCTAGAGCTCAGCTAGGGGCAATACCAAGAAAGCTACCTGTGTTTGTGTTCAAGTATCTATGTGAACTTCCTATTTTTACAATTTAGGGGCAGCAACAATAGCAGCTTTCTGTAAGGTGAGAAGCACAGAGTCTGCTGTCACATACTGCCTGTGGTGTGAATGAAATTCTGTAATAGATGCTTTGGATCATTCTTAACACACAGACCAAAAATCTCTAAAGAGATACCTACGCACGATGAGCCCTTGAACTTTGCTATGAAAATTGGTAGTTTACAAAAATGTGCGCAATTTATAGTAGTAATTTGAGGCATTTGAATAACTTTTTGTTGTAGTTGTTGTTGTAAGGCAAACAACCACAGAGAAGTTAAAGGCCTTTAGAGAAGGTACATGGAATTCTGTACATACCTGTATATTGGGTACAGATGAAAATGTTCTTTGCAAATTGAAAAAAAATCTTTCTCACAACAGGCTGTTAACTCACTAGAACTCCCTGGTATTTCTCCAGATTACAGTATACCAGAGCCCTTGGGCATGGTTATGGGAATGTTGATGCTCATATGTGAAGTAGATTTCCCCTGGCACAGCTCTGAAATTCATTCACCTCTGCATCCCTTCCCAATGCCACTGGCATCGCCCTAAGCACTATTTCCTAACTGATACTAGAAACCCTGACTTGCAAAGTCACACTGTTAACAAACTGAAAAACAAGCTCTGTGACAGCATATTTCTATATTTTTTCAAGTAAAGCTGTTGTTTTAATCATCTTACAAATAAGTAAAATGCAGTGACATTTCTGTTGTTCACCTCCATAATTTTTTCTTGTCTCTTAGGATATGTTGATATTGGGCTAATTCCAAAAGGTGCAAGGGGAATCAAAGTCATGGAAGTTACAGAATCAGGAAATTTCCTTGCTGTGCGAAGCAAAGACCCAGAAAAATACTACCTGAATGGAGGATTTATTATCCAGTGGAATGGTGAATACAAAGTGGCAGGAACAATATTTCAGTATGACAGAACAGGGGATCTAGAAAATCTGACTGCTCCAGGACCCACCAATGAATCAATATGGATTCAGGTAAACAGGAGATCACGAGCAGAACCTGCTCCTTTGGATGGCAGCAGAATATGCTGGGGCCCTGGAAGTGGGGCTGGGAAAATATTTATGTTGCTATATAAGCCACTATTAATGTGCTGTTTGAAAAAAAAATAGTTGAGCTGTTTTGGAGAGAAATAAGCACCTTGCTTTTGAGGGTTGTTCGTCCTGCCTGAGAACACATGTCCTGTATGGTACTCCAATATTTGTTAAAGGCTGGTATAATCCTGTGCTGTCACTAGGACAGGGATCCTGTCACCTATAGTTGGTCAGTCCTTTGCCCAAACTTTCTTGTCTCTTGTACCAATCTGACCAACATATGGCTGTGATGTGAACCAGATCCAGATGAGAAATAAGTTGTCACAAAAAGGGAGCTGATGTCAGGCTGTGAACAGTGAGAGGCAGGAATGGCTGACAGCAGTGGCAGCTTGCACAGAACAAGGAAAGCATACAGCATTACATAGATGGGTTAATAGCTTATGGTTAGTGAAACTGATCCAATTAACATCCACAGAGGCTGCTTTCTTTTGTTTCTTTCATGTTGCTTTATGTATTCTATCTTAAACATAATCAGCTTCTGTCAGTTTTGAAAAAATAATTTGGAATTGGCCCTTGGATCTTTGGAAGTATCTCTCATGGCTTGTTTGCATGTATATCTACTATGCAATTAAAAGAAGTATTAGGGATGCGATGGGGGACCACTTTCACACTTTGAATGTCTGTTGAGAAGGCAAAGCTTATGAGTGCTCAGGCTTCACTTTTAGTACAACTGGGAAGAAGAGTAAAAATTCATGGCTGAAGTCTTTTATCCCTTGATGATGTTTACTTTCTCCCTCTCAGGTAAATTTCTTGAGTGCCTCTTCTCAGTTGTAATTTTTCTTCTTAATTCAGAAACACTGAAAAATAATATTAAAGTAGTGTCTGAATAGCATCTGTAATTTTCTGACTTAATGGTTGTTTTGTAACAGCTATTTCAGATGGTAGGAAAATTATAATTTATAATGGGGATAGGCAATAACTCTTAATCAGCTGCATACGGATGCTTTGGATGGACTTTGCATTATCTTTTCATATAGTCAATAGAATACCAATTATAGTGACCCATTTAGTCCCACCTGTGTTTACAGAAGTGCATGGTAACCAGCTGTGTCTTTGAAAGATTCGTGTGTGCTGCTGTCAACACAGAAGTGGAAATTTTGCAGATCTGCTTCTCTGAACTAGTAGCAGACTTAATATGGGCAGCTTTTATTCTTCCAGTTTCACACTTCGAAAGCTTTTGACCAGTACATCATTAATTAAACAATTAATAAACCCCACTCTCTCCAGCTACTTTTTCAAGAAACTAACCCTGGAATCGAGTATGAATACACTGTACGTAAAGAAGAAAGTAATGAGAATGAAATTGGAGAGCCAGAGTATTTTTGGCAATATGGAGAATGGACAGCCTGCAGTGTCACCTGTGGAAGAGGTAATTCCTCACTGTCTTTTCCTCTTACTGTTTGCCTTCATTACAGATGTAGTCCTCGAAGAGGTAATGTTCTTTAATCTGCATTTGGTGGGAAATCAGATCACGTGGTTACAAAAGTAATGTGAGAAATAATTTGTTTACTTTGAGGGTGGCAGAGCACTGGAACAGGCTACCCAGGGAGGCTGTGGAGTCTCCTTCTCTGGAGACATTCAAAATCTGCCTGGTTGTGATCCTGTGCAGCTTGCTCCAGGGGAGTTGGACTACATGACCTCCAGAGGTCCCTTCCAACCTCAGCCATTTTGTGATTCTGTGAATAATGTATTTTGACTTCTAAGTAAAAAAATTAAAAATTGTATAAGTCAAATAAGTTTCTAAAACATCTGCCCTGAAATTCTCAGTTTCTGTGAAACAAAATAAGAAGTTTTCTTTCCCTCATAATTTTTTGCTACTACTTTTCACCATTGCATTTCTTTCCAGCAACATGAATTTATGACCTACTATGGTTCCCCTATTAAGTCTTTTCAATATAATAACTACAAAAAATAATCTTAATTTCATTACTTGACAAGTAGGAACTCTTTTTTGTGCATTGCTCAATAATTACTTAATTGCAATTAGCCTTGAGAACTTCCATGTCTTTGCCAGTTTGGCAATGGCTTGGGGTACCACTGCAGTTATATTGTAGTTCTGTGCAGCACATTAAACCAGACAAGCAGAATGATGACCGTGAAGCAGGATTTAACAAAAGCTCTAGAAGTTGACTTCTGGTAACTCACACAAAATGATAGCAGGAGAACTTCCTCTGAAGTAGCTAACATCAGTGAGATAATGTTAGTATTTGTAGTAAACCAACAATAAGAAAAAAGAGACCAAATTGACACAAATCTTTACATTAGTAATTTTTTTTGAAACCTGTGTATTGCAGTAACAATTTTGAAAATGTGAGGAAAAGGTTTCATATGAAGGGATGTCTGAACTTGGGGGAAAGGAATTGTAGCCTTCTGTCTGAATTAGCTCTTGATTTTCACAGGACAGTAAAAGAATTCTGGAGATACGTGACAGTTTTATCATTTGCTATATTTATATGACTAGCAGAGCATAAAGAGCAAAACAGGCTTACTTTAAAATTACAAGGATAGTTTATTTATACACACTACAAGAATGAAAAAAGAAGAAAGGGGGAAAAAAAAAGAAACTTTCAAAACATCCTTCCCTCCCTCCACAAGTGCTCACTTTCCCACACCCAACATAAGAAGACAAAACCTGTAATTTCAGTCAGTTTTACCATTTAAAGATAATCTTTCATCTGTTCTTTAGGAAAAGAGTCTCTCTGGGTTCCATAGAGACATTGTCACAAGAGGAACAGTCCTCTGGTGGCTCCCATGCCACACATCTGCAAGAACCTGCAAGGAACCTCTGCAAACTGTGAAATCCTACTCATTAGCAGCTTTCCCAGCACTGCACATGGGCCATATCTGCTTATTAGGGGTACTGTTTAAGGATGCCTCCTCTAGGATAACAGAAAGATTCTCTTCTTCTATTCCCAAAATCATCTTCATTTCAAAAACTAAAAATCTCCTTTTCCTTAGGAGGAAAGTGCTTCATATCACTTTTGTGCTGGTTTGAAAGCAAAACCAGTGAGACTCCCAGTTAGAGATACAATTTAATAGAAGAAGAGAGGAAAAAAAAAGGTGAAATAAATGGAATGATACAACCTAACACCCTGTTGGTCAGGGTGTTTGAAGCAGTCCGGAAATCCTCCTGGAGAGGCAGATGTGGTTCTGCTGGAGTAGAGATGATCCTAAGAGAGAAGGGTCCAGGGATGATGAGAAGGGTCCAGTCTTCCTCCAGGAATCCAGATGAGATGTTCTTGTCAAAGCAGCGATTCCTGTAGAAACATCTGGTAGCTCTTGTCTCCTCTGAGAGTTCAGTGGATAGAAGCTGCTCGTGAGGTCTCAAACCGTGGATTATATCCAGGTGGGAATGCTTGGCTCCTCCCCCTGGGCAGAGCATCTCACAAGGGAATGATTTCATCCTATGAGTCATGCAATGGGTCCTTGATGGCCCATTAAACAGAGATAATGTCTTCCAGGAAGGCATTGTTGGGCTCGTTAACAGCAGATAAGGAAAACACTGCCCCACCTTGGCTCCAACGGCTCATGGGGATAGAATACATACCTTGGGCACAATTTTACATTGTAACCTAGGACAACTTTTACTAGAACTTTATATCACCCTTCAAACAGCATTTATATCTAACAGGAAAAAAAAAACCAGTTCATTCTCCATAGTTTACCAGAAACGTCTAGCCAAATCAGGGCACTCCTCCTCCTTTGCCCAAATAGTCTTTTCACTCTCTCTTCACTGACTTCAGTTCCATGCTGTGTCTCTTTATGGTTCCATCACTTTGTCTGTCCTCACTCTGGGAAGCGCCGGTGCTCTGGAAGTTCATTTGCTGGCAGAAAGAGTTAAAGCTTGCCCAGGCCTGCGGTGGGCAGCGGTCCCTGCCGGGAGCTGCAAAGATCTCAAGGCCGTGCCGGTGCAGAGGCTGCTGGATGCCTTCTCCTCCACCCCTCCATCTCGTGGCATGGGCCGCCCAGAGCTGCTCCCTGAGGCCTGAGGAAGGAGGGGGCACATCCCTCCCAGCCCCAGCTGGTGACACAGGAGCTGCCGGGGCTTTTCCTCCCCTCCCCTCCCCTCCCCTCCCTGGCTGCTGCTGCTCTCGGGCCCAGGCAGGGCCGGGCTGCTCCCCCGCGGGGCAGCGGCTCCCGGAGGCCCGGCCGGGCCCGGCTCAGCCGCCCAGGGGCAGCGGGGCCTGGCCCAGCCCGATCCCGCAGGATGTGACCTGGTCACTCACCGGAGAAAAGAGGGAGGCCCCACACATTCTCAGCTTTATATGGGCATTACTAAAAGTTTCATTGTTTTTTCAGTGGTTAAACCACGTGCCCAAAGTCAAGGACTGGCTCCTGATAGGTCTGTCCTTTGCTATGGAATTCGAAAGTCTTAAATGAAACCAAACTGTGTTAACCCATAACAAGATACAACCACAACCTTGTTCTTTGGCCATTCTGTACAGTCTGAAAACTGTACAGAAGAGTAGAAAATCAGTGTTACAACTGTTATAAATTAAATCAGCCAATTTATCAATAAAAGAATTTTACTGAAAAACAGCGTGGAACAATCGAGAAATGCCACAAAGTCAGTGTCGAGTCTGGGGTCGCTACTGGGTGAACACGTAGATATGTCCTCTATCGCACTGTACCACCCACCATTCACGCCATGTGTACTGAGCGGCCCACTTTTATACAGTGTTTCACTGCACAATACGTGATCTCAGTCTGTTTGCCGTCTCCTCCTAGAATACATATTCATGTATTCTTGATTTTCTGCTGCCAGTTGGCTGAATGAATTTCTGAAAAGGGAGTAGTCCATGATGAGATTTACTGGAACTAGGTATTGGGATTCACCCTCTTGATAGTATTGATAAGATACATATCAGTTGTTAAACAGTGAGTCGTTGGCAGGCCCATGGAGGATGAGCACCCATCTCTATCCAGCTGCACCCTTCTTTCTCTTGTTAATGTCATTTCCTTGGGTGCCAGCGATGATACAATCTTGGAGGGTGGCTTCAGGCATGGCTTGGGGTATGTGGTTTCTGAGAGGAGTGTGGAGGTTTGATTTAAAGGCAATAAATCCACAGTGTACTGTTGGTGGTTTTTGGTAATTACTGCCTTTTTAACTACTTTGTGCAAGAAAAGAAAAAGGACAAACAAGAGTTGTAACAAAACCAATTGTGATTCTAAAAGTAGTGATGATTGCAGGGGTAACATTTTTATGTCTCTTCTGTCAGGGAAGATGCTGAAATAATGCATTTTCAGTTGTTTGGACAAAAGGCATTACTTAATTTTATAAAAGAAGAACTTTGTAGAAGAACCTGGTGTAAAATATCCCAATACCATCCACATAATATCTAAAAATATTTATATATATATATAATCAGTGTATTACAGGAATGTGTGTTCATTCATATATATGTATGCTTGAGTAGATGTTGTGATTTGTTTTCTTGATTTTTTTTGAGAAGAGTCTCTCACTACAAAACTTGTGCTTTCTGGTGAGGGCACACATAATTTTCTTTAAATAGGTCCACAAAATGAGTATTTTGCTTAAGTGTGTGCTGTAAGTTTTAGTTCTGATACCTGCCTAATTGTGAGTCATGTTTAATGTAAAAACCATTGTGATTAAAAGGGGAGAGAAGGGGATGCTCTTTTGAGGTTCTTTTTACATTAGCTGCAGTTTTCCCAGAACTGTTTCTCACTAGGTAAACTGTAGCCCTCTGTAGTCTCTTCTGCCTAACAAACTGTATGATGTGATATTGATTTCTAACTGCCACATGGGTTACTTAGTTAGAGAACTGTGGTATGTGAGGTTTTTTCAGTTTTTATTTACTAATTGACTTCCTTTTCTGGAGGTATTTTCCAATCTTCCGTTTGCTGGAGGTATTTGTGCTCTTAATAAATGGGTTTTGAGTTTATTGCCTTTGTGTAAGTAGAAATCATGTGTTTCAGACAAATTATGGACTTGGTAGCATCAGTTGGAAGATGTGCATCCCGGTTCATGAAGGGCACAGACACCTCACTAGTTCTCTGCATTCCTTCATGGACAAAAGAAAAGAAAGTAATAAACCTGTAGCCCTCCTCTGAGATACAGATGTTTAGAAAAGTAACTGGACAGGTCTAAAGAAGGACATAGTTTCTAATGCAGTGATGCAGTCAGGGTATTTTCAATCACTCCCTGCCCATTAAAACAGAAAAATCCTGGCACAAAGCTCCAATGCATCAATTGGAGCAGGGAAATCTGATATGCCAATCTGCCTGCAGTTCTCATGTTTTATTTGGTTGTGCTCTGGGCCATTGGAATGTGGAGCAGTATCACTGTTCATAACACCATTAAGGTTGGGAAACACCTGCAAGATCATGGAGTCCAAGCTTTGACCAAACATGACCTTGTCAACTAAACCAGACCCCAGGTGCCACATCCAGTTGTTCCTGGAATACTCCCAGGGATGGTGACTCCACCATTTCTCTGGGCATCCTCTTCCAATGCTTGACTACCCTTTCAGTGAAAAAGTTCTCCCTGATTTCCAACTGACTTCCACAAAACTTCCTTCTGGCTATGATCGATGTGATTGATTTTGTGTGAATGTTCACTCTGTTTAGATTCATTTATTGCTGTTGGCAGTAACACATTTGTTGTACCAAATCACTGGCATTTGAAGTGTTCTGAAAAGTTTATAAGATAAAAGTGCAGTGAAGTAGACAATATCATCTTCTGCTATGGGTGTGCTGCGTGACAATTCTTGTTGAAGCCTACAGAGAAATAAATAAGAAAATTTGCATTTATTTAGCTTAATGTTAGTAGTAAATAGCTTTTAAGGATTATTTTAATTACCATTTGGTAAACAATAAACCAGTATTTTTAGGAGAAAAAAAGAAGGACCAAGAAAGATGAACTGTTGAACTAACTTCGAAAGCTGCAGGCAGTGGGAGAAATTGATCCTTACCTAGACTTCTGTTCTCTTTGCAAACCTGGACCTGCCAAAGATCCAGCACAGGTCCCTTTGTCACCACTGGTCAAAACCACAACAATAAATTCAAGGATACTTCAGCCTTTGGTAGCCACAGAATCAGGACAACACAAACAAATGCTTTCTGGAGCCAAGAAAGAAAATTTGCATTAGGGAATAACAGATTGGGCTACAGGCAGGGCAATGGGCTGATGTAGGAACGCTTCATCAGTCCTAAAAGAAAAATATGATGTTAACCCTATGGATCCAGCTCCTTACCCTTGGGAAATGTACCTGGAAAAAGTCCCAGTGATGAATAAAGGCTTTATAGAGTGAAGCTGTCTCTTCCCAGATTGAACCCAGGGCAGCTCTCTGGACATATTTTCCCCCAGATTCTTGGTCTCAAGGTAGTACCATGCCATGCCCTGATGCATATCCTTCTCCAGCTCTACTGCAGTGGAGAAACAGAAGATTAAAATGTTCTTATGGCTTCCTTAATTTCCTTTGTGTGCTCCCATAGTGCTTTGACACTGTAGTGTCAAAGAAGGCTCTGGCCAGTCTACTGTAACACCACTGAATGGGGAAAAAATACTCTCTGAAAAATCAATGTTTTCTGTGGCAAGTATACCTAAGACTGCATGCAGGGAAAAGGAGAGCACATTGCAATACCTGACATTCATTTCCAATGTAGAAAATAGATAAGTAATTACATTGCAATCCAGTTCAGAGCAAACAAGCATCAAAGGGGATAATTCATAGTAAAAGTCATAACCCTTTCTCTGTCCTCAGTGCAGGACGGGTTGAATCTCTTTCTGCCATTTGCTTTATGCTGAAAGGAATTGCTTTGCAGTCAGAATGTGTGTACACTGGTGTCCTGCAAACTGCTGCATCTTCTGGACAAGAGCTGTCCCACCAGAACCTGCTGTCAAGGCAGCAGGTAGAGCCTGTAAACTTTTTTACATTCAGATTAATTTGAATGTGTCACTGAGGTTCTTTTCTAGATCTATTATTCCTTCTTTAAATAATCATGGAATGGGTAATGTTGGAATTACAAGAATTAAATCCTTTCTCCATGTCTAAAGGCTTTAATCTTGTTTCTTAGAACCAGCTTTGAGTGTCATTAAATGTGGCAAAAAGCACTGCACAGCACAGCTACAACTAATGGAGAATATGAGCCAATATAAAAAAATTGTTTCTCCATAGATAGCATTGGTAATTGGCAGACTTTCAAAGCTCTGCAAAAGGACTTAACTCTAAGATATTTTGGGAGGTTAACTGTTACGTGCTGTCTAAATCCTTCACAACTTTTACAAAGGCTGCTTTGCAAAATTATCTTCAAGTGTTCCTAAACCTGCAGTGTGGATTTTAGAATACAAAGGCCACTCTGTTTCCATTCACTGTTGTGGGTCTGAGTTTTATAGCATCAAGAATGTAAAGCTTGGCACTTGTATTCTGTGCAAAACTTGTGCATGCACAGAATATAATTTGTTCATTCAAATACAAAGTGAACACCTTGCAGAGGATCTAAGTGCACAATTCAGACATGTTCAAATGAGCTCCAAAATCAAATTTTTTTTTTTTGCTCATACACCTTTTATGCACTTGCTTATGAACCTTCATTTCTGTTGTTTACAGCTCAGACTGCGAGTTCTGCAGCATGATGATTTCTAATCTCTCTTTCAAAGTCTTTCACACCCAGCTGATTTGAACTGGTACTTTTCTATGCAAACCAAGTGAGAAATCAAGATCTGTGTGGGTCAGCCTCACATCTGAAGAGTCCTGCATTAGGGATGAAGTGTACAGAGAATTAGCAGGAATCTCTGAGCAGATTTAGTGAAATGAAGATTGTTCCCTGATCTGACAATTATCTTTCTTTTTTTCTGCTATCTTTCCGAGAAATACTAATAGGTCTTTTTCACAGAGCTGAGATAGTAGACATCAGCTGAACTGGTCAGCACTGAGGTCAGACAGAAGTGTAAGTGGTGTCAGGGGGTTAACACAGTTTAGATTCCTTTGGAAAGGACAGACCTATCAGGAGCCAATTCTTGGCTATTGGTGTGTGATTTAACCACTGAGTAAACAGAATGCGACTTTCGGTAATGCCCATATAAAGCTGAGAATGTGTGGGGCCTCCCTCTTTTCTCCAGGTGAGTGACCAGGTCACATCCTGCGGGATCGGGCTGGGCCAGGCCCCGCTGCCCCTGGGCGGCTGAGCCGGGCCCGGCCGGGCCTCCGGGAGCCGCTGCCCCGCGGGGGAGCAGCCCGGCCCTGCCTGGGCCCGAGAGCAGCAGCAGCCAGGGAGGGGAGGAAAAGCCCCGGCAGCTCCTGTGTCACCAGCCGGGGCTGGGAGGGATGTGCCCCCTCCTTCCTCAGGCCTCAGGGAGCAGCTCTGGGCGGCCCATGCCACGAGATGGAGGGGTGGAGGAGAAGGCATCCAGCAGCCTCTGCACCGGCACGGCCTTGAGATCTTTGCAGCTCCCGGCAGGGACCGCTGCCCACCGCAGGCCTGGGCAAGCTTTAACTCTTTCTGCCAGCAAATGAACTTCCAGAGCACCGGCCCTTCCCGGAGTGAGGACAGACAAAGTGATGGAACCATAAAGAGACACAGCATGGAACTGAAGTCAGTGAAGAGAGAGTGAAAAAACTATTTGGGCAAAGGAGGAGGAGTGGCCTGATTTGGCTAGACATTTCTGGTAAACTATGGAGAATTAACTGGTTTTCCTGTAATATAGGGATGCTGTTTGGGGGGAATGTAAGGTTCTAGTTAAAGGTGATACGAAATTCTTTGCTCCTAAGGAAAAGGAGATTTTTAGTTCTTGAAATGAAGATGATTTTGGGAATAGAAGAGGAGAATCTTTGTGTTATCCTAGAGGAGGCATCCTTAAACAGTACCCCTAATAAGCAGATATGGCCCATGTGCAGTGCTGGGAAAGCTGCTAATGAGTGGGATTTCACAGTTTGCAGAGGTTCCTTTCAGGTCCTTGCAGATGTGTGGCATGGGAGCCACCAGAGGACTGTTCCTCTTGTGACAATGTCTCTGTGGAACCCAGAGAGACTCTTTTCCTAAAGAACAGATGAAAGATTATCTTTAAATGGTAAAACTGACTGAAATTACAGGTTTTGTCTTTTTATGTTGGGTGTGGGAAAGTGAGCACTTGTGGAGGGAGGGAAGGATGTTTTGAAAGTTTCTTTTTTTTTTCCCTTTTTTCTTTTTTCATTCTTGTAGTGTGTATAAATAAACTATCCTTGTAATTTTAAAGTAAGCCTGTTTTGCTCTTTATGTTCTCCTAGTCACATAAAATATAGTGAGTGATGAAACCATCACAGTGGTGAAGGGAGGGAAAAAGCTGCCTCTCAAAACAGTTTAGAAATAAAGTCTTGGTTTCAAATATTACTGAGGTTTCAGTATATTTAGAATTTTTAATTTGTGGCTTAAATAGGATTCTACCCACTTAATTTATGTAACTGTGTAAATACTTGCTAGGGCAGGGTCTCTAGTGACTTGTTTACTTTGCAGTGTTTTCTAGTTCAACTTGCTCAAGCTGATAAAACAAAATGTTTCATTATGTCATAACATGTAAACCTACATTTATATGTGTATATTGATATATGCATATAGGATTCCTTCCAACTTTGGAGCTGAACTGCCAGAGATTTTAAAACTACAGTGGGAGTTCACATAACTTTCATAAAGAAGTTATTTTTTAGAATAAACTGGTTCATTTATGTCAGCTGATTATTTTATGAGAATGTACAGCTTCAAAGAAAAACTTTTGTAAAGGGTTATAGGGGCTTTAAAGTGAATTGCAGCAGCTGAAATGACACTAAAAATTTATCAAAGCTAAAGATTTCTTGTTGTTTGTATTTGGAACAGCAACATATCATGATTTTGAAGGGGACAGAAACATTTCTGGGAACTGCTTTGTTTATAGCTAGCAGAAAGGTTGCTAAATTTTCTAGTCACATTTATACTAGAGCATAAAAGAGAGCACTGCTCCCTGGGAGTCCTATGCTGAGCCAAGAAACTTTCTCCTTTTTGAAGTCACCTACAAATAAGAGATCACCGTGTCCAGACTTATTGCAGTCTTGTAGCAGCTTCCACACCATGGACACTGGAGCTTGAATGGCTCAGTCCCTTAATCTTCCCTTACAGGTGACAATAATCACTGTTCTAGAAATCAGCCTTCATAAATGACTGGAGCAAATTCAGTAATCAAATCTTGTGCTGTAGTCAGTAATTGTTTCATATGTCTCAGTCAGAAGCCTGAAAGTAATCAAAAAGTGAAAGCATTTCCTGACATACCTGATGTTCTCTGGTGGTATAAAAAAGGGATATAGGTTTCTGTTGGTTTCTATCAAACGGCCTGAATATGCATGCAAAACTCTAATCTGTGTTGTTGAGCCAGTGCAGGATTAATAATTGGATTTGTTGATCCTACAGGGCTTTTCCAACCTTAACATTTTAATGATCCTATGAGTCTGTACATTGCAGAGGAATATATTACCATTTCCCAATTATTTTCTATGGATTGCTCCTCTTATCTTCTGTGAAGTTTCCCGCACTAGTTATTAGGAGGCCTGAGGAAAGGAAAAGCTTGTTTCCTAAACATACTGCAAAATAGCCTAACCTTGATGCCATGAAAACAGTGCTGTTAGGCCCTGTGCATCCCAGAAGGATAAAAGTTCTGGAGATGCAGTGATCTACCATGTGTGTATTGATAGCTGTGAATTACTAGCACAGTTAATCTAATGAGAGTTAATAAATGCTTTTTCCATCTTTTAAATCCTTAAGATTTGTTCAGACTATTTTAATGCCTTCATATCAGTCTCACTGCAACCTTTCAAATTGTAATGCAATACTTTTGTTTGCCTTGGGTTGCAACAAGGGATCTGCCTCAAATTACTGCAGAACTATGTGGGAAGCAGGCCCCTGGAAACTTGCTTTCTTTAGATTCACACTAGGGTGATGTAGTATTTTGGTCCATGTGTCTTTCTGTTAAATGAGCATGATTTTGTGAAAATGGAAATGTTAGGAAATAACCCAGATTATTTGTATAGTTTGTTTCTTTGTGTCTCTTCATCACTGTTCTTTGTCTCTTGTGCTGAATGTTGTGTATTACTTACTTAAAAATAGACCTTTTTCATCAATTTCAGTCAAAACGGGTACCAAAATTTCTTAAAAGTTGAATTCACATTAAGAGTCACAGGATTATTCTGTAACTCTGATTTGCGTTCTGCTTAAACAGCCTTCCCAATGAGCAAAGCAGCAAAACCAGGCTTGCTGTGAATAGCCTGATGCTGCTGTGTTTTCTCTTGTCTGTGGGTAACTGAAGAACCCTTCATAGCCATTTGAACCTGCTTGAGGGCCTGCAGGAGCCCTTTCTGAGGCTAACAAATACGTTAAACAAAGTGCTTTCTAATATGTCACTTGAGCTCTGATCTGATCCAAAAGCGCTCTGCTTAGCTGAAGGATGCGCATACCTGGGTATATCTGCAGTTGATCCCCAGCCTGCAGGGATTACTGCTCCTTTATTTGTTGTGTCTCTCTCTGGAAGGGGTGCGGCGGCAGGTTGCCCACTGCGTGTGGAAGGGAAGCGGAGCCACCAAGAGCTCCTTCTGTGACCCGGCGACACAGCCCAACGGGCGTCAGAAGAAGTGCCACGAACAGGACTGCCCGCCCAGGTAACGGCAGGTTCGGGGGCTCTGGGGCTGGTAAATAGCATCCTTACTCAAAGGAAGGTGTTCCTGGTACCAGGTTGGCATGGCATCCACAGCCTTCCATGGTCCCATGGTGAGGGCTGCCACACATTGCAGAGCAAAGCACCAGAATCCCCACAATAAATCAGAAGTGAGCCGTCCTGAGAGGTTTCTAAGGCAACCTACGGAGCAGTCTGTGCTGGAAATGGCAGATATTGTTCTCTCATGTATGTAGATACTATTTTTGTTCAGTTTGCGTGCAGATGTGCCTGAGGACCCTATAGGCTCTTACTTAAAAACTGTATTCTTGGCTTAGCTCAAGTGAGCTAAGAAGGTGTGTTCCAAAAAAAATTAGCAGATCCCTTAGATGTTGTTTCTCAGTATTTTTTTTTAATACACTTCTGTCCTTTTTATGGGAGGTGAGTGAAAATGCCTACTTCTAAAACTAATTTTTATACTTTATGTATAACAGTATTTGGCATTTTTTTATTATCTATCTTCTTATTTTTAACTTTGAGTGAAGTGCAACTTTCTTCATTCTGTGATCACATGGGAATAATTCTTTCCTTTCTTATAACATTGTCTTAATTTATATTCCTCTCTGGTTTTAGCAAGGAGGGTAAGGAAGACTAAACATTCCAGGTGCCTGCAGAACTGTACTGCAGGGCTTGTATAACAGGCACAGATTTGCTGGAAGATATCGATATTGGGTTTTGGTTTTATCTTCTATTGTCTTTGAAAGTTGTTTATCATGCTGTTTACAAAGATACACCAGTCTTTCCCTAGTAAACCTAGTTCAATCAGAATCAAATCAAGGCAATGAGTCCTTGGAGTTCATTGTGTTGCACTTGCCAGCAGTGAATTTTGAAACTTTGATGTTAAAAGTTCTGCATGGCTGTTGGTTTTATTAGTTGTTTCCAAGTGTCTTCACAACAGTATATGATGCTTCTGTGGGAGTTGCATCTTTGTGCTTGCAGCATAGACTACCAGCCTTTCATAATTCTTTGTAGATTGCCAGGAAATCAATTGACAGTAGACTGAATTTTTTAATTATTTGACTAGTTAAGAGCTCAGGCTACCCATATACATTGAAGTGATTTTTATGGCACATATAAACTATCAATTAAAAATTTTCTCATTAACTCAATTTATGCCATTTGCTCTTAGTGACCACATTATTCAGACCTGCTCCTGAAAGTGAGGGAGGGTAATTTGTCCCTTGTTAAGCAGATTGCAGGATGTCATATATAAACCAAACTTCTGCAGACCAGGCTGAAAAGCTCTCGTGTGCTGGCAGCCTCTGATGCTTCTTGAGCTCATTCTGTGCTGCAGGGGAAATCACAAGTCATCCTTCTGAGCACAGCAAAATCATGACAAAGTGCAGTGCAGGAAAACCATATGTATTTAATTCTAGAGTAATTTTGCATATTTATTTTTCTCTTAGTAACACAAAAGTGATGTAGGAGCTTGACCAAGGGTCTGAATCCCTGTTCTGGCTCTCAGCAGGGCCTACATGCCTAAGGAGGAGTAAGTCAGACATTAATTGGATTTCTTTGTAATGCTCTTCCAGCTTCCAACTGGTTTTAATTCAAGGCATTTCCAGAGGTTTTTATGGCTTGTCTAATCAGTAACCTCTAATGAACCTCTCTCATCCAGCCTCCCTCTGCAGCCTGGAAAAACTTCTATTATATACAACTTCCTCTGCAAGAACTACCACGGCTCTTGTGCGTATGTGAAGCACCACCACAATTAAACCATTTTGAACCTGGCTCTCACTATCTTCTGTTGGTGGCCCTGAGTTCTTGTGTCAGAAGAGATGGCAGCAAAGAGTGCATTATTACTCACTCTTCCCAAGCCCTTCCATTTGTAAATCTGCTCTCTGTTCCAGGCTGTAGACTCAGCATGAGGATTAGCTGGTATTCACTTTTCCATGGCATATATGGCACCACTAATCCAGACAGATGGTTACTAATCTTCCCTTGAAACCCAAGGCAATTTAGTGCAGTTTGTTGGTTCTAAAGAAAGTCTGAGTGCTGGAGGCAAGTGTGACTGTCCCACGTGGCATCATATGGGATAACTGAGAGTCCACGTGAAGCTGCTGAGGACAAAGTGTTCTGTAGAGAGGTGGCTAAATTCTGTGCTAGAGGTGAGGACAGTGCTGTTAAACGCAACACTGCAGGAGACCTTTGTTTAGTGCTGCAGCCACAGAACTGAAATCGTTGGATGACCTTGCACTTCTGAACAGTGAACCAGATGCTTTATAGTGCATTCTATCAGAAAAATGATGGTTGTTCCCTACTGATTCTCACTGATGAAAAACATGCTACTAGACCACTAAATAAGAAATAGATGATTTATCAAACAGAAGCTACAGACAAAGAATATAATGGTTGTGGCTTTCACAAACCAGATCTTATCTCATTAATCCATTTTAGGAAGTCAGCTGTAAACTCCTTAAATTACAGACTTCTCAGAAGTCTAAGCCTTAACATTCTTGTTTGTCAACTGATTTGCTCTGTATTTTATGCTTGTTAATACATTTATTATTACAGTTTCTCCTAAAAGAATTCAGAGGAAAATGAAAAAAGTATTAAAAATATCGCAATACGTATATATGCCATGTTTTGATTCAGAACAAAATAAAGGTGGCTGGACAACTGAGAGTTAAAATATCATTCAGCCACTCGTGTATTACTTCATTGATATTTCTTAGGTCCCATTAAAATTAAGACTGTAGCATAAATGCATGCCTTTTCCCATTTTGCTGTGGGGTATGGTTTCCAGTTAAATGTTTATTTGGTTGGCGGGTATTTAGTCCCATAGGTGTTAATGTTAAAATCAACAGGATACTACTTGAAAAAGAGTGAGATTTTAACTACTTACAGCATTGTGAATAAAGTTTTGCTTTCCCCTGTGAACAAAATTGTCTGGAGCCTTGTTAACTTGACTACCCACTTGAACAGAGTAACTGTAAATAGATTATTTTGCAAGTACTTGGAATCTCCTGCTTTTTATCTGTTGTTATTGTGTTGTCCTTCTTCAGACTGCTTAGTGCACTTCCAGCAGCGTAATAAGAGTAGGAAATCTGATTTCTATTCCAATGCACAGGGTGAGAGTCCATGCCCTGTTGGTATTTGCTACGCCTGATGCTGGACAAATATCTAATGAAAGCCAGCAGTCTCTCTTTGTGTGTGACATGCCATGATGGGAAGGAGGGAACATTCAGCCCCATAGCCCCAAAATCCCATGCTACTGCTTTTTCAGCAGGATTCACACATCATTCACCACACATCTTCTATGTGTAGATGAGGACTATGTCATGGGCTTTTGGGCTCTGCCTAATTTGTTACAAGCATTAGAAACCCAGTTTGTGAGGAAAAGATAAGCCTCATTTAAGGCAGCTGAATGCCACCTGAAAGAATGAGATTTTCTTCCTATGCCACCTGAAAGAATGAGATTTTCTTCCTATCTCTGTCCCAGGTTTGATTGCAGAAGAGCTGAGCACTCACACCTACAGCTCAATACTACCTGAGGTTATGTTTTCACCAGACAGACTGCTCTCTCATTTGAGAGTCTGAGGAAAATTAGTGCTCATGCAAATTAATTAGCTGAATGGTGCATTTTGCTCATTTGTTTGTTTGCTACCACAATCTTTCCATGCCATGCCTGCCTATGGAGATAAGACAGTCATTTCACTTTGCAAAGGATTTGTTGATGCATTAATACTTAAGAACCACTCAGTTGCTGTAGCACTAAATGCCAGAGGTAGAATCAGAAACCAGAAATAGGAACAGGTATTGGGTGGTGATTCCATGAGGCTTTAGTTTCCACCAGCTTGTCCCAGTCTCTTACCGCAGTCTTCAGCTTGGCTGGGAGATGCAACAGCTTGGTCATGTCATCCCAGAAGATGCCCATTTAGAGCTCAGATTGCTGTGTTAATTCTGTATGTGCATTTAGCAGTCATGTCAGTTTTGGTTATGCCTCTGCAGTGTGTGGAGACAGCAAAAGCTCCAGGACAAGCAGAGTTTGGCAGAGCAGTCACTCAGGTCCTGCTCTCTTTGTGGTCCAGAGTCTGCTCTGGGGCATCCTGTACCAGAACAGACAAATGGATGTTGGCTGTTTTGCCATACTTGCTTTGCTTTTGTTCCCCTTTGGTTGAGATACCACAACTCAGTTCTTCAAGCAGAAACCACAAAGAGACAGGAGCACAGGTGATTCCATGTCAGGTTTCTGATTCTTGGATGTTTAAGGCATATGCTTGTACCCTAGGATGAAAATAGGAAAATACAACATCAAAAATTCCAGTTACTCATAGCAGTAAACATTGGAGCAAGTTTTTTGAAGTTACCTGCACTAAAATTACCCGGCTGACAGTAGTTTTATTTTGATATGAAGATGGAATAGGATAAAATCTTCCTTCTGGGACTTTCTAACTGTGGAGCACCTGACTTTTTTGACTACTTCCGTAGCTTTTAAAAAGTGTTTCAAGTGCAACAGTTAATCACACACCATTACTGCTGCTCAAGATGGGTTCTGTGGAAAGTTCTGATAACTTAATGCTTGGAGTTTGGTATTTGAACATGCCAATTGTTAAACACTCAGTCAGAGCCATATGAAAATGCTGAGGGGGAAGAGGTGTCAGTTTAGCATATCTGTACTTTGAAATACGTAATCTGGTCCCATTAAAATTAATAGAGCAATTCACTTATTTATGTTCCATTTGTGCCAAAATGTCAGCAATTTACAAGATTATAGAAGAGATAAAATTGTAAAGAAGATGCAAGAGATGATAACAACCCTGAAATGGCTTGATTCATGTGGTTATAATTTATTCTTTTTTTTTCTTTTTATCGCTGTGTTCTGCTGATGAGGTGTACTTACTTTTTCTTTTTACTTGTTAGAGTTTCTTTTTTGTTTGCAGACCTGGAAGAACAAGAAACAATCTGAAGGAAGGCAAGAGGAGGAGAAAGATACATTGGTGTTTTTTTTAGTTTAATTTAGTCCAGAGACCTTACCACTGGACTGTGGTGGCAGTGGACTGCATTCCAGAGCAAAGTAGTCAGTGCCACGAAGGGCTTTGGAGTAACTTAAAAGGAAATGTTGTATGTATAGATTACCAAACAGGAAGAAGATAGGTGTAAGGTACCACAGAGAGGACCAGATGGCTGCACAAATAAGCTGTATTGTAGCTTGATGGCTCTGAGTCTTGGTTGTGTGGGTTGTGTTTTCTTTAATTATTAGGAATAGATGCCAGCACCTTCCACTGCAGCTCATTTGCAATGGGAGTAAAAATTAATTAAGTAGCATGGAAACTACAGAGGGGAGGGGAAAGGGATTATCAGCAAAGACAAAGAATAAAAACTGCTATAAATCTGGATGCTGAACTTTGATGTATTAATCAGAATAGGATTATTTTTTCTCCAAGTTCATGGACCTTAAGAGGAAAAAAACAGTAGAAAGCTGTTGGTTGTAAGCTGGAAACAGTTTTTTCTGCCTTTTTTTCCTAGAAAGGTGTTTTTTAAATATATTCTTGCTTTGTTTTCATTATAAGGCTTTGCTGTGACCTTCTTGAAAATGCTGGAGCTTTTATGGCTTACAGTTTAGAGCTGGGCCAGATTTTTTATGCAGTAGCTTTAAGTTGTGTTCTTGCTTAGGACATGCTTAACTGAAGGAAAAAGGCTTTTCTTGGTTTGATATTTTTCTTTCTTTTTTTTAAACTGTGAAGATAAATCTTTAGGTAAATATCACAGTTGATGACAATGCTTCTCAAACTGTACAAACCCAGAAATTTTTGCTCCTCATGGAAGGCAGATATGCAGGTGTACAATCTGGTCAGCACGAGAGAAAAAATAGTTGGGTGATGCTGGAGAAATGCTAGGGTGAATCAAATGTAAAGAGAACAGCTCTCATTGGTAAGGTGTTTTGCACTGGAAAATACTGTTCTAGAGTAAAGAGTTACCCTTAGTTTGGTGGAAAATTGCATACCACCATAGGAAAGACTGACTTTAATCATGACACAGACGTGTAAGGGACTAGTTTCTACTTTGTGAAGGAATGAAGTACAGAAAAGTCCACTCTGGTGCAGATCTGGACACCATGCCCAGAGGGACAGTGCTGCAGGGCACTGATCCCACGCAGCATTGCTCTGACCAACCTGTTTTGGGGCTGTGTGCCTCACTACTTCCCCTAATGGAAAAAGGCCTTGTGGAGGTAGCCCTTATGGAGAGCCAGTTTGAGTATTTGTGCAGTACTGGCTGCTTAGACCTGGTTAAAGGGACCTTTTCCACCTCTGTGCTGTCATTACAGACTCCCCAGTGATTCTCATTTGTTAACTCTTCTGTACTGAGGTAACACTAAACAGAAAATCAATAGGATAGAATAAATAGATTACTTGCTTAAGTAGATTTGCTAGCAGTTCCTCAAATCTGGATTTGAAGGACTACCTACTCAGCAGTTGCTTACACTTTTTTGAAGCATAATGCTTAGTGTCTGCTTCTGTCTGGAGATCCTGCCTGCTTCTGTTTTCTCTCTTTCACGGACTGACTGGTACTAGAGAACAGGGTGGATGGGAGAGCATGAATGATCTGAACTTAATGTGAAGAGCATATATCTGAGCCCAGATTTTAAATCACTTGCTCTTTTTCTTGCAGTCTCTGACCTTTTCCTTGATGTACTTGTGGTGGATTGTTTTCTGATGTTTCTCACCCTGCTGGTTTTCAGGTGGTGGGCAGGGGAATGGCAGAAATGTTCAACCACATGTGGCCCAACAGGCCAGAAGAAGAGAACTGTATTGTGCATCCAGACAGTGGGATCTGATGAACAGGCACTGGATGTCATGGAGTGCCAGCACCTGCTTAAACCAAAGACCCATCTGTCATGCAACAGAGATATCTTGTGCCCATCTGACTGGACAGTAAGCAACTGGACTGAGGTAAATTCATGTCAGTTGAAACACTGAACTTTTTCTCAAAATGACTTATTATAAGTCAGCAGAGAGGACTAATGACCTGCTGCTTTGCCTGTTAAATTTTTTTCTAAAATACTTTTTTATTGTTTAATGTATTCACAAATCCTTTGTGCAGGAAAAGAAAAAAAAAAGAAGCCTTGCTTTCTAAAGACTTTAGGAAGTGCTGCATGATGTTAACTTGCTGAGCTTTTGGGACTGTAGAACGTAGTGTGCTAGTGCCAAAGAGTCTGTGAGAGAGCAATGGTTGCTGTGGACCAGACTGGGGGGATGACTACTGTCATCTCTGTAGGTCAACAAAGCATTTTTAAATTCTTTACATTTGTATCTCTTGCATCCAAGACTCTGCCTTTTTTCCCATAGCTTTGGGAACATATGGAAATTGTTCAAAGCTGCACCAGGAGAGGTTCAGGTTAGACATTAGGAAGCATTTCTCTACTGTGGTCAGACCCTGGAACAGGCTGCCTAGAGAGGTGTTTGTTGTCCCAAGCCTGTCAGTGTTGAAGAGAGCATTTGGACAATGCCCTTAGCAACATGCTCTTGACTTTTGGTGGGCCATGAAGTGCTCAGGCAGTTGGAACAGATGATTGCTGAGGGTCCTTCCAGCTGTAATTGCTGTCTTCCCTTCTTTTTTGAAAACTCCTCTCTTACCTTTCTCTTCAGTATTTTTTTTCATTAGACTCGCTGCTATGAGAACAGTCACATGCTGAACTAAAAAAATCTTGTGACTGTATTGGATTTGTTTATGCTACTCACACACCATCATCACAGAATGTTGATTGTTTTGTTAATTGAGTAGCCCCCATGTTTTAAATACCTGTGAAAAAATAGACTGAGCTTACATAATTGGCAGTACAATTATATAGGAATGGCACAATGTCAGTGCTTATGTGCTGTAGGACTGTATTTACAACTTAATGACAAAAATACATTTTTACACCTGCAGAAACTGGAGAGAGTGTAGCACAGGCTATTTCCCATGCACAAATAACAGGAACTGATGAACCTATCTACTGTGAGGCTACTCTGGTTGTTTTCCAGCTCCTGTTGCTGCAGATCTGATGTTATTTTACAGATGTAAACAACAGAGTGCCCCTGCAACACAAAGCCACTGGTGTTTCTACTGCCCCATGACCCAGACTAGCTCTAAAATGTGCTGTGCCAAGGGCTAGAAAGTCCTGGCAAAAGGAGAGTTCATCACTTCATGTTGAGCACCTCGTTAGGCTTTCTTGCATCCTGGGAAGAATTCCAGTAGGTTTTTTTGTAACATCTCCATTCCTACTCAACCAGTCATCCAGCCTTTTTTTCTCAAATCAGAGAAGTATGATTTTACAGAAACCTTAGTGGAGTGACAGCTGCTGGGGGCATGGCTGTACCTGTGGACCTGAGGATGGAAAACATCACAGAAAAGCTGGGTCTCCTTAGCTCCCAGCACCCTTTATGCACAGCAGTGCTCTCATTTAAGTAGAAGCCAGGTTGGCTACTTACTTTCAGTAGTCTCTAATTGAGGAGAGACATCCTAGTAGCTCTGGCAGCAGTTCATGGTTGCACTAAGACTGAATGAAAAATCCAAGTCAGCAAGGGTGCGTGAACTGTATTGGATCACCAGCCACAACGGGTTTGTGGCACTGTGAGCAGCACTGAGCCAGTCAGGTGTGGGTTTGATTCCAGGTTTTTAGTCTGTTTTTTTATAAATCTGGTGGAAAAGGTATTGGTCAGATGACTTTGTGAGTCAATGAAGAAATCAAATTTTATCATATTACTTTGATATTTTGTCTTTATCGTGTAATCTTTTTTCACTACTATTTCCCTGAGGTGACATTTACTGTTGAAAATTGTAAAGAACTTCATAGTAGCTGAACATCACTAGAATGACAGGCTTGTTCTTCAGGAAAAGCTTTGTAATTGATTATTTGTCAATTGATACTTCTTTATTATAAAAAAATGATACTTCTTTATTATAAACAAATGCCATCTGATACTTCTGTGCAGTGGAATGAAGAAGGGAGATACATTAATTCTGTTTCATTTGCAGTGCACAGTCACTTGTGGTGGTGGAATAAGGACTCGTAATGTCACTTGTGCCAAAAATAATGATGAGCCATGTGATAGTTCCAAGAGACCAAACTCTAAGGCTCTGTGTGGTCTTCAGCAATGCCCTGCTGGAAGATTTCTGGTGCCCCCACAGGCACCCAGAAGAGGCAAGATCATAATCAGAAAAACAACTGCTGATCCTGAATGGAGTCTTCCTCGCAGAATACCCAGACCAAGCCCCAGGTTCCACACAACAACAAAAATACCCAAGCATGAAAGTGTAACTCCCTGTTTGCCTACGTTCTCTGATTTGGTCAATGTCTCAGGAAAAGAGGGAACAGCAAACAGGACATCACAAAATAATTTTGCTGAATCAAGTGATGTTTACAATTATCCCATTGTTTCTACTGAAAATAGCTCATATCAAAATAGTACTTCATGGCCTTTTCATAATATCTTAACTACTGAAATTAGAAGCCATGCTGAAAACGCTTCTAAAAGTGAGCCAGTTTCTACTGCAAAGAGTGAGATGCAAAGAAGTGAGGACACTCCTGTTTCCTCTTTTACTGGTAATCCAGAAATAACATCCAGCTATGATTACTTAACTGAGGAATCTGACAACACTGATGGGCCACTTGGAGTCAGCAAGAAAACAGTTGATCTCTTTTACAGCACAGAACTCAATCCTGAAATTGGGACCAGAAGCACAGCCTTGGACACTGCCTCTCCTGTCACTCAGAATGAGAGTGTGACTTCTCAGTCCCAATCAGCATCTCATCACCGAGACCCTTCCATGCTCATTCCTGTTGGCAGAGCAGCACAAGGGCTGGCATTTCCAACAGCGGCAAACTATGTCAATCTGCAAGTTGATGTGCCTGTTGTAGAGGTAACTACCCCACAAGCACTGGTTACAGAAATGCCCACAGAGCTTGGTCATGCACCAAGAGACCAGGCGGACAGCAGAGAGGAAATAAAGCTGCCTGACACCATAACTACCAGCACACAATCCTCAGCTCCCAAGCACAATATGAGCAACCAAATTGCACCATCTGAGGGTGTTTTAATGAATGTCACAGGCAACAGTCACGTAATAACATCCAACAGTTTGCCCGGTGATGCCTACTGGATAGTAGGCAACTGGAGTGAGGTGAGTTTATTTTTGCTCATAAGAAGTGAAGAGTGTGAACAGCTGTCTGAAACACTGCAGAGGAAATGAAGCTTCTTAGTTTGTCGCAATTTTCTGAAATCAGTATCATACATATTAAATACTTACCACAAAAAAAAAGTGGTAACTTGGGATATCTAAGATTAGGTTGCTTACTGAGAATTAATATAGTAATATATTTGGCTATATTTTACAAACTTTTATTTAATGCCCTTCCACTGTAAAGTTTTGGGGCTTTTTCTAAACAGAGTTCCTTTTATGCTAGTGGATTTTACATTCTTGAACTCAAGATGCCCAAAGTGAGAGATGTTGGTGTCTGAACTAATCATCTCATTTTTGATGGCCTTTTTTACGAAGCTGAGGAGGGTCAGATCTGGAAACCTCCTAGTGCTGATTTGCCTCTGTGTCTCAGTATTGATGGAGAATGCTGTCAAAGGTCTGTGTTGTACCTGTTTGCCTTTGAGTCTGCTGGGAATGTTTCACAGTTATAGAAATGCAGAAATACAGGGCCAAAAATGACAGCATGAGATAAATAAATATATCCCATGTCAGTGGAGGCATATCTAGACCCCCAAGACTGTGTTGGATTCAGACAGTGGGTAAGACCCCTGCTGTGTCCCCAGTGCATCAGCACTTGTTCAGGACAGGCACTCCTGAAGGCAGTTTAAACTTTCATCTTGTGCCTTCCTGTGGCCAGGTGAGAATGGCCTTAGCTTCCCATGTTCTGGTGGGACAGGTGAAGCATTCCCTCCTGCATAGACCCCTGCTTAGAGAAGACCTGCTTTTAGTTCTGCTTGGGTGCAAGACCCTACAAGCGAACGTCAAGGGAACAGTTGTGGCCCCAAGCCCCCACAACCTGAGCAAAGGCTTGTCATGCAGAGATGCTACAGTCTGTCCTACTCCTTCATTATCCACCTTGAAATATTTTCCTTATACATAGACAATATCTTCCATACTGAAAATGAGGATTCTCTTTTTTGTATGCAGACTGTAGAGGAAAATAATCTTATTAATAACTCTTTTGGGGTCTAGCATCTAAATTCGTTGGAGATTTTGCTTGTGTTTTCTCAGTTTCTGGGCACTTCATTGTATTTCTCTGCTCTTGCTTCAGTTTCATCACATATTTTTTATCAGTGATGTTCATTGTGGCCCCAGTGGACACGTGGCATATAAAATTGAGTAATTACTGTCATTTTATTTATTATCCTCTTTGTGAACGTAGAAATGAGATTTGTCTTGTTTTGTAACCATCTTGCTCTGATGTATTCAATTTGTGGTCCATTGTAAACCCTGGATCCTTACTGCAGTATTTCTTGATCAGCAGAAGTTCTCAATTACATTTGGGAGCTGTGTATGTGTGTGTATATGTGTGTGTACGTATGCATAAAAAGTTTTCCCTAAATGTAGTATTTTGCATCTATTTTTTTGTTGTTGTTATTTCAGGCTGCTGCTTTCTTACAGTTTTCATTGTGGTGAGGTGTCATTGAATTCAGATTTCAACATTCCTGCCTAGTCTCCCAGCTTCTTCAAATGTCTTAAATGCATGCTGTCTTTCCTCATTCAGTTAGTTAATGAAAATGCTGAAGAGAGCCTGGCTTTGGACAGAACTCTTCAGAACCATGTTAGAAATGTCTGTTCATTTTGACGTTGAACCACTGAGAACCACTTTATTACAGTTTTTTGGTTAGTTGAACATCAATCTTGTCATTATTTCACCTAAACTGTATGTCCATTTGCTAAAAGAATGCTTTGCACAATCACATAAGAATGCATCACACCAGTCAGCTCCTTGTTTTCATTAAGCCATGTTCTCCTGTCAGAAAAGGATATTAGACTCAATTGAACTATTTCTTCTAGACAGGTCCATGTGGGCTTTTCTATTGCTTTATCATCTTCATTAGTATTTGCTATTTTGATCTTGATTGTTTAATAATTTGGTTTTTATCTTGTGAAGTCAGCTTGGGTGAGGCATTCCATCGGACTGCAGATAGGACTTCTTATTTTCCTAGAGATAAATTGAAAGATGTTCTTATCTAATCCTTTGGGACTTCTCAAATCTATTATAAAAATTAATTCTCAACAGTTCAAAGACTATTGAATGAACACTTGAATGAGTGTACAGATAAGGTTAATACATTTGGTTTCACAGAACTGATAAAGTAAGTCGGTGTGAGGATACTTAATGCATCTAACTTCGTTATTCTTTAGTAATTTAATAAATTTTTGCTACTCTCATTCAAGCAGTTGTTTCTTGTTAAAATAAACTTTATGGGAAGTATGGCACATTAAACCTAATTTTTCAAATTTTAAGAAGTGATGAAAAAGAATTTATGGAGTCTCCATCTTTGGAGATATTCTGAAGCCATCTGGACATGGTTCTGGACAACTGCCTGTAGGTGGCCCTACTTGAGCAAAGGTCCTGTCCAATTTCAACCATTCCATGGTTCTATTAATAAAGTCAGCTATTCTCTTTCTCATTAAATGAAAGCTATCTATTTCATATATACACCTTGAGTCTGACAGTCTCAGAATCTTTTCTTTTTGTTCATTATTTGTAATTAATTTTCAGTTTAAGAGTTTTCTGGCTTTATTTTTGCTCTTTCTGTTTTTCTAACATTAGTAAAACTTTGAATCTGTTTTTAGATGACGTTTCTTCCAGGCGTTGGTAGATCAAGACCACTGCACCTACCCTGATGTTTTGTGGTGCTCTCTCTCTTTTAGTAGCTGCCAATAATTTGATATTGCTTTGCTCTGTAGGAGATGACCATAGTAGTAAATAAATAGTGCCAAGAACAGTGATAGTCACTGAGGTGGAAAGGTGTCACATGTCCCGTAACAGGGCTAGCACTTACTCCTCAAGGGAGAGCACTAACTTAAGTAGATCAATACAGTGCTCACTTTCACCAGTGCTTGTCTGTAACTTTTACTTCCTTTCCTACTACTTTCCTGGGCTATTCTGGGCTGTCACGTTTCCCTTTCTTAGCGTTTTCTGCGTAGCAAAGATACTCCACTACCACCAGATCAGCTCATTTTAATAGCCCCTTTGCTATTGGTCATGTCAAGTCACCTGCACTTTCTCCCTCTGTGACCAACTTCTACTGTACCAAGAGGAAATCTTGGTTCCCAAATGACTAAGGGAAAAGCAGTATATCTTCAGAAACTTACTTAGCATCAAACACATTCAAGAAAGCTAAGGCTTTATCCTGAAACTATTTGAAGTATCATGCCTTTCTCTCTTGACCCTGTGCACAACAGGGCTTGAAAGAATCCTGCTGTTTCACCTTCCTCACCTTTATGTTCTTTTATTGTTCAGACAAGAACATAAATCTTCCTCAGTGTGATCTGCCCAGCATCATCCATGGAGCCATCTTTGCTCTTCTCACATGTACTCAGAATGGGGTTTTAGTCAAAGGCTAAGCATACCTTCAAGTAAACTCATGGTGTTTTCAGACTGTTATGGCAAAGCTGGGGAAATCCTCAAGCCGTCAGAAAGCAAGACAAGGGCAGTCTGTCCTCTCAGTCAGAAAAATTGTCTTGGATAGGTGTGTCACTGGACAAAACTGAACAGTGGCATGCCGTTTCCTTTAACAGGACCTTTGTGGCCACTTGGGCACACATCCCAGGAATCACCATGAGATCAAAAATCTCCAGTGTTGATTTTTTCTCCTACCATATCTTCAGCTTAAGTCTCCTTATTTTTTCAAGGACACTTACTCAGCATTCCATATTTAACTTTCCCCCTTCCACACAGGGGGTTCAAACCACACAATAGCATTTGCTGTCTTTATAGTTTTGCTGACTTTACCCAAGATTATTTATGCTGTTTTTCATGCCAGCTGCAGGCTGCTTAGTGTGTGTTGAATTTGGTTCTACATGTATAGTTCACTGACCCTCCCTTTCTAAGGCAGAAAAAGGTAAATGGTTGTCTCCAACCATTTTTCAACCTCTCCTACTTCAGAATACAGTGACAGTGTTTGGGGTTTTTGTGCGGAGCGTGCACTCTTGGGCTATGGAATGGAATAATCAATATTCTCTTTCCTCAGACACAAAAATCCTCCCAAATGTTGAAAACATTCAGCCACTTCCTGAACTAATAATTTAGGGAAACATTTTCCTGTACAGTTTTCCTAAGATTCTCACATATTTATTTAAGGTTTTTGGCATCATGCACTCAATTTCCTGACTATCTCAGCAGCAGTATTAGGGGTAGAGAGGGAACAATGCTGAAGATTGGATGCAATTACATTTTACTTTGGATCCCCAAAGATAACAGAAGAAAACAGTGGAACAGCTGGTATAGATTTAGAATGTTTTGGTAAGCATGAGTTTGCCAAAGAAAAGGAGAAGTGCATAGTATAAATCAGGATTGGTATTGTCTTAAAAAACAAACAAAAAAAAGCCCTCCTTCGGAATATTAAGTAAAATTTAGGCAACTTCAAATCTTCTTTTGGGTATCTCCAATTTATGTCATCTACAATGGCTCTAGATATTTATGTTTAGGTTCCAGGATTATTTCCAGAATGATATACTAATGTTGAGTTTGCCCCTGGGCTTTCCTCTTGCCCTTGTGCAGTGCTCTACAACCTGTGGAATGGGAGCTTTCTGGAGACATGTGGAGTGCAGCAGCAGGAACACATCTCACTGTCAGGACATGAAAAAGCCTGATCCTGCAAGGAGATGTTATCTCCGCCCATGTGCTAGCTGGAAAACAGGAAATTGGAGCAAGGTAACTTCATTCAGAGCTGTGTCTGAACAGTAAGCTTGCAAATTTCAGTGGGTATAAAATTCTAAATACTTCATTTTAAAAACAATTATTTACTCAGTGAATGCACACATGATTACCATTCATCACTAATTTACTAATTTCCTGACCAAGTTATATCTGGAAACACATCTGCTGTGAATTTTGTTCTTCCTGTGGTGGGTTGTGCTCATTAACTCTTGCATCTAGAGCCAAAGTCACTGCTCATGGTCTGTGGAGATGGTAGGACAAAGCATAGTTGCATGTGCCATCTTCTTAATCTCTGCCTCCAGGGGCATATCCTCATTTTAAGAAGCAGTGGGAATTTGGGAGAGGGAGCTGTCAGGTTCCTATTCACCTTTGTCACCATGTACTGTCTCTTCTGCGACACGGTGTGTTCCCCATTCACATAACCTCTAAATTTTACATTAAAAAAAAAAAAAGAAAATTGTGCTGGAGAGAATGCCTTCTATATGTAGGATTCTCTTAGGTTTATGCTCATGGACTGGTCAGGGGAGAGAAGAGTGTCCAGGGTGCTAAGTGGAACCCAAAGAATTGTACTTGAGTCTCATTTTGGTATTTTAAGTTGTGTAAAGAACACCTGGAAGGACAATGACTTCTTGAAGCTTATTACATTTTGTCTTCATGAAGTCTGAAAACTGAGTTTCAAACCACGGGTTATTTTTCAAGATTAAAAAGAGATAAACTACAAAATTCTTTTTAAAATATTGTTGATTTAATAAGGAAAAAGATAGGTGTCAAGTCAAACTTTCCTAGATCAGGTTATTTCTGTGGACAATGTTGTTGCCATTGAACTAGAGGGCAGATTGGTACAAATAAAAGGTTACAAAACCTGTGCTATTATTGAGCTCTTAGACATAAAATTGATTTGTACAGGAATTACATGCCTCTTTAGAAAGTTCAGGAAAGGCTAAAGCTTTACATAACTACATTTAAGCCTTTGAAATTAATTTTAAAAGATACATAGACATCCTGCTCTCCCAGCTGCAGTAGGGCAATTTCACCTTCACTTTTTCTTCATAAATGTCATAGCTCTTGCAACAAGTGAATGATGGTCATGTCACAAAAAATAGCTAGCAATCAGGTTTAATGATAAAATATAACAGGAAGCAATTTTTTTAAATGTCAGACCAGTTATGAATCAAGTTTGAAGCAAGAGGCTTCTCCTATCAGATTTGTGTTACACTCCTTATTTTCCATCAAGTGAACTATACAACCTAATTACAGTTCCATATATAAAAATGGTTAAATTTTGCTTACTTTACAAATGGCAATTGTTTCTTGTTACTCATTTCAAACATTTTAAGACACATTGTCACAGCAAGATGTCTGGGTTCCCTGCTGGTGCAGTAGAGCTTCTTCTGTTCTTCTACTCCCATTTAATTTTTCCCCTCCCCTAAAAGAAAGGTGCTTCAGACTAAATCTTAGGGTCTGTGTTTAATGTCAGATATAATTGAGATATTTTTTGAGACTGTTGTACTCAGTTTCTTAAGCAGTCACTTCTGTCCACTGTTTCTATCCAGAGAGACAGGAACTTGTCCTGTGGACAAGAGTAAGTATTCCCTTTCCATCCATTCGTCATCTCCTAGGGGAAGTATTACATTCAGGTTTCTTGCTCAACTAAAGGATGCTTATTTATGCAAAGGAGAACAGCATCAGTTGCTATTGCATCATAGTGGTAATAGTGGTAAAGGTGAAAGGTGATCTGAGAAGCTTTTAGTGGTACAGTTGAAATTTATTCTGCTCTAAGATAAAATGTGTATTTTTCCTTATCCCTGGGGTAGCAAATTCAGTTCTTCCTCAAGAGCAAGAGACGTCCTGAATTTTAGTGCCTGGAGACAGGACCTGGGTGATACTGTGAGTGAGTGAGTGAGTGAGTGAGTGAGTGAGTGAGTGAGTGAGTGAGTGAGTGAGTGAGTGAAGCTCAGGATGCCTCTCCCTTCCCTCCCACCCTCTCAGACTGAGGCTGCTCCTGTGGTATGGAATCTCCTGGTGCCATGGAGGTGCAAGGAAGGCGAGGTTGGGAACTGCTACTCACTCCCTTCCTCCCTCTGAAGCAACTAAGGAACTGATAATATCCCTGCATACAGAATCCATTTTTTGTATTTATTGCATTATGACTCTTTCACTATGACATTTTTGGAAATAGCTGGCAGGGTCTCCCAATTAAATATGTATCCATATTATTAATGGCCATAGCAGTGTAGCAGGGGAAGTACTTACATGGCCTATTCTGGGCTGCTGTGAGGGAAAACACAGCATTTAAGCCTCACAACAGATTGGTGTTACAATAAACTGGAAATTCCTTCTGTTCAAGAGGCTCAAAGCTCAAGCTATCCTCCTGCTCTGTGACCGGGGAAGGCACAGCCCCTCAGTGAAGCATCGTGTGGAGATGTGCCCCTCTGTTTTCTGTACAGTGCTCCGTGAACTGCAGCGGAGGCTTCAAGACCCGAGACGTTCACTGCATTGATGTTCGGGAAAAGCGGCTGCTCAGACCTTTCCATTGCCAGTTACTGGGCTATAAACCCCAGTTCAACACTAGTTGTAACACAGAACCTTGCTTGCAATGGCATGTGGAGCCCTGGAGTCAGGTACTGTTCTTTAAAAGAAGCTTTATGAATCAGCAGTTTCCTTTCAGGTAACAGCGGCTGTGGGATCCCGTGCTCTCAGGTAAAATTCTGTTCCAAGGAAGACATGCAGCTGGTAAGTTCTTGTGTATGGCTGCAGCAAAAACCAGCACATGTGTTTGTAAGGCTTCACAGAATCATTCTTAGGATTACCATATCCTGAAAGGGAGAAGCAGATGGCCTGGAAAAAATTTGTTTTAGCTATCCTATTTGATCAGTAAATGTGGTTCATTTAGATGAATCCTTTTTGCTGCTGTTTTTATGTTGCCTTCTCATTATGGCAAATTTAGAATTTTCCTTTATGCTTTTGGACTGACATTTTATGGAGCAAAGGCTTAAATCAGACATAAGATAAATCTGACTTTTGGGTCCCTTTGTAATATAGATCTGTGCCAACAAACTCAGAGGGAGCCGGGCACATATTTATGTCAGCTAAAGCATATGGCCTGATTTTATTCTAGAATTTAACCCCACTGAAAGCAGCTCTGGAGAAAGTGTCACGATATTTGCAGCCCTGTGGACCTAATGGGATTTTAAGGGAGGTGATCACATTTGCTTTACAGGGCACTAACAAATTACACCTGGAGGAGACCAGGGTGTGCTGTCAGAGCAATCAGCAGGGGTTGGAAAAATATTAACAGCCAAATGATTGCATGTTTGCCACTTAAAATACTTCGTATAAATACTAGTCCAACCCTGGCAGTTGTTGTTCTAAGGACACTGGATAGAAATGGATTGAAAAGGTTCACTTATCAGATATCAGATATATTGTTCTGTCCATAGGGGTACAATTCCTTGTAGTAACAATGCATTATTCAAAGTATATTTGATACCTTATTTCATATCAGAGTGTGAAATACTTTGTGTATTTCAAGCAGACTCTACTGCAGACTTAGTGAAAAAATAGTAAAAAATCAGTGGATAAGTGATTCTAGAGTGTGAACAGACGAATGTTTAAAAAATAACCTGGGTCACTATCTTTGTATGACACTACCAGAGTTCAATTATTGTATGGATTGAATTTTAATGTCCCTAACCACCTCATAAAAATAAGATGCTGCATCTTACTAACTTGTTCTGTCTTCAGTTAATATTACAGATTAATCCTGCAGACATATGACTTCTAATCTAATTGTTATTAGAGATGCTACTGGTGTTGGTGATGCTGGTGAGCAGTTCTGTGTTGCCTATTCTGTGTAGCTGCTTCTACGCTGCCATTTAGTCCTTCAGTAGTGTGTGCCAGGAGAGCTTTTCCCCCATGTAACACCATCTTCTCAGTCTCCTTCCAAGCACATGGAATAAGTGTCTCAGTGCAGAGCTTTTCTTTATGTCTGACCTTTAGGACTTGATGTGCAGGCTAGCCTGTGCATCTTTCTAAACCCGTGGGCCTGTGACCCTGGATTCTTGTTATCTGTGGCCCTACATTTCTAAATGAGCATGTCCAACCACCTTGTGCTCTGTTTCTGGTTTCTCATCCTTTCCCACCTCTGACTGTACCCCTCTTTTGCCAGTGTTCCAGGACGTGTGGTGGTGGCCAGCAGAAGCGGCACATCTCCTGCCCACGGGAAGGGCGCTGTGACTGGACCAAAAAGCCTGATGCCACTGCATTGTGTAACAGACAGCCTTGCATGCAGTGGATTCACCAGGCCTGGAGCCCGGTAGGATTCAGTTTATTTCTGTTTTATTTTTTGTCATCAGTTGGCTGTATTTGGTCATATTATCCTCTTGTCTCTGAACCGCAGTGCCTGTGGTAAGTACAGTTTCTTATGCACAGCTGAAACAACAAGAGAAGAACTTCGGAAAACATTACTGAACATTTTATAGCCAGCCCGTGTCTGTTCCTTCAGGTAACAGGTATAGTAGCTTCTACTTTTTGTTACTGTATTACATATTGTTGGAAGTCTGGGATTTTTTTATCTTGTCTAAACATTGACATTCTTCCACTGCAAATGTTTGAAATTTTTCACTGTTTGAGGCTATTGGAGGGGATTGGGTGATCCTCAAAACAACTTCAAGGAATATTGTACTTGCCCACACAAAGAAAAATTCTGAATTTTGACCAATAGCCTCCTACTTAGGACCTGGAAATCTTATTGACAAATATGAGGTGTAACTTTGGGGAACCTTCCAGTGTCTGATATACATATTTTTCTATAAAGAAACTAGTATCTAATAAACCTTTCCCTCCAGTTTCCTTAATAAACATCGCATACATTACAAGTACTCCTCACAGCAGAATGGAATATTGAAGGATTGCTAAAAGCAGGAGCCACAAATCAGGAAACATTGGAGTCTCATTTAACACAGATAATTCAATGAGCTGGTTTTGACATAAAGCCCTTAGATGGGACATGACTATAATGTAATGTAGAGTTACTGTAACACTTAAATATGGAAGTGAAGCACATAAAATAAGTAATAGAATACCAAACATTATAGCAACTATTTTACTTTTTTATTAACCCCATATTGATACATTCATTAATAGTTTTACTCATAAAATATATTAAACATCAATATAAAATTGTTTCAAGACTACATAAGATCGTTCAGTGTACCTCAAGCCAGCACTATTGTGCTTCATGTACAGAGATACACATTAGAGAGAGGATAATTTGCAGAAAAATGACAGAGGTTCTATTCCTGTCTTCATCTCTTGTACTTCGTTAGCTGACATTCTCTATCTGCTGAATTCTTTACCTCATTTATCTGCTGGCACTATTTATCTGTAGAGAAAAAAAATTAAAACTAATTGGGATTCTCAGATGCTCTGGGAAGTCAAAAGAATTAAATACATTTACAGAATGGTACAGGAAGATATTTTAAAAGTGTTTGGGTTTTATGACCTTCTGTGTACAGCCAGAACAAGCAGCTGGCAGTACTTTTGTGGTCATAAAGCAAAGGTAACCTCTGTTTAAAAGACAGGAAAGAAACAAATCCTCATTGGGCTTCTTTTTTTAATCTTAAATTGGTCATTTATAGACCTAACATTGCAATTGGTTATTCATGTTTAACTTAGATAGTCAGAAAACACAGGAAGCAAAAACTATCCTAATTTGCATGAATTTGATTTACGAGTTTCATATTGTAGGACTAGCATTGCAAGTCATCCTTTTCCTCCTCTGTAGAAAACAGTCCTCTCCCCCTCTTTACACATTCCAAGATGCTGTATCTGTACTATTTACCCTCTACTGTATCCTGCCAAATCTGGCCACAATGCACCATGGAGGTGTCTGTATGGAGCATATAGTACAGAGAGTACTGTAATGCTGTTGCTTCTGGAACACATGGCAGTTTTAGCTTCCTGTCACACAGCTCTAATATTGCCATATTACAAAATTTCCACGTAAAAAAAAATTATGTATGTTAAAATTACTCTTTCAGTGTGCTGTTTCTTGTGGAGGGGGCATTCAGCAAAGAACTGTGAAATGCATGAATACAGAAACTAATGAAACTGAAGATGACAGCATGTGTGTGGATAAAGCCAAGCCCACAAAATACCAGAAATGCAATCTGCAAGAGTGCAGGAAAAATACAGGTAGAGTACTACACCTGCATGAAACAGTTGTCTCCATTTGTGCTGAGATTCTGCAAAAACTGGGAGCTAACTCAATCTAGCAACTTCTTTTGAGTAGTGCGGGCTAATTACAGGTGACCCTGGCCTGGTACTGCTCAGCTCTGTTCTTTTGGCAGAACCACACTGTTGTCTCTTCCAGCACTTCTGGCCTGGTGTTGCCATGATAGGGAGTGCAGTCTCTGAGCATACATCACTAATTTATGATACAACTAAATTAGTATGTCTGCTTGTATTGGCCTGTTTTAGGTAACCCAGGCTGCAGTGAGGGCTGTGGAAGCACACATAGTGAGTCCAAACAGATCCATTTCTTAAGACAGATCCCTCTATGGAAGCTGTAAATTCTGGACTGGGAGTGCAAGCAAACAAATTCCTACAGCCACTGTAACAAAAAATCCATGTCCCACAGGGTGAGACTGTCCAAAATCAAGAGCTGGAGGGAAGTACTCTTGTGAGTCAGGGTGTCCTGTACCTCTTGTCCTTCATAGGCCCAGGAGCCCAGCTGTGTACATGGTTAATAGCCCAAAAAGAAGAGGCATTAGGGGAATGGAGAAGCTTACAGAAGGATACACATCTTTATGTGTGGTCTGTGTACTGCTGTATCCAGCAGGCACCCTGAGGGAAGAACAGAAGCAGCTCACAGTTCTAGAAAAGCTTTCAAAGTTTTAAAAAAAGTTCTAGAAAAACTTTCAAAAACCTTTTGGAGGATGGTCTTCCGTATGTGCTAATGGTCTAATTTGACAGTGAGACAGTGGTTTGAATTCTGAAGGCAGTGCAGATCTGATATGCTCTTGGAGAGTGATGCATCACTCCTAAAGAGTGTTAGTACACATTCTGCCCTGGGGTGGATCAGTCTGCTTATTTCCTGTCCCTCTCGTGTTCAGAAGGACAGGCTCAGATAAATGCTGCCTACACATGTTAGTAATAATTACTTCAGTGAATAAAAGCTCAAGTGGCCTGTAAAACATAAGAAATGCCCTACTGTGTAAGCACTGCAGCCCGCCCTTATGTCTCTAACTATGATGTTAAAAAATGCTATTTATCAGGAATGCAAGAGATTGGTGCTTCCCTGAGATTCATTTCCATGATAGTCTCCAGCATTCCCAACTGACATATATTAGGACTGTTAAAAGTTCTCCATGTAGTGCCTTTCTATTTAAACTTTCATTAGTGTATTGCAACTATTTTTGGTGCTGTGATGCTGTCTGCTTCCACCCTCTCTTGTGGCAGCAAGTTCACAGAATCATGGAATCATCAAGACCCTCAAGACTATCCAGTCCAACCATCCACACAGCACTGCCACTGTAACCCCTGATCCGCTAAACCACATCACCCAGTGTCAGATCCAGACACCTCTTAAACACCTCCAGGGATGGTAACTCCACCACCTCCCTGAGCAGCCTGTTCAATGCCTGACCACCTTAGCAGTGAAAAAATGGTTTCTAAAGCCAATCTGAACCTCCCCTGTCTCAGATTAAGGCCATTTCCTCTTGTCTTCTCACTGTATGTGTGTCAGGGTAGGCTGACCCCCACCTCACTACAGCCTCCTTTCAAGTAGCTGCAGGCCTGTAGTCCCCTGGATCATCCTTCCTGTACTAATCTGATCATACCTCCAATCTACCCTCCCGCAGATTGCATTACATTTGCTAATTTCCAGTCAGGTAGAACTTCTCCAGTTAACCAGGACTGCTGGTAGGTGATTGAGAGTGGTTTGGCGAGTTCTCTCACCACTTTCCTCATTACTCTGGGGGGGTCCCATCTGAGCCTGTAGACTTTCGAGTGTCCTAATTGGCAAAGCATGTCCCTAACCATCTCCTCCTGGATTATGGAAGCTTCATTCTGCTTCCCAGCCCTAACTTCCAGCTCTGGGGGCTAGATATCCTGAGGTCACCCATTCTAGAAGTTCACAGCCTGGTGTGAAAAAACCTGTTTTCATCTGTTTTAAACTTTATTCAAGTTTTGAGTTTCCCCAGTTGCAGTGTTGAGGGATGTGCTGGAGAACAGCCTTGCTAATATACCATCTTCCTTCTTCTGCACATGTTGTCTTCTTGCAGCTGAGGACCTCCAGTTTCTAATATCTGGCTAAGTCCAGCCCATCTCAGTTCAGTAGAGCTACCACAGATCTGTCAGCACGGTAGTTCTGACAGCAGCAGTCCCTGCCATATTCTGATGCTGTAGGGATTAAAGCATAGCCAAGCTGAACATGCAGTTGCATGTGCATTGTCTGCTCTCTCCTGCCTGCCCTGGTGGCTGTGCAGCACCCTGCCAGCACATGCTGCTTGTCTTAGGACCAGTTACAAGAATGCAAAAGTACCAAACTCAAATCATTATTGCGAGACTTTCTCTGGCAGTCCTTAGCAGAGAAGACGAAGTGGAAAACATGTATCAGCTGTGTCTGCCACAAAAATAAACAGCACTCGCTGAACAGTCATGAGTGCTGTGTTTTCCAAAACAGAAGGTTGTATGTTCCCTAAAAGATCATAGAATTTTAGAGGGAGGTCAAGCTGACCCATAATGCAAGGGAAGAGAAAGCACAGGACCATAAATAAGACCCTTAATAGACGTGGCTGTCTAGCATAAAACAGTTCAAAATTCTAGAAATACAGAGAGTGTGTCAGCAAAACACAGCTAATTCTTGTCATCTTCTTCACTACAGGGCTTCCCTGCAGCAAAGACCAGCTGTCAGTTCACTTCTGCCAGAGGCTGAAAGGCATTGGCAAGTGCTTGCTGCCATCAATACAGACTCAGTGCTGCTTCACGTGTAGCCAGCCCCGAATTCGTAACAAAGCAAGACATGGAGATCAGCGAGGCTTCAAACAACAAAATTACACTAAATCTAGAAGAAAACCACCTCAAAATGAAGAAAACAACAACCAAGCAGCTTGGCACTAGCTGGTTTTTTTCTTGTTTTCTTGAATGGAGCTTCTGTTTACAGGTTTTACGTTCCTTTTTTTTTTTTTTTTTTTCTGAACTATCCAGCATAAATGGAAATCTGTGATCAAAACTGGGAAAACACATTGCCTAGGGTTATCAGTCATAATTTACTGCTTCATTTTTTACTGTGTAATAGTCCAAAATTTGTAACATAATTTTCAGTGTACCAGCAGCTAGTACTTAGGCATGCGTAGACACTAGGAACAGGCTTGCAAGAATTTCCTGATCTTTTGTAATGAATGTTTAACTTGTTCTTCCATCTCTTCTCCTAAACCCACTTGAAACACCAGCACTGCTTACTCAAGAGTGCTTGAGTGGTGCTTGAAGGTGGCCCTTGGGGCAGCAGTCATACCTGTGCCGTGGGCCAGTTCTCTTCATGCTCACTTGCCTTTCTTTTTTAGGAATCAAGGTGAAGTGGCAGTATTTCTCTAAATTCATTGCTCACATCATAAATTTAAGAGCAGAGGTTTGTAGTATCTGCTTATGAGAGGCAGGATGAATTTAAACATTTTTTTTCAGGAGAAGTAAATCTTCACTAAGTACTTGACTGAACCTCTAAAGGATACCTCAGCCATAACCTGTTCTTGACAGTTTTCTTCTGCTACAAATGTCTTGCTGTAACCTGAAAACTCCATAAAATATGGTATATTAAGTTTCCAAATATGTTTTAAGCAGCATTGCTTGGTACCACAAAAGCCAAGCTGTTTGCATCTACCACCTTAACAGTCATAGAATCATTTAGATTGGAAAACACCTTTCAGATCAACCAGTCCAACCTCTAACCCAATGCTGCCAAGTCCACCACTAAACCATGCCCCTAAGTGCCATATCTATGTGTCTTTTTTACACATTTAGAGGAGAAAACAGCAATATTCTTTAGACAGTTTTATACATTCCATCTGATAGAATAATTTCAGTATAAAGAAAAATTTGGTTTTGCAGATCTTCTGCTTGACAGGCAATAACATTCTTAAGTATCATCTGTAGTTTCTCTCCATTTAAAATTAACTATCCAAGGCCATTTGAAATGAGATAAGGAAACCAAGTCAAAACTATGGCCAATCTCTATAGCTGCAGGTATTCAGACACAAATGATACATGCCAGCAGGACATAAAAAGCTGTCAGGAGACTGATGAAGCATAGAGGTTGTACCAGCTTGTTCTGCAGCAAAAATTTAACCTCAGCACTTATCCTTGGGAAAGGGTGGTGTTCTCTCTCTCTTGACTTCTCACTTCCATCAGTTTTAACTTAGTGATCAGCTCCATTTAGTTAAAGAATGTTACAGCTGCTGAACACAGGAACCAGGAACCTTCACTGTAATGATTTCCACTCTTTACAGAACAAAGAGTAAAGGAGTCACATGGTGAGAAAGCAGAAGACTTCTAAGCTGATAGGTAGGTAAGGACAATTGGAAGTTGAGTCTTTTGCTTTAAAAACTGAAATCTTTCTGTTCTTTAACAAATTAAAAAGGAGGGAAAGGAGCAATGAGCTGGTCCAGCTAAACAGTTTTGCTTATTTCATGTTAACTTACGTGACAGAATTCAACTTTACAGATGTAAACCTTTCCTGCAGTTTCAAATGTGGCATGCAGGCATTTCAGCTGGAAATTTCCCATACTATATTTTCAAATCAATTTTATAGCATCAGCAAGCATAAAGGCCAACTAGCAACTGGAAACTCTGTAATTCACACAGATATTGACTGATAGAGCTAGCATTTCATCCAGTATCTTCCAGTAGAGCATAAGCCCACATTCACAAGAGCGCTCTACCGCCTCGCTCACAGCAGACCTTTCCCACAGTGTAAATCCATAATCACAGTGGAACTGAGGGCTCCTGGGACAGGAATCTGAGGCCTGGAGTAGTATCTGCATAGCTCAGGCCTCAAGCACGAGGGCACCACTAGCTAAATTGTGTATCTATTTTGCTAGTGAAGAAAATGCCAAAACAAACTTCAGGGAACCAAGACTGAAGCCTTTGAACAAAGCTGGGGCATTTTGAAAAGAGCTGGACAAGAGCAGACATTGAGATTCCTTTGGAATTCAGTAGGGTTTGGACACCTTGGTTCTGAATTTTTTGAAATCTCAGATTTGCACCCTACTTACCTTACAATTTCAGATTGTAGTACAGGGAAATACACATTTTATACAGTATACAGTGAGACATGTGGTCATGAATCCAAGTGTCACTGTGGTTACAGAACTATGACAAGCAGTAGCCTTTTTTCTAGACAGACCTTTATGGAAGTTTATAAAAGTATTTCAGCCTGGCTATAATGTATTAACCTAATGATGGCTACAAGTTGAATTGTCATTTTTCAAAGATTTGTGTCCTTTGGCTAAGGACTTCTTCACTTGAAGTCTCCAGGAATTCAAAATATGCAGCATGGTAGGTTAGATTTATTAACCTCTGGGATGGCAATATAACCCCAGTTTTAGGTGCTGATAAAACAAAATCCACTGTTAAAAATGTGGTGCTAGGTTAACAGACATGGGGATGACTTATAATGGTGCATGTGTGTGCATGCACACACTCTTACAATTAAATATGTCTGGTGTTGCTGGCCAATGCCAGACATGATGCTTTTCAAGTTTCACAGTTTGCTTCTTTTCTTCTGGGGACCCTTTGAGCAATAGAAATCTGGGCAGTTCTTACTCCTCTGGACACAGAAGTATTGAATCATGCGCAGGAGTAGAGGTGTCCCACCTGATTCAGGAAGGATTTGGGCAGGGCTTGGGCTCAGGCTGCGTGGTGTAGAGCAGTCCCCTGACAGCCAAACAACCCAGACTGGTGGGCTGTGCAGGTGCTCCTCACATTCCCAGAAGTGTTCTACAGGAATTGCAGGTCAGATTATTCTGTGCATAGAGGTACCTGCATAACATTTTATCTGCAGAGGTCAGCAGAAGGAGGCCACTAGGTATGCGGGCTAATGAGAAAGGAGCTGACTGAGTGGATATAGTGCAGGCTGGAGGAAAATACCTGCAGGAGTTGTCCTTTCCAGTTCTCCTTAGGGCTGTTATGGAGTTAAACCATTTCTGCCTTCATTGTTTTCTTCAGGGAGCTGTTACTTCATTTGAAATGAATAAAAGGTGAATAAGTTATATTATGGACATTAGTCAGAATAATCTTTCTACCCAGGGAAATGCAGTCATTACTGTTTCTCAGATTAAAATTTAGGGAAAATACTGTGACAATATGAATAATTTAACAGAGCAGTGCCACTGCTATTATGATATATGCTTTTATATCTTAAGTAAGGTGGATTTGTGATGTGAATCTAGATGGTCATTAGTCTCAAAACAGAATTGAATACTAAGTGCAGAGGTGTATTGTCATTATATTATTGTATTAGCCCAAGATGCATCAACTTCAACAGATTGCTCAGGAAAAAAATGTGTATTTGTCACATTCACAGCTTGTTCTAACATTTCAAGGTTTAAAAAGCAAACTATGATGACATACTTGTTTCAAGCTTCAATAAATGGCATTGCATATGTTTGATGTCTCTGGTATTTTGTGTTTCCAGTGCAAGAAGATTCATACAATGGAATTTCCAGGATAAAACAAAAGCCTTAAATATATATTTTATATGCCAAGGATTCCCATCACTGAGTTGTTTTGGTGCTTGATACTCCAGCATAAAAGAGATCATTAAAATGGGTGAGGGGGAAAAGTAGAAGAATAGGGCATGATGGTAGGTCAAAATACACACTAAAAGGATTCATTACTTCCTATGAAACAGAGGAAATCTTATCACTTCTAGTCAAAGCAGATACGTCTTAATGTGTTGGCAGCAAGTGAGTGTGTCTGTTGTGTGTGTTGAAGAGTTTTATAATAATATTACCATGCCCCTTGCTGCCCACTCTGGATCTTCTCAGTACTCAAGTTTGCCAGTCCTGCTTATGCCCATAAAGTTGATCACACCAACCCTGATCCTTGACATGCTGCCCAGGAGCACAGTTAGGCTTGGGCAGGGAGCACCATCAGTTCTCACTCTGTCACCAAACTCCACCCCATGCATCCATGCCTGGGCTCAGCCTCACAACACCCCATGAAGTCACAGGAAGTTGCTCCTTTCTGCTTTAGAAAGCCAACCCACAGGGGCAGCACCCTGCACAGGTGAGGAGAGGGAGAGGATTGAGCTGATCTGAGAAGTTAGTGGAAGCTCACTCTACTTTGCTAAGTCCCTTTACACATTCCTGGGTGGCCCACTGCTCAACACAGCCTCATGAGCAGATCCTGTGGTTGCTGCACTGTGTGGCACAGCTTGCAGCACCCCCTTGGCTAGGCCAAGCATGCAGCGCTGTTACAAATGGATGTGGGGGTTTAGACAAGTCCTTGCCTTTTGCCCAGGCCTCTGGCAGCAGGCAGTAAGTTTATTGAGGTATCAGCACCCCAATACCCACTCTTGGTTTGCAAGTTCTTTAATAATGGCTGATTCCGTCTATTATAGAATGAATTATTTATTCAATAGACAAAACTAACACACGTAAGACTTAAACTAATACTACACAGGAGTAAGGACAAAAAGATACAACTAGTAGGTAAATACAGCATGAAGTTGCTGTATAAGGTACCTATTAATGTTACAGATAGAGAAGAAATAATGTAATTTAGGATTCTAAATTATAATATTCTATAATATAATATATAATATATATTCTAATTTAGGATGGTGTCTTACCATCCAGTTGTTGGTGGAGCATGCATTGAGATCCTTTCCCTCAAACCCCAGGGAAGTAACCACAGAATCTGCATCCAGACTCCAGGGAGAAGTCTCCCACACTTTCAAGGTGTGTGTGTGTAGAATGCTTCTGCCTCTGTGATAACTTATGTGTCTTTTACAGTTTGCAGAACAGGGTCTCTTAGTCAAGAATGTTTCTTTAATCTCTTCCCACATCAGCTCCCCAGACTAAGATATTGATTCTTAGCGGAGGTCTGAGCCCCTTTGGCACAGACATGCCCCCTTGCATCTCTGCAAGATGCTCAGGTTATCTCTTTATGCACCAGCTTTCTGTGGTAGAGAGGTGGGGGCAGAGGTAGATGTCCTACCACAAGAACCCACCTAAGGAACTGCCTGTTGGCTGCCAAAACTAGCTCAAAATTAAACCAGCATGGTGAGGTAAGAGAAAGGGATTTCAGGTGGGGTGTTCCAGACAGAGGTACTTGATGCAGCAGAACTGATAGTTTAATTTTGTGGATATAGAAACACAATATGTTGCAGACTTAAGAGGGAGAAATTTCAGCCCTGCTGAATGTCCTATCCTTGTTTTCAGAGGTTCTCATGTTCTCTGGAGAACAGGAGTTGGTGCCAGACACCTTTCTGTTCCTTGGGTTGGCTGATCTCACTGTATTTCAGAACGGTCATTAATAAGAGCTATGGTTTATTGATGCTACCCAGAACTGCAGCCTCCCTAGCCCTTGTTCCATCAGTAGAATATGGGGAGCTCACATAAGGTTACTACTTACTTCTGTCACTAATTGATCCCAACCTCCTCTTCCCTTAGTGAACAAATGCAGATACCTCCAGCACACTCACAGGAGCAAAACCTGGGATGTGTTAACCAAGGCCTGCAGATGCAGTGGTTACAGCAGTAAGACCCAGGGAGTGAGAAATAATCACAGGACCCTCAGAATGGCCAACCACAATCTGTAAGCTGTGGTGTCAGGGCTTTTAAAGGAATTTCTGGAAACCAAGGAGCTGCTGAATAACCTGGGCATCACTTGGTGCTGACTTGGTATCACAAACTAATGAAAGAGAAAATGTCAGGATTCCTGAAGGCTTCTGCTAATTCACTGTCACCGTTATGAGTCATCAAGTTACCATTTGCTAGATCAAAGTTAAAGATGTGGGACATGTAGAAGATAGTGTCAACGAAGGATGTTGGGACAACAGGTAGGCTCTTCAGAAAATGCTGTTTATCGCATAGGTGATGTTACAGCAGTACCTGATAAACTATCAAGTCATGGATGACAGAGCCAAACCTAAAGCTGTCAGCATCAGCTTTTAGGCAAAACCTGAAGCCACATTAGTTCTGGTTACAATGCATTATATAGTTTTCTTTACTGAGCATCTTAATACATAATAACCAATCAGTATCATACACAATACCTTTACATTTACCTATAGCCTATCACAACTATTATTATTACCATATTATGGTTGGTACTATCCAATCACATCGAGTTAATATCTTACATTTTAAGCTTAAAGTTGTTTTTCTGTTTTCTTGCAGTGGAAAATTCTTAGACCTTTTTTCTACTTGGAAAAAACATGTTTTTGTTTGTAGACAACTTATCCTTTGTTCTTAGCCATCTTTTCCTTGCCACACAGTGCAGCAACCACAGGATCTGCTCATGAGGCTGTGTTGAGCAGTGGGCCACCCAGAAGTTTCCTTCTAACTCATCTGAACCTTTGTTCAGTAACAATTAATTCAGCAGTCCCTGACTTAAACATTTTTTATTCTTCTATATTGAAACTTGCTTTCATCTCTATGCTCCTTTTAGGTTCCACATTCAGAGAGCTTTCTGCCAAGCATACTTTCTTGTCAAACTTCCATCTTTCCCAACAGGGGCAGAGGAAAATAATTTCCTGGAGGGATTGGATGTTTTGGAAGGCAGTCTTTTGCTGGATCTCTGGAGTTACCTCTATCTCGTGTTACAAGCAGATACGATAGTCTGGATTCAATGATTCAGTTGCTTTGACTGGGGCCTGAGACATAGAATCACAGGGTGGTTTGGGTTGGAAGAAACCTAAAAGATCATCTAGTTTTGATACCCTGCTATGGTCAGGGACACCTTCCACTTGACCAGGTTGCTCAAAGTCTCATGCAGCCTGGCCTTGGACACTTCCAGGGATGGGGCATCCACAGCTTCTTTGGGCAATCTGGTGGTGCCAGTGCCTCACCACCCTCACAGGGAAGAATTTCTTCCTAATATCTGATCTAAATCAACCTTTTATCAATTGGAAGCTATTCCCCCTTGTTCTGTCACTAGATGCTTTTACAAATAACCTCTCTCCATCATTCTTGTCAGCTCCCTTCAAGCACTGGAAGATCCCAAGTCCTTTTCCAGGCTGAACTATCCCATCTTTCTCAGCCTTTCCTCACAGCCAAGGTTCTCCATCCCTCTGATCATCTTGGTGTTCCTCCTCTGGGCTCACTCCAGCAGTTCCCTGTCCTTCCCATGCTGGGACCCCAGAGCTGGATGCTCCAGGTGGGTCTCACCAGAGCAGAGCAGAGCAGAGGGGCAGAATCCCCTCCCTGCCCTGCTGCCCACAGGGCTCTGGGTGCAGCCCAGGACACGTTTGGCTCTCTGGGCTGTGAGTGCCATGGCCAGGGCATGTCCAGCCTCTCACCCACCAGTCTGGGAAAAGGGCACTGCAGTTTACTGTGGTGCTGGTTAAGGAAAGCTACCACTTGCAACATTGGTGTACTTGAGTAATGGCAAATGTGGCATTAATGGGAAACTGCCCTAAGGAAAACTGCAGGGTGAGGGAAGTGGATCAATGAAGCATCAGAGGGGGAATGTGTTCTTGCGAGCCCATCAGGTGTCACGGTGAACAGAAGTGCAGTGAACCTGCAAGCTCCCCACATGCTTATTTATACAGATGGTGGTCATGGAGATATTATGTTTCCTGTTTATTCTCCTGTATCTGTTACCTGTTTCGTACAAGAGCTGAACTAAAGAAGCTTGACAATTAACTACCACTCTGTTCACTTGGAAGTATATTTCCTTGTTTGGCTCTGGAAGTAAAAATATTGTCAGGTTATAACATAGGGGAGCATGAATCAGGCTCATAACAAACAGTTGCTGGTTGATAAAATTACTGTCCTGTGCTGCAATGCCTATCTGAAAGCTAATGAATTTTGGTCTTTTGTAGATCCTTTTCCATGTGACTCCATCACTAGTCCCAGCCTTTATGGGACACACTCTGGCCCTGGCTGTCATTGCAAATCACTGGAGTATCACACATACTGGAAGACAAGTGAGATATTTTCCCCTAGCAGCTGTGGATGTAGAAATAACTGATTTCACCCTCCTGCCCATCTAACAAGATGTTGAGCCCAGCTGGGCTCAGCTTCACAGCCCTGTGAAGCTGAAGTTTTGCTTTACATCTAAATTGAGGGGAGGCCATGAGCACCCATAGCCTCCAACATGAGGCAGGAGTTTGCTTTCAGCAGACATCCCTCTTGTCAGCAAGTTCTGCCTGCATGTCACCTGGAAGCTGACAGTTCCCTGTTGCTCCTGCATATGTTCATGCCTCTCTTACAAGTTTGTGTTAGGCAAGGAGGCAGATGGGATGTTGCAGCTGCCAGATCCTGCTGTAGTTAATGGGAACAAGAACGTGTCTTTGTAATTATTGTTTTTACATGATCAGCAGACTTCAGATTTTGGCTGAAGCTTCCTGCTGGCACCCTCTGCCCTCCCACAAGGGTGGTCTGATTGACCAGGGTACCCCCGTTTACGTGAGGACCCTGCTGGGAGCAGGCAGTGCTGGCCTGTGAGAGGGTGCTGGGGCTTTGAATCTGCTGCTCCTTTGCCTTTCCAACATCCAGTCAGCATCAGTCCGCCTGACCTGCAGTCACCCTCCAAATGGGAAATGTGTCTTTCATGCCTTGTTGGACTCATGGTATCCTAAAGAGTAGTGAAATGGGGAGCAAAAAAACGTTCTCTGCCAAGCTAAACAAGTTGTTTGAGCAACCCATGTCTCAGGGTTCACTGACTGCTGTTTTAACAAGCATGGAGGAGGTAAAAAGTGCCACTAATACATTGGAAACTTTGTTCAGGGAGCTTTTATTCTGGTGCTGTGAGTGTCATGGCCATGACTTTTATTAGGTCTGAAACTGCAGAAAGGTAACCAAAACTGGAGTTGAAATTTTCCATCCAATACAGACAATCCCCCTTACCCTTGGTGAAGAATGTGTTTATCTGTGTAAATGGGAAGCAGCAGTAACTCTGAAAAGTATAGTATTGGAGTGTTTGAAACCTTTTCTTTCATTAGTTCAGGTTTTGTGAATAATCATGAACAATGTCAAAGCTGATAGTCCAATATTTCTGAAGTGAAATGTTCCTTTTGAGGGGTGTTGGTGAGTGCTCTTCATAGGGCAGAAACTCTTGAGTAGTTTGTCTACCAGCTGCCACTTCCTTGGAGTTTGCATTTGGATGAGTGAATGCCTTCATTGGAGTTTTGTGCAGGATGCTGGAGGGGATCCTTTCCTGTCTTTTCTGTTGGTTTCCCTGGATGTATTTTACTGGCCAACAGCTGTAAAGCTGGTGCTGGATTGGCTTTGCAGTTACCAAGAGTCCTCAAACAGATTTAAAGGATGTGTCTGACTGACTCCCACTGTTTGTGCACACACACATGGGGATCTTAGGTGCTTGAGCCTAAAGACCTTTCTTAGTGAAAGCAATCAAATAAATCTCTGAAGGAAGAACATTGCGTGTCCTCCGTAACAGCCCATAAGAGGACTTTTGTGTCCTTAACAGTACTTGTGCTGATCAAAGGAAAACTATGTTCTTAGTTTGAGCTATGTGGTGATTGTGTCTTGGTGAAAGCAACTCATTTTGCATGCTCATGAGCTGGGCTGCTCAGATGATGTTTCATTTAGGGAGAGAGATGGATTTGACGAGTGGTCTGTTAGATGGATATGAAAGTGGTTGGATAGTAACATCCAGAGGGCAGAGGTCAGAGGTCAGTGCCTTTGAGCCCCAAAAGACATCAGTGACAAGTGGGACACCCAGAGGTCCTTACTGGGACCAGTGTTGTATCTTCATTAATGACATAGAAAATGCACCCTCAGCAAGTTTGCAGATGACACCAAGCTGAGGTGATTTGACAGGATGCCATACAGAGGAACCTGGACAAGCTCGAGGAATGGGTCCACAGGAACATCATAAAGTTCAAGGCCAAGTGCTGTTGCTGCACCTGGATTGGGACAACTCCCATTATCTGCAGAGGCTGTGCATGAACAGACCCAGAGCAGCCCTGCCCAGCAGGACCTGGGGGTGCTGCTGGGTGAGAGGCTGGACATGCCCCGGCCATGGCACTCACAGCCCAGAGAGCCAAACGTGTCCTGGGCTGCACCCAGAGCCCCGTGGGCAGCAGGGCAGGGAGGGGATTCTGCCCCTCTGCTCTGCTCTGCTCTGGTGAGACCCACCTGGAGCATCCAGCTCTGGGGTCCCAGCACAGGAGGGAGAGGGACCTGCTGGAGCAAGTCCAGAGGAGGAACACTGAGATGATGAGAGGGATGGAGCCCCTGTCAAAAATTCCCTGTCCCAGATTGGATGGGACTCTGAGTAACCTGGTCTAGTGAAAGGTGTCCCTGCCCATGGTAGGAGGTTGAAACAAGTATTAAGTTTCTTCCAACCCAAGCCATTCTTTGACTGACTGTCCATTCTATGACTGATTTTTCAAACTTTCTGCTTTTTGCTAGCTGCCATTTTTGTACCTTCTTCTTCCAAGCTCAGGACCGTGTTCATTTTTTCCAGGCCATGAATAGGTGCAGCTTCCATTAGAAATCTATTTCACAGAGGGGTGCTTGCAAACTTTGGTCAAATCACCTCTTTATTCCCTTAAATGAGATAAATACACTGATTTTTTCAGGCATATTCCATGGACTTTAATTTTTTTCAGTTCTTGTTGAATGCTTAAAAATGTAATTTCTAAGTGCAGATACACAAACTTGCAAATCTGAATTTGTCACTGCACTCAACATTTGTATTCTGTTACTTTTTCAGCCTCAAATTTTAGTTATTATGCCTTTTCCATTACATTATAAACACAAAGTCAGATGGTAGTTAGTGATTACTGTGATGCTATTTCCCAGTGTCATGAACTTCAGCATACAGCCCCCCCTCATATATGACCTCTCATCTTTCCTTCTCCGTTTTTTATGAAAGTAGATTTTTAAATTCCACCAACTTCAGCAAGTGACCCAGTTCACCCTATCTAAGCAATCCTCCTCATTTACTGTCTTGCCAATTTTTGTTTCATCTGAAAATATTCTCTGTACTGATTTTCTGTTTTCTTCCAGACTACCAATAAAGATATTTAAGGGCAGGAATATCTTTCTATAGGAGTAAAAGGTTTTGGTTGACATTTCCCTTTTACTTTTGTGATGAATTCTGAATGTGTTTTTGTTTGACATAGTGGTAGTTTTTGTAATCAAAATATCACAAAGGACAAATCAAAATTTTTTGCAGTTGTCTTTTGCCTTGTCTAACCTCCTGAGCTTGTCTGCTGGAGGGAAGCTGTATGAGGACTGTGATTATACTAGGTTGGAGAATCAAGCTAGCATAAGCCACAGCCCTAACCTTTGTCTTACTGAAATTTCAGCCCTAAGGCATGCTCAAAACATGGCCAACAACAGCTTTGAAATGTCTTTGATGTCAGATTTCTGTTAGCATAACCACGGAGACATCTTGGGATTGGATGGATAAGATAGTTGCCATCTTAAATGTCCAAAATGGGAAGGAAATAAAGGATTCGTAGAGATCTATTGCAGGACATGCCTCTCTGTTGCCTTTTGACACCTCTAACTATGCATTTGAAATCACAGGAATTTTGGAAACTTAAGCAGCTGCTGTTCCATCCAGCTGCAGAGTGGATTGGAACAGCAAGACTCCTGGAATTTGCTACAGCAGAGAAAATACCTACCTTCTCTTCACAGTAATGGCTGATATGATGACTGTAAAGCTTCAGCCTACAAATGTTCTTAGGGCATCCCCTAAGCTGTCTGCCAGGAACTTACAAGTCCAGTGTTTACAGCTGGATGAGGCCTGGCTATGAAAAAAGGGGCTTATCATGTGATCCTGGGTTTGAAGGACCTCCTGAGCCAATACTTCTGTGTGCCTGAAGATCTGATCAGCAGAGAAAACTGCAGTAGAAGATGGGATTCTCCAGGCTCATGGTGGAAAAGGTGCATCCCAACACCACCATGCTACCATGGTGCACACACTGGTATCAATCCAGAGCCTTCCTGCTCTTCCCTGGGGACCATCAGTTGGCCATGGCTCCTACAACGTAAATCCAAATTGAAGAAGAAAGGAAGGAAAATTGACAAGGGAGATGGCTGTCCTTGTCACTGCAGTAATTAAGCAAATAATCCCAAATACCTGTGTATTTGAAGCTGAAGCCAGGAACAGAGGCACTTTTGATCTAGGGAGACCATTCTAGCTCAGAAACAGCTTAGAAGGGGAAATGCTTGGTTTTATTTGCAGCTAGTTTGGTGCAAAAAGAAAGCAACTTGGAGTTCTGGAAAATAGTGAGAGGTTCCAGGTGACACAGATCTTGTTATGAATCCAGGTGCTCTTTGGATCTGCTTGCCTGTGTAGTGCAAAGCTGTGATCTCTCCTGTGATCTCTCCAAAATCACAGGAATAGTCTTACGGTCAGGCAAAATGTCCGTGGAAAGTTCCAAAGCAGTGCTTGTCACTGGTAACTGATAAAATTAAGTCAAAATATTTGCAGTATTTTATTGTCTCTGTGAAGGACTTGCCACTTTCCCCTTATGCCACCATAAGCATAAGCTTGTGAATAACGAATAATTTACCTCTGAATTGACTATTTTGGGAACACTTATCTTTGATGATCTAGGTTCTGAGCCATTTTATGACCAAAATGGTCTCTTTTATACAAAATAATATATTATTTCAAGTATCAGTGGTACCTAGCTTGTAAAATAACAGCTGAACTCAGAATGTCTAGGCAGTTCAAAACTAGCTGTTCAGGAGCTTTTTAATAAGTAAAAGGATACTTCACTGAAGATACTTTTTCAACTATGAGAAGATCAGAATTCATTTTAAAAACGTGTATTATAGAATGAGTGACATCTTACTGGATAAAAGAGATAATATCACAGCTATCATTTTCCTTTCATAGAAAAGATGTGGCAAACTTGTCTTACTGAAAAGTTGATAAGCAATTAAAACCTTGACCCATGTCTATTTGTTTAACCTTGTGTGCAGACCTAGCAACTACTGAGAAATAAACACTTAACACGTTTCTGAAATTATGGTGTTAACTCCATTATCCTGTCTAATTTCCTTTCTGTGCCTACATTTCCCCTCCATAAATACTGGAGGGGTACTGCAAGGTAACTGATGAGCTGTGCTATCATTCACTATTGCTCTTTGCTGTTGAATAGCTTCTATATGCTATGTGTTACGTGGCACTGGATTTTATTTATGAGCACATGCAATTCAAACCATGATTCATATGAAATTGCTATCTGTGACATCTGAAGACAGTCCTAAAATGATGTGCTGAACATGATTTCTACCTCAAGTACTAAGTCATGCTCATTTGTAGAGGAAGCTGAATAAAACTGAACAGCAATTCATAAGACTTTCAACACTGGGGTGCTTGCCCTTTGCCCATTTTTTAAATGAGAAATGAACTTAAAATTGCTATACAACTTTTTTTCTTGACATTCCACACACCTTCAGGCAAAAATCAAGAGCTTTGGATAATTTTGAATGAAGTTTCAGGTGTTGAGCTAAATATAGCTTGGATGAAATTTGCATGACTGTAAGTTACCAAGTAGAAAACTGTTCTGATAACAGTACACGGGTTTTTACTGAATAAGTGTCTGCATGTATATCCTTTCCAGTTTCTATCTGAATTCCTCTGGGCATCTGCTGCTGATTCTATTTCCATCACGTCTGAAACAGCATGTGCGACTTCTTCCTAACAGACTTCCTTCATCATCTTTGACCCTTGATGGTGCTCCCTTCAGCTGGGGAGCCCACCATGTTGTGCAGCATCCCAGATGTGTCTCACCAGGCTGAGCAGAGGGGAAGGAGCCCCTCCCCTGACCTGCTGGTAGTGTCCTGCCCAATGGAGCCCAGGGTGCTGCTGGCCCTTGCTGCACAGGCCCATTGCTGGCTCATGTCCACCTTGTCCCCAGCTCCTTCTCTGCTTTCCAGTTGATTGGACTCCAGCCCATGCTGGTACAGGAAATGCAGAAATTTGAATTTCCCTTTGCCCAGCTTCCTGGGGTTCCTGTCAGCCCATTTCTTGAGCCCATTGAGGACCCTTAAGGTGGCACAAAGCAGTCCCTTGCTTTCACAACCCCTTGGTGCTGAGCCACTCCTCACAGTGTGAACATGCTGAGGGTGCACTGTCTCATCATCCACATCACTGATGAAGACGTTGTGAACAGAACTGGCCTCAGAATTAACCTCAGGGCACATCACCAGCCACTGCCCTTTAGACAGGCTTTGCTGCTAGTCACAGCCCTTTTACCCCTTTTAGTTCAGACACCTCTCACACCCACTTACCTAGTCCATGCTTCACCAATTTCTCCATAAAGGTGCTACAGAAAGCTGAGACAGACAGAAAGCTGCTTCAGAAAGCTACTAAAGCCGAGACAGACAGCAGCTAGGTATTCAGGTGGGTGAATTTTGCTTGAGTAATAGTAGCTCCTCAGACAGCCTAGAGTAGTTAAGGATGTATTCACAAAAGTCTCTTTGCTGATGGTCCCCACAGCTGCAACTGAAAAGCAAAAGATTGTCAAAAGCAAGAAAGGACTAGAAACATACCCAGCAAGTTCAGCCCTTTTCAGAGTGTGAAACAATGTCATAATTCATTTCTCAGTCTTCTCATTCTGCATTTACTGAAGGGTAACTGAGAGCCAAATATTTTTTGCAACTGGGATGAGAAAAGAAAACCAGCACTGGTTTTGCACTGAGTCTTGCACTGAGTCATGTCTGAGGATGAAAACTATTGGGCTGCAGTTCTTTAATGAGATTAATTTCTATGAAATTCCTGTGTGCTGCTATTAAACCCCGTAATCCCTGCTGAGGGTGGTGATGCTGCCCTCCCTGCTCACCAGCTCTTCTCTTCTCTTGAGAAGCAATGCTTCTTGTCAAGTATAAATGCCTCTTTCTGTAGTGCAGAAGTCCAACAGCAATAAAGAGCTGTGGAGAGAAAAATCTCTCCATCTACACCATTAAGACTGAAGAACATTTGGTGGAGGAAGAGAAGAAGTGAATCACTATTTTTTTCTCTCCATTTCAAGAGGATTACATGGATCTTTCTGCACACGCCAGAGCTGTGTAGTGACATCTTCATTGCTCACCCACCTTCTGAAGTTGCTCTTATGGAACAGAAGAGAACCGAAAAGAAAGGGGAAAAGTGATGCTGCATCCAAAACACCATGCACAGCAGGCGGAGTGAATTGGGACTGGAAAAAAAAAGGCTTTGGGGTGACCCACTTGTGTCATTGCATAGCTAAAGGAGACCTACAAGATTAATGAAGAGAGACTTTTACAAGAGTCTGGAGCAACAGGACAAAGTGGAACGGCTTCAAACTGATAGAGGATAGATTTAGATTAGATATTAGGAAGAAAACCTTTACTGGGAGGGTGATACAGCACTGGAACAGGTTGCTCAGAGAAACTGTGGATTCCCCAACTCTGGTGATGTTCAGTGCCAGGCTGGATGTTGCTCTGAGCAACCTGGTCCAGTGAAAGGTGTCCCTGCCCATGGCAGGGTGACCTTTAAAGTCCATTCCAGCCCAAGCCATTCTATAATTCTATGGTAAATTACTGGGGAGGGGGATCAAGCCCTTGTGAATGGCTCAGACAGATCTTCCAACCAACAAAATTGGTGGCTGATCAGTGCAGAAGGTTACCTAGAGTAGTAATGGCAAAAAAGGCTGCAAACCCTCAGCACACATTCATCTCCCTCTAGAACTGTTCTTGGTCATGAAGTGTGATGAAAACTGCTTGCTTGGCAGGTGTGCCAGGGCTGAAGACCCTCCTGATGAACAGTGGGGCAAAAGTAATCAGTGAGTTAGATTTTGGTTTTTTCCAGACTTCATATCCATTACAGTTTCTAAAGATAGTTGTCTCCTGAAGAACTGAACACCTTCTGTTGATTGAAACAGTTTAAGAGCACTGTTGGTATTTTGAGCACTGAATCAATAACAGGCCTGACATACCATAATTGAGGGTAGACCAGAGAAGGGCAGATTGATTGACTGTTTTTTTTCCTTTTGCATGTTTTGAAGCAGCACCTCTCTGGGCTCCCAGGGTTCCTTTCTACAAATGGTGGATAGCTGTTGGGCCAAACCAGCACCCGAAGCATGGGGGGAAAAAAAGGTGTTAAAGAGTTGAGTTGCCAGTGGTGCCATTGGAAACAGGGAGTCATTGTCTCAAGATGTAAATAAAACTATGCAGGGACTTGGAGAAGGGCTGTTCTTGACTGCAATTTAAACAGCAGAGAAGCTCCATGATTTTCAAAATGAAAAAAAGTTTTGTCCATGTCTCTCTTGTTTTTCTGTGGCTGACAGTGGGACCCACTCATGTGAAAAACTGGGTCAGGGCATACTGGCAGCTGGTGAGAGTGTTTGGTGCAAGGAACAGCAACCCTGGTGTGCTGTGGCTGTTTGCAGTGCTGCAGGCAGGCTCTGAACCTCTGCATACACACACAGGCATGCCTTCTCATTCTTCTAACAAAAGGGATCTCATAAAAAATGCTGCTTGGCAGAGGAAACACAAGAGGCAGTGCAGTGTGGGGAGCAGAGCCCTGTTTGTTGTTATAAATGCATATTACAAAGTTGGCTTTTTGCAAATATTAAAATGAATACTATGTGTGTAATATGGGAAGGTTTTACTGTATTTTATGTCATTATGTGATGAATGTATATTTTGTTTGAGTTGTAACATAGTAAAGACCTTTTTGTGACATCTAAAACCCTGTCAAACCAGAGGGGGGTATCCTCCTGCATTCCTGAATTAAACTAGATCAAGACAGCAGTGAACCAAAGGCTACAACAAAGAATTTATTGATCTCCTGATATCAGAAGAGCAAGGCAGAAGACAACAAAAGGTGCCAACAAGAACTTTATCTACAACGAGTAATAAAATGTTAATTTGGAACAAGTTGGGAAGGCCAAAACCAAGAGAACACCTGAACTCAAAGGAGTGTATGAATCATGCATGTGATTTTATGAATATGCAACAGGCTGACACTTTTAAGGAGCAAGCCTTTTCATTAGCAGGTGTGCCTTGGCTGAATGCCAAGTCACCTGGATGTATAATATTTTGCTTTATTTTCTGTCTCCTAATTGTCTGGGGGTTGTTTTTGTTTTTGTTTTTGTTTTTGTTTTTGTTTTTGTTTTTTTTTTGTTTTTTTTTTGTTTTTTTTTTGTTTTTGTTTTTGTTTTTGTTTTTGTTTTTGTTTTTGTTTTTGTTTTTTATTAAATGTATAAATTTCTCTAAGAAAGTGAACCTTGTTTTTCACATTTGCCAAACCCGAAGGTCCAATTCTTCCAGGGCTGGCAGGGTGACAGGGATTAAGTCAGTGCAGTACTGTGCACTCCTGGTGCTCCCATATAATTAGATCACCATCACTTCAGAGCAGAGACTGCTTCTGTACAGCTTTGAACAATGAGGTTTTGATCTTGTTGGGGTTCCTTGGCACCACATTAATACTATTTTATTAAACATATTATAAGATTTACTGCCACGTCAGAAGGACAGTTCTTAAGAAAGCTGACCCTGTGATGAAGGTACAGAGCTGAGGATGGGAAACTGAAACTTTAATCTGGTTTTCTGGTATAATTTTGAGTTGGACATTTATTCCTTCATCTGACATAAACCCCTGGTTCACACAGGTCAGCTGTCAGTGAACTAAGATTTTCAGAAATTCTCTTGAGATTGTGCTGGTACTATTGTGATGTGTTTTGTCTCTGTGGTAGAGATCATTGAATTAGGTTCATATTACCATGCTCAGAAGGTGGCTACATAACAAAGGGAATATAAATGACAGTCCATAACCAAATAGTAAGGATGGGCTTGAAGCTAAGAATGAACTGGCTGTCCAGCTGTGTTGGGGAAGAGGAAGGAGTCGCAGAGAGGCAGCTCATGACACAGATGAGAGCAGAGGTGTCACTGCCCCTGTTTTCATTTGACACATGCAGTTCAGCTTTGTACTACCACTTCCTCTATTATCTACGATGGTGTCTGTGCTAGGAGAGCAGGGAGAGCAAACACCCAGCACCCCATGAGCCCTGGCACAGGTGTCTGTGCTTTCCTAGCAGCCCCCAGTATGGCAAGCCCATAAATTCTAGTCTGAACAAGTGAGATGGGCTAGCTGTGCATGTGTGGTAATTGCACCAAGCTCAACCTGTTTGGCTGAGGCTCTGGTCTGTAACTCTACAGTATCTGGATGTCAGCATATTCTTCATCACAGCCCAGCACTGGCCCCTGCTCTGACCACAGCTGGGCATCGCCAGGGAGGCAGCTGGAGCACACAGCTGTCAGGAAGGAGCCTGACCATGCTGTCTTCACTTGAGGGAGGGGAAAAGAGGTTTTGCCTTGGAGATACAATTGCTGACATATCCTTTTTGGTATAGAGGTGATGCTGTTGTGGAGGAGGTTCTCTATTTGCCAGGGTCTCTGGGTAAAAGCTGAAAAGGAAAATTGATTTTCACAAGTTGCTGACTAGGCTCTGAGTTGGGGTATTGGAAGAGCCTCCCTGGGTCATCTTCACCTGCACCTTGGTTGTTTCAGGTATAATTCCTGCAGCAGTTTGACAAAGCCCCTATGTAAAAGGAAAAATGAAGAAGAAAGCAAACCATGCAAATAGATGTCTTCTGAGAGCTTGGCTTTGCCTCTGCCTGGAGCCTTGCCTTGTGCTGGCTGCAAAGTGACACAGAAATGTAAACAGGCAGGTAACAATGCTGCTCCTCCATTCTAGGTCTAAAATCACTCCCTTGTTTGCTGTACCCTGCTGTCTCCTCCTTTTCTTGTCTTTCTCTCACACAAGTCCTGCATCCTTTTCCTTCTCTCACTTCAGCTCAAGCCCAGTTGCCTCCCATTTGCTGTTCAGGAAAGCTGAAATGTGATCCACTGCAGTTTCCCACTAATGGCAGTACTTTATCGTAGTTACACCAAAGCAGGAAAAGAATGTTGTGAGTGTTTTGACCTCCAGCAGGTTCTTCACTTACTGTGATGAGACATGCTGAAAATGAAATATGAAATACATGCTGATACCTCTTTTCAAGTTTTATGGGTAGCATTATTTCTTAGCAAAGCAATACTTGCTTTTCTTCAATGACCAGAAAGCAAAATTCTTTGATGTATTCATGTGCAGACTGATGTCATAAACCAGAGCTGCTACTTTCTTCCCTTCCCTTGGAAACCCTGATAATCAGAGTGACAGCTTGCTGTATAGTCCCCCTGCATTATCTCCCATACATAAAGATGATTGAAGTGATTTTGTCAGTGATTTATGATACTGGTTCTTATGAGTTTGTTAATTACAAGATAACAGACTATCCTGTAAACAGAGCACTGCTTTGCAAAGCATGTTGAGAACAAAAAGCCATACACCAAAGTATTGCACTCTGCTTTGCCAGATCTTCATGGAGCATCTTGAAAATGCAGGAGTTAGCTGCTGAGAGTTCAAGATTCATTAAAACAGAAATAGAAAACTTCTAACTTTATATGCTGGTGGTGAGAAGAGAGCATCTCCTTCCCATAAAGTATAAATGTGTTTGAAATCCCCAGTAAGAGTCACAGACCTGTTTGGCAGCACAGGCCCTGTTTTGTCTGTTTCCTTATTGTCTTCATTTTCCTTGTGTCTTTTTCTATATAGGAGATAGCCTAAGCTCTCAATATCCTCTTCTTTGGAAGCTGGGGATTTGGGTTTGAACCCCTTCAGGCTGAGGAGGGAGCTGAATGAGGGAATTCACAGCTGGGACAGGGACTCAGTGTGTGACAAGCAGCAAGCTTCAAGATGAGTACCTCTACAGTTTAGGTACTTCAGGGCCAGGCTGCAGCTGGTTGCAGAATTCTGACCTGTAAATCCAGGCTGATACAAGTTCATATATCATATGAAGAAATGGAGATTTGTTGTTTGATGGTCATTTCCAGTCAGAAAAGCTTGAAAATCTTGTTGGAAAATGTCTGATGCTGAAAACAACCAAAACCAACTTGTCATTGGAACATAAAGCCCAAACGTTCTGAAATTATTCTTATTTCCACCCTGTGAACAATCTCGGAAAAATCTCTGGCAGGAAAAGATACAAATAGTTCGGCCTGCTGATGCTGAGGAGTTAGTCAGAAAGGAGAAACTTTATAAAGTGGATGTACAGTCAGTTCAGGGATTATCTGTTCAAAGCCATAAAATGGTTTAAAAATCCTAAAAAAATAAAGGTTTTTGCTAAGCAAACTCTGCATTTGAACTCTTTGTGCTATTAGTATGATCTGAAGGTGTTTAGATTCCCCCTGATCCCACTTCTGGCACCAGCTGTCCTGATGTGAGGAGCAGAACTCAGAATACTTAGGTGTGATCTCAATTTCCATAGTTAAATGGAGTGTTTATGAAGAAATGTCATTGTATGATTATTAAATCTCAGCTGGCAATGCCTTCTTGGAAAGGTATGCTTAGCAATTCAATCCTTTTTGATATTTCAGTGAGTGTACCAACAAAAGGTGTCTTTCCAAAAAGTCATATTCATTCAAGCAGGGACAGAGATTTCACATCCTTATGTGTCTCAATCTCAGTGAAGGAAAAACACAGAGAAATTTTCCTTTTATTGCCTATGTGCTTTAGGTAGGTTACAGTCTGTCCCTGAAGCATGCAATTGGAAAACCACATCAAACACAATTATATTGTCATTCTGCATTTATGCTCCTGCAGAGTTTTAAGTTAACCTGTGCTGATGTTGTCATACACACTCAGTGTGTATGACAGTTTAAGTATTTCAAAAGTGAAGAGTCATGTTTCAGGAATGCAATAAAATCAATAGAAATCTGGTTGAAAATCCTGCTTCTTCTAGTGATCGATAGCAAAAGGTGTTCTAAGTGTCAGCCCCAAACGGGCGTGCAGTGAACATACTCTCTTCTGATCTAGTGACATAAACCTTTCACAGGATGGGATGTTCTGACTCCAAAGAGCTTAATTGTACTTTGCATCTGGATGTCAACAGGGAGAGCACAGCATGTCTTTGTTCCATACTTTCTTGTCTCATCTCTGCTTCCTTTGAGTTTCTCCTTCTCTCTATGGGGATCTCAGGGAGGCAATTCCAAAGACTCTGGGGAAGACAAAGCTGTCTCATGATGCATCTCTGTCATGGTTAACTGGCATGTAGTGACAGATGGATAGATAGATAGATAGATAGATAGATAGACAGACAGACAGTTTTGTTGCTTATTGTTTGTTGGTTTTGATTTTTTGGGTTCTTTTAGAGGGTTTTGCTAGTTTGTTGGTTTGTTTGTTTGTTTTCCCTTTTGGGATGCTGAACACTTTGGGTTTGGTTGGTGGTATCTTTCCCAATCTTCATAGCTACCCTCTGAGCAACTCAGAGCATTTTTTTTTTTGTTTGTTTGTTTGCAGAAGAGCTTTGTGATCCAGTTTGAAGGCTGTAGTTTTCAGAGGGATACAGATATCTGTATGAATGTATTGAAACTGAATGTGTAGCCCAGATGATTTATCCTCAACATCTGAGAACACTACAAAATGTCCCTGGCTGCCCCAGTTTATCTGAGCACATGTTCTTGTAGTGATTTATCAGAAGCTGTTAATGCATGCCTTGCTCTAGAGGCTACATGAAAAAAATTAACCAAAAACTTTTGGTGCAAGTCCAAATGTATCTCATTCTGTATGAGCATGCTCAATCACACTGGCTGACAGGGCATCAGCCGCATCCAGCTGCAGAATATTCCTGTCCAGGGCAGATGGAAAACACTAGTGTGTAGAAAGGCTGAATGATTTAGGAAATTCTCTTTAAGCACCAATCTCTAAATTCTATCTTTTTAAAGTAAGTGTAGCCTTTAGCAATTCTTAATTTCATCACATCAGTTTATCATTGTCAGATTTGAGAGCCAATTGTTTAGATTTTTGACAGAGATGACTCTACAATTCAGAAATGATAGAGAAGGCAATCATGAAATTATACAGCACATGAGCTGAAGGCCTCAAATGATTTTTCAAAGACCACTTAATCTTGGTCTAGTCTCACAAGGGAAAAGTCAGACCCAGTGAAAGAATTCCAAGGAGTGTGCATGGACTGGGTTTGGATGCAGTGGGAAAAATGTAGTCAGGCAGGACTGACTGAGTAAAGGTGCCTGCAGCAACTAAAAGTTTATCCCACAGCTGGGTTCTCCCCAAAGGTGATGGTACACTGCTTCTAGAGGAATTGATACGTGACTGAATCTAAATACTGGAACTGCATCAAACTGACCCAGTGGTGTAATGAAGTAAGTATTATCATCCCAAGGTGACAGGAAGCACCTTAGTGGAATTACCATTCATAAGCATTCATAAGTAGCAGTATCCAGGTGGGTCTGTTCCAGGGGAAACTCTTTCAGGGAAGTTTGCAGAACTGAGGAGCTACACAGAACACTGAACCCTGGCACAGATTCAGAAATTACTGCCATACATTATTTGTATGTATTTGGATGATGTATCATTAAGGTATCCTCCTTCTCTATCATTCCACATGCCTCCTCACTTTCTGCATTTCAGCAAAGCTTTTGATACTGTCTCTCACAGGATCCTTTTGGACAAAATGTGCAGCTCACAGCTGGACAAACACATCCTGTGATGTGTGAGCAACTGGTTCATGGGTGGGGCACAAAGGGTTACAGTGACTGGGGTGACATCAGACTGATGACTGGGGTTCTGCAGGACTCCATCCTTGGCCCTGTGCTCTTCATCACCTTTATAAATGATTTGGAAACAGGACTGGAAGGGGTACTGAGCAAGTTCACAGATGATACAAAACTGGGAGGAGCTGTTGACTCCCTTGAGGGCAGAGAGGCCCTGCAGAGAGACCATGGCAAATCAAAAGGCTGGGCAATCACCAACTGCATGAAGCTCAACAAGGGGAAGTGCCAGATTCTGCACCTGGGCCAGGGCAACCCTGGATGTACATACAGACTGGAGAAGGAGATGCTGGAGAGCAGTGCCGTGGAAAGGGACCTGGGCCTCTTGGTCAGTGGTGAGCTGAACACGAGCCAGCAGTGCCCTGGCAGCCAGGAGGGCCAAGGCTGTCCTGGGGGCATCAGGGACAGCATCACCACCAAGGGAGGGGATTGTCCTGCTCTGCTCTGCACTGGGGCAGCCTCACCTCGAGTGCTGGGGGCAGTTTTGGGTGCCACACTGTAAAAAAGGCATTAAATCATTAGAGAGTGCCCAAAGTGGGGGCAACGAGGATGGTGAAGGGTCTGGAAGGAAAGCCACGTGAGGAATGGCTGAGGTCACTTGGTCTGTTCAGCCTGGAGAACACTGGGGAGACCTCATTGCAGTTACAACTCCCTCACAAGGGGAAGAGCAGGGGCAGACACTGATCTTTTCTCTGTGGTGACAGTGACAGGATCCAAGGGAATGGCCTGAAATTCTGTCAGGGAAGGTTTAGGCCGGATATTAGGAAAAGGTTCTTCATCCAAAGAGTGGCTGAGCACTGCAGGGTTGTGGCTGGGCACAGGCTCCCCAGAGAAGCGGTCACAGCATCAAGCGTGACAGAGCTCAAGAAGCATTTGGCAGTGCTCCCAGGTGTGATTTTTGGGGATGGTCCTGTGCAGGGCCAGAAGCTGGACTTCTTGGATTCTTGTGCGTCCCTTTCAACTCAGCATATTCAGTGATTCTGTGAAACGAAATTTGTTGTGAAGTAAAGCTGAGTTGGAGACATATCTTATAGGTACTCCACAGGAAATGCCCATGAAAACTTTCCTAAGGATATACAGACTGAAAAGCAAATTGCAAATGACTTAAATTTCTCTTACCTAACGCTAGTAACTGGAGCAGGGTCTGCCAAACTGGAGAGGTGGCTTTCAGCCTTCTCAAACCCTGGAATGAATTATATAAAAGCTTCTTACCTGCTTGACAAGTGGTCTCACCATCAATCTATGACACCAAAGCTGCGTCATCCTGCCTTATGAGACACAATACTGTGCTGGGAGCTTATCCTACCAAGGATGATATGCTGTGACCAAAGTCACTGTACAGAGGACTTCTGGTTGAACCAAGGGAGAGAATGTGCTGCTTGGGCCAGGCCAGTGCTACAGATGAGGTACTGCATTTCATTCGTAACCAAGAAACAGCAATATGTTTATCAATGTAAAAAAGTGATTTAATGAAGTTTGATCGTAAATGTGACAATGTTTTAACAAGATTCAGTGGCAACGTACACTTGATTTTCACTGCATAGAGAACAGGATCAGGCAAAATTGTTGTAGACAGACCCTACTTGCCATTGAGTCATGAAGTTCAGGGAGGACCCCCATACATTTAAAGTTCCTTTCTAAGGGAAGTCTTGGTACAGCTGGATCCAGGCTTAATCCCAGACTCAGTCAACAGCTTCTGTCTAAAGGATTACATGTGCACAATACATCCTTTGTATCGCTTAGCCAATATTTCAAAGTTTAGCATGCTGTTAATCACTTGCTGAGACTCTGTTGTGGCAAGGATTCTCCCAACCTCAAGGATTAACCCTGAGCGGAGTCCTGACTCAAGGGGACATACTGGCATACAGCCCACTGCCATAAAGGAGAGCCCACCAGGCCCTCAGCAGTCAACTACATAGAATAAGCCAATTGACTCACAGTAATATTTGCATACCAGATGTATCTTGGGTTGGCATGTGTCCAACTAGTCTTCAGCTGCTGAGGAAGATTTACATCCCTTAACTCCTGTGGTGTTGTCTGTAAGCCAGATGCAGCCATCAGGAGCACTGCTGAAGGCTGCTGCTCCAGCAGGGAAAGGGCTGGGGGAGCACAGCCCCAGAGCCAGTTTTACTTCTGTGCACACCCACAGTTGAACTGTGCTGACCTGATTTGGAGGCAGGCACCTCAGTCCTGTCACCACCCTGTGAGGACACTGTGCTGTGCTGAACTGTACCTTGGGTGGCATTTCCAGAAATGCCTGCACATAGTACATAGACATTGTTCTACTGGTATTTAAGAGCACAATCTCAGCAGATGAGGTTGCTGTAGAGGGACAGCCTCTCCAGAACTGACACCTACTGTGCCATAAACAGCAGTGGCTGCTGCTTCACAGCACCAACTTCTCAAGTGCTATACAACCTGGGTAGTTTATGGACAGTTTAATGCTGGTGTGCCCAGGGATCTCCAGAAAAAGAAAGGATAGCTCTCTGAAAATTAACAAATACGCCAGTGGAAAGGCAGTATGAAGCATAAGTTCTAGTGAGAAATAGAGCTAGTGACTCCTTTACCCTGGGCCACTGATATCTACACTGGTTTTGCTTCACCAGTTGATGAAGTCCTTCTACCCCAGGGGTAGCTGATGTCTGCTTCCACTGCAGCGGCTGCATGGGCAAGAGTCACTTCTCAGCAAAGCAGAGCAGGTGCAAAATACAGAAGATAACAATCCTTACAAAAGTAACTCTGAAAGCAGCAAGGCAGTGAAAAATCAATTTCCCCCTCTTCCCCCCACAGCAGTTAGATGGAACCTTCAATCTCCATGAATGAAAGGAGGATGAAATAGATTTTGCTGAAAATTGCTGGGGTTAGTCTGCTGAGTCTGAATTCACTAAGGGTTCAAATGCTGATAAAATGTGACCATCACCCCTGAGTAAAATAGGTGAGAAAAGGCAGGATAAAATGCTTCTGCCCAGACAATAATGGAAATGGCAAGACACGGAAGTTTTCAAAAGGTGAGAGATTTTGAACCTATCCTCAGACTTGCTGGATCTTTGCTTAGGCTTAGTAATAGCTTTTTTTCTTTTAAAATGAACTGTTATCAACCACATTTTGAAGCTGTTCAAGTTAGTTAGAATTAATAAAATAAAAAGATGCAAAAAAAAAACTCAGAAGAAGATTTTATTTTTTGACAGTGACAGACATTTGCCTCTTCTTAGCCAGATGTAGAGAAAAACCCCAAACCAAACCCAGAATCAATAGATGAAATCCCTCAGCAGTAAGATAGAAAGGGCTGCTAATTATGTGATGCCTTGGACTAGAGGCTTGGGAAGAAGTGTTCCATGGATGGGACTGCACCTATTAAAATGAAAAATTTTAATTTTTCTTAAAGAAATTTTTCTTTAAGAAATAATCACTATCTTTTTTTGTTCAGTACATTATTGTTTCTGTGTGACAGATGCCTTTACTATAATGACAGCTCAGAGACATGAACAGAAACACCTTTTGTTCCTAATACTACTAGTTTCCTCAGCTGCTTCTTTGGCCCTGCTGTGCCCTGCTGTTTCCAGACAGTGTTATCCCCTTTCTACAGCTCTGAGGACCTTACCTGCAGAGCAAGCACATTTCAGAGACTGCCTTTGGAAAGGAGCACAGTAGGCTTTGGTTAGCTGCCCTGTGCTCTGTGGCAGAGGGCCCCACTGTGGAGTCAGGAATGCCTCAGTTGGGAGCTGAGACATTGCCAAAGGTAACAACCCCTATGGAAGCAGGAGGCCTCTGTTCATGTCCCCATTGGTGTGACTGGGAGCTCTGGAGAGTCAATATATTCTTACAGCTGGTAAGAAACCATGAGACAGGATGGCTACTATGTTGATTCCTAAGCCTGAGGTCTATTGTTAAACTGGCATGAAAAATATTTGTTATTAAAATACATGTTACTCTTAACAGGGCAGTTAGAATGCCACAGATACCCCTGATTAATGTTTCAGTCCTCTCTTGCAGTCACAGAAAGCCATTTCACCCCGCTTCATCTGTCATTGGTTAGAAGCCAGGAAACTTTACTTCAATGTTTTTGAAAAACTTGATGTTTTTATACAAAAAGAGGCATTTTTGACTAAAGAAAGATCCCCATTAAAATGAGCAAGAGGTTCAAATGTGAAATATACTTCAAATCTGGCTCAGAACAAAAACTCTGGTTAACTAAATTAGGAAAACTACAAATTCTGTATATGCTGGGTAAAGCAGATGGTATTAAAATTCTTCTTCAGCTTGTCTGGAACGAGAGCATTTCAGCTGCAGCAGCCTCTCCACAGTGTCTGCAATGGTTCTTTCCCCATGCACCTTGTTGTCTCGGGTGCGGATGTTCACTGTTCCACTTGCCTTCTCCTTTTCACCAACAACTAGAAACAACCAAGAGGTAAAGGAATTAGCCGCTTTTTCACAATTCTGTCACCTACTTGGAGGGTAGAGTTTCTCTGTCTAAAGTTCCTTCTACTCTTAATGGATCCCAGATAGTTTTAAGGCCAACGCCAGATCCCCAATTCACACAACAGGACTAATATGCTGCCTCAAAACATGTACTTCAGGATGAGTTTCTAATTTTCCCTGCATCGCTCTCCCTGAAAGAGGCTTCTTCTCTTATGCATGCATGCCTAGTTCAGAAGTGTACCACAGCTGAATGTGATGAACACATATTTAAAAATATTTTGCTGAAATAGAAGCAAGAGCACAAATCATTGGGAGGATGGAAAATCACTTAAAATCTGACTGATAAAGGACAGGAGACTTCCTATCTATCCCCATACTGCTGATCAGAAGACAGCAAATAGTATCAGTAATGCCTTGGGTCACAGTGATCTCCCTTCAAGGATAGCTATACAAGCCAGGAATGTATATGATGTCAGCAGGAGAGGTTCCATGCAGTGGAGGCTCTTAGGAACAAACTGACCTAAAACGCTGATTAAAACTCTCTGCCTTGCTCACAGGATGATCAAACCCTGTAACACAAGGATCAGCCAGTACCAGGTAACTAATTCATTACCCAGAATAAAGTTATACTGTGCGAGCTGGGCGTTTCTGATCTTCTTGTTCAGTGTGCACCCAGGATCGACATCAACATCTGCCATAAATCCAGCATCATGAAAGTGCTGCCTGACCTAAGGAAAAAAATATTTAAACTGTCACTACTGGATATTCATGACCATGAACTAATCATGACTTGCAGACTTAAACCATTTCAGATTATCTGAACCCTAAAACAAAGGCACTGTCATGAGTTGAGGCTTTGGACATGAGCCCAGTTTGAGAAATTAAAATATGTCAGCTATCAAGCAACTATATACACAATAAATAATTATGTAAGCAGTGATGTGAACATCTAATGTTTGGGCTGAGTAGTGATTTGAGTTTGATATTGTAAAAGGCAACAGGATGGTGGAGCTCACTAAATAAGTTTTTTTTTTTTTTAATTTTGCAGGCTATTTTAATTATATATAATGTGCTTGAAATAACTACAGGCAAAAGTGTGCTGGATGCTAAATATGCAAAGACTCATCTTCATCTTTCTTACTGCTCTGAAAGAGGCACATGGCCATGGGGGACTAGACCCTGAAGGGTAAGACAGATTTAAGTGAGAGAAAAACTAAGTTTTCCAAAAATAAAAGTTTCATAAAGATCAACATTTGTTATTCACATATCCAAAATATAACTCAGGATATCTTTAAGTGATCTACAACATCAGCAGTTAATTATCACTGTAATACAAAAAAGGACTCAATGTGATATGCAAAGACTTGGAGTACATCTCTGTAATAAATACTATTATTCATTAATAACTATTTCAGGTCAATACGATATACTGAAAACAAAGCCCCTGAAACCATATACATCACCTTTTGAGCATATTCATCACATGCTGGTCCTACTGGTACCACCATTACTTGCTGTGGGGACAGCCAGAGTGGCCTTCAATAAACAAACAAAACAAGTTTATATAATTTTCGGTGTTTTTTCAGTACAAAAAATACTATTTACAGAGAGGAATAAAATCTACACAAGAGACCGTTAAGGCCAGCTGCACAGATTGGGTTCAGAGGTGATGAGAGCTGTATCCATTACAATTATTTCCCCGAAAGAACTGAGTGTCTAAGAGGATTGCAGCGTGGACACAAGCACTGACTGACTGAAAGATTGCTGTTGTTGTTTTATGACAGATAACAAAGCCTAATTGATTGAGCTCATTCCTAACTAAGCACGAAAACCTTTACTTTTGAGTCTTGTCATAATCGGAGAGGTGACTCCCACCAGGTATCAACACAGGTAAAGTAGATCACCTACAAAAATGACACTTTGCAAGATGGTCCTGCTGCAAAAGCATAAGCCGTGGGCAGACTAGCTGTATGCTGCACCTGCACTGGCAGTATCATATAGAATCTACCATATCTTGAATCATTTCGTATCTAAGTAAAGTAGTTCAAAAGAAATTGCCCTGTGGTATTCCATTTTGCCCTAGCAAGAAAGTGGAACAAACAGACCCTCCTGACTCTCCAGTACCTGGGGCTAATTTCTCTCCTACATGAAGAGTTTGCTTGAACTGAATAACTTTCCAACATTACCATTTGCCTCCGTAGTTCTCAGTTAGAATGGCAATCATTCTCTCCACAGATCCCAAGATAGCCCGGTGGATGATAACTGGTCTTGTCTTGTCATTGCCATCATGACTGTAAAGAAATGCTTTTTTAAGGTTTGTTTTCTTGATTCAACATTATGCCTCTAAGTGTCACTGAAGTTAGATTACAGAGAAGTTAAAACCACCAGCCTTTGCACTTACCTGACAAAGGTGAGGTTAAATCTGACTGGCAACTGGAAGTCAAGCTGAATTGTAGCACATTGGTGGTAGCGGCCAATAGCATCCTTAATCTGAATATCGATCTGAAGAACAAAAAAGATAAACATTTACAGTTAAGAGACAAGCATTCCCCTCTGAAAGCAAATTCTTTGTTTTGACATGGAACTTCACTCAATGCAGAGGAATTCTATGCAGTTTTAAACAGAATAGTTTTTACTTCAGCCTTCATTAGGCTTTAAGTGATTTGCAGGTTCTGCTGCAAAAAATGTTAGAGCTAAAATAGGGTGAGAAACTGGAGAAATAAAATATCAGGGGGAACTACATTTAATGTTTCACATTTAATTTTGTGGGTTTCAGTTTGGAATTTTCATGGACCTTTTCACTGAGTGAATACAGTAGAATGTAAATACAGAACTGAACATGTCTCCCACATATGAGATTTCTTCAGCCTTGAAGTGGCACATTTATCCTTCCTTATTATGCAGTATTTGAAGACTTTGTAGCTTGTGTTAAAAATTCAGGGCATGAACACAGGACAAGGATCTGGTAAAGAGTCCACTTAGGAGCTGGAACTCCTATCAATGAGTAAGACTTGTTCTGACCTACGAGTCAAGCCTGTTCTTCCTTTTGTATCTAACACTTAAATCCTGAGTACACTTATGATAAAACTTAGACAGAGAAGACTTCTAGAAAATAATAGACTTAGAGTGTCCTGACCACATTTATTTATTACATTGCTCACTTACTCATCATTTTACCAGTATATATCACGCTACATATTGAGGTAGTATGCCTTTGTTTAATTCATGTAATAAACAGATCAGTAGTTTAACAACTCAAGATCTAAGTGTCTTTCAATTCTGCATCCAGAATGCAGTTTATCGGAATTCAGCGAGTCACCAAAGAGCTTCTAATCAAAATAAAGTATTTACAATCTAATTTTAATACAAATCCAGATTGTATGAGGAGCAAGATTAATTAATGTTAACAAAGGTTCCTGTGTATTTGTCTTCCTTCACTCACATATGGAAATGACTATTAGCTGGTGTAACACATTTTACCTACAAGACACAAACCAAAACTGATTCAAGTGGCACACAAATAGAGGAATCAGAACTAACTTACGAGATGAGAACACAAATACAAATGTAATGTAGGCACATAAAGGAAAGATTTAAAGGCCATTTCATAACTCTGAGTCCTTACATACAAAGTAACAGTGAAATTTCCAAAAAGCCCTACTTAACCTGTCAAAACTGAGGAGACTGTTATTAAGAAACCCAACAAATTCACATGATTAATGCATGATTAAACTTAACCAGTAAGTTTACTTTTGATTTTTTCCTGACTTAGGATTCACTTACTGCTGAAAGGGTTATTTCCAATGCAGAAGTTGCTCTGCTAAAACAGGTCTTACAGTGCCACCTCGTGTTCATGTCACCCACTAAACCTGCCAGCTGTTTAAGCACATGATGAATAGTTTATTCATGTTCAATCAATTAAATGAGTGTTAAAGCAGTTAAAACTATGCGAAAAGCACAGAAGATTATTTCTCTCTCAAGTATGTTAGAGTTTATGTATCTAGAAAAACAGAGAATTTCAGTTGGACAGCATCTTAAAATGGGATAACAAAAAAATAATCCCTTCTTCCTCATCCCAGCCTCCTGCCTTATCCAAACAGAATTAAAAGCCAAATCCAGCAGTTAGCAACACACTAACCTTAGGTCCATAGAAAGCTCCATCACCAGGGTTTAACTCCCACTTCTCACCAAAGGCATTGAGGCTGTTTTCAAGTTGCTGGAGATAAAGGACACACACTCAGTGTTTCTTTACACATTACAGTTTCAGGTCAGCCTGCACCTAGAAATAGGTGACCCTACCAAATTCTCACTACTTCTCAGTTACTGCTGAAACACATTTATTTTCTGAACAAGGGAAGTTTTGGAAGAACATCAGCTAAAAAAAAAATTAAATTTCTCCAAACTTTAACACACAAAATTAATGCATTCATTTTTGAAGAGGCCAAACAAGCATTAGCTAGGATTCAAGAACTTTTTATATTAAATTCAAAGTTTGTAGTTAATGTTGAGATGGTATCTGCCCTGGTACACCAAAAGTCTATTCCTGCCCTATCTTCTCCCCAGCATTGCACCTGCAATGGCCAACCCCATCCCTTTCAGCCTCACTTTTGGGAAGTGGCTTTAAGCATTATTACAAAGGTTGCCAGAATTGATTCTCTTCCTCCCTTTTAATTATCAAAAAAAGACATGGAGAAAGAGTTCATTTGATGCTTACATGGAGAGTGCCTCTATATTGAGAGCAAACTATTTACAGCCAGACTGAAACGAAGGCAGTTATTGAAGTTATATTGCTCATGCCAGCCCAGCTTCACTGTACCTCCCAGAAGGCAGTAAGAAGATGCAGCCTTACATCATTGAAAAGACTACTGTTTTACCTTTTCAGCTTGGTTCCACACTTCAATATCTCCCAGGTACTTCTCAGGACGAGTGGACAGATTCAGTTTAAATGAAAATCCAAAGACATCATACACAGTACGCAAGAACTCCAGACAGCTCTTTATCTCCTCTTCAATCTTGATGATAATAATAGAAATCATGTCTCAAATATGGAAATTTCAGCTTACCTGATTTTAATACCCAGTTTCATTTAGCAGCAGCCCCCACCTGCTCCATAGCACAGAAGATGTGAGCATCGTCCTGCTGGAACCGGCGTACTCGGGTGAGTCCTGTGAGAGCTCCTGACAGCTCGTTGCGATGCAGGACACCAAAATCTGCCAACCGCAACGGCAACTCGCGCCACGACCTCGGGCGATGGTCAAACATAAGGCTGAAGGAAAGGTTTATTACTTGAAGCTCATTGAGAACCAAAATTCTAAAAAGGTCAGGGAGAAAAAGCCAGTGACGAAGCACATGCCCTTAAGCCATCGGTGTAATCTGGATAGAGCCATCAGTCTTATCTAGATTTGTCAGGAAACCAATCTCCTACCAGGGGAAGCTGGTAGGCCTTCCCCTACTCACAGAGCAGAGATAAAACAGCTCCTAAAGCTGAGCATTAAAAGCCAAATGTCTGAACTGCCACAAAACTGACAATGCCCTGTAATGATGGGGTCACTCTAATGATGGTAAAATGACATGACATTTCTCAGTGTCTTTAGTGAAGAGAGCATGCAGACAACAAGACGTAATTACATCATTCCTGACAGAATGAATAACTGAAGGTAGCCATCTTTATAATTATGCAAGCAAAGGAAGCAGAGTGGGTTTCATTAGGGGTTTTTTTCAATCGGCACAATCTCTGGTAACCTGAATTTGCTATGTACTTACCAGTGTCCTGGACAGTTCATAGGCTTCAGAGCAAAGATTTCTTTCTCCACTTCAAAGGAAAACATATTGTCACTGTAATGTTGCCAGTGCCCTGAAGTCATCCACAATTTGCTGTTGAAAACATTTGGAGTTACAACCTCCTGGAATCCACGTTTTCGATACTCTCCCTAGAAGAGGCACAGTACATAAAATAAGTAATAAAGAAAACAAAGGTAAGCACAGGCTTCAATCTGCAGCCACAGAAATATAAAAATGACACCATACAAAAGTCCCATGACTTATGAAGGGAAGGGAGAAAGGAAGACAAAACTTCAAGTTGGACATGCCAGGATACATCCCTTCCACCACCCTTCCCCCAAATAATTTCTCTAGTAGAAAGTAAGCAAGAAAAACAAGTTTCCTCCCTGCAAGCAATGCAGCTGTCTCCTATCACTCAATGACCCTTGATACATTACACTGCAGCCCAAATATATGGTAATAATATAGACTCTGAATTATTTTCCTACATATATATTCAAAACAAATAGGTCTACAAAACCAAATGAAGCATGTTTACTAAAACAAATCAACATGCATCAATGAAACAGCAGTAGTATGAGCTTAGTTCTGCTATTAGATGTCGTAGAACTCCTATGACAAAGCACCTTTATCTCAGCTTTAACTGACGGCATAAGGTTCAATACTGTTAAATGCATGCTATTTTTATGTATTTTTTTTTAAATTATGCAATTTCTCCTACAAGATTTCCAAAAGATATTACTTACCCGTATAAATTCAATTAATGTGTTATAAATGTAAGCTCCCTTTGGCAGGAAAAAACAGCTACCAGGGCTGAGCTCATGGAAGAAAAACAATTCTTGGTCCTGCAAGAAAATATTACTTTAAAAATTTAGTATTTGCACCCTACCTTTTTCACTTAACATTCACAAATGAATTTCTACTGACTTGGCACCACTAACAAGAGTTTCAAAAAGAAAAACATGGGAAATAAAGCAACATCCAATACACCAGATGCATTTTTATTTTATGTCTGTCAGCAGTTACAGGGGAAGGAAATTTTTCAGTCTGCTGTTTCACTCATTACTGATGTGCCAAAACTTTACACTTAACTCCCAACTGTGCCCCCCCAGTTCCCTCTGCACATTGACAAGTATATGTTTGGTTCTGCTTCTGCAGCTCTTTAATTATCTGCACATGAACAGAATGTGTGAACTACAGCTGGTTAATGCTGTTACAAACAGGTGCACACACCTGAGGTCTGCATGTGGGGAATTTTTCAGTATCTTGTCATGATGTACTAGCAGCAGGCATTTTAATCCTGTTCAGAACTATCAATTACCTCACAGGGGTTTCCAACAAACCCAAAAACCAGCCATCTGAAAGCACACCTGTATACCGCAGATGCTGAAATGATGCAGGAGGAAAGAACTGTGTGAACAGGCTGCAGCAAACTGTAAGAATGAGCACTGCCTGCAGACTGGAGCATTCACGGATTGCAGACTGAAGTCTTTATATTCTGTTACGATTAATGCGTGCAGTAAGGATGTCACTTTGTTTAAAGCGTTCAAAAGTTATTTATTTTAGGACTTTGATGCTCACAAGAAAAGCAGTTGACTTCACAACCCAACTGAAAATAGAATTGTGTCACACCTTGGTTGTGGCAGCAAGTATAGCCGGTCTTCAAGATGCTTTCAATTAAGGGGTTATATCCCCACAGTGCTTTTGAAATATGTTACTAGAAAAGCTGTCTCACCCGCCCTATTTTTCTGTGATCTCTGCTTTTAGCCTCCTCCTGGAATTTCTCCCACTCCTTCAGCATTTTTGTATCTGGGAATGAAATTCCGTAGATCCTCTGGAGGGACTCCATATCAGCCTTGCCTTCCCAATAGGTAGAAGAATTCTGCATGCAAAAAGAAATGAAACCTTGAAGGAAGGGAGAAACCTCCACATTTTACTACTTCTGCCGGCTACAAAAAGGCATGCAATTACTAATAAATTATTACTGTGAAACAACCAAGGCATAAGGAGAATTTTAATGTGAAATTCAGAGCACTGATCAAAAAAATCCTTAAAGGTAAATATGGTAAGTAAAAATGGTTTCAGGCTCTTGTCTTTTTTAAAAGACCATCTACTTTGTAGCTATCCTATTCCAACTGTTTATTCACAAATAGCTATAATCATCAGCTGAGCAAAAACTATAAACTGTAAGTTCAGCCAAACCTTAAACCAAACTCACACTCTTGTGCTGGAAGTGCAGGCCCTGGACACTTAGTTGGGCTACAGACCATGTGAATATCATTCTAGCACACAACCTTTCACAATTTGTAACACCAAGTTTTTGGCCAGGTTACCCATTTCACAGTACATTCCCAGCTAAGCCCAAAGACAGCAATGCCTCTGAAGTGTTGCAGTGAAAACACTGGTCTAAGGCAGTTCCAGCACTTACCTTATGAATTTTTATGGTCTTTATCTTGCCAGTATGTCTGACATGAGGTCCTCTGCATAAATCTATCAGGGGACCACACCTAAGAAAAGGAAAGCATTTATTTGGTATATTTAATCCTAGAACCATAAATCCAGTAATATTATGATCCATGAATAATTACCTGTAAACTGTAGTAGTTGGAGTATTGACCTTCTCATTCAGGATGCGACACTTGAATTTATTATACTGAGAAGAAAAGCAGCACACATACTTGTTAACTCCTTGTTAAAAAAAGAGAAGTGGCCAACAGTTTAAATTATTTGCAAACCTGATGCTATGTTGCATCAGAACGAGCCTGTAAGGGAGATAGATAGGACAGACAGAAGTGGAGCAAGGTGCCCAGCGAGCAGGCTGTGCAATCTCTGTCCTTGGAGGTTTTGAAGGCCCAGCAGGACAAACCCAGGAAACCTGATGGGGTCAGACATTGTCCCCATGTCTGACCCCATGTCCTGTGCATGGGACTGAACTGGACACCTGGGAGGTACCTTCCAACCTGAACAATACTATGATTCTCCTGATGTCCTAATAGTGAAAACTCATTAATGTCTATCTCAGGAATGCCAAAAAACTATTTGCAGCTAGATAGTAGAGAGAAAGGGTCAGGTTTTAGTGTTGCTTGGACTCTTTCAGAGCATAAAAAAACATTTTATGAAGCTTTTTGAATGCAGTAGCAACATATGTAGTTACAGTATCACCACAGAAAAGATAACACAACATAACTACATATATAATATGTTGCAAATTTACATTTCTGGGAAGTAAATAAAGAATGTGGCTTCACAGAATTTAGTTAGATCACTCTGGAGAAGAATGAGAATTCTCAGTTTTAGAAAATCAGAATGCCTATTTCCAAGAACCTAAGAATTACTTCCCCCTTTTTTTTTTTTGTTAAATATCACAAATGAGTTTCTAAGAACATATCACCTGAAAAAGTTAATTTGATATACTTTCTTCCAGCACTAATAAAGTATGCCCTGAAGTTACAAATACTTAACGACTAATTGCACAAGGCTAGAAACAACCTTCTGTAACAGCCCACCTTAAACATTTCAAGCAGTGTTTCCTTCTTAACTTCCAGTCTTTCAAAGGCTTGTTTTTCCTTCATTATCTTCTTGCATAATGCTTCCAAAGCAGAGAAGTCATTACTTGATACACCCCTAAAATAAACACACACACAGAAGTGAGTAATTTCACAGAGAAGTGAGTAATTTTTGCTTTCATTTGCAATTTGTGATCCAGTGCAATGCACCAACCTGTGGTTGGAACGTCCTACAAAAACCAAAGCCATCTGCAGCAGTACATATGACTTTGTTCTAGGAACAAGTACACAGCAGGAGTTTTGCTGTGACTGCCACCCACCCCCAGCTCCTAAAAAAAACAATAATACAAAACCTACCCTTCCTCAAGAAACATGTCATAATAAAATCCATTTTCTATTGGTGGGCCATAGCACAAACAGCCACCATAGATTCGTTCCATAGCTTCACCCATTATGTGAGCACTTGAGTGCCAGTAGACCTAACGGAAGTAAAAAAAAGAAGGGATGAATCTGAATATACTCAACACATTTCCAATTGTTTTATTTAAAACCTTTTCTGAAACGCTTGCTTTCAAGGACACTTGAGGCACATCCCAGATTAGAGCAGTGTGCAGAACAGAAGTGACCTGCCCAGCAGCACTCTCATCCTCAGCATCAGTGTTTCCAAAAAGCAGCATTTCCACTGGAAAACTGTGGAAATGGAAAACTTACATTCTAGTGCAAACAGTTCTTACTTTTGACTGTTGCTGACATTATGTAATTATTGTCAAAAAGTCAAGAAACTTCAGAAACCCTTTTTTTCTATGAACTTTAATCAATCAGATCTGGATAATGACCAAGAGATGTGCTTTCAGCATAAGGCTGTGGTTCTAATCCAGCAATCTTATGCATGGGAAATCCTGCACACTCCATCTTGTAAAACACCTGAGGTTTTGACAAAACCAAATCTCTTAAGAGTTCGTCTGCCTTGGTTAGCACAATGTGAAATCATAAATTGGGAGCTGTCACTTAGTCAATAAGAAAACACTATGTTGTTTGAATGTAAGACTTCTGTGATAAGTTTGACTGATAGCTTCTTGTACCAACACATTTTTTTCTAAAGAACCTATTCACAAATTTACTGGCTGTGCACATTTATCTGATTGAGTAGCCAAAATAAAAAAGTAGATACTTTTGCATACACAAAGAAAAAGAGCAGTCTATTCAATACTTTTATGATTCTACATAGAAAATATTTTTCTACTTGATTTTGTTCCCAAAATCAGTGCTGAGGATGTTCAAAAGACCTACTTTGCATTAACGTGAAGGCTAAAAACACAAGCTTTTAACAAGAACGACAGGAACTGCAAACAGACCTGGCTACAAAGTACACAGCAAAATGTACATTATCTGTAGTACCACAACCCCTGTGAACTATGAGGAAATGCCGATATACCTAAACCGCAAACCTGTTCTCTTCATCTTCTGAGTAAATATTTAAGTACCTGCAAGAGGCTGAGTTAAATGTAAACCTGAAACAAAAAAAGTTTTAGTAAAAGATACTTACTGCTTGAGCCTCCTCATCTTCAAACTTAAGCAGCTCCAAGGAACAATCCTCTTCCAAAGGACGGTCTAGATCCCAAACCACCTTGTTCACTTTAGCAATAACCGTGTTGTCAGCTAATCCCTGACTATAGAACAAACACAGAAGTACAATTGTAAGAAAATACACTGTATTTTGAAATCAGCAAGCAGAAGTCTCCAAATTTGCCCTCCAGTTTGAGTAAGACTTTAGGAGTGCTCAGAGTGTCATAAATAAACTCTAAATAAATGACCAGTTTGGCCAGTCTCGAACATTCATGTAAAATCTTACTTATGTTTTAGGGATATGGGAAGAAAACTGTGCTGTCTACTTCACACATACTTGACTTAGTGCCAGCATCCTCCAAGAACAAACCTGACTTCACAATCCTATTTCAATATAAGAGAGAATCACTCTCTTGAGTTACCAAATACCACTTTTTTGTACATAGAAGCTTTACATCTATGTTTGTATCCACTATGCGTAATACCCTTTCTGTGATCTCAGATCACAGAAGCAAAAAGGTTCCAATGCCATGGCACCTTATTATGTTTAGGCAAACAGAAAGGAAAAAAAGAGGCATTTCACCTTTAGGAATCACCCCATTTTTGCAATTTTAACTGTAGGGTGTTTACTGTGTATCATTCCAAAATACTCCACAGCAGGTATGAGTAACCTGGAGATGTGCAATGCTCTTTTTAATAGGTATCTCCCATCCAAATAGAAGTGAAAAATACTCATACTGTTACATTTCTCTGTAATTAATTGAAACTTTACCCAGCTGTCATCTTCCTCAGGTCAATGCAAACTGGTTTGCAGTGCTAACATTATATCTGATAATTTAGAAGCAAATCAGTTTTTAATGCAACAGCAGTACTTGGACGGAAAAATACATTATTAGAATGTGCCTAAAATACCTCATTTTTATTTCATTTTAGAAACTGTATCTCTATAAGGTAAAAGAAAACTGCACTCCAAAACCAAAATGCTACTGGCTACCTTCAGTTTATTGCATACAAGATGCTTTGAGAAGACTTGAGATAAATGACAAAGAAATTAAACATTACCCATCCCCTTAAACTCACTGTCTGAAAATGACTGTGTAGTATCACAGAACAGAAACATACCTAATTCCACAAGCAATTTGATAAGGTGTAGTCTTCCAAGATTCAGCATCAACCTGCTTACCATCGGGTAATGTAACTTTAATGGGTTTACTGTCATTTGCAGCTCTTTCTGCAAGGAGTGCATCGTGTTCAGCCTTAAGTTTATTGTACATCTCTAAACGCTCATTGATAAATGCAGGCCAGGGATTCAGCTGTATGTAACAAAGACAAAGGTAAATGATTAATCTGATAGCACATCATGCTAAGAATGCCAACAAAACAGATACACTTTTCATAAACAGCTACGTGACAATATCTATAAGTGCGATATATGTAACAAATAATCACCATTATTTCAGGTTGCATAGTATTAATCATGTCATAAGACCACAAGACTTCAGCTTAATGAAATCTGTACCGCTGTACACCAGCTCAATAAACCACATATGTTACCAAACAACTACACCATCTAATAAACTACACAAGGACAAAAGTCAAGTAGAAAAGACTGTGTAAGTTCAACGTAAAACCAGATTTTTCTTATTAGGTGAAAAAACTGAGGGAACACTCTAGTCCAAGCCACCCAGACAGGAAATGACTCCTGTTTAAACACGTGTAATGACGTCAGGACCATCCGCCTGGGCACAGCCAACGCTGCACAGCCATGCACTTGGCTCAGGACTGCTGCTGACTAGCAGCTGGCCCTCCGTCGAGTCAGAGGGATCTGTGTTTACTCAACATGAAGACGAAAAAGACGAGGGCATGTTAAGCAGGCTTTCTTCACCTCGGAGATCTGCTGCCTGCTTCCCGCTGCAAATAGGCACAGGGAAAATCATCACCTAGCCCAGCTATGGGAATCTGAGCTGTTCTCCTATCACACCAATGCAACTTAATATAAAAAACCAATGGCACTTCAAGGCGCACTGTAGGAGGTGTAATTGTAACGCCTAATAAAATAAAATACTTCAGAAAGACAAACTGTAGCAATGCCAGTGGAGCACAGGACAGCAACGAGGACTCCGCATCCTGCCACCCCCGCGGCCGAGGAGGGGCTGCTCACCTCCGACCGCCCTCCATCGCCAGCCCCTTCCTTCATCTTCTTCTTCCCACAGTCTGCCTTCTTGTCTTCCCCAGCGTCCACCTGCGGAGGGCGAGCACCGTTTAGTCATGCCCCGGCAGTCCCCCACACCTAAGACCCTTTAATTCCCCCCTGCCCCACACACTGCGGAAAAGACCCAAACTCCTCGTCCCGCAAAACCTGCGTGCCCCCAGCTCCCTTCTCCTTTTCCTTGGGGCACACCCCACCGCCCCCACCCCGGAGCTGGGGAAATCCTCGGGAAGACGCCCAGCTCCCCCGCCCCGGCCTCCCTGCAGGGGCTGCCCGCGCTGCCGAGCGGCGCCGCGGGCCCACCTGGCTGCCAGCGCCCGCCATGGCCGCGCCGAGCCGCCCGGGAAGGGGCGGGCGCGGCCCGGCGCAGGCGCCGCTCGTCCCGCGGCTGATGCAACCGGGGGCGGCCGCGGCGGCCCGGCCCGGCCCGGCCAGGCACGGCTGTGGTGGTGACTGTCTGGGAGATTGTCAGTGGTGCTGACAGTGGTGCTGTCTGGGGCCACCTTGGGGTGGTGCGAGCGAAGGCGGTCCGTGGGGGGCTGCGGCGGCCTGGACGTGGTCCCGGCTCAGTCCGCGCCGGTAAGGGCGGCGAACGCGCCCCGGTGCTGGCACATCCGCGCTCTGCTCGCTGTCGCGGGAAGAATCACAGCATCAATTAAGTTGGAAAAGATCCCCGAGATCAGCGAGTCCGACCTCTGACCGAACGCCACCTTGTAAAGTAGACCACGGCGCGAAGTGCCATGTCCAGCCTTTGAACACCTCTAGGGACGGTGACACCACCACCCCCCGTGGGCAACCTGTTCCCGTGTCGAATCACCCTTTCCGTGGAGAAATTCCTCCTAACGTAGAGTCTAAACCCCCCATGATGCAACTGAAAACGGTCTTCTTGTTCTGTCAGTTGTTGTGTGGGAGAAGAGGTGACTTCCCACCTGGCTACAGCATCCTGTCAGGGAGTTGTAGAGAGCGATACGGTCTCCCCTGAGCCTCCTTTTCTCCAAACACCCCCAGCTCCCTCAGCAGCTTGTCATCACACCCTTCCAGACCCTTCCCCAGCTCCATTTCCCTACTCTGGACTTACTCCAGACCCCAGGATACCTGGCTACCATTTCCCCCGACACAGATGTTCAGTCAAAGATGGATCAGTGAATGGGAGTACTCTTTGCAAAATAGTCTAAAATAAAATAAAAATTGGATTGACCACTGTCTGATTTCCCAGGGGAGGGGGGAAAAATGTAGAAGAGATTCTGAGGTAGTTGTGTCAGACTTGAACTGTAGGAGCATCTGCAGCTGTCCCAAGGGAAGCCTCAGCTCAGTGGCTGAGAAGCTGAGACACCTCTAAGGAAAGGATGTGATATTCGGGCATGGCTTTTGCTCTGCAGCCATCTTCCCCGCCTCTCCTGCCGTTGTTCTCAGCTAACAATAGTATTTTCATTTAGGAAGGTTGCTATCTTGCAGCACAGCCTCATGGTGGCTGTGGACCCCTGGAGTGGCCTTACATGTGTTTGGTAACCTTAGGCATACCCATATACCAGTGAACCCACCTAGTCGCCTAGTTGAAGCAAGGTCTTCATTACCAGATTTCATGTTTTCAAGAAATCCTGACATAGCATCCTTACTTTGAAGAGAGTAAATCACGGGTCAGGTCTTGCCTTGGACTTCTGCTGCCTGCAGAGGACCCAACACCACTTCTGCCTCCTGCAATAGCTGCCTTCTCTTCATCTGCAGCAGGTGTTGGGACACAGAGTGTCACATGTGCTCAGATGGATATCAGGGCACCTCAGGCTCCATGGACTTAAGTGCTAGGAGCCAAAGGTTCAGGAAAAAAAGGACATTTATGTAGCTTTCAAATACTGGTTATGTAGTGGTGAAGGATGGTCGAGAGAATGCCACTGGGATATTTGACCCCAAATATAGGACCTTAAAAAATAATGCAAATATTTTAATTTATTTGTTAAAATATGAAAATGGGAAGATGTAGTAAATAAGAACTTAAAGACAGAATCAGGCCTTGATCTGGGTAGTTCATTTGTTGTCTGAAATTAAATTTGAACTGCATAAATATTGGCAAAAGTATTTAATAAACAGCTAAATTTAGTAATATATGTATGATCTTTTGTAGAAATACAATGTTTAGTAATACCAAGAACTTTTTTTTTAATAATACTAATCTTTATATCTGAAAATCTCCTAAAATCTTTCTCGGGTGGACAAATTACAAGTGGCTAAGAGACAGAACATTGCAAAACTTATAGATAAATTATATAAGGCTAAAATGAACAAGAACGTATACTGATGTCATTCAAGAGAAAAAAACACAAGTAATTCAAAAGCTGTAGAACTGTCTCTTGTGCCAGAAGATGGCAGCAGAGAAACACTCTGATCTGCTGAGACACATTCCGCTCAGCTCTTGACTTGAGGAAGTAGGTTTTATGGCAAAAAGCACAAAATTAAATGAATGTTTTACTGACTTCGCTCTTAACCAGTATAATTAATGATGTGCGAATACAGCCGTGCTCTAATAGTGTAAATTGATTTCAGCTTGCTTTAATGATTATCAGCAATGAATAGAAGCTTCTGGTTCATAAGAAGTTCTTTGGGAAAAATATGGTCAGAAATTTCTAGTGAAATTGCAGGTTTACTTGGCTTATATTTCATTTAGGAAGACTAAGATCAAAATGAAATGAAAATGCAAATAAAAAATTAGAACAATGAATGTAACACATTTACATTGTTCACTTGCAACAGCTGATCAAGGGAAACCATCTGACTTGTAATACAGGACAAGGCTTTCTGTAAAATGTCTGGCTTTATTTATATTTATGTACATTAAATCAACTCTATTCACTATACTGTATTTACTAATTTCACAAACTGTGTATTAATTTGAAAATAAAATTGTATGAACTCCACCCATTTATGTTGAGGGTTCAAAATATATCATTTGAATTCCAGGTCTAATGGATTTCCAAAAGCCCACTTTAAGCAGGGTTATTATCTCAAAATTAAAAAAGCATACAATTACGAGAATCTCAGGTTTAAGAATTGAAATACTTTTGTGGAGTTTTCTCTTGCATTAATTTCCCCTGGGCTAAGACAACAAAGCAGTAAACTTCTTATAAGTCTAGTATAACAATTTTAGAAATGTATAGTCAGAAACTGAAAAATGTGTGAAAGTAAATTAAAAAAAATTACATTAAATCTAAATATTGTGAAAACAACTGAAGCCCTGATTCAAACTGGAACATGCTAGGAAAATGGTTGCAGTCAGACAGGCACAACATGACACTCCAAGGTTCATATGGCAATAGCAAATTTTATTGTTAACAGCTTTCTTTTATATGGTTCTGGAAAACCTCGCCTGCAGCCCCGATTGGCTGGAAATCTGTTACCAGCCAGCGCACTGGGCAATAGCTGCCTGCCCACGGGCTCGTCAGGGATTGGCTGGCATTTGCTGTTTGCATTTGAATCACTCAGCTTCTTACTGTCTTCTTCATAGAGATGTTTACTTCTTTTCCCTAAAGGCATAGACTGGTTGAGTTATGGTCAGGGTTACTTATGACTGACTGTGTTAGCAATTAGCTGTCAAAGAAAATGAAATCTAAGCCTTCCTTGACTTTTGATATTACTTCAGCTTCTGGTTGTAATAAATTACCATCCGTAATCGTTCACTAAACCATGCTACGGGGAAAACCTTGTTATCTCACCAAGACTATTTCTTCAGACATCCGGCAAAGTAAACAAAAAATAAGCAGAAGTAAAAGCTGAGCAACCAGTTTTTTCAGGGATCGACTAAGGGACCGCATTCTCACAACCACCGGGAAGACCCCCCCGCAACACTTCGCAAACACAAAAGAAACAGAAACATGTCACAGGAAGCTGCAAAGTATAAAGAGCAGAGACTTTTGGTGGTTTGGCGTGAGCCATCGTGGGGCAGGAGACCCCTTGGTCACCCAGCGCTGTTTTGCTTACTGGTGCTTGCTTAATAAATCCCAATATTATTTTAATTGGGCTTGTGTCCAGTCAATTATCGGGACACACCTATAACATGGTGACTTATCGTTAAAATACTTATCTTTTTAGGAAGACAAGAAAAATAACTGATATTTCACACAAAAGAAGGAGACAATTTTGGTTTGGTTCTATACCCTTGATAGCTTTGTAATACGGCCACTATCATATGTAGTCTGGTAACGTTCATGCTCCAAGAGGTTTGCCTCTTGTTGGAAACATTAGGCTTGTTTCTGCTTTTTCCATGAGAGACACAGGCTCGTGCATGCTAGGGAGAAGACCCTCAACTAACAGCAGAAATCCCAGACCTTCTGTAAACTGGAAACACACTTCACAGAGACAACCTTGTCCCACCTCTGTCCCAGGTCCCACACAGGTCCTCTCCACTTTACCCTCTTACCCACTTCACACCTGCAGCAGTGCAGATAATACATTCCGATTACTCAGGGTCAGTTTGTTCTCTACGGCCAGGCAGGTTTTTGGAGTAAGACACAGTATGGGTGCATTCGGTAAAATGTAGGAGACAACCAGTTTTATTGCTCATAGTTACAGGTGCTGAGATCAAAGGTTACAAATTCTCAGTGAAACTTCAAACCAGGGTTTACTCCTTGACTTCAGATGAGCATCAGACTTCTACTAGGAATCCTTGGGCCTTTTAAAGGAGGAGGATGTTGGGTGATTTTCCCTTCCCTACCTTCCCATTTTTTTCTCCCTTCAATAAAACAAGATTGGGTTTTCTGCTTCTTTGTAACAAACATACCAATTATAACTCATGTCTCATTTCCCCTAGTTTTACCCCTAGTTCATTTGGTTAAATTTTTTTAGTATTTAGCTTGTATAGCTGAGCCAACATATTTTGTCTCACATCATAAAAAGTAGTAGCTGTGCATGCATTCAAACAAACTCAGCTCTTTCTTGTGCTCTTTTTCTAGAGCTTAGACATGTCGGTTTTGGGGGTGCATTGTTAACCTATTATTAATTGACGTATCTAGGATTGAGATAATTTTCCAAACTCCTACCTTTAGGATAAACTGCCCCTGCTTCACAGTATAACAGCAGATTCCTCCTATTCTATGATTCAATTTTCCAGTAAGATTTTGCACCGAAAACTATTGTTGTTTTTAATTTAAAGCTTTTATTTTGGATACTGGTGTCAGAAAAAGATATGCAGTCTGCAGTTGTGACTCCCACTCTGGTCTCCACTCTCAGTCTTGTGATTGGGCTGTGAGATGTGGATCCTGAGCTCCTGTGCTCCATTTCCTGTTTGTAGGTTAAGGTCAAATAGTGAGGCACCAGTCAGTTTACAAGGAAAATAGAATGTTAGCTATTCTGTATACTGAGGAGGATGGACGATAAACTAAAAAAAAAATTAAAATCTTGTGTCCATGACTGTCCTTAAACACCATGTTAAAAATCACATTTTTTGCCAAACTTCTGAATCTTGGATGCATCTGCAGTTTATGTGACTAAATTAAAACTAGCTTTAACTGAGCATCACCAAGTTATTGCACTACATAAAACTTTTTTGCTTATATGTGGAATTTTCCAGAATACATACTACTTTATTGTTAACTTTTTGTTCCTAACAAAAAAAAGCCCTTATTATAGTTAATTTTAGTGTGCATTTCAGAATTCAGAGTCTTAGAATGTGGATTTTTACAGATATGCTTTTAATAATGGAATTCCCTTTCTTTCTTCCAGCTATCACTGATATTTTTTCCCCTCGGAATATTTTTTTTTTCTGTAATGGCAGATCATGGATATAGTTATGTAATACCTATACAATTAGAGGATAAACTTTATAATGTCTAAAATTTAAGAAACAATTAGAAAAAAAAATAATCCTGGTCAGAACAGAAAACCTTCCTGGTACTCTTGCCAGAAAATGCACTGATTTTCACATTACTGAGATCGAAGTGTTCCTCCATCTTCTTTCTGGGCCAAGTCCTCCATGCTATGGCATGACATGGCACATGGAGGAACTTTCTACATAATGCAATTAGAAGCAGAAAATGCTTTTTCCATTAATTTCCTGGGTACTGTCCATAACCTTTGATATTCCAGACTCATTTCTTATTCCAGGCAATATCTGTCATATTCCATAGCACTGGAAATTATCTCCAGATACCAAGGGATGAAAAATGCTTGCGTTATCTTCTGATAATCTGACAATATTGGGAGGAAATTGCAGACAACACAAGGAAGTCAGATATTGCATTCTAAGATTTCGTTCTCTTTGACTGTATTTTTCATTGCAGTAATGACCTAATTCACACATTTCCAGTGAAACTTATTTTATTTGAAAAGTCTGTTCTTGGTTTCTCGTTTTAGCTATGACTCAAATGTTCTGGTGATGTTCTCATTAACATCCCTTTTTAGTGATATTTCATGGACACAATCCAGTAACATTGCTTTAAATAAAGGAACACATGAAAGCTGATGAAAAGAGGTACATCATAACAGTGAATTTTGTCAGACCCCTTGTGACAAGTTATATAAAAGCTTTTTTCTTTGTGTCCTTTTCACTTGGAAGTATTTGGAATATTACTAAAATTAATACTAAACTGGCAAGTTATTTCAAGGTTTTGTAACTACAGGGCTACAGGACAGAAAATGCTGCCACAAGGTGGGTTCCTGAGGGACTCCATTGTTAGGTGCTGGTGAGAGGAAAAAGATGTTCCAAGGGGACATACAAAATTTAATTTCTTCACAGTTCACCTAGAAGAATGGGATGGGATGTCTTGGCAATACCACAGAACAGAAAAACCAACCCATCACTGTCTTTGAAACATCTGCTCCATATAGAAGGACCACAACATGTCTTTTCTTTCCTAGATTAAGCAAACTTAATATTTTAATTTGTCTTAGGAAACATGCTTCCAGACTCTGGTTCCTCCCTTTTCATCTCTCCAGTCTGTGATTTCCTCAAAACAGTGATGCTTAAAACAAGCACAGTATTCCTGTAGTGCAGAGAGGACTGTTGCTCAGACCTGACACAGAGCACTTCAGCTGGTATAACAGCATAGTGTTGCTCACTCACCTTCAGTTGGTGGCTCAGTAGGACGAGCAGCTCCATTCTGTACTCCATCCTGCTTTTCTGTACACTTCTCTGAATAGAAAAGCACTGGGCGGTAGCAAATTGATTTCAGACTACCTCTCCCGTTCGTTGGTCATAGATTTTTAACATGTACTCACTCTTTCCTCCCTCATTAACAGCTAATGACTTTTTGGGCAAGAACCAAACATAGGGTAAAATCAGGGTAGAACCAGCTTGAAATATCCTTCTAGTTTAACACATTAAATCATGGAAGTGTTCAGTAATTAATGCAACCTATATTATTACAGAGCTTTTTGTTTCAATAAATTGATTATTGTCTCAACCAGCTACACTTCTCATTGCTCTCATACCTCCCTGATGTCTCCCCATTAGTTTGGCATGCTTCTGGCTCTGTCTTCTAGTGATTCTTGTGTGTAAGGAAAGCACTGCATCAGTCATTGTACACAGCCCGTGCTGCTACGTAAAGCTCTCCTTTCATAAATATCACAGGTTCAATCACGCCTTTAAACAATGGCATGGTTTAATACTGATACCAAGGGTTAACACAAGAGAAGGAAATATAGTAAAATATTGATATTTTCTACATTTATTTGTGTATTTTATCATCTAGATCACCTGAGCCCAATATGCCATCTTGGGTGTATTTGTCTTGGGATAAGAAATGTGTTATTGCAGCTCACCTGGAGCAGTTTTCTCCACCAGAGATTATCATCCCCTCCAGCCTCTTGGCATTTTTTCATGTGGATCTGCTCCCTAGCCCGGTTTTAGTGACCTAGTTTAGCAGAAATGCCTTTCACACTCAAATCAGGCTGACAGAATGAGGGTAAATAGCAATTGCACATGCACTTGTCCTGACATGTCTGGAAGGGCAGTAAAGTCTGGCAGCAGAACCCCACCGGAAAGCCCCATCTTTCACATTATCTACTGCCTGAATGGGTATGACTCGAAGTCTTTTTTTTTTTTTTCCTTTTTTTTACACATGGAAGTCCTGTTGATTTTGACAGTTGTACATAATAACCCAATAGTCCTGCTTCAGCTACAAATTACATTGGGGTCTTGCTCTTCTCTGTCTTATGTTGGACCAGCTCTCAACTGCTTTTGAGAAAATGAGATTGGCCACACACATCTGCCTAAAAAGATCTTCCGGTGTTGGAAGAAGAACAGTATAACAATTAAGGTTGAAGACAAAAACAATTAAACCCCAATATTTTCTGTCCTTTTTTTTAATGTGAAATCTGTTGGGAAATTTAAAGAAGGAAAAAGGAAGCATAGAATTGCTTACTTCTTCAGAAAGATGTCTAAGTCCTGCTAACATTTCCACCACTGCATATGTTTGCTCTTTCTGTCTGCTTTGGCAGCAAAAGACATGAAGAAGTATATATTCTTACAAATACAAGGAATGCTTATGTCCTTTTGACCTTAGTCTACAAGTGTACATACAGGAAAATGAGCTGAATATTTTCAAGCAGGTTTTTTGTCTGTGTGTGTGTGATAAAAACACTTATGCTGTCAGCGAGAGAAAAATATAAAACTAATGGAAAGAACAAACAGGCTCTTAGGAAACACATGATAAACTGCACATAAAGAATATATCACTTTCCAGGGTGTGTGAATAGAAGCCACACTTCCAAAAGGCCTTTCTCTGTTTGCATAGGGCATGAGGACACCTCCATTCCTCCCACTCTGCTTCTGCAGAAGTGATCACTACTGATTTCCTGACTTTTAGCAGGAGCTAGAGCCTGTGAAGCATTATTCACTTTATTTTTTGAGCCCTTAACCATCTTGATCTAATAAAATTATATTAACTGATGTATGAAATGGCCAGTTTGGCATTAATTGTAAGATCTCTTTTGATTTGCTTTGTTGTATCTCTTCATTGATTATTGGCATCCCACTCTGCTCTGTACTTTGTCTTCCTCCATTCAATCATCTGTTTCTGGAGCTTTTGTCCTCACTCAGAATCTCATTTGTTCCCATTCCTGTGATGTGATGACAAATGACAACTGTGTATTCCACCAAGTCCATACTTTTTTTTTTTTTTTTTAACCACATTACTACTTCAATAAACTGGAAATTATAGAACTCCTGAAGCACATTCTTAATTATTTTATTTTATTTTTATTTCATTTAGTATTTAAAATATTTTTGTATCAGCTCATTGGAATAAGATCTGTCAATACTATTAAAAATGTTTTTTTCCATGCATTCCCTGTAATTTAATCATTAACTAACATGCAAGAGAAAAGACATACAGAGGTCTCAATACTAATTTCCACCATTGAGTTCCTGCCTCTCATCTCTGGCATCTTGCTGCTCGTTTCACATCTCTTGCTCTGCTGCGCCAACACAGCCACAAACCATATCAATTAACTGATTTGGTTTAAAAAACAATCCACATTTTGCCTTGGAATATTCCTTAAGATCAATGAGTTCCTGGGACAATATTTCTGTGTAAACTGACACATCCTGCTGAGCTGAATATCTAAAGAAAGCATAGATGTCTGGTTTCCTTATGTTGTGAGACTTCTGTTCCTCTTATACGGGAATACATGTGAAAGTAGTCTTTGAATAGTTCCTGTCCAGAGATTACACGTAGCAGCAATGCAGCTCCTTGGTTATCAGTGGTCTGGGATATCTGATCCCAATGCTTTTTGAGGAACACTGATAGTATTCTTACTTTACTTTTACAAGCAATATGGGTACCTAACTATTTTAGGGTTACTAGGTCTCAAGCAGAAATTATCTTTGCTCTCCAAAGCCTTTTAAATCCTCTGGACAGAAATGCCTTGATATTGCTGATGTTTGTATTTCACCTTTCACTCTTTATCTCAAACTATCATATCGTTGTTTGATGGAGGCAGATGCACACAAGGAACAAGGTGGCCACCATCCTGTGCACTCCAGTGATGATGCAGTGCTGACCTGTCTGAGACATGGAAATGAAAACAAAAGTGATAACCACAAGAACTTGGATCCAAAACAATTCAGTTTAGATAGATCCTTCTAATTTAGTTTAGTTAGCAAAAATGTCTGTTCTATACCCAGACATTATCTATATTCAGATATTGTCTCTAAATACAGAAATTAGTTGCCTAAACAAAGTGAGTATTTTGTAACATATTCCAGTCAGAAGAGGTTACATACATACATATAACCTTATACATTACCTTGAATCATATTGCCTCTGGATTTAGCAGAGAGGGAATATAATTCAAGGTAATGCATAAAGTTGCACTGTTAAAAAGAATGCAACAGTTGCATTCTTAATATTACGTTCCTGACTACAAGGCAGGCCTTGCGAAATAGGAAACGCACGGACACTTTTTTAAAGTGCAAATAATTGCAATAACATCTTTATTATTAGAAATAAAAGTTATCTGGAAGGTTGTAACATCAACTTCTGATCATTATGTTCTTTCATTGACTTGAGTGGAACCACAAGTGTTCTGTAAAACACTAATGACTAATGCAACTACTCTTTGCTGTGTATAAAGCTGCATTTTGTCCATGTTGCATATTGTCTGAAGTGGCAGGCAGCAGAAAAGAAGTATTGTTCCTCCTTAACCATTCATGACAAGAAGTTTAATCTTTATTATTTATGGAAAAGAAAAGAGTGGGGGCCTAGCATCCCATTCATAAAATAAAAATGACATCTACCTGCCTGCCTCCACTTTCTGCTGAGAAGTGGAAGCTGTACAGAGACCAACAGTAGCAAAGTGTTACTACTATATACATGTGTGGGTATGTATGTATGTCCTATGTTTTGTGTGCACTTTTGTGATCTTGTGGTTCTTACATCTCCACAGAATTTGGTGTGACTTAAAAGAAAGAAAAAAAGTCCCATTTCCATCTATTTTTTAGCATCAGATTGTCTCATCTTGGCTTTTCATGCTGCAGTATTTTAATCTGAAAACCATGTTGATTTTTTACGTAACAGAAGTATATGAAGGTAAGGTCACAGAACACAAAAAGAGACACAAGATACGTCATGATGCACATAGAAATCCATTATGTGCATTACAAAAGAGTATAGATTCCTTAAAATAAGAAGATAAGATATTTCCTGAAAAGCAGGGAGAGAGTTTGCAAGTCTGAGTGTCAGGGTGTATTTGCAGTAAAGACGATGTTAAAGCATTTCATCTTTTCAGCCTGTAGGTGGGACTGTGTTTTCAGCAAACCCATCCATGAAAAAAATTCTGAATTGGCATCAGGCAGCTTAGGCTGCTGCTAACACTAGTTGGAGCGAGTCAAGTGATTCTTGACTTGTGTTTGAGTTATTTCTGGGGAGAAAATGGCCTGTGTCCGAAATTACTTTAGTCTTAACAGGCTATTCTGAAATCTCTGTTTTCACTGCAGTCTATGGGCATTCTGCCTGCTACAAATCCACAACTGCAGGATTTGTTCCTATTAAAAAGCATTTACGTAGCTGAAAAAAATAATGTCTGTAGAGAAATGTTGAATTTAGAACCATGGAAAATACTGTGAGTGAACTGATGATGGTGTATTAAGTGACATTTTGAATTTGGATTAACAAGTAAATTCTCATGCATAACTTCTTGGCTCAGAAAAATGAGTCAATCACAGGCTGAGATTCTTCTTTATAAAAACACTTAGGGCAAAGGGGAACAGAAATGTTTATAGCACTTAAGGCCCACAGAGACACTGACTCCCGTAACATCGAATGCAGTTACTCAGGTGAGCAAGAACCACACGCTGTGAGCCAAATGTTTTTATGAAAACACTGAAATTGGACTCTAACACTACTACTGCTACACAGTACTGGCTAGATGCCTTTTGTTTCTTGTTTTGCTTCATGCTGGCCCTGCTTGTCCCACTCTTATTCATTCCAAGCAGTACTTTACCTCACAAGGAGCAGCCCGTGTAAAGGGGCAGCAGATCTGTGATTTATGGGCTTACTACCTCTTCTGTTGTGTTTACACAGCTTACACTCAAATAAGACAGCTAGAAGAGTATGGAGCTCACATGTAAAATGAAAAAGATATTCTGCTGAGGGAAGAAGGAAATCAAGAGAGATCCGACCAGATTTTGGTGCTGTAAACACATCTGTAGGGTCACTATAAAGCAATGACTACAAAGGTCAGCATTTCAAAATGTGTCTTAAGAAAATGTTTTTGCAAGCTTTGTGGTAAAGATGGCTGGTGTGTTGTATATTGTAACATCCTGCTTAATCTCCTCTCTGTTATAGGGAGTCATTTACAACAAAAAATGCCTGACATAACTTACAGCACAGGAACACACAAAACCAGCTTCACCAGGGTAGATGTTTATGTAATCTTCAAGAACACTCTGAAGTTATTTATTTGATTCAGTAATCAAATAAAACTACGAGAGGCACATTTCTCAGAGACACTACTCATCATTGAATTTCTGTGCTTCTTTATTTTACCGAGCCTTGTTAGATAAATGTTGATGATTATTTCTGTACATTGTGTTATCTGCTGTTTTCATTCCACTTCTCAGTTGTAATTGCACAAGCGCTTTGAGCTTTCTTTATTTAATTGAGGCATCTTAAAGGTGAGCAGATGGTCACCACAGAAGTGCAGGTTTCCCATTCATAGCCTGCATAGCGAAGGCAACAACAAAAGTTAGGTTTACACATGCTGTGCCCCGGCAATGACCTCTGTGCTGAACTAAACAAACCCCTTGTGCAAAGCCAGGAGCAGTTCTCTTACCTTTTGAACACAAACCTGGCACACTCTAGCTACCATAAAACATCAAACCATGCCGCCCTGTTCTGGCTTTCAGGATGCATTCTGCTACAGGGCTCACAAAGCTCCACAGAGTGCCATCCTTTAGGATATTGCAGTCAAAAAGTATCAGGTGTTCCAAAGCCTCTTTCACAAAACGTCTTGCATATTTCACTTTATTCCAAAGAAGCCTAACAAAATCTGAAGCACAGCAGTTTTAGGCGATTGAGTATAACTGAATAGGGATTCTCTTAGGACTAGGCAGTGTTGTCCCAGTAATTCCAAAAGTTCTTTCTTTCCCAGTAAAATAATCTCAGACCTCTCCTTCACTGGGGTTAGCCTTTGTTGCTTGGGGCATGAAACTGTCTCTCAACACAGTGGGAAATGACAAAACCTGGCATCCAGACCTTCTTGGCATGAGGGGCTCAGAAAGATCCCAAAGGGACACACAGGGAGGGGTCACAGATCCACTGTCAACTTCCCCGTCGGCTTATGCTGTGCATGAGCACCTTTCCGGGTGAGGAGATGAGAGCAGGGCAGCCTTGCTTGTGCCCTGCCGCAGCGCCCTTCAGACTGCCGCCTGCATCCCCTGGTGCTGATGCCGCAACCCCTCCTTCCCCAAACCCCACAGCCCTGCCGAACGCCGAACCCCTGAGCCCTCGGGGTGCCTCAAAAGCCTTCCTTATGCAGTAAAGGACAGCTTAAGCGGGCTGGAGCAACCCCCAGAAAATATTTAAGAAAAAAATGAAAGTGCAACGGGACCCTTTACTCCCCGGGCCCGATTGCGGAGACTCGCTTGGCAAGGGAGGGCAGCAGCCAAGCAGGAAGGTACGCGAAACACACACATCAATGTCAGATGTATGCGATAAGGACACCCCCCGCCCGCCCGCCCGCGGAGGTGTGCGGGGCGGGGGGGCCGCAGGGAGGGGGCGGGCGGGAAGGGAGCGCCCGGGCCGGCTCCTCCCTGCGCACAAACCCGGCCGCGCCGCGCCGGGCGTGCGGAGACGCCGCCGCCGCTCCCGCGCTACTTAAGCGGGCAGGGCGCAGCCCAGCAGCCCGGCGGGGGGATCCGGCCTGGCGGGGGGGTGGGAAAGTGATCACAGTAATAGTCATCCATCTACAAGAGAACGAGAAAAGCAGAGCCGAGATGCTCCGTCCGTGACCCGCAGGCGGGGTGGGGAGGGGCAGGTTGTGAATCCGCCAAACACCTGAGAAATAAAGCACGACCGAACAATTTCGAGGCGGGCGGGGAAGGGGGGGGCGAAAAGTTTGCCGGAGCTCGGGCGGCTCCGGGGGGGCGGGCGCGATGCCGCCCTGGCTGCTCGGCAGCCTCTGCTGCGTGCTGGCGGCGCGGGCGGCGCTGGGCGGCGGCCCCGCGGGCGCGGAGGAGGAGGAGGAGGATAAGCTGATCCGGGTGCTGGTGCTGCTGCCGCAGGACGACGCCTACCTCTTCTCGCTGGGGCGGGTGCGGCCGGCCATCGAGTACGCGGTGCGGAGCCTGCGGGAGAGCGGCGCGGGTCTGCCCGCCGGCTACGCCTTCCAGCTCACCTACGAGGACTCGGCGTGCGGCAACCGCGCCCTGTTCAGCCTGGTGGACATGGTGGCCCTGCAGCGCCGCCGCCCCGACCTGCTGCTGGGGCCGGTGTGCGAGTACGCGGCGGCGCCGGTGGCGCGGCTGGCCGCGCACTGGGACGTGCCGATGCTGTCGGCGGGCGCGCTGGCCGCCGGCTTCGGCGCCAAGGGCGGCGAGTACTCGCACCTCACCCGCGTCGCGCCCGCCTACGCCAAGATGGGAGAGATGCTGCTGGCCCTCTTCCGCCACCACCAGTGGAACCGGGCCACGCTGCTCTACAGCGATAGCAACCCCGAGCGCAGCTGCTACTTCGCCATGGAGGGCGTCCATGTGGTCTTCCAGGAGGAGGCCTTCCACATGGCCGTGCACAGCTTCGACGAGACCAGCCGGCACCTCGACATCGACGACGTCGTCCGCGCCCTCCAGACGGGCGAGAGGGGTGAGTGGCGGCGGAGTGCCCGGCCGGCCTCCCCCATGGCTTTCGGTGGCGGCTGGGGCGGTGGGAATCCCGCGGAGGGAAGGACCTGCGGGAGGGGAAGAGTCGTGGCTCGTCCCCGCCCGTGGGGAATCCCACTGCGGTGCTGCGACGGCTGCCCTGGGCCAGGCATCCCCCGACGGATGGGACCAGCAGCCCGGAGTGAAAGCTCTGCCCACGGAGTTTTCCCTTCCGAGAGCGTTCTGCCCTCGGGTACCACCCTAGGAGGGCTTTGTGGCATGGTAAGAAATCAGCTCTCTGCTGGCGGTTCGATTTACCCAAAATTATCCACGTCTGCAGGGCAGCAAATCTATTGCTCTGAGATTTTTGTAGTGATTAAGTTCAGGGACTAAGCAAAGACGTTTTCCCCTCACCCCGCTGTCCCTTGAAGCGGGAGACCTTTTCGCCACTTCTGCCATTGGGAGCCCTGTCGAGTACCTCGTAAATAACAGATGCATTTAGGGGGAACGGCAGTTTCAGGGCATGTGTGCATGTGAAACACCCGAGTGCCTGCCGTGATGTTGTCACCAACAGTTAGCAAGACACCACGGAGATAAGTGGCTTGTAAAACACCTGAGACAGTCATGTCTGGGCTGGATGAGCTCACTTTGCATTGTGAAGCAGCAAAGCAAAGTGCTTTGGAACGTGCAGTTTTATAGTTTAGATGTGCTTTGAAGGGAGATCTTGCCTAGCAGTGTGTGGATGGATATATAGGTTTATCAGAAAGACATTTTCCGTGAGAGGGTTTTACCAGCCACGGGCTTCCCCAGTAAGTAATGTGAAAAGAAAATATGTATTCCAGGAGTGAACTGCAGGGCTAAGTTAAAATCCATAGATATTTTCCAAGAGACCGGTGGATGTACAAAGCCCCTTATGTAATTCTTATATATCATGTTGTAGAGTGTTAAAATAGCATCAGAATTGGACAGATAAAGATCATGCTTTGTATGGCAGGCAGAACCAGTATTACAGTGCTGTAGGCTGTGAATGGAGCAGCCTTGCACTGCCGATGTTATGCTGCTGTGAAATCATTGACATGCCAGAGGGTGTGAGATAACTGTGGTCTAACAGTACAGGGCTCTTTAATTCCGTATTCACTGAAGCAGGTGCTTAAATTTGAGCTTTCCTTTTAAGTACCATTTGGGGAAATATAATGAATGGAGAGAAATAAATGTGTCAGTGCTGGAGGAAACCACAGTGTGGGGTAAGATACTTGTCAAGTGTGTGTGTTTGTGGCTTTCCTGATGCTGAGACCATTAGAGCATGCTTACAGCAGGAAAAGACAAGTGTTCACCCCAGCCTCACTCTTCCCACCATGCTGACAGTCAGCAAAGAGAGCTTGCTTTCAGCCTGGTCTGAAGTGCTTTGCTGAGCTGAGACCTTTCACAATTTGATCTTTCACAATTCTTGCAACTTGCAAATGACTGAACAGAAGCAGCCCTCTTCTTTCTCCCCATTGTGCGTCCTCTGACTCCTGCCACTTAAGTGGGGCCCTCCAGTTTCCACTTGTGCCTTTCTGACCTTAAAGACTGACTGCAGGACTTACCTGACAGGTTCCTTTGGACCTGCTCATGGCATCTTTCAGGTTACCACAATATTTTAAGAGTTCTACACTATGTGGAGGGTGCACCAGATGAGGTCTGAAGATCAGTCAAGGTCTCTATTTTTCCTGGGCACTCATTGGAGATCCTGCCAAGCAGGACAGCAGGACTTGTGGGCAACAGCACACTGTCCAGTTCACTTTCTAGAAATGTTTTCGCTTGGTTGGTTTCCAGTTTTTAACAATTCCTGTGTCACACCTGCTGTGACACTGTCTTTGGCTCTAAGCCCCTCATCTTCTCTAATTTTCAAAGGCTGCTGCTGTTTGGGGTCCCACCTGTGTGGTCAGCCTTCACTGAACTCCCTGACTGGGAGTGGGCTTTCAAGCAGATACAGGATTCTTGCTTGATACTCTCTGTCCCCAGAGTTGGAACAGAAACTGCCCCAGCAGCCATCCTGTGGGAAGCAGGGCAGAGACTGGCCCAGGGGGTTAGGCTGCTGCTGGCTGGGGGTTTGCACTGAGCTCTCAGATGCCTGTGAGGAGAGGACACACTCAGCCATTCATCACTGTGAATGTGTGTTCAGTCCCTGAAGCCATGTGAAATGACTGAAGTCTTGAAGCCACAAAAAATAATGATGAAAACTATGATAATAAAAGCTAACTGCTTGTCTGCAATTAGTTTGATTAGCCTTCCTTATAGGCTCAGGTAAGCCTGCTGCAGAGTTCACGTTGTAGGCTCAGGTTTACTGTAAGGTTCACCAGTGCAGACCTGTCCTTAAATGTATAAGCACATAGTCCAAGGGATGTGTGTAGCAAAGGGACTGCTTATTCCTTTAGACTGGAATTAAACTCTAAAGTATTTTCAGAATGAGTCAATAATCCTAGTCAATAAATTCAGTGTATTAGTATTAGAATTACTGTGGTCTGTGTGTATTATAGTGCAGGCAGAACATTTTGTATGAGTTTGCACGTACACGTTTGTACGTACACAATGGTAAGGTACAGATACAGATTAAATACATAATTTACATTTTTGGAAGATTGTGAGAAACATATCCGTAGCATATTTGCTTCAGAATCTTGAAATATATAATCTTTGCTTTCCTGCTGGGTTAGAAACCCCTTCCAAACAGTTAATTTTACTTCCCTTACATTCCTTTAGAGGCTTACAAAATACAATTTAATGTATGTTAAAGTAGTTCCCCACACACTCTCTTTCTTTTGTTCCTTTTGCTCAGCGTCTTTTATTGGTGTTGTGGGAATCCCTTTGATTCCATCTACAGATTACAGTTTTATGATAGGAGTAAATTACAAAGGCAAAGTCAAGGAAGAATTGGGAGGGCAGCAAGGAAACATTTCAAAAGGAAATCTCTCACCTATACTGAAATTAAGAACAGTGAAACAAATTCATTCCTGATGTGCATCTGGAAAATATTTGGTCCAAATTTTATTGTAAGAAAATTTTTTTCTTGTTCGTTTTCCTTCATGCTAATATACTTCACAATGGTCATGAAATATGTCTTGCTCTGTTGCTCTGGAAATTATTATATTACTCTGCCATAATCAGTAGGACAGAGCTATGCATGGTATAATTCTCCCGAAGCGCGGGGTTGTACTGAACATGAGTCACCCCAGCGGCACATCTGGAGGTTTATGCCTGTGATGGCATCCAACCAGAAAGGCGATGGGAGAAGATTCATTGTGTGCGAAAAGATTTGGCCTGTTTGGCATTTTCATTTCTTATAATAGAAAACACTTCCACTCAGAAGAGCCGAATGCGGTTTTGATTCATTTTTATTGCTGGGTTGAAAATATTTGCGTACATTATTGTAGCTTTTGAGTCCCGCCATGCGTGACGGCGTTCCTGGAAATGTGCGTGCAGTTGGTTTTGAATTGCCGTCCTAACTGGATCTCTTATGCCTCTGCTATAGGATACAGTCCTGAAGCACACACTGATAAAATACTTTGCTCCTCCCTCTGATATGTAGTCTTGTGAACCTGTGTAAAAGCTTGTAGTGTAACTTGCTCTGTGTGAGAGTTCTCTCCCCATTGCTGAGGACCTCACCTGTTGGGATTCTCCTTTCCTTTTGCAGAGGGAAGGAATAGCAAAGGGCAGTAGTCCCCCTGCCTAGCAGATCTGGGAGGAGACCTACCAACCACAATCGTCACAGTGCCCACACAGGGCACACCTGTGGGCCTGTAGGTCTCATTGTATCAGCAGATCCTCTGCCTAGCTATTGGCCCATGATAAATGGGGCTCTCTGGTGTTTGTACCCACCTTTAATCTTCATGCTTATAAAATGGTGGTTGGTTTTTCCATTTATTAACATTGAGCATCCCATCACAGGTTGTTGCCTAGGCTTATTGTATGGTCTCTTTCTGGAGGAAGTCACGTTCTGGAAAGATTCATACCACTGGCCCTACTGCACAGGTGCTGCTCTCCCTTAAGTGCAGAGAGGCAGCAAAATCTAGGCCAGATACCAAAATATTAGGTAGCTGAGGTGTAGGTAAGTTCAGTCTACATCAAACTGTTCAATGGAATGGAAATTGAAATGGTAACGTTATGGTATCTCTATCTGTGTCTTACATTCACTTAGAAATAACAACAGAAGCTTGTGATTGTGGTCTAGTCCACAAATACATGCAGCTAAAGAAATTTGGAACCAGAACTTAGCACATTTTTCAGGGGTAAAAAACCATATCACACAGAGGCTCTATTTAATTATCTTCAGAGGAGACAAGGAGAGAGGAAGCCTCTCTGTGTTCACTACCTATCTCGTCAGCTCTTTAGGAAATCAGCTTTTTTATGCAATCTCTGTTTTTATGTTTGTTGCAAAACTGGGAGGACAGCTGGGGTCACTGCGTCTGGCAGCATTCTTGCTTCACAGGCTGTTTTCTGAAGTTCTTGAGCTGCTTCTTATCTATGTTTTTCATTTTCTTCCAGTTGTAATCATGTGTGCCAGCGGTGACACTATCAGGAACATCATGTTGGCTGCTCATCGGCAAGGAATGACCAACGGGGACTATGCTTTCTTCAATATTGAGCTCTTCAACAGCTCATCATATGGTAATGTTTTTCTTGCCCAAGTATGTTGCAAAATCTTTTGTAAGCTTGGTAGTATTTTTAGATTTGTTAGCCTCAAAACATGCAGCACTGAGTCCCAGAAAACACCACTGTCTCTCCTGTCTCTCCCTGTTGTTGCAGTTATCTTCCACTTGAGTTACGGTGTTGTAGGAAATGAAACAGACCTTGCGGCTATATTGCTACTTGGTGGGTCACAGGATGCCAAATATGCTGCAGCAATTTATTACTTATTTAATTACTTATCTAATTACTTGTTTAATTACATTTTGGGGAAGTAGCTCAGAGACATTGATTGTGGTGTGGGTACCCCATTCTGCAGTGAGTGTCCTCAGGTCCAGGTAGGTGACTAACACCATCCCCAGCCTTGTGACTGCCACCTCTCAGGGCAAGGGCAATTCCTGGCAGCCTGGTGACCTGTGGGCTGAGGAGGTGGCTGGAAGGAGTTAGCAACAGCCAGCATTGTGGACAGCTGCACGGTTTGGTTCTCCAGAGGTCCTGTCTGTGCTAGGACATCTACACATCTAATTTATTTATCTTGTGATCAGACTCTGTCTGCAAAAATACTCAGCCATGCTGTGTTAAAGAGAAAGCACTGGATGGGACACAGGCAGTCCAAAGTTTCTAGAGCAAAGTGATTAAAAGTGGCTGTTTACACCCAAAAGTAAAAGGGGTAATTCTTGTCAAACTAAAATATGATCTCAAAGTTAAAAGTAAATTAAAAGTATATTCTTTTTGAAATATACCTAATATACCTGTATGCCAAAATATAATTGTAACTGCATGTTGCATCAGTGCATGGCAGGCACTATACCTGCTCTCAGCTAGTGCAGGTGTCTCACTTAAATTCAAAGTAATATTGGAGCAATGTGTTTGCTAAGATCAAACATCAGATGGCTGAAGCTGGGGCACGTTTTGTTGAAGTATAACATGGCTCTTGCAAGGAGCAGATTCTTTTGCAGATGTAGAGAAAATAATTTCCTCCATGCAGACTGCTTTAACTAATCCACTACAATAACAAATTCATTTCAAATTAAAAACCAAGTAGAAGTTGAGAAAAAAGGCAAAGTGGGGGGGTTTACTTTCTTTAAGCTGCAAAGGCTGACCAACAAACTCAACTGAATTTAAAAAAAAGGTAATTTTTTAATGATTCCGTTAATTGGAAGTTCTTTTGCATAAACTTTCTGGTTCTCATCTGCTACCTCTGAGATTATTTCACAGTAAACAGTGCTGTGTGGCACACTTTATAATGAAGGTATGTAACTATAAATTCAGAGATATAGATATGTACAGAAGTACAGATACTGCTACATATATCAAGATTAGCTAAAGGATGCCAAATTTTGCCAGGTAAGAAGGAAATCACTCAAATTTCTAAAACATGAAGTTGTAGATCAAGACCAAAGCCAATGTGGGAGCCTCATTACCACCCTATTTGCATCACAGTCTTTTTGTAGCTTTTCTGAGGGAATAAGTCTGTCTGACTTTTGATGTAGTGTAGATGCAGTGTAGTTAGAGTGTGGCATTTCCTAACATTTGTTTTAAACCAATTTTTCTGCTTGTGGATGTTTCCCATGTAGAGTGAAATGAATGTGTATCAGAGGTTGACTTTTGAGCAGATGGTCATTGCATGTGAAAAGCAAACACAAGAGAAGTGTAGAGAAATTCTCCCAAAAATCCTTGTTCGGAGTGCCTTTGGTTTTGTACTTCATAAAACCTAAGAGTTGGTGTGATTGGGTAATTGGCACTGTCTTTGTGTTCAGATCACTTTATTGCAGTTTGTTGTTGCCCTCTGTTCTGAATATTTCTAATTTTTCAGAAGAACACGCTTATTAAATGCCAGGACTGCAATAATTGTACACAAGTATTGTAACATCAATAACTCCCACAAAATAACCCATGAAGGAATTTAAATATGTAAATTATTCTAGGAACGCTGTTGGGCAAGTGAACCTTCCCCAGCCCCAGCATTGGGATTTAAGGAAGGAACATGTATAGTGTCCAGGACAGAAAGTTGCATTCTATTAGCACTACCTTTTTTTTTTTTTTTTTTTTTTTTTTTTTTTTTTTTTTTTCTTTACCCCAAAAGTGCAGGTGCCCAGCTGGGGCAGAAGCTGTTCAGCTTTGAGGCTTCTGCAGGGCTTGTACTCCCTTTTGGGGGAGGTAGTGAGATGTGCTTGCTTACAACTGCCAGATGTGCATTTCTTTCTCCTTGAAAGCATTAAGGACGACAGGTGCAGGCACTGAAGGGAAGAGTGGAAAAATCAGACAGTGGGATGTTAGTTGCTATCCAGTGTCTCTACTGGGGGTGATGAATAGGGTTTCGTGTAAGTGATTTCGGGAAATAAATCCCACCAAGGCATATGTGTCTAGAGCTCCTTCCTAAAAAAAATAAATCATTAAAAAAAAAAGCAAAACTCATGCTATGTCTAAAGATTACAGTCCTAGGTGGTGCTGGGCTGTGGTAGGTAAGGCTTTCCTGGGTTGGACAAGAGAGGTGAAAAAGCTTAGGTGCTCCTGTGTCTCCTGCCCTGTAGGGGCACTGACAGGAACTGCCCTGGACCCAAAAGCTGCTGGAGAAAGGGCTTATCCCCCAGAGAAGTGCAGGGCCTTTCCTCCTTCCCTTGTGCTCACTGAGGAAGCAGAGCAAATCTTCAGTTAAGTCCCAGATGCAGTGCTGGGAGGACAAAAAGCAAGCTGTTTACCTGCTTCAGGTCCAAGAGTTTGTTCTTGCAGCTGCATGAGGTATCTGGGAAGCACTGTGCAAGGAGCATCATGGGTTTTTTACCTGTACTCCATCTCCCGTAACATCTCTACAACTTGCTTCTCTTGGTCCAAATGACACTGAGATCCTCAACCCAACAAAATAACCACATCCTCTCTGATTTCAGGTTCCTGTGTGCCTCCAGGTCACCTTGGAAATTTAGCATTAGTTTTGTCTTGGCTCATTTAGCCATAATGGGGTTTGTTGTTGTTCAAAAAATAAAGACTGTCTAGCTTTTAATTACTTGTAAGCATTAAAAGGCTCACTGCTTAGGGCTACCACTGTTCTCTCTAGCCTTTTAATGTTATCATTTTCATCAAATAGCATAAAACATACTCCAGAGCAACCTTTCCACTGACCTCCTGAAGCTTTGCATCAGGATCTCAGGGCCTGCTAAGGCCAGGGTCTGTTTGTCAGAAGGACTTCTTTGCTCATAAACAACCCGTCAGCTATCCTGCTTTTTAAAAATGTGGTTTCTTTACTGGTGGTCTGCATTATATTGTTCCCTTGCTGCGACACAAAACATGTGTAAATACAGCGTAGGCGCAGGATTCAATTTTGTTTCTATGGTGTTCCTTTCCCATTAAAAGCAGGGCTGGTCTGGCAGCCATGGCACACATGGTTTTGTCCTTGACCACAGTGGGAGAGCTGCACCATCTGCCTCCCATTCAGGGTGATGATCATGCTTTTCACTTTACTGGTGCCTTTCTGACTGTCCAAGAGGAGTCATGTGTAACAAAATCTTTGTGCTTGAATCCTCCCTCACTTCTTCTAACTTAAATATCTCAGTATTTGAGATCTGGCATATGTGTTTGCTCCAAGATGCCATTCTCACACTTAGGATTTATTCCACCTTTTAAAATAAGCAAATACAGCGTGGGAGTAAAGTTGTCCTTTGGTTTGCATATTTACTTCTTAGCTATTCCTCACTGCCTGATTTTCTGCACACCTTGAAGAAGGGCGTGTTTTCCTTTTTACTTTACCACCTCTCCGATAATCAGAAAAGGGGATTTTTGGGTGGAAAAAGGAATCCCATAATGGTACCTAGTTTGGAAATATGCTTGTTTCCCTCTTTAGGAAATGGCTCTTGGAGAAGAGGAGACAAACATGACCTTGAAGCCAAGAAAGCGTACTCATATCTCCAAACTGTCACTCTGCTAAGGACTGTGAAGCCTGAGTTTGAGAAGTTTTCCCTGGAGGTGAAAAGTTCTGTTCAGAAGCAAGGTCTTCATGAAGATGACTACGTAAGTACTTGATGACAGTCTTCAGATAATAGCTTCTTCAAAAACATACTCCTAATTAAAGGAGAAGTGGCAGTGAGACCTCAGGACAGAATCACCTGGGCTCAGTTGCAAAATTCTCCTGTTGCAGATTTTTTTTTTTTTTTTTTTGTGAATAACGCAAATTACAAGGATACTCTTGGTCTAGGTGCACTATATCTCTGCACCAACATCCATGACCAATTGTTCTGTGCTCACCTCCTAGTTCATCAGCAGAAAGGTTGGGCAAAGGCAGCTCTCTCTCACTACCGCCAATAAGTCTTAACAGGCAAAGAAATTCTGTCTTCTTTTTTGCTTTCTCCCAATAATTAATTTTTTTTTAGAATTCAGTGTCATAAAGTTACACTGTCTGTATTGCATGCAATGAAGTCATTCCTGATGTGAATGAGAAAAGTGGTCTTATTTCTTAACAAAGCATATTTAGGTAGTTGCTGTTTTTTATTTCAAACTGTCTGAAATAAGAAGAGTCCTTGCCAGTTGCTTTAAGCCTTGAGGAACACCACTGTCTTCCAGAGGTGGACATGGGAAACCATGCCATTTTTAACCTTTCAAAATGTAGGAGGAAAATGCCTTTGAAAAGTGCTTTTGAGCTACTGCTAAGCTAGTTCATTAGGCATTTTCATGGAAAAGTCATCTGTGGAAGCAAGAATGTATAGCACATAGCTGCAGGGATTTCTGCATGCTGATACAAATACTTCCTGGAGAGTCAGCCTTCTCCACGGTGCAGTGTAAACTTTCCAAATACACTTATAAAGAAAATAGGCTGGAAGAGAGTTTGGTCAGTCCTTAGCTGTAGGAAATGAGAGCCTGAATCTCAAGAAAGCAACCCAAACCCTTCATTTTCCATCTTCCACTTAGGCTTCTATCTCATCCCTTTGCTTTAAGCATTGTGTCCATCTTTAGCTCATCAGCTTGTGCTTGAATGTTGTGTTAAAGAATGAATCACCTTTCCTGCTGTTCATTGTATAACTTTGTCTACCTGTAGAAAATCTGTGCTTCTTAGAACATGAATGTATTTCATTTAAATTTTTTATTTAAAATGTTAAATTTGAATCACAACAGTGGTTTATATTATTCCTCTGATACTTTCAAAATCTAGTCATAGTCTTTTGTTGGCATGTTTTGTCTTGGGTTAGTGGAGAAATGCTGCCTCACAATTTCAAGGCGCTGCTCTCTGAAGAGCATGCTAAATGAGCTCTAAGAAGGCCATGGGACTTTAATTTGTGCTGTTCCTCCCTTTTCTCTCTATGTGTCCTTTTGCAGATGTCACTTAGCAAGCTATGTCATTTGAAAACCTGCTATATGCCTTTGGTTGTGGTTTGTGGGGAATGTGATTTTTAATACCTAAGATCCATTCATCTGCAGTATTGTGGCTTTTTTTTTAGTCTGGGCAGCGTGAAACCTCTGCAGATTAAGAAAAGCCTTATACTGCTGAGAGCTCAGGGTGCTGTCTGTGAACAGTTTGAAGGCAGGCAAGAGGATGCTTTTCTCTTCTTTAGGGTGGGGGCCTGCTGCAAACCCTGTGCAGTGTTGATTGAGGCTGCATAGATACAAGCCCTGTTCTGGTCAACCAGAATTGGATCTAGGGGAGAGCAAACTGTGCTAGCATGGGGGAGATTTTGCAGGCTAATGTGTTTGCTGGGGAGACTCCCTCACAGCTGCCCACCTTCTGCCAGAAGTCCTCTGTCATTATTCTTCATCCTATGGCTGCTGTGTGTGCTGTCAGTGCTCCTGGCTGTCCTGGGGCAGCAATGGGTGCTGGCTCCCTACCATCTCATCCTTCACCTTCTTCTGCCTGGCTCTGAGGGCTGCCTCTCCCTGTGTCCCGTTTCCACCTGTGATCCAGAGTCCTTCAACTTGTTCGAAGAACTCCTTCACACAAAACCTTGAGCTTTTGCTAGGGACAGGCAAGTTGCATAGGACTCTTCTGCTGCTGGTTCACCTACTCCTCTTCCTGTTCTTCCTTTCCCACTTGGCTTTCTTCTTGCTTCCTGATCTGTTCTTGCTGAGACACAGAGAACATTCTGTGATCTGTGTACACCTCCCACAGATTCCTGCCATCTGAAGCATCTGCCTTTAGCTCACAGGCAGCCTCCATGGTAGAGGCCATTGGGATCTGGAGCTCTCTGCAGAGGAGATACAGGTCATGGATATGGGGGAATTAGGTGGTTTGGTTTCAAATGCAGAGTATCCTGGTATTAGATGGATGCTTAACTCACATAGACCTCAGCAGAGCCTTCCCTACCTGCTTTTTCACTTTTTATGGTAAAATAAAAATGTCTCTAAGAGAGTTAGTTTCTGGTGAGTATAGCAGAAAAAAACTGTAGCTGTGTTTCTTCATTAACAGTGTATGAACTTTAACTTTCTGGTTTGCTTTGCATTGTTTATGATGAATTATACATTTCCCCACTTTGGACAGTGGGAAAGAGATTCCCTTAGCTGATTGTCCTGCTGCCCTATTCAGAGGAAAAATGTTTTGAGGCAGCCTTAGGGATTAAAGAAAAAGAAAGCATTCTGGAAACTAATGGGGAAAAATAAAAGGCCAGACTGAAGGCCAGTTCCTTCGCCTCTGAAAAATTTCTGGGTAGTGGGCACCCGTTAAGTGTGCTTTCTTTGGCAACATGGGAAAAAAGTGGCCTGGGTATGCATTAGGCAAAGCTGTGGGGAAGACAGGGAAGGAAAAGTCCTTGAGCTGAGTGAGTGGGAAGTGACAGAGATAGATTTTGCTCTACTGGATTCTGCTCCTGAAAACAAAAACCATGTAGAAAGATAATCAATAGTACAGCCCATCTTAAGTCATATCCACGGGTGTTGAAATATAGTTCTCATTCTTTTCTGCAGGCTGTGTCCCAAGAGGAGGCGCTTAGGGAGGTTTGGATTTGAAGCATTCAGTGTGTCTGCTTTTCTGTGTGGATTTTTTCCAATGTCATGGGAAAATGGGGCCCCAGGCCCATGGTCTAAATTATCTCACAGTGACCCTAACTCAAACAAAAGTCGTAAGTGCTGCCATTTTGTCCTGGCCTCTTGCCAGCACTAATCCTAAAGGCATTATTATCTACCAAAAAAGAATATCATAAAAATGGAAAATAAGCAGATGACAGAGGGAAAGATAAGAGAGACAAAAAGGGCAAAGTCCTAAAGCAGCAGCTGTCCCACTGCCAGATGCAGAACACATACAGCCTTTGGAGGAGTAACAGGTCAAAGAGTGTTGGCTGTCTTCATCTCCAGCTGTGAAATCACACAGAAAAGAGAAAAACGTGTTTTGGGTACATCTTTCCCACGTCAGAAGTTTCTGTTGGTTCTGCATGGGTGTTATGCTTTGGAAGTGGGGAAGGTGGAAGAACCTGTGCCTTGTAAGAGAGCAGGAAAGTGTGGAAAAGATTTTTTTCCATGAATTTCACTTGTGAAGTAAAAATCTTCCTCAAGCACCTTTTATCTAGACAGCATTGAAAGTAAGAGTGGCAGAGAGGTTCTGAAAAAAGCATCTTAGAAATATTTAGGTTGCACAGCGTGGGGCAATGGTGATGTTCCCTGTCTGCAATGTCCCATTGCAGCAGCTGCCTGAGTTTGCTTGTTCACCAGTCTGACTGTGAAAGCAGTTACTGTCATGTTAATGTAACCCAAAGAGCTGTGGGCTGAAGCAATAAATCTGCTTAGCCATCATTTCAGCCTTTAACAATGTCTCATCTTTTTTCAAGAAACATCCTGTTTCTTGTAGAAAGCCTATTTTATTCAGTGCCTACTGAAGATCAACTACTTGGATAAAATAAGCAAAAGAAGGAGGATTTTTTAAAAAAATCTAATCAAAATTGGGTTTCAGGCATGCAGTAGAATCACTTTAATGCTTTTATACAAATTGTGACAGTTTTCTTACTTTTGTAATGTTAATGCATTAACAAGACATCAACAGCAGGGAGACCTGTTCTCTATAAACCAGCTAACCTTGGTTTAATTGCAAAATACAGGGCAAGCTCTGCTTGCAGACCTATAGCCTAGTTGAGGCAGACAGCAGTGGGAATTGCATGCAATTACTTGAAGGAAGAATTTAAAACTGCCTCTAAATGGGTGTGTGAATAATTCCCAACACATACTGTAGTTAAAAATGTTTATGAATAAACAGTGTTTCAGTTAAAGTATATGCATAAGCCATTTTTATTAAATAATGCTGAACACTTAATGAATTGGTGGTAGGGTGCAGTTTGGAAGTTCTTAAAGCACCTTCTGTTCCTGACTCAGGTCTAGGATTCAATAAATGCTTTTTTTATGTCCATCCCAGTATTCTGAGCTCAGATGATTTTACAGCCAGGAATATTTGCTCTTCTGAGGTTACAGACCACCCATGGCTTGTTTTTTCTTCTCATTTAAAAGCTGAAAATGTAACTAATTAAACAAATATTTCTGCTGTGTTAACTACATGACAGCATTGTTCACAAGGTGGATGCATGGGTTTTTTCTTACCCATAGCCTTTTTCACCCTGAAAATGAGCACTGGGAGAAGGGAACTGGAGCCTGATTTGCCAGTAAAGTTATCTCAGTGAAGGAATGAGCTATGTGGATTAGTTAGATCAGCAAGATGGCACTCCCTATTAGAAAGGGAAACTCTGTTTTCTTCAACATTTTCAGCCCTCTGAAAGGAGAAACAGTGCACTCAAGAGCAACCTTTTTAGCTGCAACAGTTAACTATAAAAGCTTCATGGGAGGTAGCTGTGCTCGTAAAGTTTATCCTCTCATCCGTAACATCTGTGCCAGACTCTTCCCTGTGTGTATTCCTTACGTCAGCCTTTTAATTAGGATTGCACACCAGCTAAGATAAGGCTGAGAGAAGTGAGCAATTCAGTTGTAGCTGTGATGCTGAAAATGTAACTTATTCAGCAATGTCATTCTCAGTTGTCTTTTTTCAGGCACAGGCAGGCAAGATTAATGTCAGGCAGTCTTTTGTGTCCTCTGACTGCATAAGGATGGGAGAGAGTTTTGAGGAGATTTAAAGAAAAAAAAACAACGAGCCCCCAAACCCTGCCAGGGTGTAATTTGTTCAAATGAATGAGTCTATTCAGCTGCTAGAGTGCTTTGCTAATTGTGTTTGAAAGAATAAAAGCAAACCACAAGCTGCTTTCAGCAGCCGGAAAAAATAGTTTCACATGCCAGCTTATTAACAAGATGAATTCTATTAGTAAAACATATTTAGGATTTTCACAACCAGCCCTTCACCCCTTGGAATTAATGAGAGTGTCTTTATATTCTGTAAGAGGAGTATTGACCTGTGGACTGCTAAATTTGGTGAATACAGCGGACACTTATTTTTTTTTTTCCCTGAAGTTAATGCTTTCTCAGTGGTATGAAAGACCAGTGTGATCCTTGTCAGGGTCTTAGGCAAAATTACAGTGTAATATTATTTGCCAGTAACAGATGTCATAAAAGACTGTAGAAGAAATTACTCTTCTGTCTTCCAGTGGATTTGTTTAGCTTTTCTAGCCTATCTAAGCATATTTTGAAGCTGTCTTAAACCATGGAGGAGATAGTGTAAAACTGTATGTATATCTGGAAATAGTAACATCTGAACTTTTTTGGGAATGTAAAAGTTTAGAGTTGATCTTCATGGATATGTTGTATATTTTCCATAGCCCCATGTTTTTACTTGGATTTCACAGGTATTCACATTGCACTTAATAAACAGACACTCAGAAATTCATGGGTAAGGCCCTCTTTGAAGTACATGCTAGAAATATACCTTATTTTCCACTAATAAAGTGTGAAAAATATGTCCTCCTGCAAAACTCATGGCTTGTTTCTGGTTTTGGTGCTCCTCCATGCTGTTTGCATTGCAAGTAAATGAAAAGCTAATTTGTCCCACTGAGGTATTGTTTTAATGTAAATTTGTAGGATTTTTTGCACTGGTCCTCAGGTTGGGCTCTGAGATGTTTGAATGAAGGAAAAGGTAGACTTTCTTTCTCATTTTGCATAAAATGTCACTTGAAAATGAAATACCTTTGTTTAACAGACTTTTTAGCAGCCACTGCCTTTTTCTGTGAGTCTTGTTCTCTGGGTATCTCATGAAAATAACACTGAGTTGCAAGTTTCCTTATTTATGAAAATAATGTTCAGCTCAATAAGGCATGAAGAGGAGCTTTGGGTGTGTCTGTCCCATGTCAGGATGGTATTGCAGCCAGCAGCAAGGTCCTGGGCAGGCAGCTGGAAGCTGTTCTGCACCTGCTAGATGGCTGATGGGATGCTCCAGCCTCAGCACCTTGGGTGCTGTGGAGGGTTCACCTCACCCATGCTGGTACCTTCACACTGTGGTCACACAGATTGGGTTAAGATTCCAGTGTTTGAATTCTGTCTGAGCCAAGCAGTTTAATCAGAGAGTTTGATAATGAGGGTGGCAGGAGGTGTGGGGAAGAAGCCATGCTTTGTTTTCTTTAGGGATGTAAAGGAAGAACTATTCTTCAAGGCCAGAAATGTGAATTCCTTGTTTGAGAGCACCAGAGCAGAACAGTTGTTGCATCCACACTGAGATGGTCTAGGAAAACTTTCTTGCACTCATTTGTGGTATTGGTATGACGTGATTCTGAATGACAGCAGGGCAGGGTCTACCTTTGTGATACTCACAAGTGATAAGTCTTCTAAAAAAGCAGTGTAAGTGGCAATCAGTAATACCTCAAGTCTGAGATCTCCTGCTGTGTCAGCACATCCATTTCTTATGGCTAAGTGCTTGGAAGTTAAGGTGAATGTAGCTCTGAGAAAGGCTCATTCTCCAGAAGGAAAAAAATCTTTTTACAGAAGGGCAGGCCAGTTCCGTGGGTGAGTCAGGTCACCCTGGTGCATGAGTGTTGGCAGAGCCAAGACAGGCAGCAGTGCTTGGGTGTGCTCCACTCTGTTGGTCTGTAAGAAAAGGTCAGTGTACAATGTGCCAGCTGACTTTTTTTTTCTTTTTTCAGGGGATATTTAGCAATTTTGCTAATGCAGAGGGGGTAATGTAGTCATCCTGTGAGAATGGGCTGTGTGAATAAAGGCAGTGGTGTTCTTATGCATGCAAGGAGGCATAGGAACCCGCAGGAGGACACTCAAAACTTTCCTTCTCTCTTTAGTACATACTTTTTTCATTAGGAAGAGAAGTCTGGGACAAAAATGAGAAGGTCTAGCCCGTTCTAAAAAGAACTAATATATCAAAGTGTATTGAGAAGACAAGGAGTGTCTCTGTCCCAGAGCAAATGAATAAGAGGGGCATGAGAAAGGGGCACGGGACAATGGGAGGAGGGTAGGTGAGGACGCCCTTTGCTCTGTGGCTGGGAACAAGGTGACATTCACTGAGCAGAACATTTACATTTGATGGGAAATGCGTGTGTACAGTGCATCCAGTTAACCCATCAGCCTGCAGACTACAAAATACCTTAGAGAGCAAAACCAAGGAGGATCTCGGGGATCAGACAGTCAATACGGATGCAAGCAGCTATGAGAGTGAGTTTTTAGTTTCTTGGAGTGGCAGCAAATCCTCAGATTTAGAGGTATTAACTACCATGCTGCTGCTGAAGAGTGGGAGGATGTGTTTCAGATATGCAGCTGGAACCTTACTGGCTGCTGACAGGTACACACAAATATCTGCTGAGATAGCTGCTGTACCTCTCCTGTACTAATGGGATCCTTGCAGGGATGCCAGCAAAGGGGTGGTTAATCAGGCAGCTGAACACCTTTCATCAGATATCCACTATCTGAAAGAAAATAACAAAACTGAATAGTTAAATTTTAAGTTATTTGGAATGGAAGCATGACTAATAGCAGCCTGAGGGTTTGCATTAGTTCCATGCCATTAAAGTTTACAAGTTCATATGCCCATTTACCCTGGTATTTAATAAAAGGATCATTTGTCATGGCAACCACAGCCTCAGGTGGGCTCTCCTAGCAAATTATTTACTCCCAGCCCAGAGGTCCCCCAGGTCTTGGCAGGTCATTACTTTCCTCCAGCACCTGGATTTCAGTTCCAGGAGTGCCTCCACCTCAGGATGCCCTGCAGACAGGGCAGGGGAAAGGTGGAATTCAGATTCTCTGAAAGCAGAGATTGGACCCTGAAGTTCTCTCATGCTAACTTAGTAATAGGGGCCCCAGGGCTTTTAGATGAAAGGGGCAGGGAATTTAAAAGGATTGGTGCCCTGTGGGGTTTCGTAAAGGCTTTACTGCAAGTTCATGCAGTGGGGAGTTGTTACCTGCCTGTGTAAGAGGGTCATGTCATCCCTCATTCTCTACCTCCTCTGCGGGCAAGGGTGAGGCAGGATACTGTTCTTATGAATCCTGGTTTTGTGTGCCTAATTTTTACCTGGTACTGAATAAGGATCTTAAATGACTAATTCCAGCGCCAAGCATACTTCTGAGCTACTCCAAGCACTACTTTTGGCTGTCTCTAAGTAATTCATGTTTATCCAGCCCTTAAGACTGTAAAGCAAATGCTGTGCTGGGTGATCTTCAGTAATCTGCTGCAAAGCAGAAATGAAAGGGTCTTTTTCATCATGTATGATTTTTACCCTCTCCAAGACTTTACCAGCCCACCAGCTAGTGTAGCACAGTTGTCTCCAAAGTGATACAGTGATTTTTCTGAGTTTTGAATGAGAACTGATGTGATTTTGAGAGTTTTTAATACAAAAAATAAAATACGTGATTTTTGTGGTTTGGTGATAATGCTAGTAATCTAGAACCCAAACCAGCTGCACATTATACAAGGACAAACATTTAACAAAAAATGTCCTTCCTGTTTGTCCTAGCTCTGCATTCATTTAAACCACTTTAACTTATTTTAGCAAGTGGAACTGATTTTTTCAGATGAGTGATTGTCATCCTGAAAAGTGAGATGTTCCTGCTTGTAAAACATTCTTGCCCACTGACATCAAAAAATCTTAATATATAATGAAAGGAGGGGGGTGGTGGTTGTTTTTTTCTTTGCTGGTGGTGGTGTTGTTGTTGCTAAGTGTTTATCTGCAATTAAAATGTCCCAGTTTAAATGCCAACTTAAAATGTAAGCATTCATTACAACTGTATAACAGATTATCAGACTACCAGTGGGGATTCTTAGAAAAATCTATTTAAAACAAGGATATTTTAGTTTCTCTATGACTGTGTGTTTTCAGCTGAAAAGAATAATTTCTTTAATATCTCTTGTGCTTCACCACTATGACGAGATGTATAATTTCTGGACATAGTTTTGTAACTCATCACGTGACTGGCCACATAGTTTCTTAGAAGTGAGAAAATCCTAAAAAAGATGGAAGGTTAATTTTATAAATGACACCTGTACCTTCTGTGGTTAAGATTCCTTTGGCATTCAGGCAGTCACAGTAAAGCAGTATGTGCTAGAGAGCCTTTGCGTTAGGTGTTTATCTGATGTTAGAGGTGTATTATAAACACAGGATATTTCACCTTAACTGCAGAATCACAATAATGCATTCTCAGACTCTATCCTTTTCCTTCATAGGTGACCTGGAGCCCTTTAGGGCTAAATTATAAAGGTGAATAGTATGTGTGTAAATCATACAAAAGGGAGAAATTCCTCTAAATGATTATTCTGCAGGTAGTTGAGTTCTGGTACAAAACGGTTCTGCTCCTTAGGTACATCAATTGCACCCCTTTGAGGGTAACATTAAAAGGTAAAGCCAGAACCAAGACCACGGAGGGGTTGAATGGCTGGTAGCAGCTTGCAAAAGGAAGCAGTGAACACAATGGATAGAGCCAGAAATAAATCCCACACAGGTTTGTGGGGGAAAATCTGGTCTAGAAGAGCATCCTGTTCCTGGAGCAGGGCAGTTCTCAGGTCAGCCTGCCCCTGCTTTGGCTGTGCCAGTGGAGGTCTGGGGAGAGTCTGAGAGTCCAGTGATGTCAGGCCAGGGTTGAGTGCAGCAGTCAGAGCCCTTTGATGTGAAATGACTGTGGGTAAGGTTCTGACTCTGCTGAGGTAACAGTTCCTCTTTCTGTGTTTAATGGAAGGAGCTCATTTTGGCTGTAGCTGGAAATTTCAGCTTAGCCTGTTAGTAGCAGGCACTGGGAGTTTACAGCTATTTTCTAAATAACCATAGAAGAGTGTTGCAAGCAATAAACAAAGAATGGGCAGCTCTTGCAGGCAGTGGGGTGGAAGATTTTCTCCACGCCTTTGTATCTCAGTTGTCACTATAGCCTGACGTGTTTTAGCTGACATTTCACAGTGCAGCTGCCCTGTAGTCTGGGACTGAATAGATTTTTGCTTCAGTTCACCATTGAAACAGTAGAGTAACTTGTGGCTGCCCCAGCCAGATGATTGTGAATAAATAAATCTACTAGTTGTTCAGGAATGAGGTATTAAGAAAAGTGAGGAAGAAGGCTTGAGAATGAGATGAGATAAAAGAGCAAAGGAGCAAAGCAAAGGCTTTGTGGTTAGTTTTCTTTTCATAGCAAGAAAATAACCTTCACTGACAAATAGTCTTTAACTCCCTGAATTTGGCTGCCTTTTAAAAGTAAATCACAGTTACTGCTGTAATTTGTTAATTTACTTTTTATTTTCTATTGATGTATTTTATTTCAGCAGACCTTTTCCTGGAGCAAAGGGATGGCTTCTGGTCCACAACTGGCTTTAAAGTGGATGGGAGTTTGTCACTAGTGGTACTTTAGTCTTGCTGGAGTAAGCATCCTCTTGTCTGAGTGGAGCAAAGGTAGCAGTGGTTTGGAATGCCTGGAGTGCTCATCAGCTCGTGCAGCAGCTGAGCTGTACAGGCAGGCAGAGGCATGGGCTCACCCTCGAAGAAATGGGCTGAATTGCAGCACAGCATCTTTGTGTCCCAATCAAACAGAAGGTGCAGAAAAAGGCAGGGATCTTGTTATACATCTTGCCTCTCAAATGGTGCATGCAGGCTCTTTCCTTGGGCAGCTGATGAGCTGCAAGCAGTGCTTGTGCCCGAGACTCTAAACATGGGCTTCAGTTGCCAATTCCTTATGCCAGGGACACATTGCCTGGTGTGCTGAGTGTTTGGGTGGAGCACACACCTCATCTCTGCTCTCAGCATCACTGCTGCTCCATTGAATACTGGCAAGGAGATGAACACAAGCAGGCAGCCTTGCTGGAAGAAGCCTCCTTGAAGGGAAGTGATGTCTTGTTCGACTGTGGTGCTGAATTTTTACGCTATAAATTTTAGAGTGGAGTATAAGCCTCAGCCTGCAGAATCCCACTAATAAAATCACATGCTCCCCTATAAGAAAAATGTCTTATAGGTTTCTGCATAAACATTGTCTCTCTGTGAAACATAAAATTGATGCAACAGTACTTGAATGAATCTCTCTTAGATATGCACAAGGTTTTACTGTTATGCTCTTCCTCTTTTCCTAGGGAGAGATGGGAGTTCCCGCCCCAAATAATGAAGTGGGTTTGGATATATCCTTTAGAAAACCAAATCCTGAGCCCTGGCCTCATGTGTTCTTGAGCAGATGCCCATTTATATATTTATAGAGACTGGATATCAGTGAATATAGAGTGAGGCTACAACCAAGGACAGAATTTGGTGTAATGCCATATATTCTTCTACATCTTTGAATTAAATATTGTGGAAATGGCCCTCTCTGAAGAAAGTATGTGTTTATATTATTTTATTCCTTTTCCTTACTGTTTGTTTGAAGCACTGTAGTCCGGTAGGGGAGCAATATGGTTGCTCAAGCAAACAGTCTGTATTTTTATTCTTAGGCACCTAAACGTAAAGATTTGATTAACAGTCTTACAGCTTTATTCTCCTTTCCAGTTTCTGCTTTGGTTCCCCAGTGATGGATCCCTGCTTGTAAGCACCCCAAGGCATGCTGTTTATGACAGCTGACTCTGGATGTATCCCGTGGCTTTGCATTTGTTGTGCTTGGGAGTCCTTGAAATCCCAGTCCCAGTGCATGTTAGCATTACCCAGCTATTATCCATAGGTGATATTTAGGAGCTTTGTCAGTTTCTGTTCCCCAGTGGAACTGAGAAATCCTGTAAGGATCTGAGGGGCCGGATGGTGTGTTGGTGAAAACTTTGACAGTCCTGTTAGGGTGGTAGCATGCAGGATGATACATGGTAGTGTTATGGCAGTAGGACTAACTACATTACTGCAAAGCTGGAGCTGCACATGACAATGCTGGTTTGAAATGCACTTTACCTTTTCTCAGGTAATGATCAAGTGTAAGAATATTCTTCCCTCAGCTTCACGTTCTCAATCTACATGTCAGTTCCACCCAGAGTTTCTCACTGGGATTATGGAAACCAGAAGTTTAACACAAAATCAATTTTTAATAATGTTATTTTATCTTAAAAAAAAAAAAAAGGCATGGATAATTTCTATATGTTGATCATCTACCATACGGGAATCATGAGCACCTTGTTCTAGATTTGTGCAGCTCAGAGCAAGGTCATAGCAACTCATCCAGGAAGTGCTGAAGGCCGCTGACCATCTCAGGACCATAAATAAGTACTTAGAACATCATGGGCTGTGGCAATGTCCTGAATGGGAATAGGCAACATCAACAAATGGTATTAAAGAAAGAAATCCCTGCTGTAGAGTGAAGTGAATAGTGCTGGATAGTGGGTCATCAGAAGACAGCTGAAGATGTGTCAAGAGTGCATGTATGAGAAGTTAGTTGTGTCGGGGCTTCTTAGAAAACCTCATAAAGAAGGGACCATAATTATAATTGGCTTGGTGAAGGAGGATTAAAAGGGGAGAATAGACAGTTAAATGGCAACTGCTTTAAAAAATACTTCTATTGATATAGGTTGTAACAGTGTGAGATAGTAGGAGCACCCTGTCAGAAACATAAACTGGTAGGATTTTGCGAAGTATCTGGATACAGCCCTCTGCGGTTCCCTAGGGTCCTCACTGATTAGGGTTGAAACTATAGTTTGACAACTTGCATATCACTATGGATGTACTGGAAAGTAGATGTAGAGACCAAGTGTGGGAGATGTTGTATGCCTTTTCAATAGAAAAAAAGTGATAATGATGCTCCCCACTAACCATGGAAGTGGTATGAATTGCTGTAATTGCTGTGATTCAGAGCTGGGCAGTTCCAGATAGAGGAGAATAATCTTATTTTACAGTCAGTAGGCAGGATATGGAAAATTCTGGGTCCTGCATAGCTGTATCTTGGCTGTCTTCCACATCAGTAGTATTTTGCACTGCTGTGTATGCTGTTAACACCTTGGTATATATGAACAGTGTGGTCACAATATAGCTGCTTGGGGAGCTATAACTTTGAACTGGGTAAAATTTATGTATGTGATTTTCACTGAGAGGGACTGTTGGGTTTTGGTTATTTTCTCTGATAGAAGGTGATTAATTAGAGTAGAAAGGCAGGAAGATAAAAGAGGTATACATCTAGTTCTCCTATGCAGTCAGCATGCTTGTCTTTTAGGTGTATGGTATTAGAATAGGATGTGAAAGTAATACAGAAGATAGATTAGAAAGAGATTTCCACATATTTGTACTACAGCTTCCAAAGGTGTTCAGCAAATCTGCCAGCTTCTCTGTTGCCAGTGGCATTGCTGCCACGTTGAGGGGGTGGCCCTGCAGTATGGGCCAGGGACGGCAACATTTCAATAGATCTAACGTGCAAATTGTGATCACAGCATTTGGAGTTCTGCTCATACCTGTAATTAAAAAGCAGCATAAATGAAACTGGAAAACACTACAATAAAAAGACTCTGCTTTGTATTAGAGCTCAACTAAAAGAACTTTTAATTACCTATAATATTAGTGGGCCTTTAATAGATTTTATAGTCTGTTCAGTTTTTATCCTGAGAGGGTCTAAGGTTGAACTAACACATTATTAATTATTATGGACACCTTCAAGCAGCCAAAGACACCATCACAGATGAAGACATCTTCACAGTTATTCTGATTCCTATTTGAAGCATTCCTGGAATACAAACTTTATACTCTAGCCCTTTTTACTACAAATGATTGCAATAGATGATAGGCAGGAAAATTTTATTCCCTTCATGGGATCCTGAATCACCTTTCAAGAACTGCTGCTTAAAAGTGTTCCTGGATTAATGTGAAAAGTCTCAGGTGTGGCCAGCATCTGGTTTGGCTGGGGAGTGTAAGTGCAATCCCATTTGCAAACAGTAATTACAACTCTTTGAGCAGATTTTAAATTGCATAAATTATCCATAGTTTCAGCTTCTTTGACAACATGAGATAAAATGCTGGTGTTTGCACGTGAGCGCAACTGAGCAGTAGCATAAATGACCTTCTGATGATTTTCTAATGTGATTTTTCACATATAATGCAAGGAGTTTTGGCCAAGTGGAGCTTTGCCAAGAGGTGGTGGCAGTAACCTCCCAAACTGCAGTTTTGACAGGGCTTATCTGGAAAATCTGCAGTGTCTACTGGATGGGTTTTCAGACCAGTGGCATAGTAGATTTCAGATTGAGCAAATGAGCTGACAAGATGGATTTTGAAGGTTGCTATGTTACACTGTCCTTTGTTTTTGCCATGGACAAAAGAAGTGACAAATAGCTTACCTTGAAACAAATGCCAGCCACAAACTGTAAATCAGCCAGCAGGGAGGTATAGCTACTGGAGAGTCTAATTTCTCTCCTGAGAGAAAAAAATGTCACATTAAGAAAGCTGAAGTTTGATCATTCACAGGTCACTTGGACTCTAACATTGGCACACGTCGAGCTTTGTGGTTTCTTGGTTTGGTTGGGTTTTTTCAATTCTGAAAAGTTAAAGCCTGTGCTGGCAAAGCCTGTCCTAGTATGCACTCTGTCCATCAGCTCTTTTTATTCCACCAAAAGCCTGACTTTCAGGCTTTCTCTTTACTTCTCTTTACAGGGAATAACTGCAGCTGCTCTTTAGTCTGTGGCTGTAAGTGATGTGAGCTGAGCTGTTCTGCACCTCCTGTAGCACCATGGGCTCTTTCCCCCTGGTGAATGTGATGCATTCAACTGCAGCATGGGTTGGAGTTACTGACAATCCAGTTTTAAATGTCAGAACAATGTAAACTTTTATATTATCAGTAAATAATTCCAAAATTCTCCTTACTGTTGGCGACTGCTTTAAGAGTGAAAGAATGTCTTGGATGTAATTACATTATCAGGGTTTGATTAGTTCAGCTTAGCCAATCAACTATGTAATACTTTTTATCTGTAGAGCAGTTATTTAGTTAACTGGCCACATGTTTTGTCTTGTAACATTTTTAATGTCCAGCTAAACCTGTGAGAGTTAGAGTAGCCCTTCATTTGCTGGCGTTCTAAATTGTTTAGATACACTGAAGTGGAAGATAAGCTAAACGTGTACTTTTGTCCAGAAGAATATTTGTAAAGGTGAGTTGTTCACTGGAAGTAGCAGTAAGAGATGCCCTAATGTGGTTACACCTTTGCTAGGATGTCAGGAGTTTTTTTATTGTAGTGAAACTCTGAGTGGATGGGAATGTCTTTCTGGCAGCTGAAAAGATAATTCATTCTGAATTACTGTGCATTGAGAGAATACATTGCACTGCTGAAGTGTGAGTTGCTCCCTGCAGAAGAGGAATACCTGTGCTGCTCAGGTCATTCTGCATCAGCTTCTGCTGATGGGTCTCCATCTGAACTCCAGTCCTGAAATAATTATTGCTTCACCAGTGAAGCACGTCAGACTCCTGAGAGCAAACCTGTAATGTGTCTGCAGCACTCAGATGTTAACTGTTTCTGTAACTCACAGACCAAAAACTGTAGGTTGCCTACTTAGGTTCATTGGCAGCAATCTTCTTTTGTGTTAGGGTTATTAAGGTTATTTCTTTCATTCCATGTAACTTACTGAGAAAACTATAAAGGACAGGAAAAGGTTCCCCTGGCAGTTCCAGAGAACACATTGCTGGAGACAGTAAGTAGTTTTCTCCATTGCACATTTGCTAGTGGAGAGATGCTTGGCTGAACAAGGGCCAGAAATGGAAGTGGTAATCATTAAACAAGCAAATCCACCAGTTGTGCTCTCCAAAAAAAATCATGACAGAACATACTTCCCAGTCCTGAGAGGTGCTAAGTCCCCTGTGCAGAGGGAGGGGTTATACTTGCTGCTGTGGGATGAGGGTGCTCAGCACCTGACAGAATCTCACATTGTCAAGTGCAGAATTTGTGCCTCTGCGTGGGAACTGGGATCTGCAAATTTCTCCCCTATCTGCAGAGCTATTCAGACACAATATTATGAATGTCCAGAATAGCAGATAATGGTTAACTGTTTTTAAAAATGGACCAGAAGTTGCCATTGTCTCCCGAGGTTTTTTTGAGATATATTCCTCTCTGTTCCAGCAGCTGATAAAGTAACTTTCCAAATATGTCACTTTGGTTGATTTGTAGATTCTCTAGTCAATCAATTACCTAGGAAAGAAAAATTTTGTTATGTGTCTATTGCAATTGGTTTTTCTCTTCTTTCTTTTTTAGGTGAACATGTTTGTGGAAGGATTCCATGATGCTATTCTTCTTTATGCTCTAGCTTTACAGGAAGTCCTGAAGATTGGTTTCAGTAAGAAAGATGGAGAAAAAATAGTTCAACAAACACGGAACAGAACATATGAAGGTAAGAGTTAATATGGAATTCCAGCTTTCAGAGTCAAAAAACTTCAGGTCTTTGTTCTGTGCAAAGTAAGGACTCATGCCTATTCCACTCCTGAGAGAAAAGAAAGCAATCATATGAAACCATGTGCATCTTTAAGGCTGGTTTACATATCTCACCAGTCTGTATTTTTTTTGCACCAACTGTTGATGTCTTGACTCAGTTCAAAAAACTCTTAACAATTTAATCACCCTAACTGATGTTGTAAAGAAATACCAATAATGTTCTCAGGCTCCTTACTTGTTTTTGAAAAGATTACAGCTGCTCGCTTTGCTCACGTTCATCTATTAGCTCTGAGATTGCCTCATTTTTTCCATTTCACTTTTTTATCTTGAAAGCCTGGGAATGGATATAAGCAAGCAGGTGCCAGGGTTGGGGTTATTTTGTGTTTCTCAATGGGTTTCCTTTGGGCCCTAGAAGGATTTCCCCCAGCCTCCTTTCAGGAGCTAGCTCTATATGTTGTCTCAGAGGCAGCAGCTGAACAGTACTGTGCCTTTCTGTGCTTAATCCTTGAGGATGCAATTCTGCAGTGCAACTGGCACTTGTGTGTCACCTTGCTGATGTGAAGCAATGCAGATGCTTTTGCCAGGTAAGAACCATAATAAAGAAACTGAAGATTATTGGTTTCATCTGTCATCTCTTAAAATATTTCCATCTATCTCATATAATAGTCTAATCATTTGATGTAGGACTGGCAAGATTTCCTGTGGAAATGCCTGAGAGAAGGAAACATTTCCCCTAGATAAAAAGTGAATGATTCATGTGAGTGTGTAAGAAAAACCTCAGTGGCCAGATTCTCAGCTCTAAGAACACAGTGGACATAGTGTAGGAAGGCAAGAAGGACAGCAGCTCCAAACCAATTTTCTGTTCTCAAATTGTGGTGTGAACACAAGGCAAAAGAATACTAAGGGCAGCTTAAGGGAACATTTAAGCACTTTAAAGCAAGGGATTGCTTTAAGTTATGCTGGTTGCAATCATTCCGTAAGCAGCCCTGCATCATCTGTAGGTTGTGCTTGGCATCTCACTATATCTCTTCGTATCTGTAGCTCCCCAAAACACTGTTTTAAAAGGAAGGGAATCTGATGTGTAAGGATTTGACTCTCTGTTTGTTTGTGCTGTGCATGACCAGATGCCCCAGCACAACCTATGTCTTCTCTGCTCCTGTTCCTGTGCTCCAGGAAGCCACCCACTGGTCTGCCCATCTGCCCTTTGTAGAACCATGTGCCCCACGTGGGCTACACACCTTGCTTGTAAAATGTGGCGGGAGGAAAAAATGTTCTCCTTCCCCACTTGTGAAAACCAGATGGTTGCTGTTCTGAAACAGCAACACCAATTCTAAAAGTGTAGCTGAGTTGGACTATGAGGGTGCAGTTGGTCAAAATTCTTGTAAGTCATACACCTTTTCCTCACTGTGGCAGTATTTTGCTGGACATAAAATTGATTTTGAAAGAGGTCTTTAACTCAGTGTCTTGCAATCCAGTCCCTAAAGCAAGATCTTGTCCCTTTATTCTGCCTGTGATCCCTTCTCGGCAGTGGATGTGGCATCACAGAGCATGGCTCATGCATACCCATCAGGTTCTGCTGCAGGACTGAAGCTTTGTAATTCCCTTTGACTTTTGCAGGCCCTGATAATGAGAACTCCAGTTTCACTAATGAAATTAATTTAACTTCTGACTTGTAGATATCTGATTGTCTTGGCACCTCATTTTACAGCCTGCTCTGACTTATCAGGACTCCCAACAGAATGTAGATGCTGCTTTCTGCAGAATTCCATCTGCCTGTGACAGCTGCACAGATATTATGGGCTTAGGAAAGGATAAGGCTGAGGTGATCAAAGAATTTCTTAGTGATTGGGTTGTTAAAGACAGTGTGGTATAACTTCAGGGCACATCTGGTGGAGAATATTTGCTATTCATTGGCATTTCCTGTGAAAAAGTAGCAAAATTTTTTGTATCTAGGTATCTCACATAAAAAAAAAAGCAACCCCAGAAAGTTGAGACAAAATCATTCCACCTTCATGCAAATGCAATTCTTCGTTAAAGTTGTTTCAGATTTTCCTATCTCTGTTTCTTAAGGACATTGCAGGAAAGGTCAACTTTTCAAATTCCTATTTTTGATTCAGATGAAAAATTGAAAACTGAGTCTTTACTACTGGAAAAAAATCCCATAAGAACTTCAAGTTTCAATTTCGGTACTTATTCGCAAAAACTGAGTTTTGGTTTTCTTAAGTCACAAAAGTGTCTGTTCCAATTGGCACCCATTGTCAGATGCAGAATCCAAATTGAGGGGTAAGCAGGGACATAACAGTTCTTTAGAGTGGCCTCTTCTTTCAGTGTCTCACAGCCAAGTGGTTACTACACACATTTGATTTCCCTGTAGTAATTGAATTGACAACTGCTAGATTGCTGTGTTATTGTAATGAAATAGGTGCTTTACAATAATCTTGGATTACCACTACATATTTTGAAATCTGAAATGACGTTCCCGACATCATTAAATCGGAACAGATACAGAATAAATGGAGGTTGTTAAATCTGTTGTACCTCATTACCACCAAGCACGTTGGGGGAAGTTTATACTCTGGATATCTGACCTCTCTTTTCTGATTGACTGTCACTCCCTGGCCTGAAACTCCATGGCTTTGTGCCTGTTCTAGGCATGTAGTTGGTGTAGCATGGATGTACAGTGATGCCTGTTTGCCTTGCACAGGCTGTATTTGGTGTCAGGCAGTGGAGGATCACATTTGAGAATATCTGAGGTGAAAAAGTGTATCAGCAGTCTTAAGATGTCTTCACCATAGTTAATTAATATTGTTTGATGGATTTTAAGAATCTGTTTGACTTACACCTCGAGAGTTTGAAGCCATGCATTTTGTACACAAGGACATTTAAAGAAGAGGTTTAGATTGATTCTAAGGATATGTTCACTTCCCATTACAGATCAAACAAGTTGCCCCAGAAAGGCTGTGCAGTTTCCTTGGAGATTTTGGAGAGCAGCTAAAACCTTGAGCAACCTCCTGGCTGACACTGCTCTGAGCTGGAAGTTGGGCTCGAAGTCTCCAAAGCCTCTTCAAACTTAAGATATTCTGTGAATCAATGAGTCCCAGTTTCCCCAAAGTTTTCTAGAAATTGTAAAACAAGGAAGTGGAATGGGGCACTAAGATTATAAACCAAACTGCACATATTCCATAGTTAATCTTATGTAGGTGAATGCTTAATGCATATGTAGTACACATGATGCCTCTTCTCCATGCCATCTCCAGTATCCCATTAGGTGGAAATAACATTGGACTGGTTGTTTGGGTGCAGCAACCCCGTCAGCCTGTGGTATTTAGGTCTCTGCCCCTGTGTCCTCTGCAGCGCATGAGCTGGACTCTCTTTATTGAGGCATCATTAAATGTTTCAGGATTAGACTCTCTGTAAATAATTCACATTAAACGTATTTGTGTTTTAGTCTTATACGATGGCTTTTGGATTAGATTTTTCTCACGTATTCTCCAGTCTCACACGTTTAATATTTAAAAAGGAGAAATGTTAAGAATTCAGGAATGCAGACAGCGAGATGAAATTACAATTTCTTCTGGAATGCCAACAAAAATGCAGGGAGACTGATGAGATTTCCTGTCATATCAGTCTGTGAAAACCTGTCCACTGTTTTCATGTTTTGCTTGGAAAGGCTCGGTATTTTAACTAATTAATCTTCTGATTCCTCACATGCCATTCTTTAGGCATTGCAGGGCAGGTGTCCATTGATGCCAATGGAGACAGATATGGGGATTTCTCTGTGATTGGAATGACAGACCCGGAGGCAGGCACACAGGAGGTAAGGAAACAAACACAATTGCAATTGGCCACTGTTGAATTCAGTGTAGTTCAGTGTAAAGCAACATGATACCATCTCTTTACTTGGTGGCTTAATCTTATCAACTTAAAGACCAAACCCTATCTGTAAAATAGCTATCTTGAAGTAGTTATAGTAAGTTTTTTAAACTTTCTTCTTTTCTTTAACAATACAACTTCACATGATACTAGCCTTTAGCTAAAGAGTGAACTCTAACAAGCTGGCTAAGCACTGCTAATTTTGAAAATGAGAATTTATTGTTTAAAAATTAGCAGGGCCTTTTATTTATTGGTGGGAAGAAAGATTAATCTTACAGCAACAGTGATCCACAAGTTGTCCTGATGTATTAACACAGCAAGTACAGGTATTTAAAACTTACACTTAATCTTGTGGTCAGCCACAAGCAGGAGTGCAGATCTTGCCTGGCCTTGTTTGTCAGGCTGCCATTCCTGAGTGCCTTCTTTTCAGTGTTTAAGAAACATTTTAATCAGATGACTCCATATACACCAGATAGGTTATTCCACTGGACGCAGAAGGAGTGGAAGAGATGGGCTGTGAAAAAGCCTGTGAGAAACAGCACCAGCTGCACACAGAGAATAGCATGTCTGGGCTGAGTTTATTAATACCTGCAGTGCCCTAAGTCCAGCTGCAGTGTAATGCTTTTGTTAGTTGCAAAATCAGCATCAGCCTCGGCTTTGCTGAACGCCCAATTTCAACCAGCGCAAACAAAAAGTATCAGGGCTGGACACTTCAACCTGGGGTTTTGAATCCAGAAAGGTTACATTGTTGTTGGTACTACAACAGAGAAAAAAATCAGAGAGCCCTTTTAAAAGTGTGAGGATGTCTCATGTATTTTAGTGCATAAAAGTGATTGAAAAACTACACCAGTAAACTGCAGATGCTTCCAGGGGCAGTAGGAGTACAAAATGGTTGGGATAACTGTGCTGTGAACAACTGTGTTTCTTCTGTTTGTTCAGCCCAATAGTTTTTATCTCATTTAACAATTTAATTTCCCTCTCTTACCCTTCCTTCCATTGCTCTTTCACTTGCAATTATAACAACCTTTTTTAAAAATGTTGCATTTACTCTTTTAACTTATTGTGGAATTTTCTTCTGCTTTATTAGGTAGATTAATATACAGGCAATTAACATTTTACATGTGATTACTTACTACTTTTGTCTGCCACATAATTTCTACCCTCATGCCTCTCTCTAAAAACATTTTTTCTTTGATAACTTCTTGTATTCATCTGGGTAATTTTTTTCTGTGTATGAGAATGTTTCTCAGCTGAACTGTGCCAGATGGATGGGTGTTTGGGCTGAGCTGTTTTCCCAGGTCTATTCACAGAGTTTAAAGCTAGAAGAAAACCTAGTTTGACCTCTGGTATGTTAGACACAGACAGATTTCTCAACCTTTATGGAGCCCTGTAGTTTACATGTGACTAAAGCTCATGCTGTAACAGGCATTTATTTTTGGTTTGGAGACACTGAAAGAACAGGGACTGCTTTGCTGGTACCCTCAATGTTTGTTCCACAGATGAACAACTCCCACTCTTCAGAAATCTATATCTTTCTTCTGATCTGAATCCATGTGGTTCCTGCTTACAGCTTTTTGTTCTTAAACCACTCTGCATATTTTCTTATTTAGTAGGTCTTGGGTAGAGAATTCACCCACTCCTGCTTAATAAATTAAACAATCTCTTAATAAATATTCTGATGCCTGAAAATGGTCTCTATTTTTAATTTTTGGACAAATGTTGAACACATTCATTCTTCAAAGGATTTACATCCCAGTTGCAATGGTTAGAGAATAAATGTCTTTATTTAGTGTAAAATATACCTTTGTGTATTTAAACAGTTTTTTAAAGTCATTTGCTTCAAAATGAAATTCAGGTGAAAGATTTGAAGAGGCTGTCCATGCCTTGAATTCTAAACCTAGTGTATTAATGTCTGGGTTTTATCTGTGGCAGGACAAATAAATCTATTGATGTGCTTCTGCCGTTGCTCCTGACCACTTCAGTGTCACAGTATATGGTCTTGCTGCTGTACACAGATGTTTTAGACATATTGCTCCTGTAGATTCAACATAAGTTATCTGCTGCCTGAAAATGCTGAAGACAGGACTAAAATTCTGAAGTGCCTTTATAAATTGGTGTGAAAAAATACTACCGTATTACCAGAATAATGCATATCTAAACATCAACAATTGCAGAAATACAAGATTTGGAGGGTTTAACTTAACACAATAAACTACCTCTGAATTCTGCCAAAACAGAAAACTCCAGCCTGGAGTGTGTAGTTGAGAGTCTCAGCACTCAAACTGCTTGAATTCCTGGAACCACAGAAGGGGCTAGACTGGGAGAGGCCTTAAAGATCATCCAGTTCCAACTCCCTTGCCATGGACAGAGACTCCTTCCACTGGACCAGGTTGCTCTGAGTTCCATTCAACCTGGCCTTGAATGTTTCCAGAGTTGTTGAAGCTATACCCACAGCTTCTTTCTGCAACTTGTGTCAGTGCCTCATTCCCCCAGAGCAAAGAATTTCTGCCGAACTTTGATCTAAATCTCTCCTCTTTTTTAGTTTAAATCTGTTGCCCTTGTTGTGTCACTACCTGCCTGTGATAAGTTGTTCTCACTCTACTTTATATGCCCTCTTGAAGTACTGAAAGGCTGCAGTGAGATCTCCCCAGAGCCTTCTCTTTGTGAGGCTGAACAATTCCAGCTCTCTCAGCCTTTCCTCACAGCAGAGGTTCTCCATCCCTCTGATCATCTTGGTGTTCCTCCTCTGGGCTCACTCCAGCAGTTCCCTGTCCTTCCCATGCTGGGACCCAGAGCTGGATGCTCCAGGTGGGTCTCACCAGAGCAGAGCAGAGGGGCAGAATCCCCTCCCTCCCCTGCTGCCCACGGGGCTCTGGGTGCAGCCCAGGACACGTTTGGCTCTCTGGGCTGTGAGTGCCATGGCCAGGGCATGTCCAGCCTCTCACCCAGCAGCACCCCCAGGTCCTGCTGGGCAGGGCTGCTCTGGGTCTGTTCATGCCCAGCCTGGACTCATGTCTAGCTCCTGATACTTTCACTTAGCTGGGTGACAATCCTGAGCACTCAACTCTCTGTGGAGCAATTGAATAAAAGCCCAGGGAGAGTAGGAGGAATATTCAGAAAATTAAAATCTTTTGTAAACTGAATTTATTTAGAAGAGAATCCTGAGAGCAGAATCAGATAAGAGCATGTGACTATATAAAGCAGTGTTTCAGAAAGGAAGAGTTTCTATGACCACTGACAATTTGGTAGCAAGTGATGGATAATTACAAAAAAAGAATTTTATGTTACATGCTAGGGAAAACGACTGGCAGTAAGGCTAGCTAAATTCCAGAATAATTGGTGCAGAAATTGTCAAGTCTCCATCTTTGAAGGCTTTCATGAACAGATTAGATAAACATCTGTCAGAAATGCTTTTGTTCAGCTGATTCTGCACTAGGGCAGGGTATGCACTACATAACCTCCCACAGACCCCTTCAGCCCTCTTCTCAGAGGTTCAACATCATGCCACAGGAGCACAGTGAGTGATACTTCCCTCCTGTTTGTTTCACTTTTGTCAGCTGACAGGAAAATCCTTTCATCCCTTTCTTGTTTTGCACAGGTGATCGGGGACTACTATGGAAAGCAGGGGCGATTTGAAATTCGATCGAATGTGAAATACCCGTGGAACCACAGCAGGCTGCGACTAGATGAAAGCCGAGCCTCGGAGCACACAAACAATGCACCGTGTAAATCATGTAAGTTTAGTGACTTAATGCTTCTGCGTCAGCTCCAAAGAGAAGAATTCTGAAGTGAGCTGCTGCAACATAATGTGCCATGTTAAATTGTTCAGCACAGTTGTCCAACTGAGACATGGTGACTGTCTCTCCCTCCTGACTGTTGGGGAGGTTAAGGTCGGGCAGCCATGGGTAGTACATGGTCTGAATCACTTCCCTGAACTTGAACCTAAGTAATCATGCACAGGCCAGAGCCCTGGAGGCTTTAGATCTTTACAGGGGCCTTTTAGCCAGGAAGAGGAATGTAACTGTAACCCCAGCAGAGAATAATCACACTGATAATTAGCAGCTGTGCTGGTGGGAGCAGTGTTCTCCCAGTGCAGAATGATTTTCAGTATTATGAGAAGGCACTGTGAAGGGCTCAATAGGCTCAGGAGAGATGAAGACAGTTGAATGGGGTGACATTTGTAAATTCAGAAGTCTGGGACTACCCTCCAAAGGGCAGGTGTCCATTCTTTCCAGCACACTGACGTCACTGACCATGTTGTAGAGAGAAGGAGGTTGAGGTAGAAGGATACTGGTGCCTCAGTAACAAAGGTTGGTGTCAGCTTTTCACAGGAGACAAATTGCTAGTCCTGCAGTGAAAAGCTAACTCCAGCCCAATAATTCTTGAATCCTAGAAAAACTGGTGTGAACACAGACCATCTGTGGTCAGCGTAGTGTAGCTATGCACCTTCTTCCTTCTACAGACAGAATCCCCTCGAAGGGTCAAGGATGAGGGAAAAGAGCAGTTTAATTTCCTTCTCTGTTCCGTTCCACAAACCCAGGCGGGAATGGAAATGGGACTACATGTGCATGAAAATGCTATTGTTCTTCAGGAGCCCTGCACTCTCAGAACCAGTCCCTGTTTGGGCTCCCCTTCAGCCACTGTGTCCCTGTTCTGCCTCTGTTGAGATATGAAGCAAGTTGAAAGTCATATGGCTTTAACTTGAAACAACATATCTTCAGGAAATAAGAAAAAATGGAGGAACTGTTGGTCAATCGTAGTCATTTTAATAAACCTGGGTGATAGAGGGTTATGATTCTAATCCAGGTAAGATGAGTTTGTTGTTACAGTGACTCAAGGCTTCATTGCTGATTCCTGTTATGTGCGTCACTGTAACCCTAGTCAGTGTTATGATTCAGACCAAGCTGTCCAGGCCAGTTTCCTAACAACATTCTCTTGTGTCACATCTCCAGAATTGTGTCTCCATCTGACACTGATTTGGGAGCTTTTTCAACCCCAAGGAAAGCAAGGACAAAAAGTAAACATGCAGACACTGGAACAGGTTCCAATGGAGTCCCGAGCTCCAAAAGGCTTTAGTTATTATCTAATGTTGATCACTAATTTCTTAATTGTGCATATTTTCCTGTATGTGAATGCAGATGGTTCTCAATATAGACTCTGACTGTAAATTTTTCCCCTTTTCAAGCAGGTGGTCTAGGAGAATCAGCAGTGACAGGAATAGTTGTGGGTGCCTTGCTTGGAGCAGGATTGCTAATGGCTTTTTACTTCTTCAGGTCAGTTTAATTCATTGAAAGGTTTGTAAACTTTTTATTCATCATCCAAACTTCTCAGCTCCTGGCAGAACATCCTTGATGGGAGACAGAGAGGCACCATAATAATGTGTGGTAACATTTTCACTGGAGACGGTGAACACACTTGACTGTCCTTTTGTGTTTATCCAAATAATTTTATTGACTTGGGTCTTCATCCTTGTAACTACTTACATCTATAAGTAATGTTACTCATGGAAGTAATTCCAGTGAGTTCCAGACATTCACAGTTGCTTCAGTAAAATGCCCTGGCCTTGAAAGCTGCCTTTGTTTGGTGCTCCTTGCCAGCACAGTTGTGCAGGCTGTGATCTGCAAGAGATTTATATCATTTGCCTGGTATTGAATGGAATTGTACTGCTGAGCAGAAAGAGATTTCTGTTTTGGTGTAAGAGAGCATTTGGATTCCAAAGCTGTGCGTTTAACTTAATAAGCTGAGGTCAGTGCAGGGTGATCAGTGTTTTTTTCGTGTTTAAGTGAAGTAATTCTTACACTGCTAGTCAGCGAATGCAAAGTCTTGATAATTGATCCTATACTGATGGAATAAATCAGTTATACATGTTCAGCACCTTATGTATACAGTAATTTATCCTCCTGCTGTGCAAAAGCCAGATAGGAGAACAGAGTTAACCTTTGCATACAAGAATCAAATAATTCTATCTAATAAAAAATAACTGTTTATAAAAAATGTTAACAAAATAAAACAGGCAAAGCCTGCTTAAGTTCAACAGGACACTTTAAGGGTTTCAAAGAACCAAGCTTATTCATTAGGTACTTAAAACTGAAATTCTGCAGGGTGGTTTATTCTTGCATATATTCAGTGCTTATATAGTATGTTGTTTGGGTTTGAGATAACATTAATTTAGTTTGGACTGAATAAAGATGATCTTTAAAAGAAAAAGAGAATAAAAATCTGTCTTTATATTTTATGTTATCAGAGGTTCTTTCATCTTAGATTCTCAGCCAGAGATGACGGTTGTTAAGTGTGGGTTGTTGTCCCTTTGCTGATATTGGGAGGGAAGTGGTATGTAAGGACAAGAAATAACAAATATCCTGGGCTGGTATAAAGCTATGCAAAGTATCATTGTGAGAACAGGACTTAAACTCCTAGTCATCTGACTCAAAGATTTGGACTGGAAATCCATGTGAGCAAAGGTGCGTGTCTGTAAAAGTAGATGTAATAGGCCTGAGCTCAGCACCTAGTCTTTTTATGAATGGTCAGAGGGGAGAAATGAGCACTTTTCTTCTGTGCAGTTCATGTCATCTTCATGTAAAAGCAAAACCAGGTCTCTTAGAAGTGCCTGTTTCTCAGTTTACCGGAGAAAGTTGTGGGTGCTCCTAGATAGATCTATGTGTTGGAGATGTCTAAAGACCTGTGGGTGAATTTTACTCTGGAGATCTAATTGCAATTGCTCAAAGCAGGAGCAGAGACAACCTCGTTATTCCACCATTAGAACAAACATCTGAAACCTAACAAATCAGGGTGTGTGGGTCAGATTTTGATAAATCATAGGTTTAGCAATTGTGTGCTTGGAAGTAATTTGTACTTCCAGCTTCTGTACCTTTTAAACTGTAAAAGTACCCTTCTGATTGCCTTTCATTTGAATCTGTAATTGTCACAAACAAGTATGCAAATAGAGTTTTGAGTGTGCATGCAAACTGTTAAAAGGTCTGGGGAGTAGTTCTGATAAGTAGCTTTGACCAGATTTTAGCTTAAACTCCTGTGTATCTAAAATCTGGACCTGTCCTTGTACATGAACTACTACTATGCATGCTCTGACCCATGGAATGGTCTGACTTGAAAATACACGAAGAAAGTAAAAAACACAGGTTTTCCAAGTTTGTTTTTTTTTTTTTGGAGCTTACTGATGCAGACACAAGTATTGAGGGAATATTTTCAGAACTTTTAGTTTGCCACTTTCAATTTACCCATGCTACTTGAATCAGAACCTTGGTGTTATGAAAATCTTTCTTCCATTGCTGCATACCTAGCTGTGACTCCTGCTACCTGTGTATACCAATACTTTTGTTGGCATACAAGGTTTTTGCCATGCATCTCCACCAGCAGTACAAGCACATGGGGCTGGATTAATGCCCTTCTGAAAAATTTGTCGTGAAATTGAGTAGAAGCATAAATGTATAAAACATAAACGTGAATCATCTGATGATTTGTGGGGGGAGATTTGGGTACTAAAAGGGAAGCTAAAAGACAGTCAGAGGATTTGTTTGATGTACAAAGTAACATAGCAGAATTCTTCAAAAGGCCTTAGAGGAAGACACACAGGAAGAGCTGTGTCTGATACACGAGCATTTGTGTTTATTTCTTATCTGTCTTCTACATCCCTCTTCTTAATTCATCATGTTACCTCCTTTGACACTACAAACATAGTAGCTTTCACAGAGGGAAATGGGAAGATTAGTTAGTTAATACATAGTTTCAGTGAGAAATGCCGCTGAATAGTCAGATCTGTTGTTTGAACCCTCCAGAAAGTTCCCCCCCCGCCCAGCACACTGAAAAGAAATTTGGCTTTGATCAATATAAAGCAGTGATGTGACACAGTTCACATGACACTTCACAAAAACTCCTAATCACTTAGATCAGAAATTTTCAAAGAAGCAAATGTTCATGCCTTAGTGCTTTGAGACTGCCATGTAGAAATTAACAGGCATTCTTGAGCCTGGGTAAAATGTTCTGAGGCAAACTACTTTAATCTTTGACCAGGGTTTCACGTTCTGCCACGTTTCATTTTTCAAATGGCACCCAGCTGTCCCCTACAGGCATTCTTCATAAGGGAAGTCTGTTAGCCTGTAGCTGGAGAAGGATTTCTCATTCTGTTCCTATCCTTTCATGCAGAAAGAAATACAGAATAACTATTGAGAGACGAACTCGACAGGAGGACTGTAACATGGGGAAACATCGACAGTTACGTGAGGACTCCATTAGATCGCATTTTTCTGCTGCATAAAGAAGAAGATGAAAAAGAATCCCATTCTTCCTAGGGAAAAGAAAGAGAAAAGGACACAACCAAAGACATCAGTGTAAAAAGAAGAGGCTCTTGAAGAACTCCCTCTTTTAAGCAGTAATTTTGTCTTAATTTCTTTCAGAAGCTCAGGAATGATTTACTAATCACATTATGCCGCATGGCCTTTCATCTCATGAGAAAAGAAAATTATGCAGTTTGATGTTATAGGATGTACTTAATATGTAAAGACAATATTTCCTAAGGCATATATTAAGGCTAGCAGATCTTGGTTTAGTTGATGGGGAATGCCTCATTTTGTTCCTTTTTTTTTTTTTTTGCTTCTATCACCTCCTTCCATATTTGCATCTCACCCATGGGTATCAAATATGGTTTCAGAGGCACAGGTGCTGGTTGCTGTCAAAAAAAAAAAAGGGATTTGTTTGGGGTATGCATCACTGAATCACTGACATTGGTAACAGGGGATATGAAATTTGGTGTACGGGCCTTGGTTCTGGGAGGGAACTGGCACTTGGTTGTAATTAATTACACTGAGAAAATCAGGCAGGTGGAAACAAACAAACCATGCTTTCCTTGTTTTTGTGTGGTGTCACAGTCAAAAGCACTGTTTCTCCCTCTTAGCTGTTGGGACTTAGGAAAAACTCCAGTGAAGGATGATGAGTTTCACATGCATGAAACAGGGACAGAGAAGACAACTGGGTCTCTGGAGAGAACTGATTAATTTCTCAGTCTTATATGTGCTTTGTCAGACTCATTTTTGTCCACTGCCATGACTTTTCAGAGGGGCAAATGTAGTCCATGTCAAGCCTGCTCCTGTCCCCAGTGAAGTCAATGGCAAAATCCCATTAATTTCAGTTGGCACAGGACTGCGTCCATAACTGTAAATATGAAAGTGTTTGTATAGCTGATGCAATTCAAAAGGGGATTTTTTTGTGTGTAAAAATGACATTCCATGCTATCATTTTATTTTTAGTATATTTTTAATCTTGTATTTTTCTATTAAAGTATCTATTTTTGCTTTGGTAGGATTAAAGATTAAGGAAGAAGATGTTTTGAAGACATATTTTTTATGATAGGAATAATATGCAGGGAAAGTCAACAGCTGTAAATACATTTTAGAACCAGTATTTAGGGGAGGCGAAGTGACTTTGTGGATGGTAACAGACCTTTTCCCCCACTTTTTTCTCCAGGCACGTGCAACGTTCAAATACTTAAACAACACAAATGCAGTTATTGAATTGTCTATATGATGATCACCCTGATGCTGTAAATAATGCATTTTTCACATGTTAAAGAGTCCTATAGAAGTCAGTGAGATTTCACTGTCTATGAGTATACAATTAAACACCAAAGGAACTACCTTCAGTAGTTATGTGTTAAAACACTATTTGAGGCTGACTTTAATCTTGCTGCCATCAATATGCCTGGAAATTATGCCATTTATTTTACCAGGAGCAAAACTGAATCTATGTTGAATTAGCTACTGCCAGGTTATTTTATACTACACAAAGTAGAGCTTTGCACTTTCTAGACAACAAATAGAAATGAACAGTACTTACTGTAAATGTGGTGAAGAAGACCCATAAAAGTATTGTCAGTGGGGATACAGAGCTATGGTTCTAAGAAAATATTTTGGTTTATTCTATACTGATTTCATAAGTAAAGCTTCTGGTCTCAGCAGTCCTAGTCAGGCCTGAAAGTTAATCTCAAAACTGAGATTCAAAAAGCCAGACTACCAATTCTGAGAAAGCTCTTTGGGATACCTTGGAATGAAGAGCAAAAATGTGCTCTGTCTGCTTTCTGCCGTCTTTTATTTGTCGTTGGACATGTTTTATTTTTCTTACATTTTACTTTATTCTTAGCATATGGAGGGTTCATCACCTGCCTTTGTGATATACTGTCCTGTGTCCCAGGCAGCCAGAATGCAGAGCTTTGTGACTGTCAGGACAGCTCCAGCACAGGAAGTCCGTTTCCAGCATCCCATTTCCCAGACTGGGCCTGTGTGGCTTCTACAAAGGTGCTTCAGCCAAAGCAGCACTGCTCAGTGGACAGTTTTCTGAAGTATTCTCCTTATTTCATGGGCACCAGAGAAGAATGGTATTCTCTTTAAAACATGGTCAGCAGAAGTAGGCTAGAGCAGCATTCATACTGTTAGGACTTGTGGGGGGAAGAAGACTTCCTGATTAGTTTCTAGATTTTTTTTTTCCTAAGCAGTTGAGTTTGTCCAGCCCCTGGGCATGCTTAAAGTTTGGGGTTTTTTTGAGATACTATCCAAAGCAGTTTTGATCTACTTCTGGTTTTGCAAATAGGCCTTTCAGTATTTTGACTTTCTTTTACCCATTTGACTACTCTGCCACAGAAAAAAGGCAAGGAAAATTTTAAATGTGTGGAGAAAAATAGGATATGATTTGAAGCATAAGCTTTTTTGGAAATTATTTTTGTTGTGACTTGCTTTGCAGTATGAACTAGTACTCAAATAGTGGCTAGTTTGGAATCAAGACAATTGTGTAGATGTGCATTTTTCTGTGCCATGCACAGTTGAGTCAAACCAGAAGACAGGAGATCTGGCTGGGACAATAAATTCTCATGACAGTTTATTTATTCTGTCATTTTATGATACCTATTTAAAAAAAGAAGTATAGTGAAAAGTCACATTTTACTTGAAAAAAATATTAATTCTGATTCTTTAAAAGCCTTATGTAGGGTTTTAAATCATGACCCCAGGAAGTGTTTCTGTAAGATGTCTGTTGGTGGGATGCTGACCTAGGCTTAGCCAAAGCTGTGTGTCTCAGCACCTCCCAAGAAAGGTGAACCTCCTTGCACCTTAGAGCATTTTAGATCAATGGGCTTTAATGTTTGCAAATCAATGCACACAAATATGTGCATTTTTCTCATGGAAGTTTGGAGATCATTTCAGATATTTCACATAAGTAGATTCCTCCATAGCATAAATAAACTTGCTCTTCTTAGCTGCCTTTCACAGGCCTCTTGCTAATAGTTCCCAAGTCTTCCATGAACCATGGATCAGAAGCTGCCTTGAGTTTAGATTATTCAGCAGATAGATTCTCTGCTGGGTAATGCACTTTTCCTTTCTGGTTCATCTGCATTAGCTCAATGCCACAATGTTTAGGCTCCGAACTCTGTAAGGGAATGTCTAATCAAAATAATAATAATTGATTATCAAAAGTGGTTTCAAAACCTACATTTTTGGCTTCAACAAATTGCCCATATTACAAACATACATCTGTATTACAGAGAAGCACAAGGAGACCCTTGACTCAGCTCAGCACTTAGAACATACTTAAAGTATGCTCAACTTCAGCTTCTAAGTGCTTTGCTCACTTGGGACCAAAGGGTATGATCCTGGCTGTGGCTGAACCAAAGGGAGATCTGCCATATGCTTGGATTTCAGAAAGGCTGGCTGTGTAGGCCATATATATTGCTAAATATTACAGTTGTGCCTGTTAAATTGAAATTGAACTAGTGACTTCATACTCTGTTTGTCAAAGTTTGACAAACTCTGCTAATTTATTATTTATTAAAATTACTAAACAGTGGTCATCTTAACACCTGATTCACCTCAGAATCTTCTTCCTGAGGGTTCTGTGGACAATTTTCCTGTCTTTTTGCCCTCATAACTCCAACACCCATGCTTCTACTGCAAGTAACAAAGATGAAGCAGAACTTTGAAAAGTATCTGTGATATAGTTTCCTGAAACCCATAGCTTCAGAGTCAGATGTCTAGGTGCTTTGCCACTGGTAGTTTTGTTTCAGATGGACTGTGTTCTGGGTTGTCTGTGGCGACCACCATCATCAGTTAATTACCAGTTCCTGCTCTAGTGGGCTTCATTGAAGACCACACCCAGCTGAGCTCTGAAAACATTGTCTTTGCTAAAACTTGTGATTAAGAGCATCTTGGAAGATTGTAGCCAGAATTCAGTTTATTAAAGGGTTGTATTAATGAATTTCTGTAAATAAACCATGTTGATCTATTTTCAATTTGTTCTTAAGCAATGCACCATTGTATTATTGGAGATATTTTGTTGGGGTTTTTCAGTTGAGAGTTATTAAGGTGTAGCTAATGCTTTGAAAACATTTGTGCTGGACAAAATAAAGACTGTTCTCCCTGACATGTTTTACTGGGAGGTTGATCTCTGATTCATTTTTTGGCTTAGAAATGCAATCACACATTAAGCTGACAGAAAATTCCTCTTACTGATTCAATCGGAGTAAATTCGGGCCCTCAACGAGTGTCTTCAGGCTTGGAGCAGTTCAGAGTGAGTTTCTCAGCTTTGCAGTAGAACAGGCTGCATCAGCCTTAGCTGACCTTGGCTCCAGTGATGTTTTCACCTCATGAATGCCATAATGCTCCTGGAAAGCCAAGAATAGACATCAAAGACAGGAAGCTAATAGTTCTGGTCATAAATTTCTTTGGCAATTCAGTCCACCTTTTCCGGAGCTCAAGACAGTTCCACATCCTTCACTGCCCTCCTCTGTGCTTCAGAGTGTAGCCATGTGGGCATTCTGGTTCCTTCAATAAAGCAGTTAAGGCTATTTTTGCTCATTTTCTTCAAGAGTAGAATGAAGAGTCTTTAATTACCCATTTCTTTTCACAGTCTTTTGTCTAGGTTCAGAAGTACTTTGAAAAGAAGACAGATATTTTCCATCATTTAGTCAGAAATGCTCCTTCTTCACTCAAAGTGTTGACTTTTGTGTATTTTCAGACATGATTTATTGCTGAACACTGCTCAGCTATCAACACACCTTGTGTTGGCCCATGGCCACGCCAGCCACTATCAGAGTTTTAGACCTGGAACTATCTGTTGGGGGTTTTTTTAATCCTTGTTGTCGCTACAAAATTATGCCAAGTCTAGAGACCACCTTCCCCATGGCAGGCCACATGGGAACAGAAATACCAGTTTCTAATGGTACGTACCTTTTGTGTTGGTTAGCAACATGCCCTAGTAACTCACCTCACAACAGTGAGCTGTAAAGGGACAAATTTCAAAGTGCACGTTTTGTAGGAGTCGGTTTTAGTCCTTTTTAGACACAGGGAAACACAGGCATTGCTTTTGGAATGTATTTGTAAAGATGTGCTGGGAAAAGTTTTGCTTTCAGATCTGTTGTGTGTGTGTCACCTCTCCTTCCCTCCCTTTCCCTCTCACTGTTGAAAGCACAAAAAGATTTGTGTGTGTGTGAAACCTTCAAAGTGGAAGAATGGAAGAGTTTTCACTGTGCATATTCATGCCTAGGAGCAGAAATTAGTTCAGATGGCTTGAGGGCTGAATTGTTTTCTATTCTCAGATACCTTTAAACATCTGAGCTCTGAGACTGATGAAAAATGGTTGTTGAAATTAAAACAAATAGCTGTTTGTGAGAGACCTCAGACCTGACTGTCTGCAGGGTCAGCAAGCTGTGCAGCAGACATTGGTAGTGTCTGTTCTCTAAAGAATAACAGCAAAAAGCCTGAGCACTGTGGTTTGCTCCAGTGAAGCTAGAGTCTGTCATAAATGCAGCTCCCCCTTTATCTCACACATAGAGAAAGAAAGGAAAAAGGTTGATGTTGGACTTTTTATGGAGTTACTGCTGGTTTTGATCAAGAAGCTAAGGCTGCCACAGTTTTGAGGCTTTCTTGGGTTAGTGTGTAATTGTGTCCATTGTGTCACTATTATTGTGTCACTTTTATTATGCCATTACTTCTACCAGAATTTACCTTTTAGAAGGTCCTGACAGACATAAAACAAATTTAGAGCCAACAAAACAAAACAAAACAAAACAAAACAACCTAGCAAAAAGGAAAGGCTTACAGTTCCCTTAAAATCATTAAATTAATATTCTGCATCAAAGACAAATGACTCTGAATGACCTGACACATAACAGCTTAACAACAGTTTGTATGTTAAGCTATGTTCAGAAATGTTAGGTGGATCCATTAGATGAAAAATCTTTGAAAGGTTAAAATCCACTCTGTCTGAACTGTTCTTTGGTGTTTCTGTTGTGTGAATGTTTCTAGAGGACACCCGAGCAAGCAACAAGAATGTATCAAAATCAGCATTAAAAATGTTGTGCATTAGCAGCAGGCACAAGGAGCTCTGCTGTGTTGCTTCCTATTTGGCGATGGTCTGGACTTCTCTTTCTCTCAGAAAAGAGTCTTTACTGTGCAGGTCTGAAAGTGCTGAGAAAACCTGGACAGGCAGGATGAAGGCAATAAGCAGAATTTGCTGTGTTTCTTGTGCATAGGGTGTAATAATCAAAAACTGACAGGACTCAGGATAGACACTCTGCATGGAAACTTTGTCCCCTTTTCTATGGTGATGCTGTTCCCTATTAATGGAAAAATACTGGACAACAGAGAAACCTAGTTCCAGCTGAGCAGAAAACAAATGGTCAGCTGCACAGTATAACGTACTGATGTAAGTAGAACTATCTGCATATAATGTGACTTTATTTATTGTTGTTTTTGTGTAGAGGAGAGTGCGTATTCATGACTGTGGATATAACCTTTGTTTATTTGTGTAATGTATTTTATTTCTTCTATGTCTTGGTCGTTTAAAATATCTACATTCACTGGTGTCCTTTGGCTTTTTATTCTGTGCATTTTCTTTCACACTTTTTAGACATACAAGAATATCACATAAGCTAAATTGTAACAAAATGTTTCCATTAAAGACATAGGAATATGTTATTGCCTGTCTGTGTGGTGTCTTTTGTCACCTATTTACTACATCCTTGGTCTGTTCCACATAAGAAGGTACTGTCAGATGGTACAGAGTTAATAACAGGAGTGTTATTCTTTGTCTAAAACACTGTATAAGCCACTGATTTTAATAATGCTTAGCAACTGGTTAAATCAGGACTCAATCTAACATTTCCTTGGGAAGAAAACTCACCGGTTGTATTTTAATATCTGGGAAAGGTTTTAGTCAGTGGAACTCCAAATGAATTTTGAATATTTTTGTGTTTATTCTCAGTTGTCTAGAAATGGAAGTAATTATGAACCAAACTATTGAAATATATGGAAACCTTAAATAGCAAGTATTAGTTTTTATAGCCTGCAGAGGGGCAAAACATATATTTCACTAAGCTATGAGTTCATTTCTTAGCAGCAATCTTATCAAATTTGGAGAATTTGATTCTGTTTCTTTCCTGTGTTATTAAATACAGTCTTCACATTATCCTGTTTTGTCTAGCCTTCTGCTTTATGTATGCATGTGTCTGTTGGAGCAATGTTGCCAGATCTAAGATCTGTGCTTGAGTGTATGCCAGGCCTTTATAATCTGAAATAACTGGAAATGAGTGTGAGGAAGAAATATCTGATCACACTTGTATTAAAACTTCAAGTATTAAGAATTCACTGGAGAGCTGATGGAGAGATGAAAACATCCTCTGGGTTAATTATGGACCTTTCTACAGCCCAAGAAAGAAAGAAACCGCCCCCCCCCCCCAAAAAAAAAAACCCCAATCACCAAAAAAAACCCAAAAAACCCCCAAAAAACCCCAACCAACCAACCCCCCCCCCAAAAAAAACAACCAAAAAAACAAACCCCCTCCCCCCCAAAAAAAAAACACCACCAAAAAACCCCACAAAAAGCCCCAAAAAATCCCACTAGAGTAAAAATACAGATTTGGAGAGGCCCATTCAGTTAGAGGAGGGTTGAACTAATATCCTAGCAGCACTGCCTTTCACTGGTAAACCTCTAAAATGTCACTACATTTAATTAATTCAATACTGAAAAAAATACCAGTTTGTACAGCTGATTAAATGTCCAAAGATACTATTCTTCTGAAATTGTAGAAGATATTCCCAATATTTGTTAGAATCAAGCTTATTTTAGATCTGCTTCCTTATAGATACACTTATATACATGTTTTACAAATAAAAATTACTGTTTCTCCTGCTTTTGCTTGATGGTTATGCTTTTATGTCTTCATCCCATTACAGACAGGAATTCTCTGGAAGTACCTAGAAATTTTTCAGTATTTCTGTAAAAAGAATTTATAATGTACAATAGCATTTTTGTGTTCTAGATAACTGCAGTAACCTTTTAAGGTGTTTTGGGAACAAAAATGGATATTTTACATGACACATCTCTAGCCTCTTCTAGCAATTTAAGATTCAGGTCAGGATAAGCTAAAGATTAGTTTACTAATACTTGCTAATTTTCTAAATTTTCTAGAACTGAGAGTGGTAATGATTAATGCTTTAACCCTGTTACATCACTGGGACACATCTTCAGAGAAGACAGCAGGAAGACACACTTGACATCTTGCCTTCATTGACAGCAATTGAGAAAAGTCTCATCAGCTTTTCCCAGGCCTGGGAATATTTTCACTCTGGCATGGGAAATCAGTGACTGAACTTATGTTCAGTATATGACCCTCAGGCCAACCTGTCACTACCTTCACGGAGACAGGGCTCTCTTAAACTGTCAGTAGATTGGTTTTGTTTTGGTTTTTTAATAGCTTGTCCTTCAAAATAAATGCTTGAGATGGGTGTGATGAATTGTGTACAGATATACATACATCAAAGGTTATGAAACTGTTCATCCAAATGTGTCAGGGATCCCTTTGTCAGAGAGCATCAGCCAGTCTGACAAGTAAAAATGCCATTTGGTGAAATTACTTGAGGCAATTGATCCTCAGTGGTGGCAACTTATGGATATCATTTTAGATATCCTGAATCCTAGCTGGACACATTTTTGTGGCTTCCTTAGGAAACTATTTCTTGAGGAACATTCATCACATTTCTGAAAAATTATGGTGGCATTTGAGCCAAATCTTGGTCTTGAACCTCAGCCAATGTTTTCTTGAGTTGAAAGAGCACTGCCAATAAAAAGTAATTATACAGCTGACAGAACCTCTTTTCTTTCCTCCTAGGAATAACCATAATTTACAATCTGTAAAGCTTGTGTGAGCCAAAAAGGGTCTCCCTGTGTACCTATGCTTCTCTTGGTAACTCTTCCTGTGTCATTTTAGGGTTGGTTTGATGGTATTTAGTCCTCTGCTTCAGAAAAAAATAATCATATTCCCCTTTCTATAAGTAAGGACTCTGCCCAGTTAATTGTTCTGGCAGCCCAGCAGTTTATTATCAATTTCAGTTACTTCTTGACACTGCCATTTAATTTAGACAATAAATCCCTGCTTTCAGGTTTTTGATACCTGTGTATATGGTTCAAAAATAAGCAGATGGCAAAAATTGTAATCATGTATTTGTAATTGTCCAGGACACGGGACATAGGAAGCTCATGTCTATGCAAGCTCTGGTTTTCTCCCACATGTATTTCTGTGGTGTGAGAACAGACCAGGTCCCCAGCTGCTCACTACAGGAGCACCTCCAAAGACCAACAGCCACCATTGTGCTGCTTGTAATCCAGCAAGCTTCCCCTTTTGAGGTCTAGCACATACTTAAACCATATAAAGCACATAGGAGAAGTGATGCTTGTGCCTCTTCCTCCTGTCTTGCGTGGTGTTAGAGCAGTGGTGGCGTGACTGGAGGAAAACCAGCATCCTGTATTTGCATGAGGTGTAGAATTGCAGCCTTCCTGCCTCCTAAGAGAAAAAACATGCTATTTGTAGAACAGTGTGTACTCAATTTACTGTTGCATAAAAAAATGAGAATGTCTCAGGTAAAAGAATTTTAAAATAATTTTCCCATAATCTGAATGCCTAGACTACCAGACTATAGCAGATATTTCTCACTTTTTATTTCTCTTGCTGCAGCAGAACAATTTTTTATCATTATTTAACCTTCAAAGGGGAAGAGTGAGAAGACAAACTTCACTGTAGCACAGGGGCCATTTTGACAGCAACATGGATTTAAATCCGTCTTCAACACCTACAGAAGAAAGGCATGATCTGGAACTTACTGCAGCCCTGGTAACTATTACTTGTTAAAATGACAGTATTAGGAGCAGTCCTTCTGACTGTAGCTTGATGTGTCCTGGCCAAGTTAGATGCCTGAATCAAGGACTGGAATAATGACTCTGACATCTGAAGAGGGATGTTCCCATAATGAAGAATTTCAGGTAGGGAGAAAGTCCTGGCAGCACTGTCTGTCACTGGTCATGCACACATGTACAATATGCCCCTGCTAAACAGGATTGCCAGTAACCATTAAGTTGGACTTTTGCTGAGGCATCCTTAGAGCATGGAGTACCCTGAGACTCCTCTGCAGTATTTGGCTCCATGTGCAGGATGGAGGTCCAGAGGAAGAATTCACAGCTCCTGACTAAATCCATTCTTCAGAACAAATGAAGGGATCCCACTTGCTCCCGTTTGATTACTGCAGAGTTTTATGGGATATCAATTGAAATAACAGCTTAAGAAATACCTTTCTTTCTTAAGAAGAAATACTTAAGGAAGTATCTTCTGTGCTCGGACATCAACAGAAGCAGTGCAATAAAAACAGATTGATAAATGCCTCAATTAGGTAAGGGAATATAAAAACAGAGCAACACCCTAATGAATACTGGAAATTAAACTGGAGGACTTAGGCTACTGGGTAATGATGAGAAAAAGGCATATTGTAGATTGAGGAGATGAGGGCTTCAGTCTTAGTTCTCAGGATAGATTTCCAAGAGCAGGGGACTGGCCAGCATCCAACCTTCTACCCTTGTGGGATAGAGAGAAATGGGGCTTTCTACTGGGTCCTGGGCAGTTTCAAGGAAGAAATAACAGGGCCTGTCAGGAAGGCACCAAAAGGTTTAAAGAATGCGGAGTAGTCTCTGGCTTTTTGCATGCCTTCTTAAACAGAAATAAACCTCAGAACCACCTGGGATTCACCCAGCACCATTTATAAATATGAGTAACGGAGTAAAGACATCAAACAAAAGAAAATGCAGGCTATGTATCAGGAAAAATTGCATAAGAGTGTGATCTATGAGCCCTCATGCACTCCTCCCAAAGGGGGTGAAGGTAGAATTTCTGTTGTTCAAAGCATTAAAACCCCAGGCCCTGGGGAGTGTGCTGCAGGAACAATGCCACACTGACTGGAGGGATGAGGTGATTTAATGGGTGGTCATTTCCACCTTCAAATCTCTTTTATGTACATGCCAAGGTGCCTTTAGTGACAAGCTGCAGCTCTACGCCAGAGCTGAAAGCAGCCTGGACATAGCTCGAGAGAGTGATTCAGAAGAAGTAGACAGGAAAGGAGGTATAGAAAGAGGGGTGGGGGTGTTAATTTAACTGAGACAAGCCAAAGTGCATAAAAATTTTTCCAGTTCAGTTTGGGATGGGAACTGAGGCTGAAATGAAGAAAGAGTGGTTAAGTGATCCCATCATTCCTTAAATATTTATAGACACATGTCACATGCCAGTGGCAAGTACGTTAAATTGTCATTAATATTGCTTTCTTTAGTCAAGGCCTGACAAATTAATACAGATATTAAGGGTTTCTGCCTTGGACACAGATACCACTGTGTGTAACCCCTCACCTGGGTCTGACCAGGGGAAATTCTTTCTCTGCCTGAGCTGCAGCTGAAACAAAATTTTCCATCGGCACCAGCACCAAACACCTAATTTCCTCCTCCCTACAGCTCCGCCTTCTCTGCCAAGGAAATAAAAATGAAAGAGAAATAATCTTTCCTAATCGTGAATGTCTGCATAAAAGATTATGTTTTATTTCACCCCTTTACATTTTCAGTTGTTTCTATATTCACCCCTTTCATTACTTGTTTTCACTTTGTTATTTTTTCCCTTTGTTTCCTTCATCACCCTCTCAAATCCCTCTACTCCACACCTAACCTATGCCCTTCCTTCTGCCTGCCAGATTTCCTAAGTTCTTTCTTTCTCTTTCTTTAATGCAATTTAATTTGTTGTTGTTGTTGTTGAATTACTTTAAAGAGCCCCTCTGGATTGTATACTCCTGGAGAAAAAGTGCCAGCCAAGCTGGAAGCCTGACACAACAGATCTCAGTCCCAGGGGTCTTTCCACCATGTCCCCTAGGCTGTGTTGAGGGGTGCTGCATCCTACTCCTTTGTCACTGACCTTCTCTGAGTGTTGCTCTACCCCCTTAAGGGCAGCAAGGACAGATACTGAGGGACTCTGTTTCTATGGGGCTCTGATTTTATTTCTGGCCCACAGCAGAAGTAAAACTAACTACAAACAACTCCATTCCTTCAGGGGACATAGTTTCTGTCACCTATCCATTCATGGATATCAGACAGTGTCATGATTTTTTTTCTTTCTCCTATAAAAAACAACATAACTTTCCTTAGGATATTTTGATTTTTAATTTATTTTTACTATTTATAAGTGGTTTTGCTCTGATTTCTCATATTCTAAGAATGGCCAAAATCCAGTTGCAATATAGCAGCCTTCAATACCATACAGACCACCTGTTGGAAATAAAGTTTGTTGTTTGTCAAACAAATATCATTAGGAGACTGTGTCCTGCTAGAACATGATGTACCTAACTTGGCAGACTAATGTTAACAGGATAGTGCCACCACAGAGGGAGGAGGCAAAGACACACCCCTACACAGCCCATGGTGCCAGCACAATTCTTCCTATCGAGGCCTATAATGTTTGAAACTGACTTTGTAATCTGTAGATCTAGAGCCCTGTGTTTGGGCAGCAAGGAGAACTGCACTGCGGGAGAAGCTCTTCAGACCCTGGTAGTGACCGTGCCTCCCACAAGGCTTCACAAGGTTAGGAAAGTGAAGGAGTGTGGAGACATCAACCAGCACACACTACATGGCCTTGACAATCTGCAGTGCTGCCTCCCAAGGAAAGTTTCAGTCTTCTGGCTGAATGCCAACGTGGTTTCCTTGTGGAATAATTTCTTCAGCTGAAAGTCTGAGTAAGTTGATCTGGTGTGTGACAGATCAGGTACCTGATGCAGCCCTTGCGTTTCTGCTGTTGATTTGGCTAAATATTGATATTGATTATGGTGCAAATGCCACAATTTACTTGCATCAGAATAGGGTGGTTGGGTTAAAATGCTTCCAAATGTAGCAGCCAAGGCTTTGAAAAAGAACTGGTGGTTTTAAATCTCTCAGTTCAGAGGGTGCCTAATTTGAGATACTTTGATGTAACTTGACTTTGTCAAAACCCGAGAAAACCACGTCTACTTTAGATGACTCAAGCAGGCCCATGTATAAACAATGCATCCAAAAATCACCTAATCCCTTGGAAAGTAGAAGTATTGAAAAAAATATAAAACAGCCAGTTCTCACATCCTCTTAAACCCCCAAATCCTTAGTTACTACATAAAAAATTATTATGGCCTTTTTTGGTAACATGTTTCTTCTCAGTAGTAGTTTCACAAATGCACATAGGGGAGAAAACACTGAAATAGAAAGAAAAGTGTATAGGAAAATTCAAAACATTGGAAAATAAAGAAGAACAACCAGCCCTATGGATGTAGAAAACCTTGAGTCATTGCTTGACTGTCTTAGAAATGCAACCTGAAGCAGGGCTCTTGATCCAAACCATCACCTTTCAGGTCTCCAGCTTTGGTTACTTTAAATGCCCACATATTTACATTACATTTATACTGTTCCAGTGCTCTGTGTTTCATGTGTTGCTTAGGCTCCCTTGTGGCTGCAAAGGTAACTGGATTACTTCATGATTTTCAAGAAAGTTAGTATTCTGGCTGGAAAACTAGGATAATTTTAACTGCAACTTATTAAAAGTAGGCAAATTAGGTTGATGCATTCTCATGCACAACACATTGTCTTCTGTCTGACGGTGCCACATAAATATTGGAAACACTGCAAGCCTAAATTAAGTACATAGTAGAAACAGATCTAGGTTGTGTAGCTATGTAGGTTTTTTTTTTTTTTTCAAAATATCAAGCCTAAATGCTTCATGTGCCATAAACATCATTCATCCTCCATATATACATAGATTACTCTCCAACAGTTGGGAAGAAAACTAGTAGTTGATAGACAACAGTATTTAATGGAAATGAGGGCTCTTTTTCTGGAACATCTTTCTTTGCACAACTGTCTTCAGAGTTCGAAACATTCAGAAAAGGAAAATGCAGCTTTTAAGAATAAAAGACAAGCTTTAAAAATTTTTCAAGGCATGATATACCAATATACATAAATTCTGATACAATTATTTCCACTGTGCCACCCTTAAGATATGTGTGCAAGATTTCTCAAAAATACTTGTATGCAATTCTATCAAAGCAAAATACATTCCAGGATGAAAAACTTTTCAATACCTGTTTTAATTTATAAAACTTCTTGTTTTATTTTCTATTTATTGCCGTTCTTACTTACGATCACATCTGAAAAGATTTATATGCAAGCTTGCCTGAAAAATGGGCATACACTCAGTTAAAAAAAGAGAAACACTATTGAGCCCTGCTCATAATACTCTTTATGTCAAAATCTTGGAAAGGCTGTTACATCTCCAACTAAAAAAAATAATTCTGTCAGCGCATTTAAAAAAAAAAGTATTTTCTGCAAGAGAAGGAGTCCTTTTACTTTTTTCTTTAAACAGCTCTGTTTTCAAGCATGGGACACATAGGAGCTACTAAAGGTAAGGTAAATAAGCTATGTTACCTTCAACATTATTTGCTGAAAAAGAATCAAAGGTTCAAGCAGGAGATTTGTAGCAAAGGTTTTCTACAGTTTAAGGGCATCATTATGCTTTCCCTTGTGCCTATCTGGTTTACTGAAGGAATGGGATTATGCATTCCAGTAGTTTGTCCATCAGTGGGAAGTTTTGAAACAGCTGTTTAGATTCAACTGTGTTTGACAGAGGGGGGGATGAGTATTAAAGATACTTGGGGTTCAGAGACTTCATGCAAGTGCTAAGTACAGGGAGGTGATAGGAATGAGAGGCAGAGAGAAACAGCTGAAGTTCTCTGTTAATGGAAGGAATCAAAGCTGGGTTCAGAATTTGTTATCTCTGTTGTCCTGGTGCTAGCCAGGCCAAATCCAAGCACTGAGCTGGTGGTCAAGCAGCCATCCCAGGCTCATTTCACAATAACAGTTTTGAATGGTAGTGTAAGTTGGAGTCATTATTTTTCATTTGGCATTGAAATAAACAGAGGAAAAAGACAAGGAAAGGGAAGGATAAACATTTTTGCAAAACACATCTAAAACACTAACGAACATTAAATCATTTCTACAGGAGTTTGCGAATCAAAGGAAACAAGGAAGAAACCCTCCTAAGTTTGTTAGATTGGGAACAACTACTCTTATTTTTGTTTTTCTACTACTATCTGGAATTTTCCTTCTTCCTAACTTTATCATTTTTACCTTACATTTAAGCTTATGCAAAGTGTGATTTAACTCAGGAGACATGTGGAAAGTTGTCAGCTCCCAAACATTGCCTACACTGCATAGATCTGTGTACTTTGGCAGGTTTATAGCTTAGAATCTAGCTCCCTGGAGACTTGCTGCAACTTGTAAACCCATAAGGAATTTTTCAGGCCAGTTCTAAACCTAATTCATTCACTCATGAGAACAGTTTCATTATAAGATTTTTAATCAGGATTTTATAAAACAAATCATTTTTCTTTGTCATTCTTGCAGTTTGAAACATGGAAAAAGAAGTCAGATTAGATTTCTGAACCAGATCTGGATATCAAGATCGAATTCCTTAAACTTTGGCGTTGTTATCTGGGATGCAGAAAAACACACAGGACAAAATATATTGCAGCATTTTTTCTTGGCTTTTTATTTGGATTTATTTCTAAGTGCACTTCTTTCCCTCTAGGTCATATGCCAGTATCAGCTGTATAGCTGGGCAAAACACTTCTAGCTGTAAAGGGCAAAAAAAGTGAACCAAGTAATCATTAGAAGAAACATTTTATGTTTAGCAGTAGACTTCAAATAACCTGAAATATTTTGGTGCTTTTATTTGTTCTCTGCTGGGAAAACAACCTGGTTTCGTTTAATTTCAGTCTGAATCTGTTTCTCTGTCTGCAGGTATTTTCAGATCACTTAATGAATCACTAACGAAGAAAAAGCATGAACTGGGCAGTATATTACAAGATCATTTAATCCTACTCTTTCATTAAACATTAAAATAGTCCAAAATTTTCAGAGGAAAAAGAATTAGCTTCTTTTTTGACTAGAGATTGTGCATGGAGCCTCGGTAGTATGACAATTTAGCCCAGTAAATTACTTCATGCTTCACACCAGGATTATAGCTTCTTTGTTACTTTGTAATAGCTTAGTTGAAGCTCTTGGGTTTCTTGGCTGGATCTTTTATCTGTTCTTCACATCAGTGGCTTTCTGTCTTCCTCTCTCAGTCTTTCATGTTTTTCTCTCTCTCCATCCTGTGGGAACTTTTCTTTGTACTATTAAAGGCACAGATACAAATTATTTTTCTGAAAGATTCATCAAGTATCGATTGATTTCTGAATACACCAGGAGTAAAATGCAAATGATTTCCCCCACCATTCCAGCAGGTTCCTCCAGCACAGAAATGGGGCTTGCATTCAGATGTATTTCATGGCAGGAAGAGGACACTGGAAAAGTTTAGGGATAGACAAATTTTGTGTGCAAGTTTGCTGTGCCCTAACAATCCCTTGGGTTATTGCAATGAGAAAGCAAAACACTGCAGTGCACCTCTGTCCTTGCCCAAGGTGAGAGGAGATGGTGATTTACTGATGCTGCTGATTCTTTTGCTGCCCTGCAGAGCTCCAGCACACCTGGAGCTCTGTCTCACTGGGACCACAAGCAACTGTGGAATCAGCCTCTGGAGGATTGGCTGCCAAATGGTTCAAATAGCATTGTACAAAGGACATTTCTGATAAAGTATTTACATACTAGTTTGAAGTGTTTTCATGTAACCCGTACTTCCTCCTATTCAGTTCTGGTTAATTTACCATGTCCACATCCACGGTGAGTAAGAGTGTCCAGAGACAGTGTGATTACATCTGTTTTATCAATATGCACCATTCTGTGGAAATGGGAGCAGCAATTAAAATTAAATTATGTTGCTTTTCCCCTTTGAAATCATTGATGAAAAAATAATCTACAAATATTATCTTAACCTTTTGCTAATATCGCTGTGAACCCTTGGTTTAAGGTCTCTTTATTTAACTGTTTAAAAGAGGAAATGATAACAAATGTTTCAAGGAACATTGTTCCCAAAGACGTAGGAACTCTGTCTCCAAGCAAAATACTTCACCACTTCTTGTTTACAAGAGATATTTTCTGATCTTCTTTTCTGGAAAGTTTCAAAACCTATGTTAAAATAAAGGAGAAGCAGAGAAGCACCTCTATGGAATTCACAAATAAAATCCTTCATTTGCATTGTATCTGGGCTGATGCAGCAATGCAAGAGAAGATTTGAAAAATACCCAACAGGGAATTTTCTCACAGGACTACACTCTGGCATACATAGGCACAAGGGAAGTTAGTAACACCTAGTCAAGTTAAACTGCAGTTAAGTTAGAGCCTTCTCCTCTTGAGAAACGCTCGCTGATGTTTCTAATACGGATTTCTGAAACTGAATTGAAATAAGTAATTCAATGGTGGAAAATGCTTGGGATAATTTTAACTAAATTAACTTCTTTAATTAGGGGGGGAAACCCCACCACATACTACGAACTAATTTTTGCACAGTGCTGGACGTTATTTTTATCCATATTCTCTCCATGAAATTGATGGAGCTGAGTGGGAGTAACATGGCATGTGAGAGGAATCCTAACTTTAATTTGATTTAGTTATCAAGGCACATCTAGGAACCTGAAGATTTGAAAGATTTTGATCATCAATCTTTAGTTTCAGAAATAGTGCTACTGCAGTCACAGGAGAAGCAAGTGCCCTGTGGGCTTTCCCGTTCTAAGGAGTGCATGCTAAAATAACACAGCACTTCTAGAAGGGATAGAGCTTTTCAAACCTCTAAGTATTACCAGTTGAAACACTTTTTAGGATTTATGTTGCTGATGTGGAGAATGTAACCTGCCCTGCAAAATTCAGTTGCTTCCTCGGTTTTCTGCAGCTGTCCTAGACAGTTGCTGAATCTGGTCTCTTACGGGAATTCTCGGGTGAATACTTTCTGACCATCGGACAAAAAGACCCTTGTTAAGTTGTTTTCTTCTTTGCAATGGTAAGAGAATTCACTCTATCAGCTAGTTTGAGTGAATCTTGAGATGGAGGCAGGAGGAAAAGTTTTAAAGCATTATGTTTATGTTTATGTTTATGTTTATGTTTATGTTTATGTTTATGTTATTTATAATTATTTAGAATTTTAAAAGGTAAAGAAAACATGCCAGTCTAACTTCTGACCACTCATAGTCAGCATTAAAGACAAAACAAAGGAGCATAAATTTCTTTGGGGTTTCAGTTATTCTTTTTTAAAAAACTGTAGAGTAATTAAGTGAAGTTGATAAGGTTACTCAATTGACTTTGAAGCAAGGTTTCATTTTTAAGCCTGGATGTGGATGTTGGATTAATATAGATGAAGTTCTACTGCTGTAGCTGGAAAAAGAAACCAGGGAGGCTAATTCTTTCTGATGAGGCACATTATGACTTTTTTGATAGTGAGAAATGTATGCAATCCTCAGGAGAATAATAATAATGAGAAAGAACTCAGATTTTCCAAGGGATCTTTAATTTCCTTGCATTTACCCTGTGTTCTGCAGTGGTGAGATGGTTTAAAGAAAGCTGAGAAAAATCTCATCATGTAAAGCCTTCCCAAAGGAGGAATTTCTTCCAGTCTGTATAAGTTAGTGATTATTTTTTGTCCTGAAGCAAAGGATTCATACATAAACATAAGCTACAATTCCTATTTGAATTAATGCAGTTATCTGTCTGTGAAAATATAACTTTTTTTTTGGTGGGCTTCCAGAATATTTGTCAGATATTCCTGTGCCTTGGGTATTTTTGAAAAGCAAATTAAACCCCATTATATAGTGAAACTGTGAAAATGGGATGTGAAACAATTAAGAAATGGTCTCTCTGGATATTTTTTCTATGCTAAAACATGACAGTGGGTCTAGGTGGAAGTTCCATGGTACAGTGCACACCCAACATGAAGAGTAACTAAAGGAAAATTGCAGGCTGTACAAACCTTTTTCAGCTTTCCTGAGAGAGGCACTTGAACACTGCAACAACTGCAACAAGAAGCCACAACAGTTAGTCTGTCCCAGGGCAGGTTTTCAGCCAGATTTGGAGCTTTCACAAGAGTACATGGACATGAGGAAATGCATCTTGATTTTTGCCAGTGCCTTGTGTTGTAAAAACATCTGTCTGTCCATTCCAGGAGGAATTTTGGAGGTGGTTACTTCTCACATAATTTTACAGTTTTTAAATATTTCTCACTTTCACGCAAGTAGAAGGAAAATGATAGTCAGGATGCAAGCCATGCAGCAGAAAGCTGACCCTCATGGCGCTGCCCTTAATCAAGCTGAAGTGAAAATCATTTCTCATAGAAATTATTTCCTGTCTGCTGGATATATTCCCACTGCACTAATAGAGAGCTGGTATATTGCTGTAATTGAAAAAGCTTGTGTTGTCTAGAAGGCTGCCTTTATATAAATGCAACACAGAACATTTTATATCAGCAGAAAACACAGAAGTTAATCCAAATATGTCTGTGTTGCTTTCAGCTTAAAAAAAAAAAAAAAAAGCATAAATGAAAAAACTAACACATGCTAGTTGCCCTGTACATTATGCTATGCTACCCTTTTAATAACCCTGACTCTCTGACCCTTTCACAAAATCACTCTTTGCTGTCTTGTATTTACCTTAAAGCATTTTGTCACTCATTCTAATCTCACCTCATTTGTTTTCCTCAGCATTTCCCCTCTTTCTCATCTTCTCTAATTCCAACTTATGCAGAGCCTAATGCTAGTTTAACTCCACATATAAATACTCAAGTGTATGTCATATGCATGGAGTACATATGAGTTGCTTTCATATTTAGTGGAACAATATACAAATCATCCAGGCACCAGTTATGGTTCACAGACTTCAATATATAGTTGTTTATCACAGTTGCTGTGTATTCATCCACGAATACTTAAAATACAATCTGTAGCAATTGTCTGTAAGCAGGCCTGTCTGTCTGTAGGCGTACTGACCTAAATCAACATTAAACCATATTATTAAAAAAAAAATTCTTCCTCCTCATGCAGGGATTTACAGAGTACTGATAAAAAGCTGTTACTCTGTTGTGAACCAAAAAACTCCCTGTCTCAAGTAATGCAAACCTGACAATACATTTGCATATTTGCAAACATCCTTGTTTGTTAAAAAGGTCTGAAGAGAAAAATTGAAGAGGTTTGTGCTATGTCAAAAGGGAATTTCTGCAAAAGTGTCTGTGCTCAAGAAAATCATCAAGCCACCACTTTTACACATTCCTGAGGTTGCTGAGAATAGTAAAATGCTTATTCTGTTCTTCCCTCTGATTTTGGTGCTTAATAACCCATTTCTGAGAGCTGGAAGGCCGTGGTCCCTGAGTTTAGACACTATGATTAGTACAGCAGCCACAGGCTCCTCTGTGCCTGAGCTTAACCTTTCACTGAGTTCCATTTCATGGGCAATCTGACTTAGAGTTCATGTATTTGCAGATGCACAATGGTGGAAGCAGACAGACACAGACCTTGAAAAAGATCCAAATCTATTAATCTTTACTTCTGGTAGCACAAGTGATCTCCAAACCCAGACACAAAATAAGCCACCTATACATATTTGCCATTTCAGTTTTCTCATACTTAAGCATTCTTTCGAGCTAAGTTACTCTTCTAAAGAGTTCAGCATTTTCTTCTTCCTACTGTATTTTGACTTTTCCCTCAAAGCCCAGAGCTGAAACAAGCTCTTCCCTAAACTTTTCCAAACTGTCCACTAGTGAAAGAAGCGTTTTTAAAGACTTACTTTACCATGATAAGATAACTAACTTTGTTCAATTTCCCTGTCTTCAGGCTCTCAGACATGAAGATGTAGTTTGTCCTGAGCAGCAGTTCTCTGCAATGCTATTTGAATGCACAGTCACATATGATAACATATTATCATTATATTCTATTTTTATTCCTGTAATGAGTGCAAAATTCTTTCTTGGCATTACTGATGAGGTTTAACCTAGTAGGAAGGCAAAGGACAGCAGTGAAAGAAGTCAAGCTCTACCTCTAAAATAGATGTTGCAAGCTGACCAAGTCATGTGCATATGAAAATCTCATTTCACATGGACACTTTCAATGACCTTTCTTGCTACCCTATTGCAGAAGTGATATTCTGCAATAAATATGTCCACATGGCTGGCTGTTTCCTACTTAATTTCTATAACAATGGCATAAAGACAGCAGGGGCCTGCTCTGGGCAGGAATCCTGTGCTGTTTTTTCCAGATGGTGAGCTAGCTGTTTGTGTTCTGGATCCTCTCTTGCAACGTGTTGTGGTTGCACTGCACAGCCAGCTGGAATCAGCCAGAACTGCAGGACTTGGGGTCAAACTACACATTTGCACTGATTCATCTTCTTCTGGTGCACCAAAGCATTTTCAATTTGCCGTCAGGGATCTCTTCATTTTGCCATGGCCCTAGGAGCCTCTCAAACAAAGTAGTTGAGATCTCCATACTGAATGGATTTGTACGTGAAAAACACACAGGATTCTGTCAGGTCATTTAGCAGTTCAAATAAGGTGATGACATCAGGAGGAAGATGGGAATACTAAACAAGAATAAACAGTTTCTAAAATAAATTCATTTTCTGAGCACAGGTAAAAAATAGAACATGCTGAGGAACTGCACTGTACTGCAGATCTGTAATGCATAGTGGGGACAGTAGCAATACAAGAACTGTGATTATTTCTGTTCTTGGGGTCTCTGCCATGCCAATCTTACAGAAATGGCATCAGCACAGCAGCATGGACCATAAAACAAAAGGCATGGGAGATTCCTGCTTGTATTACTGCTTGTTTCCATGTGGTTTGAAAGTCTAAATAGCACCTGTGTACCTTACTTTGCCTGCTGCACCAAGATGAAACATTCTAAAGAAGTGTGGTGAAGCAGAAGTTTCACTATAGGTTTTGGTGGCTTGCTTGCTTAGTACAGTGGCTTCTCCAACACCACAGTCACAAACCTGTGTATCCATTGAACAGAAAAGAGACATTGCTCCAAAATCCAGAGGGGATACTCATGGTGTTTAAATTGTTGCTACTCTTTAGGAAAAAAAGACCTACCATTCCCCTTGCTCTTAAGCAAATTTCTGCACAGAAAGGTGTATTGGTTTTTGCTGTGAAACTACAGATTGAGTAGTGGAGGCAATGGAGCAGAGTTGGAGCAGGAAAACAAAGTGTTTAAGTGGCTGATTGTGAGCACTTGTAAGTGCCTACTTGCTTGTTCCAGATTCATGAGAAAAAATGAGACTATATTTCATGGAGTCAAAAAACAAGAGGTGTTCCCAGGTGGTAACAGGCAAAAATATATTGCTTTGGCAGTGGCGACCACTGTACTTTACAATATTTTACTTTGCTGATGAGTGTGAGTATCAATGGTTTTATCAGCCACTCACTGTGCATTCAGCCTCAGGTACTTTGCCTTACAAGAAACAAATCAGATGTTAACAACACTCTTATCAATCAAACTTTGCAACAGTCGACATAAAAACTCTATAACCTATAAAAAGAGTAAAGATCTGGGGAAGGTTCAACTTTCTATCAGTTGCTTGATGAGTTTAGCAGCATACTGAAACTTAACTTTCAAGCAGGTCATGTACCATCCCCAGAAGTTCTGTCTGCCATTAAGCAAGCTGGAGATACATAGAGGAAGGTGCTGCATAGAAAAATTCCCCTCTGAGCAGGCAGCATTCTCAACAACTCATGTTTATGACTGGATCATTTCATTGCCTGAGACTGCTGTGGTCTCTGAGAAACCAGCAATAATAAGCACACTTGTGCAAAATCATTTGCCTCTACATCAGCTTCAAGAGCTTCCTCTGGTTGCCTCTGCCCTGTGGGCACTACTGTAGTGCAGGTAAATGCTCTCTTATATGTGTCCTGCTGCCCAAAGCTGTCACATGGATTCTTAACTTTCTTTCCACCTGAATTTTCACTTTCTTCTGTGATTTTGATGGATTTCTGGCTTATCTTCTTTTTTCCATCTCACTAGGCCAGTAGTTAGCAGGTAATAACCAAGCTTGTCTTTGGTGTATTGGCATTTTGTTTATATTGATCATAGAAAATGGTTAAAAGAAGGAAAATTCCTGTCTCTGGGTATTAATATTTCCTTGCTTAGGCTGCATTTTCTCCAGGCCAAATTATTAATCTTACTACCATGAACCACATACTGTTACTGGTTGTGTGAAGTAGTGGTCTGGACCAATGTGCAACAGCATCTGGCTTTACAGTGTGAAGTGAGGCACATCTAGCACTCAAACCATGAAGCAGCCTTGAATGTGAGGCAAGGGGAGAGTGGACAGGTCTGGGTGAGGGGAGTGAAGACAGGTCTGTAATTACACCTGCATGTCTGCAAGCAGCACTTGCAGTTTTCAGTATTAATGTTTGGATTTAATTTTATTAAGACTCTCTTCATAACAGCAGGAAGATTGAAGAAATGTGCAGGAATGAACCAAGTAAACTCCAAAATCGTGCTGGAATGGAAATGCCTGTTTATGTGTTCTTCCTCTACAGTTCTGCCATGCTGTCTGTCTCGTGCACTGAAAAACAGCATCCCTTTGGTTCTTCAGAAAGCTAAAGATATACTCACCTTCCTCAGATTTCTATACAGATGTCCTAAACACTTGGGTGAGTCACTGTGTCACCAAGAAGTCCTGGATTTCAAGAGGAGCTGCTTATCATTAATAACTAAGCCATACCTCGTTAATCTCTTTGTCATTGTCCTCCACAGTCCTGGATGATGGGACAGCCACTCATAGAAGAGTAGAAGGATCACTGAGATGCAGAGTTAGTACCAGGAAGACAGAAGAGAATGGAAAAGTTCTGGAAGACAGACACACACATATGAAGATTGTTCAGCAAATAATATTTAGCAAAACACAAGGAACTGGAACCTTTCTTAGTGTTGTCAGAAGAGGTCACCCCAACTGGCAAGTAAATTTCCAAAGAAAAATTGCAGAAAGAGTAAACATGGCAAATAGTTTGATGCAGGCATGCCCACGGATACTGGTGGAAATTTCCCACTGCCAAATGGTGAACCAGGCAAAAATTTCCTCTTAGCATTTAATATGAAGTTACTTGTCCAATTTATGTGTGTAAACAGTGCACAAACTGGAGCTCAGGTTCATAGGTTTTTGAAAATGCATGCAATTATGCTCACCAGTAAGGTGTGAGAAATTCAATTCTAGATATTTGCATATAGCCCTATGTAAGTAATTGATTTTTCAGTTGGCTAGGCCAGGCTTTCTGTTCGATTTCACTTGAATGCCCAGAGGAGACACAGACTTCTCATTAACATGAAAAGAAGAAATAATTCTTAGTGTTTGTACTTCAAAGACTCCTATGAATAACACAGACTATATCTTGATACAGTCAGGATAGGAGTTAGGTTTAGTTTGTCATCTAAGATTCTGTTTCTCCCTATTTTAGGGAACATATATGCTTTTAATTTTTGAAAACTGTTGTGTTGTTGATGTTCAATTTGAGTTATCTGTGGAGAGATGTGACAGACAGCAAATGTGGGTAGTCTTAGCTTTGGTATGTCCAGATGAGATACATTTTTTAAGATTTTTTTTCAAGAAACAGTTAATTCATGTTTAGGTTAATAAGTCCACATCATTTTCTTCCAGGGCAAAAAGAAATACAGATATAAAATGAGTTAAACTAGCTCATACACAGATTCCACATCACTGATGTCTCTTGAAATTATAACACACAACTTCTGTTATGGAGATTTGTTACAACACAAAGAAACTCTGACAAGGCCCCAAAAATCACACATATATTTTTATTAAAACAGCATTGCCCAGGGTGGCAAATCTAAATGTCCAGATATGCATCAGGAAAGAAAGTGAAAAGGCATGCACTGTTCATCTTTAACTATGAGGAAAATATTTTTGTGCATAAGGTGGCAACAATTTCCAGATATGATCTCAATATCAAAGTCATGCTGGCTTTTGAGAAAAGGATTATGTTCAACTTCAGAGTTAGTAAATCTTGGTGGTTTGGTAAAAGATTTCACATGACCATTTCTTCCATTTTCAGTTGGCCTCTATACAAAATAAAGCATTTCACAGAAGGGTTTAGAATTGAGGCTTGTAGGCAGTTGATGTGGATGGAGATTTTGCAGCCTGAAATTTCCTTAAGAATCGTGTTGAGCAGACTTTTGGGAGGTGCACCACGGGAATCCAAGGCTTATGCTCAATGCAAGGCAGAAGAGATTAAGTGCTTTCCAGGCTCAGCGCTGTGCTCATGACTCGGCTCTTCTTAGAGAAGCTGCAGTTTCTAGGGTATGTCTGGGCATGGAGCTCAAATACACATCAAAACTCTGTTGTATCTAGAGAATTTACCTGAGATTAAGACAAATCCACACTTGCAAGGCATTTAAATATAACAAATTATGAGCTGAATTGTAGATTCACAGATGTCAAGGAAAGGATTCTTGTAAGCTTCAACCCTGACACCTGGATAACAAGGACAGTGAGGTTGTTGAGATTATCTGTTTTACAGGAGCAAAAGTACCACTGAGTTCAGTGATCTGATACACTTGTAGCAACTACAATAAAAAAGTTTATTGTTTTATATTGCAAAATTTTAATGGAAAATATGCTCACTGATGAAGAGAGCTTGATTTTCAAGTATAGTTTGCTGAATTTGGGCCAGAGAGAGCCCAGCATCATCTGGAGTAAATCAAGGCAGTAGATTGCTGGTGTGAGCAAGTGACCATAATCCCACAGTTAATGTTTCCATGCTGTAGGAACCTTTAAGCATCCCTGCTGCCAGAGGCGAGTACCAGAGCTCATGGGACAGCAGCTGTGGCTGGGGGAACCACTGCACCTCCAAGCAATGACAGCTACTCTGTACCCTCTCCTCTTTGTGTCAAGAGCCCCCATCCTTCTGACTTCTTCAATCTTCCACAATATGAGCAGCTCAATCCAAGTCAGGAACGTGTCACTCACCCACTATGAAGAAAGAAAATGCTATGCTCCTAGAAACCTCCACTTAGCCCCAAGTCAGGAATATTACTCTTGGATCCTTGAAATTAATAAAGTATGACTTTAGATTGCTGACAGGACCTCTGGACTTTGTATTATTTTTCACTTATTAATAATCCCAAACTAAAGTCTATAGGATAAGTTCCTTTTGGAAGTAATGCCAGGCAGTCAGATTTCCACTTAGAAATTTGCTACATGTTGCCCTCAGGTGAAGCATGAAAAGACTAGGATTGCTCATGCCACCGATCAAAGGACCTGAGGACCTGTTACCTCATTTTGCTGCTTAGAGTAGAGATTTATAATGCTATATGCATGAGGCCTTTGAATTTATAACGTGCTTTAAGCAAATTCAAACATTATTTTAAATACATGAAGATTTGACAGTGCAACTTGGTGAGATTCTGTCCTCTTGGATTCTTGTCCAAGAGGACAGAATCTATCTGTTGAAGAACAGGTGAAGGCTTGGACTTTTTGGTTGGCTTCACTCCACCCTGGGGTTTTCTCTGAAGTGGCCCGTGGGTCTTGGCGCCTGATATTTCTGTATTTTCTTTTAAATTAATGTATGTTCTGATACACATAGCATAAAAGTCAAATTTGCATCCAAGACATGTGCTTCTAGGCACAGTCTGGGGTTTAGAAGACTTTGGGCTACATGCTGGAAGGGAGGCTGTTCCGTGGCATGCTGCCACATCTCTTTTGATTAGGAAGCCCACAGCTGGATAACTTCTGAAAACAGGAAGGTATGACAGCAAAACTTTATTTCGATTAAATAGATCCTGTGTAAACACAGGAATTCCACTGTCATCCCTGCTCCTTATCCTCAGCAGGTTTTGCAAGGACAGACTGGCTGGGTGACAGGTCCGGTGGCCCTGTGCTTGCCACAGGTCACTGAGAGCAGGTTTCTGACCTAGCTCAGCTGGCAGCTGAAAGAAACTCTCTGAAAAGTCACAACACAGCCAGCATTAGCCTAATTTACTACTCCTCTGTGGATCTAGTGGTTTTTTAAAATATTCATGGAGACCTAGAGGAAAGCTTTCAACACCTGAATCGTCTCATACACAGAACATCTGCCACCTCCCCGTATTGCCAGTGGTGTGGGAGACAACAAAATGACTGCCCTGTCCCCCGACAGCACATGGAGTGAAGCACAGGAGAACAAGGGAGGAGACAGCAAAGAGTGAGAGCTAGAAGGTGTTGTGGGTGGGAGTGGGACACTGAGGCTGGGCTGGCAGTGTGTGGAGGAAGGCCACCCCTTCAGGAACTGTGTGGGTGGCTGTTCAAGGCTAAATTTTAAACTTAGAAGCTAGTGGAAGTACCACTCTTAAGCTCAACAGAACAGCCCTAAAAGTAGTTTAATTTAGTGTATCAACAATGATTTTTGATGTGTGCTTCTGTTTGTTGGGGCCTGGCTGAGGCCAATGAGCAGGGCCATTTTAAATGCTGGCAGCTGCTAGCTATCAAAGTATGGTTCTTCTGAATTACTTTTGGTGTGTTTCAAACATTATGAAAAAAAATTCAAATATTTCTTTGGAATTGAGAATAGGTATGTTGTTACCTAGTTTCTGGTGAAAAAAATTACCTGTCTCAGATGTATTCCCTCTCTCACAGGGTAGTGACAACCATTTTGGTGAAGGATCTTGGAAGGCTGAAGACCCTGTGAGCTGCTGCAGGGAGGTCTAATAGAGGGAGGTGGAATGTGGTTTGAAGACAACTGAAGGGAGCCATGGGAAGCTGCAAGTGCTAATAGTGTCCCCACCAAACCCAAAGGGCATTAAGGAGAGGTCAGCTGAACTGCAGACCCTGAGGAGAAAAGGGACCACTTGTAGGTAGCTTAGGCTGATGGGGGTTGCAATGGGGCCTGGAGGGGAAAGTTTAGAGAGTACAGAGGGGGAAAGACACGTACGGTTTTTAATTATTCCGTGGAAAGGATTTGTGCTTGCACAGCAGCATACAAGGCAGTAGAGAACTACCAAATATCCTTCCCACACCATAGTTCCCTAGACTATTTAGACTTTAGTCCTGTGCTCAGTAACATTATGAACACTACAGTTAAACTCAAACTGACCTAGATACTACTAACTACCCAGTGCACATGTAAAATTCACTAATCTGGATGAATGGACAGAAAGCAAGCTAGAGAAAAAAAATGCAGTGATTATTTGATGAAATACAGGAGAGGAAAAAAATTGCAATGGTAATGGTATTACCTGGTATCAATTTGCTCTGTTTATAATTCAGTTTCCTCTGAAATTCTCAGTGAAGTATAAAGTGTGAAGATTTTCTAAATGTATTTATTAATATAGCTAAATATTATATATTTAATGTTGTTTTGTTAAATAAACAGGCCAAAACTTTGACATGCAATTTCTTAGAAGGCTGGTAAAATTAATTTTAACTTAAATAATCTGCTCCCACATCACACAGAAAAAATTCAATCTCACACAGAAAAAGAGGTGAATTTTGAATACTTGGTGTTCATGAAGCGGTGTTGCATCCCTTAATTCCCATATTTAACTTACATTTTAACCACAATGATGCTGTCAGTGTTTGTATACGTGCAGTGTATTGCAGTTTGAACAAATCCCTTTAGAAGTTGCAAATATTCAGGTGAAAATCAGGTAGAAGAAAATGAGAACCATATTTCAGAATTATTATTTAATTGCATATAATTAATTATTATTTAATTATCATTTAAGTTCTACTGTCGCTACACAAAATTTTGTCATATTAGTGGAAATCTAGTTTCTTAATTGTTTTAATCCTTGTGCCTGCTGTTAGCTCTCTGCTATGCAATTCACGAATTACTACTGGTATTTGACAAGGTTTGTCATTCCTTCCAAAAACTCACCTGGGCTTTAACTACAGACAAATCTGAAAATTTTGTGTATCTCCACCACTGTGGACCTCACACTTCTGATAAACTCTGAAAAAGTACCTTGTACTGATGAATTAAAAATCCATCCTCAAAGTTGCCCTTAATAGTCATGTGTTGTTTAAACGTAGTGTGCAAACTGCGACTCCTTAGAACAATTACACAGATCAGCTGCCTATATTTCTTTATAAACAATACTGAGATTAATTAGTTGGAATGGCTTCCTTTGCTTTGCCTCTGATGTCATGAAAATGCTATTGCTAGCTCTTCCTTGGACAGAATAAACAAGGGTATCTGATATGCAAGCTAATATAATGTCCTTTATTTACATGATTGTAAATCCTGTTAGCTTTAAAACAATTTTGAATTTAGGAGAGAGCCAAAAAGGGGAATAACAAAGGAGAGAAGTGACCTCAGCGATTCCACACTGACGTATCTTCAGCCTTAGAACTGCCATGGGAAGGCTGTGTTATCAGTTGGCTTGGGAAACCTGAGAGCTGGCTCTGCCATTCTGCCCAAAGCAGGACATAAACAACTACTAATTGTTTCAGGAGTTCATATCTCTTACCTGTATCTCAGTTAAGTTTTCTGTGTTGCATGCATAGGGTTTCAGACATGCTGAACAGAGTTAATCCTTTAAAAAGAGCCCAACTGGGATTTTAGATCTTCATCTACTAGAGAAGTTTTTATTCGGCACCCAAGTGTTTTAGGCTTCTACTATAACATCCATGAGTACTATTTCATTGGCTGCACATCATATTGGAGAAGTAAATTTAAACATGTGAGAGAGACATCTAACCTCTTTCAAAAATGGTGATCATATTCTCAATGAAAATATTGCTGTATCATACAAAAATGCCATGAAAGATCAGCCAGTTAGTGCTGTATTTGTGAGGGAGTGCTATCCAAGCTTAAACTCAGGCTGGTTACCTAACCGCTCCTACTAGTTTATTCTGAAAAGTGTAGGTGTTTGTGTTTCCTCATGACGTCTACTGAAGAATGAACATATATTGTGAAAGATGAGCATTTAGCACTCCTTTTTCCATTTAAACATATCTTTTCAGTTACATCCCACACTTCATTGTGAGATTTGTTAACCACCAAGTCTTAAAGATTACAAATTAAGAGCCATGGTGGAAGCCAGATCCATGGTATGAGCTCCTGATTTTTTCAATGGAGCTGAGTTTTCAGCTCAGACTTTGTCAAGGAAGAACTCACAGAGAAGTGGCTAAGACTTTTTCTTGTAAGATTCTGGAGTTATCTCATGAGTAATTGGTTGAGATCAGGACTTCACATACACCCAAATATTTTATCTTTCTCAGATTGCAGTACTTAGATGTAAGTTTACAGAATAACCCAAATTTTATAAGGCTAGGAAATTGAAATTTTGTTCAAAGATACCATACGGGTTGACATTTATTTATAGCTGATGTACTGTAACTTAACTCATAGTGATCTTTCATTTTCAGCTGTCCAAAAGCACACAAGAACGGCCATCACGCCCAAGGTCTGCCCAAACCTCCTGTCGTCACAACAGTGAACAGAGAAGAGTGGCAGCATGGCAAACATTTTACAAGTACACCAAATATTTTTGATTTCAGGAACTTCACATATTGTCCTGTCCCCAAAGGTAATTATTCCCTAATGCAATGCCTAATCTATGAATGGATGCTGAGGCAATACCCCCATACTGAATTCATCCCATTAGAGAGAATCTTCTGGCTTACACCCCATGCCCCAGGTGTAATAATCTGATTTTTGCAGCTCTCTGAGGAGGTTTGTCTGTGTGCATGCATTCTGTAGCACACACATGGTAGGCTATGCTGGGACTTCTACACAGGGATCTGCTCTTGTTTAGGAGGTCTGGTCATTTGTCAGGGAAAGGATAGTGACACTCAGGCTCTGCCTGCCTCACTTGCCTCACTGGATGGAAACCACTGTTTCTGTAAATGCATTCCCTTTCTTCAGTGAACATGTGATTTATGGGATCAGTCTTGGTGTAAGCATGATTAATTTTGCTGAAGTCAGTGACTTTCATCCCATGATCTGGCACTCTTCCTTTCTAAGAAAGGCATGAGAAAATAACACTAGAAAAAGTAAATGGTTGTTTCATCTTAAAAAAAATAGCCAGATTTTTGTTTTTTCTCTCTCTTTCCCTTCATTTTTCCATGACAGGAACAGATAGAATAATCATGGACCATATATTACCAAGAAATCAGAAATTGTTCAGAGACTTAAGCTTTCCTTAAAAGCTTGGAACAATGTTTACATATTAGAGAAATTGTAATATTTAATTCTGTGTGATAAATATTCTTTAATTAAAAACAAACAAACAAACAAAATCTAACAAAAAATTGCTGGGAATTTCCAAGTATAAAGCTAAGTCTGACTTGGGACATCTTAGGCTTGTGAGTAATCAGGGGGTTAAGACTTAGCAGAGTAAAAAAATCAAAATTTGATCCAGCCTTTATAACTTCATTGTGAATTCTCATTCTCTTTCTGGAGTCCATGTCTCTTGAGTGTGCCAAAATATTGTATAACTTTTGATTTTGATAGAATTGCCAAAGCCTATTGTATCTATAAGAATTAATACAAACATATGTAATTGTATTTAAAATTATTAATGTGCTTAATGTACACTAAAAGATTGAGAATTCTGCTAAAGTTAGCTGTACTGTGGAAACTGGTTTTAAAAAAGGTGGCTCACAAGAAATCTCAATGCATTTATTTCCGGTTTTGCTGTGGCTTCTCTAGAGGAACGTCTAGAAGAATTTCCAGAGTCTTTGTGTGAGTGCTTTACTATTATACCTAGGCTAGGCCCTGAGGGCAAGTCTGTGCAACACCAGGCTTAGCAGCTGAGGAGCTGCTGGCCAGGTCACAAGTGAAAAAGTGCCTGCTCTGCAGTTCCTCACCTCACAGTTAACATTAAAACCATGGGCTCACTCTTCTCCTCTCGTGCCTTGGCCCATTTACAGTAAAGGAATTTTATCTTTCTGCTTTGTTTTTTGCTTTCTGCCCCAAGAGTTTAGCAAAGTCTCGTAAGCTCTTCCAGCTACAAGGAAAACTGAATTATAGATTCAAGAGTTTTTATTTGCAAAGAATTTTTTCCTGAATGAGAGATGAGGCAATACTTGCTTTACTGTAGTGAGCCCCCTGCCAGCCACCTCTAAGTCCCCAAACCAGATTGTATAGTTTCTTGTTAAGTTTGGTGTTGTGTTCTTGAGGGAATTTTTTGAGTTGGTTTGTAGTCAATTACATTGAGTTGCTGTTTGTGTTTGCTGTGTTTGTGTTTTCTGTTGCTGTCTTTTACTGTTGTAGTATTCATTCAACAAAGCATAACTCATTCTTACAGATTTGCTGAAGGAGGCCTGTGCACTGACTGTGTAAAGTCATTATCTTTACAAGGTTTAGCTCAATACATGGTCACTTACTCTGGGATGTGAAGGACAATAAAGAACAGGCAGAAAGCAGTGTGAGGGTTAATAGAAAGTCTTGAAATTGAAAGGAATACTGCATGTTAAACTGCGTTAAATTACACATTTAATGCATTTCATATATAAAGCAGATACTTTTGACAGTATTGTCTAAGACTTTCAGAAAGCATTTACAGTAAGAAATTAAAATTTTTGTCTGTTTATTTTTACATACATAAAATTTCCTAGTTTTCACTCTAATTTTTTAGACTAATTTTTTTATCTGTTTGTTTTAGTATTTGCCTTATTTTAATATTGTGTATTCTTTTGTGAGATAACCACCTGAGTTACGTATGCTGTTCACTATCCTGACCCAGCAGCAGCTCTGGACATGACATGATGTAGCAGCCAGGCATGTCCTGAGGGCTCATAGCCAGTGCAGGACATTAGTAATTGGAATACCACAGTTTCACTGGTCTGCTATGTCATCTAGGACAAACTTTTTATCCTCTACCCTTCAGTCTTGGAGCTCAGAAGATGCAATACCGCAGACCTATCCATTTCCATTGGAAAAACCCCAGCAATTTCTGAGTTTCTTGGTGGTACCTGAAAGAAAAGAAACATTAACAGAGACAAGGGATTAGAATGTTGTTCATTCAAGACTGTTGGCTGGAATACAGGGTTTAGTTTGTTGGGTAAGGTCCTTAATCTCTCTAATTTTCTAAATGTGAAGTCGAGAAAAAGTAATTTTCCTTCTCCCATCTTCTTTTTGTTGATCATTATGTATGTTTCATACCTCTCACACTAAATGAAGTGACTTTCCAAACACTGCTTGAGTTCTTGAGGTTTGGGGATTTTCCCCCAGCAAATCCGCAGCAAAATCTTTCTTTATATGTTTGCTAGCTTTTCCAGGACATTTTCTGCTCTTCTATCCAAAGTGAGTCACTTTAACATCTGATAACTTCTGGTGAAAATGAGTGTTCCATCATTCCAGCTGTTTCAAAGTGCAAATAAATCACCATTTGCATTCAAGACATGACCTCTTTGCACTGCCAATACTAAATCCGTGGTTTTCATTATTTTAAGCTACTGCTATTGCAAGTGCTGTCTAATGGCGAGGCATTTGTCTCAACATCTAAACATCACCACAGAGGTATGAAATACTACTGCATTGCTATTTTGTTTTATTGTTAGGATAAATATAGCAGTGATGTCAAGAGAGATGTATGTCTCACAGCAGTTCTTGGAAAGTAGGCTGGTCTGATAGAGCAAAGCTGCCATTTTTATTCCATTAAGGCTGGCAAAAGCAGAAGACAAATCCTACAGCATGGCGAATGATGACTTTTTCAGTGACACTCGTCATTGAAAGATAAAGAGTAGGATTTTCAGTTCTGAAACAGGAGGCTGTAAGGTTGGGATGAATAAAAGAATGCCAAGGGATTTACATATCATTCCACATCTTTGAACTAAGATGTGTTTCAAACATATTTCTGTACACCACAAATTTTTAGAATGATACTTGGATTGTAATATGTCACATTCCTGTAAAGAAGCTGATACCTGAGTAATTCATTACTATTTAAAGAATATTATTTGTATCTTTTCTGTTTCTTCAGGCACCTTAACATTTTCTTCCTTCTGAAATCCACTTATGCCAGACATTTTTCATTGCACAATTTCAGCCAGATTTGCTATAATTACAGAAAACTCAGTATATGAGACAGTAATGTCTTTTGCTCAAGACCTGACCTTTCCTCAAGATGCAAATCATCTGAAGAGCAGTGAAGGTGAAGATGATACTTCTGCAACTCAAATTTGGACCTTGAGGGGACTGAGGAAGGGGCTGTGTGCAGTCACAAATCACAGCAATGTGCTCATGGATGGCTAAAGGATGCTTTGATCTGCCCTGATCTGAAGACTGGTTGTGAGAGTTGTGAGAGCAGCAAGGGTGTCCTGAATTTGCCAAGACATTCACATTCAGATCAGCTTCAGGTGAGTAGTGAAAAAGGATTACAAGGATAACATAGCTTGCAATTATTCAGGGATGGACTTACAAGCTGCCAGTAAAGACAGCTGCAAATGCACAGAGGTTATTAGTGCTGATACCAGATGCTGGAAGTAACTTGCACTGGTTTTGGACACCATCCTTAGCATGCACTTGAGATACTCCAAATCATCACATGATAACCTTACTTATAGGCATTCTACCTCATGTGTTGCCTTTAGGAAGTACCTATATATGTATGTTTATAAACTCTGTAAACAGACATCTAGATTTTCTATGCTGAAGTAAAAAGTGATTCTCCTTTATAATTGAACTCTTGAGTCACTACCAGTAAAGCCTCTGAGCCATTTCACAAACTTCTCCAAGGAACAGCTGGTGTCTCATGAGGTTTCTGAACATATCATCAAGCTGTGGAGAACAGATCTGCCAGCTTTCACCTGTAAGAATAACCTGACCAACAGCCTTGATCTTCCTCCATGGGTAAAGGCTGTAGATCTAGGGTCATTCCTTGGTCAAGTTAACACCAAAGATGATGGATCCCTGCAAGCAGTATTTCTTTAATTGGTAGGTTCCTTTTGTGAAGGAAAGGGCTGGACCACAGGAATCTCATTGTTCTGTGTCCATTTTTGCCTAATCGCCCTGGTTTTATCAGGTGAAATCTAAAAGCAATTGAAGGAAGAGAAAGGATAAATATATTTCTTGAAACTGTTGGTGTGAATGAGGATTTATTTAGGACTGTCCAGCACTGAAGTAAAGAAAGGAGACTGTCAGAGGGTGAACCTAATGGAAGAATCTCTTTTAACTCCCACATTATGGAAAACCTTTATTCTTCCAGAAATGCTGCATCAGATGCCAGATAAAACCATGATAACTCTGAAAAGATGTCCAAGTTAGTATCTGTTGATTTTTGCATTCAATGTCATCTTGGTGCTCACTTGCTTAGAAAAAAAAAGAAGCTCTTTTTCTAAACTCATTTTCAGAGGTCACTTCAGGATTTAGGAAATATTGAACTTCTAAGTACTTGCATTGTTTCTGCAAAGGGGCAGGAAATTATTTATAAAATATCATTCTTCCTCACAGAATTTGTGCCTGGAATTGGAACAGGAAGGCAGCTGCAATTCCTCCAACATTTCCATCATTGTTTTAGCAGCTTTGATAGCTCAAAGAAACTCAGAAACAGATCTCTTTTATACCTATCTATTTGACATACCTTATCTTATTCTCTGGATGCCTGTTTGCTGTTTAGAACATTTTTTGCACAGCCTCATAGATTGGCATGTGGGAGTTCATTTATTAGAAAATTAGTAAGTCTGAGTAAAGTATTCTTTTAAAAAAGTAAGGTCCATAGATGTTTGCTGAAAGACAGCTTCTTCATGGGCTATCTTTTACGCTTTACCCCTGAAGATCTTCTCATGTGTTTGATCACTGGCATGCTGCCAGCTGTCTCACACAGACCACCCACCCTTCACAATGACGTCAAGGAAGTCCCCAAGTTTGCATTATTCAATGGCAAGGAAGCCTTTGCTATCTTTGACTACACAGATGGTGAGCAAAGGGATAGGAACCTTTGGTTTGGACTGCATCCCTTGACTCTGATTTGTTTTCTCTTCTCAGTAGAGCCCCTCTGTAACAAATAAATCTTCTGTTTCATATACTTTCAATAAAAAATACTCTATTGACAACAGGTGCTTTTTGAAGTGCGTCACACCTCTAGGAAAAAGCCCAGCTGAAAAATGCATGGAACTTTAAAAAGCTTTTTGCAAAAGCCTGCTGTGTGATCCCCAGGAATGTGCTTTACTCAGCTGAGCTCAGTGCTAGGCTGTTTGCTTTCACCTTTTTACCCTGCTTCTCTTTCCTAGTCTTGCTGTAGTGCCCCAGTCTGTGCTTGTGCAAGCAGGTTCACAAGGGCACAGAATCACAGAACAATTTGGATTGGGAGGGACCTACCGGGTCATCTAGTCCAGCCCCCCTGCAACAAGCAGTGACATCTTTAGCTGGATCAGCCTACAGAAAACCCTGTCCAGTCTGACCCTGAACGCTACCGTCTGTAGCGTGCACTAGAATTCTGATTTCCTTCTTTGTACTCCGATTCCTCTGCCATCTGCTCTTGGACCCTTCCTGATGTTTTTATGTTGCAAAACTCTTCAAGACAGGATGTTTTCCTTCTTATTTGTTAAGGACCTAGTGTAGAGTAACGATAAACAGGAATCTGAGGCTATGATGGATATCAAGTTACTGTATTTTCCTGGCATTGTGGAATGTGTCAGTGACTCAGGTGTGTGGGTCTGATGCAGACAAGGATGAGAGAGCCAAATATCAGCTAATAGTTAAGAGTGACAGTGATACTAAAACTACTAACTTTTTATGATTTTGTATCCAGATGTCCTCCTATTTTCTATTAAGAAAAGTCAAGATCTGTAAATTTGGATTAAAGGACTCCTGGAAAATTAAATCTTTTGAGTATTTATGTAGGGGAGAACCAAAGGGTGGAAAGAGTTTGGTTTCCATCTACTAAGCCAAGGTGAAGGACTGTCTTTGCAGTTGTCTTCATTCAAACCTGGTAAGCACTTAAATGTGTGCTTCTGCTTTGTCTTCCTCCCCACCTCAAATTCAGAAGATGCAGGAGGCCAAATGATCATGCTGCCCTACAAAACTCTTCTAAACTAGGCAGGCCCTACTACCCTCCAAGGGTTAGAAAGGTTGTAGGGTAAAATAGCACTTTGCTTGGTATCATATTTCAGCTTTCTCTTTAGAGAAGAGTCCCCTCTGTTTCGAGAGCTGCTTGGTGACTGTATAGTCCTGTTCAAAGGCACCCAGAGCTGCAGACTGGATTTGCAGAACCATGAGGAGTCAGTGCTCAGTGCCAAAGGCAAATCCCAAGAAGAAGAAAAGAACAAATTTTACCTTAAAATCAGCTGAAATATTAAGCTAGAGTTGTGGAAATATGTGGAGAGAGAACACGTGAGGACCTAAGGGAAAGCTTAGGTCCTCAGAACACCAGAATGGGGTGGTTTGTGTGAAGGAATATAGTAAAACACAAGATCTCCACTGACCAACGTGCAATGATATCTATTTCTTGGTCCCCTTTTATGAAAATTGAGTTTTAAAAGCTTAATTTATAGAGTTCACCTTTACAAGTCTAACACATTTTGAAGTAATTTGCTTCAGATGACAGAAATTTTATGAGACACTAGGGAGCAGAATGGAAGAATCATTATTTACTTTTTATGTTCCACCCATTAACACATACTTTATCATCCTGGACCAAACAGGAAGAATTATTGAACGTCTTACATTAATTAGGCATCCATTCAAAAAAACCCCAATCACTCTAAGGCTATTATTCCACTTCAAAATTTCTTTTACACATTTTTTTTTCTTTTTTTTTTTTTTTTTTTTTTTTTTTATGCTGGAACAAGTAATATGGCTTATAAGGGGAACTCAGATTTATGTATGTACCTTGGACAGACCTAAGTTTCAATAAATTGTTGAAATTTAGTTACACGAGGAAATATGATTTACATGTAAACATTTTGTTTATAAAATGTGTGTACAAAGTTTGAGCATCCTGTTGGGAATGTGCATTTTCAGTTTGTGTCACTGCCTCCTGAAGGAGCACTGATAAAACCAAAAGCTATGCTTAAAGCAATTGACAGTGAAATTTAGGTATGGCAGTCCATTTATCTTTACTAAGTTTAGTTTCAAACAGGAGATGTATACAGAAGAGAAGCGTGGAGGAGATAAATTCAGTGGTAAAACCCTGTAGGCCTGGATTAATTCCACTTAACTGTAAGTACTTATTTGAGTGGCCCATTACTAAAGACACCTTTTTCCTCAGTCTGTTTTCTGATCAGTGGAGGGAAAGGCACTGTAAATTAGTCAGCCACCTTTAAGCCAAAATCACTCTTGAGAATTTCCAGTCATCTACCTGTCTATTAAATATAGACAGAATCTGGAGCAAATGAGCTGGTAAGTTCGGCACCTTGTAGATACTCCAAAAGTCAGAGGAATGAACCCAAAGCTACATGGATGTCATAACAAACCTGGAGAAGAAATTTGCCTTTCCTTTTTCTATATTCAAAAGCAAATAGAAAGAACCAAATTAGTTGATTACTGCCTTCTAAAAATCCCTCCCCTTCCATTTCTAAGCCCCAACCCTTTGTTCATCTCTGCAATATGCAATTTTACATTATCGTCTGATAACACCAGTGGGAGTCATGTTAGGTACTGCCCTTCTACTTTGATTTCTAGTCAAATACCTACTAATTTAAAGAAACTGTCTGGGAAAGAGCCAATTGAGCAAAAAATTCTGAAAAAAATGTCATAAGTATATTTCTACAATCTTTATAAAAGGTATTTCAAATTCTGGTGAAACTCAGATATTTCCATTAACATTAAATTATTTTTCTCAAAAAAAAAAATCCCATCTTTCAAAGAATCTCTGTTTTGGAGCTATTCTATTTTATCAATAAAATATGTGGATGGAGATCCAATACTGTCACTTTTGAATTGATTTATTTCCACTGGATTGAACTAAAAATCAGATATGACATACATCATATGCCTCTTCCAAAGAATTAGCCATTTCTTCCAAACTGAGAACTAAAGCAATTATTGTGCCTCCCCTAGAAAACAGGAAGAAATATTTCTGAATCCTGTCTGAACAGTACTTTCCATCACTTTAAACAGTAGATCAACTCGTCCATTGAGTTATTTTCAGGCAACCATTTCTCTTCTTAAAGCTCTGCAGCTGCATTTCAAATCTTGCCATGTTTCTATCCTCTCGCTTTCATGCCTGCAGTAGCAGTGCTCTGACCTTCTTGACAAGCAATAACAACAGCTTTCTTTCCCTGCATGTGTCTGCCAGCTAGGTAAATTCAGCATAAAGCACATGAGCTGGCAGTAGTTCAGCAGTTTTTCTTGATATAGCCACAGCAACCATCTTGGCCTAAAAACCAGCATTGATTCCAGATTGCTTAATTTCTAATGTGCTGTCATCAGCACATGAAAGTGTATTTGCTGATTAGAAGCAAGTGAAGTGTGGGAGCTGGTAGATCTAGCTGAAAAAATTCCTCAGGCCCTGTCCAGGCCCTTCTTGCTTCTTCCTCTTGGCCCTTTGTGTTTCTGTCTTGGGGCCACAGAGAGCAAAGGCCCAGCGTGTGCAAGGGTACAATCCAGTGTTTGTCCCAGTTGCTGTTTGTCCCAGTTACTCTTTCAGTGCAAAACTTGTTTCCCAGTTAAAAGAATTCCATGATCAGTAAATAGGCATCAGGGCTGCTCTTCGGCTCCAACAGAGGAGTAGAAGACCTCAAGAAACTGGAACTTGAATTTCCAATTTTAAGAGCCACATCAGTGATTGCTGCAGGAAAGAAAGGAAATGCATAGTGAAGCAGGGTGTCCCTTTTACAGCTACTGTTTTCATGTGGAAAACAGCCCTCAGCTGCTACAAAATGGGGAGCAAATTACATTCCTTTTTGTTTTGAAATTAAAAAACAGTCAGAGATATCCTCTTGCTCCAAAACAGTTCATTTCTCCTTGAGTTGTCTCTTGTATCTGTGCCGGCTAAGGATAAACTGCTGCTGTTCTGATTTGATTGAAATTACATTTGGACTGCCAGAGGCTGTAGCAAACCAAATGGATCAGGTTTGTATTTTACTTATCCCCAGGCAAGCCTAGTGGGTTCAGCAGGTTCACGGGGAAGTGATTAAAAATCAAATTCAATCTGCGTATTTTTTACAGGGTTATGTGCAATCTGTCACACATGCTTCTCTATTTTCACACAGTTACCCTTTGTATTACATTTCTGCATCACGGTAATTTCAGTTTAGCCACAAACACCAGCTGAGAAGGAGAATTCTCTAAGGAACTCCTTAGAGTTGCTCACTCTCTCCTGATATGATCTATACCATACTCAGGTTGAATGTTTCTTTAGCTATGTCCTGGTTGCCTCTAAGAACTATAAACAAGTTTTTATTCAGACACTCATGAAACTGGTTAAGAGAAAACCATGTAAACCAGCTACACTGGATTGCATTTATTAATCCTTTTAAAATGCTTGTATTTCTTTTCCAGCCATTGCCTTGTTGGTCTAACAGGGGGAGTCTATCAGCTTTGTTTTCAAAAGACATAAATTTGGGCTGTACAGCTTGGAGTGATATTTTTTTAACCTTAAATAGGAGGGGAGCGTAAGTCAGAAGAGTCAGAAAACCTCAGATGACAAAAATAGATGAATTTGATAAGAATGATTTATGATAGCCAAGGATTTGGCACAGTATCAGAGCAGACAGTGTAGCACCATTTGATGCAAAGTATTGTTAGGTAACATATGAAGCAAGGAAATTTCAGTTATTCTTCTCTGAGCAGCTGGCATGCAGAGTTTCTTCTAAATCAAACAATCCCTATCACTAGGCTGAAAAATTAAGGCTCGACCTTGAGGGCAAGGCTGACAGCCTTGTTTGTTGAAATGTACCCTCAGCTTTGAAAATGTCCTCCCCTTACGTGATGGATTTGATTCTTCACTGGAAAATCTTCTGCCAGAAAGATTGCTTGGGATTCCATGGGAGTTCATTTGAAACACATCCAAGATGGAGCTCAGAGTCTGTACAGACACAGAGTGAACTGAGCTTGCTACTTAGGGTGAACTTAGAGGGCAAAATGAGCAGGCATCTTCTATCCTGAAGGTGACTGTGCCAAACCCTTCATGTGCCTTTTTCTGTGTAAGAAGACAGGAATTTCAGGTGGCTAAGGGAAAAATGCTACTTGTGGAAACGGTACATGGTGCAAGCATATTTGAAAGGGTTTTGAGGCAAAATATTCTTCTAAGAACAATTTGGGGTGGTTGGAATTCCCATTTAAAATCCAACAGAGACAAGCAGGTAGAATGTGTGGGAGCGACGCGGGCAGGCACTGGACTTGATTGCTGTGATAGCTGTTTTCTTTTTTAATGAAGCATCAGTCTCATCACAGAATTTAAAGCAAGGTAGCAATTTACAGCACTCATGTACAGCACAGCAGTAGCAACAGCAGCAGTTCCATGCAGCCCCAGCAGCTCACAATCGCCCCCAGCAGCAGCCCCAATAGACCCCAATAGCTGTTTACAATAGCCCCTTACAATAGCTCCCGATCTCTTTGTTACAAAGCATCTTAAAGACTTTTCAGCCAATAGTATATTACTAAAAATTACAGACAGTTGTTTTGACCAACTAAAGCACACGTATACCTATTTCAAACAATAGTTGTTTGTTTGCTTTTCTATTAACAATACACAATACTTCTATTAAGTTTAAAACTTTCTACTATCTTGTCTGGCATAGGTTTTCTGCAGTGTTATGATTTATTCAAGCCAAACCTAAAAACTCGGCCTTTGTTTTCCATGTCTTTGCTCGCTATACTATTATATACTACTGTATCTTTCCTAGTTCTAAACTTTTTTCAGTTGCTGCAAATTCTGAGATCTCAGCTTTTTCTGTTTGAGGCCTGCTTTTTCAGCTCCTAAAAATCTTCTTTTGCTTTTAGTGTTTCCCACAGAATGAGTTGCTGTGAGATCTACATCCAAATCTTCTCCATCTTCCAGGGCAGACATGGCATTTTCACAGAGTTTTCACAGGATTTCACTAGATACTCTGAATTGGAAGGGACCCAAAAAGTTCATCAAATCTAACTCTTAAGTGAATGGCTCATCTGCAGCTAGAACCCACTAGAACCTTGGTATTTATTAGCACCATGGTCTAAAAAACTGAGCTAATATCCTATATCTGCAAATAAATTACTGGGAATAAACTGCACTTTGATCTGAACAACTTAATCTGGAGAGAACAAACAGAAAGAGCATTAGGATTTTTCTAGCTGTTTATTCATTAAGCTTTCTATAACCATGACCCAGAGAAAATATCTTTTATATGCCATAATATCAAGTGCTACGTGTAGAGACTTTTTGCCCATGCCAATGCTCCGAATACACAGAGAACATCTGGAAAGTGTCTGCTTCATTTAGAGATCTTTAATAATTGTCATAAGATATTTTTCAATAAATACTACTGTGAAACTAACAATTAACAGATAATGAGTGAAGGGCTGCAAATTACCTGTTTTCAAAGTTGTCCCTGCAGATGTCCTTTATAGGCAAGATTCACATCTCTGCCAATCATTCTTTATTTTGGACTGTTCTCCTTAAATTCCATTGGCTGATCCTGATACAAATGAGGATATACAGTGATTGTAACTCAGTGTGTGGAAAGCAGTAGAGATTCTTCACTGCAACAACATGCAAGGGGTACTTACCTAAGTATAGTGTTAAATTCTTAGTAGAATTTAGTTGGTTTAAACAGGACTTCAATGACAGGATTAGATGCCTAAATGGCAAACCACAAAATTCCAAGTTGCTACAGCATGTGGAAGGTTGCAAAGTCTGTAGGAAGTTCAGACTTTCAGAAGAAATTTCTGGGAGTATCTTTGCCCTCTTGCGCATGGCAATTGTGAAAAGCTCCTGTTTAACTTACGACTTCTACCTTCCCTTTAGATTCATAAGGATCTGTTCCTCACTGTGGGTTGTTCCACAGTCCCCTACACAAACAGCTCCCAGACAGACTTGAAGACTACATTCCATTTCTGCAATACTAATGCTACATGTGGCCATTCTAGTATTTTTTTTTTTTTGCTAAATATCCTATTGTAAATTTCCAAATTTGCATCTGATTTGGTACTCACTCATTTACATGTTCCTTACAGCCTCCCTTTGAGGCTTAGTGAGGCTCTTCAGTCAAGAGTATTTTTCACCATTGTGTTCAGTGCACCTGCATAAAACAACTAAATTGTCTTTGATGCTTTATAATTTACTATAAATATAATTTAGACAGTATATCTCCAATATTATAATAATACTAGATTAATATTGGCTACAAGTTATTTTAGAGCCAACTCCCAGAAAAAAAAGTATTGATTAATGAATCACTTCAATAGTTCTTTGCCTATCTCATCTGACCTTTTTTTAACTGAGTATTCCAAAGCAATAGAAATTATATTCAGAAATATATCATGAAAACTGTTGTATATACACAGATTTAAAATTAAATTTTATAACAAAAATACAGATGCTAATAGCATGAATAAATGCCAAGATAGTTCTTATAAGCTTTGATAAACAGAAGCAAAATATCATCTAGTTCTTATCTTGCATTCTATAGAAACTGTATTACCAGGTGGAATCTGTTCCATCCCAGAAGGCTAAGGTCATAAGAAAATTATGGGAGAGAAATGTCCCTCACCAGATGTTGTACTCAGTGCAGTAAAAAGACACAGAAGACACAGAAGAGGTCACAATGAACCCTTAGACAAACTCCAGCAGGTTAGAGAGCTAAATATTTTACAACAACAGTACACTAGGGGGACAAGTTTTACTTTTCCTTCAATCCTGGACGTATGTCACAGTGAAAGAAGACAGTGCAGCTTCAAGGAATAAATACTTCTGGTGCTGCTAGTAGAGGATCCTGCATGTAGCAGGCCAAATATCACTACCCTTTGTCTTCTAAAATCAGAAAGTAACTTAATACCTCAAAGTTATCTGACATATAATTTTTTTCCTTTCAGCCCAAACAGATGTTTCTCTGGCGGAGAACTGCAATTGTTAAATATGAATGTGACAGGAAAGAAGAAATGAATGCTCATAAAATTGAAATTGATAATTTCAGATATCATTAAGCAGAACAGATTGAACACATTTCTGCTAGCATAAATCTGCAGCATTTTCACCACATAAAATGGACTTTCTTCAGAAAAAGTGTTATCCAGTCCCCAGCTTATTTTATATGGTATTACTAGGAAAATTGAGTTTCATGCAAAACAGCATATTTAAATTCTGGTTTAAAAGGAAACTTGATTATTTTGTTAAGTAATCTTCCTTTACTTCTTTGAATAGGTGAATAGAATTAAGTACTGAAGTGAATTAAAATTTTCTCACTTAGATGTTTTGTGCTGAGAATTGGAAAGTGTAAAGCGAGATCTCCTGACTTGTCTGGTATTGCCTCTTGTCTCTTTCAAAAAATCACAGAAAGTCTCATCTTAATCTTCCCACACAGTTTTGTTTAATCATTAGTGTGCTGGAAGTTTTAAAGGTCAAGTTATCCTTAGGGCACTCTGGAGGGGCTGTGCTGCTTGGATGAGATTTTCAATAATCCAGCACCTAAATGTTCGTCTTTAATTGTAAACACAATGAATAAAAAAAATGGATTTGTATTTTTTCACTGGGCTGTCATTCTCAATAGAATCTGTGCTATGATGTATATGTATGGTCTTAAGTATGTTGGGTTTTAAAATTTGCTTCAAATTTAAATCTCCTTTGTGTCACTAATAAAATTATAGAGAAAAAATTATAAAGAAAGCAAGATTATATTAAATGGTGATGATTGTCTATATTCAACTTTCACCAGACTGTGTTCTTTATAAAGTATTTATCCAGAGTATCTCACCTGCACAGTTAACGGAAATCTTCCATTATGCTGTCTCAAAAAATTGCTTTTGGAGTCTAAGGCAATTTGAGTTAAGAACTTCTCACTACAGCCTAACCTAAACTTTCCCTTCCTTAGTTCCAGGCCATTGTTCCATTGCAATTGTAAATATTTCCCTTCCTTCGCTTAAGATAAACTTTTAAGGAAAACATCAAGCAAACACACACACACACAAAAAAAAAAAAAAAAAAAAAAAAAAAAAAAAAAGAAAAAAAAAAAAGAAAAAAAAAAAAGAAAAAAAAAAAGAAAAAAAAAAAGAAAAAAAAAAAATCCTTTCGCCTTCTTTATAAGCAGTGAAATATCTCAGTGTATTTCAAACATGTGCAGCTTTGAACATTTCTGCAAGAAAGCAGTCCATGCGTAAAGTCATAACTGGAAAATAATTACGTGTCATTGTAAAGGCTTCTATCCTGAGCAACTGAAAAATTCTCAGGGACAAAACTCTCTTCTAATCAGGTTTTCAAAGGAAAGTTCAAGCTGTTATTTAGTGGAGAGACAGTTCTGTCACATGTGTAGCCCCAACTCTGACATTTACATGTGACCACCAAATTAATATGAGTGCTATAGAATCCAGAGTTTCTATAACATTTCATCTAGTATCTGCTGGCATTTTGATTAAGGAAAGATAAAAATTAAAATACCAACACTGCACATACTAAATAAAATAACTGCAAATATTAGTTGTTGAAATATAGATGCAAATTGAGAATCATCAGTGATCTTCTGTTTAGTGATACTCCAAAAGCCTTTTTCTAGTGCTGAGATAATTATCAAATTTTATAGATGGTCTGAGAAAAACATGAAATCTCTGCTGACCAATTTTGCAGATGCCACAAAAAGTATGTAAGTAATGTAATGAACGAACTGCTTAGTAAAATTGAATAATTTCACAAGGAAGTCACAAATAAATCCATGGGATCACTGGATCAATATATCTAAATGGGCAGTTTTATACGTAGAAATGTTCTTGTAGCACATGGATGGCCTTCCTGGGGAAGAGCAAATTGGGGTTCATGGCAGATAGCTAACTTGGATATGAACTAGCATCATGATGCCATTTCCAAAACTGCTATTGTAATCCTTAGATAAGTATAAAGGGGAAAATTTACTGTAGATAGAAAAGGCATACATTAGCTCTGTATTTGCTGCAAATATGAGAATTCTGTCCAAAATTCTCTTCCCCAAGACTGGACAGTTGATTTTGTTATGTATGAGTTGATGAATTAGAGAAAGCTCAGAGCAGGATTGCAAAAGCAAATGGAACATGAAAAACATAATACAGTAACAAATTCATGAAGCTCAGTCTGATTCAAAGGGCTTTGTGATGACAGTCTCTGCCAGCAAATATCAAAACAAGAAATCAGAATTAAAAAAGAGGTTGCTAAAGCTGGTCAGATAAGGGCTAAAATGAGTCTTTGGAGGAAAAAAAATTAAAACGAACAACAAAAACACCATTGGTGGCAAAGTGTCTTTTAAAGTCAATTAATTTCCACTGACGTGGAAATTAATTCTTGAGGCCCTTAATCTAAACAACAATTCTTGTGCAACTTAATTTAAACTGGCCCCACTTCGAATAGGGGGTTGCACAAGATGACTTCCTGAGGTTTCTTCCAGTCTTAGAACCAAAATTACTCTTTAATTCTATGGTTTCTGCTTTCTGGGAGATCTGACTGGATAACCCTTCCTGGCCTTTAGGTAAGTTTCTATTTGTTGGCAGTATAGGGCAGAGATTGCAGCAGCAAGCTGCAGAGAGCACGGCTCAGCAGAGCTAATTTATCTAGAGATCAGGGTACCTTGTCCTCCAGTAACCTGAGGCAGATCTGATTTGCAGTATTCCAGAACCAAGGTGTGCACACGTGCCAGTGGAATGCAGATGTTTCACTTGCTCGAGGTTAGCCTTTAATTTTGATACTTGTTTGCCAATAACAAACTACAACCGATTCAAAGTCAAGCTAGCACTGGCACAGAGCTGGGTACAGGAAATATCTTCACACCTTTCGTTCCCATTAGAAAGGGAGGGATGAAACAGGGTACAGAACCAACATATCATTACCAGCACAGGGGGAGGTATGTTCCTTGCCCCATAAGAGAACTTACAGAGTTTATTAAGATAGGATGTGAAAGGCTATTGTAATCAAATAATAGGAGTGGAGAGGAACTGCAGTCAAACCCACACATCCACTCAGTGATGAGCTGCTCAGTGAGGTATTTCTGATTCTCCCAACAGCCACTTGAAGCAGTAGTGGTTTGTTTTATCACTGTTTACTCAGTTACCAGCATTCTGTTGATTTCTGTAGCTCTTAATGCCACAGGGGAGGGAGGAGGAGGACTTAAGAATGAATGTAATACTCTCATACATTTTCTGTGGTAGCTTGTAAGGGACTACCCTGAATCAAGGCAGGCTTGAAAGCACCATGAGGAAGAAAGCCAAGCACAGATTCACTGGTGCAAAAGACAGGACAGAAACAGCTAAAGAAGATAAAGGAGAGCTGTAGTTTCTACACTGTTTACTGTGTTTGCCCTTTTTATTTTCCTGTGTTGTTTTACGGTTTATAATTTTTCTTTTGGATTAGTTCTGGCTTTTGTACTCTTGTATGGTTATTACACTGCACTCTGATGCTGAATTAATTTTAGTTTTGCATCTCAAACATCCGTATTCAGCAAATATTTGGCTCCTGTTTGATGGATGATGGCTAATCTCAGTACTTTTATTTTGAAATTTTCTCAAACACATGATATGATCATCAGTGAGTACATATATTATCTGATGGAGCCCAAATACTAAGAAGGTTATTAAAATATTTATTGTGTCTATTCTGCTTGGCCCAAAAGTCTGCTCTTTGCACACTTGAAAATCAGTCTGTTAAAGGAAGTTAAAAGCAAGTGAGGAAAATTAAACATTCAGCAACAAAGAGAATACTCTCTTACAAAATAACAATGTGCATGCAAGGACCTAAACATCTGTCTGTATCTTAGCCCCAGCTTTACACATGGACAGAGCACAGGCAGGGAAGCAAATTAGATACCTATTTCACTTGGATCACATGACATTCATTTTTAGAATACAGCAGAATAATTTGGAATCACTGTACACAGATCTGACAAATACTTTTTAATATATGTTTTTGCACTAGAAAAGCCAGCAGATATTTACTGGTCCAGTGAGTCTGTACATTAAATGGAATCTCATTACTACCTGAGAAGAATGATGGGGCCAGCAGCAAAAAGAACAAGGAAACAGGTTGCCTGAAGTGCCACGCTGAGGTAAGGCTATTTCTACTTTGTCTGCTTGTTGTTGTTGTTTTTGCTGCAGTAGCAACTGCTGAAAAGCACTGACCTGAACTGATGCTTCTGCAAGAAATCTAGGAAGTTGTTTTATATAATGTGCTTTCTATTGCTGAGACTGGTTTTACATGTCAGGGTTGCGAGTGAGGTTTCTGAACTTTGAAGAAAATCAGTAAGAATTGATTCTTATGGAGAAGGGCACTGATAAAATTACCAAAGAAAAGCCAAAAAGATGCTAACTTTTGTGCTTGTGTGGGAATGAGTAGTGTTAATGGAAGAAAACAAATGGAAGAGATAAGAACTGTGGGGTTCTGTGAGCCTAAGGATAGAGAACAACATGTCCATTTCAGTTTTCCAGGCTGACTGAAGTGTAAGAGCTCCAGAACCTGTTTCTGCAACTCAAAGGGGGCAAATCAACTGGAAGAGAGCGCAAGCTTTAAGTAGGACTCTGTCATGGAATTCCGTAGAACAGACAGCAAGAGTTTTGCCTTTACTAGGGAGGAACGGATCTTAATAAGAGGAAGGGAAGAGTTGCATGAGGATGAGGTGAAAAGACACAAAGCTGGGCAGTGTAACCACTACTCTATGCCTCTGCTTCCCTTTTTCTTTAGTGGGTCATAACTGCTGCTCTTTCTTCCTGGAGTACTGGTAGATAAGTGGTCATAGTGGTGCACTATTTGAAGGCTCTAAAAATAGAAATTTGGTAAGAATGAGGGCTATGCCAGGGGATGACTGAATTTCCAAACTCAGATTTAATGAAAATCTCATAGTAAACATATTAATCAAGAGTTTAACGTTATGGAAGAATCCCTGACTATGGACTGAAACTGGATCCTCGGAGGGGAACACAAACATTTGTCTTGTGGAAAGGACAATGCTCAGGGTACACTGCGTACTTATTCCTCAGTGCAATCACCCTGTATCTCAAAGGAGGACAAAAAGCATGTGAGAATGCACATGCTTCCTCGGCACACAAGCTATAGCCCGCAGCCTCAAAACAAGGTGCTCCAAGCAGTCCTTTTTTTTTAATCTCTGCTGGCACAAACACAGTTTTGCCCCCACCCCTTTGTCTCTCCTTTATGTTTGTCAAATTTAAGCAGGCTGTATCTCTCTGGACACTGGCTGTTCCAGCAGCATCCACAGCAGGCCCTGCCTCACTTCCCTCTTGCTCTTGCCTTGGAGTCCTTGGCAGAAATGCAGGCAAAAAGCACTTGTTGTGTCTCCTTCCTTGGCTAGGCAGCCCGTTTATTTTAGATAATGCTGCTGCTTCAGATGAAGGAAACAGAGAGTGTCAAAGTGTTTCATGGTGCTTATGTCTTCATAAATACAAGATTTCAGACTAGATGCATGCTCAGACTAGATGCATGCTTCTCAGCTCTTCCATGTAATCGTCCCCTCTGGAGCATCCCCAGTTCCTGGCTCTGGGTGTGGGCTCATTGCCAAAAGTTCTGCACAGATACTATTGTTCCTATGTCTGACTCTGCCTTTCTGCCAGCTCTCATAATGTCCACTGCCCATCATCAAATGGATTTTTTTAAATGCTTGCGCTGAAAAGGCTTGACTCCAGCTCCAGCTTCATGGCTCTGGAAGTGTCTCAGTCTCATGAGTCTCCATCTTGACATCCCTTCAAATTCACAGCAATCTAGAACAAAAACTGAAAAATCAGACTATGCTGTTACATATAGCAATCCCTTAGGTAATGTGTGTTGAGCTGATGTCTCATAAAAATCAAAACCAGTATCCCTCATGCTTTAAAATGTTGGGAGTCAGTAAATTTGGGCTATATGGCAACTCCAACTTGCCAGTGAGCACATAACTGTCCTTGTGGAATGAGCTCAGCTCCTCTGAGGTACTCTGTGGCATTAGATTCGTCTAAATCACAAGACTATTACCTCCCTGTGCTTGTAACTATTGTTTGTTCAGAGTATTTCCCCTAATAAACAAATAGACCTATTATTTTTTTTTATAGTAAACAAAATTTACTGATTTCCTAGCTGGCCCATGAATCATATAGCCTAATTCTTTCTTTTTATTTTCCTTTTTTTTTAATAATTATTTTAATCTTTTTATTCTTAATTAATTCATTTGTGATTCAAATCTATTGAAGAACAAAGAAACCTCATATATTAATTCATATATATCTGAAAAGACAGTGACTCTGTATTAAGCATACCTTTGTTCATTGTGACTGAGCACCTTGAAGGTATAAAAGGTCTTCCTCACAAAATGTATCACATCCAAGTCATTATTTTCCAGAGTTTTCAAAGCTCCTTGTACTTCTGATGCACATTTTCTGACAGTGTCTTAATATGTTTTCTCTTTAGCTCTAGTTACATTTGATCTGAGGTATGGCAGCAGAAATATTCAAAACCTCGTTTGTATAAGGGTGTAATTTTATTTTCAAAGGATGCCAGTAGGACTTGAATTTGCAAGCTTGATTTATGTCAAGCAGCAGACACAGAACAGAAAGTGGGCCAGCAGTTTGCCATTTTCATGGGAGAATAAACAGGACAGCATGACTAACTGTACTATAGTTATTACTTGCCGTGCAGGAAAATGCATTTTCTTTTAGGTGTGATTATTTATCTGGGGAGATTGGAGGCCATAGTAGCACTTAATTCTCAGTAGAAAACATGCTTTAAACGACATTCTGATACTGTCTTTATATCAATACAAACTAACCCTTTACATTCCTGCCTACCTTACTGCTACTGTCTTAAATTTTAATGAAGCTGTGTTAGCTGAGACAGTCTCTTATGATGACTTGCAGAGTGCTTAGATCCTTCATAACAGCAATCCCACTGTTTTTTCTGCTTGGAATACACCTACAGAAATTGCTTTTCCTGCATAGGATTGGATTTGAACATAGAATTTTTTACAGTAACTTCTTGGTATTTAGATGTCTAAACAGAGGCATTTATGTGTGAGACGGGTATCTAAGCTCTTATTGCTATTAATATGCTTATTTCCTAAGTTCTTAGTTTTTGGAAAGAGACTTGAAGTACAGAGGGATATGACAGCTTTCTCAAACTCACAAAGTAGAAGAAAAAAGAAATTAACCCATGCCTCAAAAATTCGTGTCAGTCACTTGTCTGCTATGACTGCAGTGTCATGGTCCTCCTTTTATACATGTGTAGGAATAAGCTCTCAACCTTTCCCTTTTTGCACAGCCACAGAAAAAGAAATAAAGTAGACAGAACTTCACCTTGCATAATGCAGAATCATATATGAACAAGAGGACCTTCACAACAAGCATGAAAAAATACATTCTGGTTCATCCATTAATGTCGTCTTTTTTACTACTTTTGTATTACTTATACTACAGCTATTCTTAAGCAGGTGGATCAGTCATTAGGTTTTAGAATTTTTTTAGGTGTGCGTAAAACGTTATGGGGCAAACTCCTCCTGCTTATTTTAGTGAGGACTCAGTTCTATCAAGTTTAGTGTGTGCAACTGAATATGATAAGCTATAATTTTTAAAGTGTTTTTGGGAGACATATGGGCTCATAACTAGTGAAAATGCAGACAAGAGCATAGTGAAGATGGAGTCTAAAGGTATGCAGTATTAGTTTTATTGCTTTTAATAGGCACTCCAATATCAGGGTCATTGAGTAAGTGGATAAAAAAAAGCTTTGTAACTGTAGCTATGAATTTTAAACTATGAAATATGTTAGAGTTGGAGAGTCATATGAAAATAACTGAAGAAAGCAAATAATTTACACTGCTACTAGCTAAAATTACTGTGTTTTCTGGAAGTTTAAAAACCCTGTGATAAATGGAAGTATCTGGGATGGTAAAACAGATTGCAAAGACAAATTCAGATGGTCCTCTGATAGGAATCTAGCAAGCAAGTACAATATTTTTTCAAAAATACTAGATTTAATTTAGATCACTTCAATCTTAATCCTGTTCTAAATCACTAGTTTGGCTTAAAACAGTGTCTTTCAACTTAGTGGGTTTTGGATGAAATCCTTAATGGACATAATAACTCTAGTATACAAGTCAACAGTATGCCTGAAGCATTGAATGCTTCTTCTACTCACAGACGTTGTTCTTAAAAGAGATACTATCTTCATCTAAAAGTATGGCTGAGGTCTGTTTTCCACCACAGCATAGTGGATAAAGAAAGATTTAAAAAAACAAGCTGAACTTCTTCCTAGATCAGATAATTACTCTGGGATATTGCAAGATGTTCTGATTAGTAAGGGCTGTATGTTACTTGCATCTTCAAAATCGGCTCTTAAAATTCATAGCTATTGTTTTGTTCTGTCGGTGAGAGTACCACAATTCTTTATAAAATGCAAGCTAGGGCAGCAGAGCAATGTCTGCAGTAGATACACAATTTTACAGAAACCCTTGAAGAAAACATGTATTTATTTTTTAGTTCCTATCGATTCAAACAAAGCAGCTTTCTACCTAAATGATTACCACTGAGGCTATTAATCACATCTTGCTGTTCATAAGTAATGCAGATTATACCTCAGTGGATCATCAACTTCAATTTGGCAGAATGTTGTACAGGATGACAAGTTTTGGTGGTTTATTTGGTGTTTCAAGTAACAATTCTTCATGTCCTTCTGAAAATCGTGTTTTGGTGCACTTTGTGAAGTGCCTCGTGTATTTTAAGAAAGGAATTTGATCCTTTGATTGGCTCCTGTAGCTGTTTTTTCTCTCTGACAAGAAGAGTTTTACTTTCTGTAGACAGAGTTCTAAAATCTGTCACATAAAGTGGCATACTCAGGGCATAAAATAACACCAGTCTCATGTAATTTTCTTTCTATGACATCCACACCTGGCAAAGACAGAAACTGAAAACATTCTAATTGTAAACATTCCCATTTAGGCAGAATTAAGGATATAAATCCTTGCTAGCATTCTGACAAAGATATAAACATTTTTACTCTTAACATATCTAACATGGGTCCTTTACCTTTAAACAACTGAAAGAAATAGCTGTCACAACTTCCAGAAAACTAATTTCTTCCCTGTTTTTAAGATTTACCCTATAGAGTTTGAGTGAGGTAGAATGAATGAGCTCAGGAAGGTGGATAGCTGTAGCCTAGAATTTCTTCTCACTTATGTTGCAAAGTCAAAACAAATATTTAAGCTTTTGGACAGTTTCTATAATTTTTCTTCTTTAAGCAAGGAAAAGGCAGAGGCATCCACTTTCTTGCAGAGTTCACTAAAGATAAAGAAATACGGATATTGTGGTCTTTCATGGAAACTTTATATTACTCCCTATATATGGCAGTTCTTTATACATGGCAGTTCTTCATGTACAAATAGAACCATCTAGGAACAATTATTGGATATCTTGCAGATAAAAAAATCTTTCTTATGAGATTTGTGGCTGTTTCACAGATTTGCAGTAGATTCTTCTTTCTTGGAAAAGCATGTGAAATTTTTATCAGCTACAGAGCTGAATTTGACTGTGGTTCTTTGAATTGCCCCCCAAGTTGGACTTGGTCACAGAATAGTGGGCTAGACACATTCGTAATGCAGAATCTGTCCCTCCTCACACAGTGCCACTGAAATCAGGGAGTAGAATAGAGCACATGTTAGCATCCACAGAACAGAAGAAAATCTAAGACAATTAGCAATTTTTGTAATTTAAAGCAGGAATTTTACACTGGCTGACAATTGGCATCTGCATATAAGCCACTTTGGAAAAGGAAAAGGCAGATATTTGTGCATAATCCAGCTCAGGAACAGACAGAAACAGCTCTCATGAACGATGACTATACTTCAAAATGCAAACAGGCCACTTCCATATTAAAAAATAAATCTGCCCTAGTCTTTCCATGTCATGTGTATCTACCATATTTAAGTTGATACATTCATATCAAACCCTCTTTGTGAAGGTAAGATAAACAGAATTGGCAAACCTTTTCCTTTTCCTCTGTGAAGTCATGCTGACCAAGAGGATCATCAGTCATAGGCCTACTCATGCTTACCAGCTTGATGGCTAAGAGGCAGCAATGGGTGGAGAAGATTGATCAGCAATTAAAAATTAATAAAGACGTATTTACCACGACCTTCAAAACTATACCAGGAGCTGCTACTCTGAAATAAAAGCCATACTATATGCTCTCTCTGTCTCTTTCTTACGCTGCAGAACCTAGGAAATACTTCTTGCCTTGTCACCAAGGCTCAACAACACAAATTCAGTCATGGTTAATTTTTGTTAAGTTTTACAAATAAGATAAAACAAGACTGATGCATTGGTAATACTAACATTCATATTTTTGTTGATATTGTAAAATACTATTTATAAAAGTCTTTTTAAAATAAAACAATTACGAGATTTTTTTTCTGAAAGCTTATTGAACTAAGGGGTTGATCTCATTCTCAGTGAAGTCAAGACCTTTGACCCCTGGAGTCATGACTTTGTATGGGCCTGGATTTGCCTTAAAACTTTTGTCAAATTATTTAATTGCTAAATAGTTTGTTTTATTAACCAAAAGTGAGTATATGACATACCAATCAGCATAAAGTTATCTGGTATACTAAGAATTTTTCCATAGTATTTTACTACTAGCTACTACAAGCATATGGAAAGCTGTTTAGTCTTAAAGGGATAATTTTTAAAACAAAAAAAAATTAAAGAAGTAAGGTTCCTGATGGCTCTTTCAGTTAGAGTGAAGGTTGCATTGGATTTGACCTTGTGGATGAATAAAAAAAAGGAAGAGTTCTTAAAGAATAATTGATGGTATTATATTTCTGATATAAAAAAACCTCCCACAGTAAACTTAAAGTATCATTTAAACTTCAAAGTTTTGCTGGTGTATTGAGATGGCTTCAGAGTAAAACTATCTGCTGGGGAAAATTCAGCCTGACATCTGAATGCCTGTTTGGAATGCTTTATCAACTGGAAACAGAAAAATATGCCAGCAAAGACCCAAGCAGAGATGCAACCAGAGCCACACAAGCAAATTTTAGCTGCTTCCAGTACAGTGTTTCCCAGGACCAGTAAATCTGCCACAACAGAAACCCGCCAGCACAGTCCTCACCTCTGCCACAGGACCTTCTCCTGGCCTGGAGGAAACCTAGACCCTGTAGGGGTACACATACATGCTCCTGAAATGAAATCCAGAAGGCTGACCTAGGCATTTTCTAACAAAAGGTGTTGATTTAAGCAATTTCTCACCGAAGAGGCGAGAAACTGAAAGAACCTTCAGTCACCTCACTGCCACCAGAGTTCCCATGGCCACCCCACAGGAAATGAGGATCCACCCAAATGTTCTGTCAGTTGTTCAGAATGGAGGAGGATCAATGTTTGTTTTCACTCACCTGTGAAAATTTCTTTACAAAGACATGCCCACATTCCCTTTCCCATAAGGGAAAGACACACCATGTTTGGAAAAGATAGGCATTAGGGGAGCACTGCCTTTTTGTGCTGGCCCACAAAACACTCTGTGCACTACCAAACAACAGAACAGAGGATCATGGAGCTGCCTTAATGCTTGCATGTCAGAAGGGATGCAGGTAAAGCCTGAACTTTTTTCAGTTGTAGCACTAAGGATTAGAAAGATGCTGGCATCACTAAAAAAAGAAATGTTCGAGATACACAAAGGCAGAAAAGTCATGCAAGTTTTATACATGATCCAGCTGTCATGTGAAATGGTGGGATCTTAAACCCGTGTTTTAAAAGTAGTAACTGATTCTTTATCTAGAGGGAATAAACAGAGGGAAGCAAAGAGATGAAAATTGTCTGAAATTTAAGGAATCTGTTCTCTGGAAGCCATCCTGCCCAAACACAACAGAGGGAAGTAATCTGCTGGGGAGAATTCAAACTGAGTTTTGAAAACCTCAACATCTGGCTAATGGCATTGGGGGCCCCTTTGACAGTCACAGCTGGAAAGAGTGAGACAAACAGTAGTTTGTGAATTCTCTTACATATTAGACAAGTGACCGAAGATTACTAGAACTGTTCCAGAAACGTTTGGAGTCTTTCTTGTGTTTGTTTTCACATGAATGAAGAGACGCTATTAATCTATTATTGTGATATATTTCAGTCAAGTGCCTGAAATTGGAATTTTGAATTTTTTTTTACCCATGACTCAAATACTTCATCACTGTTATTTGCTTTCTCCCCTTCAAACACTTATAATCTTTTCATCCATAGAGAAAGGAGAATATCTTCAAAGACATCAACTAGTTGTGCCAACAACACAGCTCAAACAGCATGTTTACAGTAGCCATGTATGTGGAAAAAAAATAACCTCTAACAAGGCTTGAAAAACCATGATGCTTATGAATTTGTGCCAACAAAAGCAGTTAGTTTATGCTATTAATGAAAGAGATGCACCCTGGCCTCCAAAAATGTATTTTAGAGAAAATGATAGTGCATGTCACTACCAGCACCACTGTATAAACCTGATTCTATGATTCTGTGGTCCTGTGGTTGCTCAAGTGGCACCTAAGTCCCTAGTTAGAGTGGAGAAGAAATTCCACTTATCATGACTGAAAGGAAAAAGATTCAACTCCTTGGATTTAATTTCTTTGAAGTAGTAACTGCAGTGTCTTCTGAGTTTTGTACAGCCATGACTACACCTTTGACTCCTTGAGGTTGGCACAACTGTTAATTTTGAACGTTGTTCTGACTGGATGATTTGGGTTTGTATACTGTTGCCAAATCCAGGTTTGTCAACCTAGCAGTGCAAATGGAGATTCATACTGTTAACAGAGTAGCATTACAAAGCAAAAATTTTGACATGAGTTACAGTGGAGTGATTCAGATCAACGCACCCTCTATACAGTAGCTCATCTCTGACAGTAACCAGTAACATGAAGCCAAGGGGAAGAGTTTTGAAGGTGGTGAGAGGTTGACAAGGTTCTTCTATAGTACACCTTGTCTGCTGGCATTCTGCAAATGGGCTTTCTGACACAGGTTTGCATTTGAGCCAGTGAATTCATCCAATGTCTGATTGGCTGGAAGACCTAGTGATGTATTTTTGGGTACTGCTTGTACATTAGGGTAGTATCACCATGTCAATAATAAGGGTTGAAAAGTAATTAAAGTATTTTAGGTGATTGTTAGAGCCAGGTACTCCTTCATAGCAGAATTGCAAGAGAGAGGATTGTAATCCAAATCTTGAGAGAAGTACATCTGTTGAAGAGGAAGCAGTAATTTACAGGTGCGAGTAGGATTCTGTTAGATATTGATTAATGAATGTTGACATATCAGGCAATATTTTCTTTTTTCATGCTTTTCTTCATGCAAAACCAAAATATATGGAGTTTGAAAACTTCACTCTCTTAAAAATGTTTATAAACATATATCTATAATGTGTGACTGTTTATTTATTTATTTATTGCACATTTGTTTGATTTAATATTCATCTCTGAGTGCAAATAAGCAAAGGGTAAGAATGCTTATCGGGAAAATGTGTAGTGTTTCATTTATTTTTCCCTTGTGTTTTCAGGGTGAATGTTTGTTATCAGTATGATTGCAAAGGCTATCCCAGCTTTTCTTGTCCTTTCTTTGCTCCCTGTGGAGACTTGGATGGATTCACTCCACCCAAAACAAATTTGTTCCTCCACCCATCAGAGATAACTTTTGTAGTTGTAACAAATTCAGAGTGTAAATCTTGTTCTGATAAATTTCAAATGTCAATTCTGTGAATGAAGCTTCACAATATGTTCCTTTGAGCGGTTATAAACAAGATACAAATACTGTATCTGACATAACAAAATCTGTACCTCATTCACAGCTTTCACAAGGAAAATAAAACCTTCACATCATTACACAGGGGACTTCTTGGAACTGCAGTTGGAGATGATGATTATGCGGAAACTGAGACTTATAAATGCTTTATTGTTTTGATGGAAATCAGCCAAGAGGGCAGATAAAAGACTTAAGAAGAGCTAGCTAGGAAACAAATCAGAGACCTAAATGACCCTACTGGAAAAATAAATTCTGGAACTTAACATCTGGTTCTTGCAGTTGTCAAGTCACTCAGCAAATGGTCAGGCTGATTAGCTGCTTGCATGCAGAATATGGGGACTGGAGCAAAGACCACATCCTATCAGCTGAAGCAGGCAGTGCCAAGTGAGTGCTCATAATCTGCAGTGATAGTGACATAGGTAGCAGATAGCAGTGTCCAGATAAATAAAGTTTGTGTTCGTGCTTTAGTACATCTTCACTGGTACAACCATGCAAACAGTATAAATAGTGATTAGTTGGTTGTTAAGGAAGAGGATATGGAATCTTAAGCCTCACACGAAACATTTGGTAGCAAATTACCTTGGACTTTGTTGCAAAATTTTAACTGAGGCCAGGTTTATCCAGGTCAGGAACTCTACTTCCAAGAGTTTCAAGTCAGATCGGGCTGGTTTTCAGTCAGTGACTTACTGACTTAGCTCAAAACAGCATTTTGATGCAAAACCACAACCAAGACAACGAGCTTTAAAAAAGACCTAAAAATTAAAGACATGGGACACCCTCTTGGAGGAGAAATGCCTTCTGCTGAGTGCAGGAAACATGCAAGACTAGCATTCTACCTAGGTTGTCCTTACACTGCACAACAAAAAGGTTTAGGAAATTGCTATATATTTGGAACATGAGACAAAAAAAAACGCTCAGTGCAGCTTAACACAGTGTTAAGTCCAGGCATGTCAATCATCTTGGTTCTTGTCAATCTTTAGAAGGTGTGAAGCAGATGTGGTGCCAGGACCACACTCTTTGTCTGACTCCAGGTGCCAGCTGTCCTTCCCCCAGATCAGTGCAGGTGTCTTTCCTGGCCCAGAGGGTTGTGGGGGCCAGAGGCACAAAGCTTCCCTCTGAGCCATGGGTTACATGTGCCATTAGTAGTGATCCAGCAATTAGTCTTTTATTCAGCATTGGTCTTTTATTCAATACTAATCAAGCAGAACACAAAAACATTTTCTTTATTATTAAAGGCAAAGTAAGTGGAGTGCAAACGTACTTGCTTTGCTACATAAAGTACAGCAATGTGTTTGAAGCTTGTTTCTGTGTTCCCTCTAGTCTGATCTTTGTCCAGGATGGCAAATCCAACAGCAAACACTGTGAGATACCATTCCCCAAACTCTGATGGAATCACAGTCTTCTTTCATAATTAGTTATTCTCACATTTAAGCATTTCAGCATATTTTGCTTGCAGATAAGTGCCATTTTGGAAACAGGGCTCTGGTGGAGATCTTTCATAACTCAGTCATTTGTGAAAATTAGTCTTCTTGCCTGAATAGTCAGCAGCAAATAAAGGACCACTTTTTGATGAGGCAGTGATTAATGTGAACAGAGACAGCGTGCTCAACGAAACTTCACCTTTTCCTCCACCCCCCAGAAAACACAGAAATTTGACAGTTACTCTGTCAAGCTTCTTGGTAGTGAACCATCTTGAAAAGCTACTGGTGTATCTCCGGACACCCCCATTATAGCCTGGGGATCCAAGACTGGAGATGCAAGCTTGCCTTAGGAGAGCAGTAATAGAGGACTTTCTCTTTTTCCTGCCTTGCTTACTTCCTGTGAGATATGCTGAGTGCCACTCAGGTGTTTCCATTGGAGCTGCTCTCATTTCCAGCAGATCTGAATGTGGTGGTCGACTTAGAGAGCTAATTTGTTTGTAACATTTTACAAACACAGCTATATATCATTCCTTACATTTTTATATTTCTAATCATGTGGGTCCACAAACAGTTCTATCAGATCAAGGTACCTAAATATAAAGTAGACAGAAGGCTATAGGCTAAATCTTGATTTATACAATCCAGTAGAATTTTGTAGTCTAACTAGGGTGGAATATGGCTCCAAAAATTTTTTTTGAAGCTCAGAGATTCATTGTTTTGTCACTTCCTACAATCTCTAAAATAAACCTCTTCTCCTCAATAGAAAAATCTGCTGCTGCACATTTTAACCATCAAGATGACTGGACCATGCTCAGACACCCAACATTTATAGAGTCTAGGTTACAGAAGTAGCAGTTAATGACCAGGAAGAATTGTTTACTGGAATTTAGGTGTCTTGCATCTTTAAGGCCAGTGCAGAGGCCATTAAAGAGGGTTTCAGGATATTCAAGCTTGAATATCAAGTTTTCAAACACAATTCTAGCTCTGGCGAAGCTGCATCCTGTGTTCAGGTTTGGGCCCCTCACTATGAGAAAGGCATTGAGCTGCTGCAGTGAGTCCAGAGAAGGACCATGGAGCTGGGGAAGGGTCAGGAGCACAGCTGAGGGAGCTGGGGGTGTTTATCCTGGAGAAAAGGAGGCTCTGGGGGAACGTTATGACTCTCTACAGTGACCTGAGAGGAGGGTGTAGCCAGGTGGGGGTCAGTCTCTTCTCTCAAGCAACAAGTGACAGGACAAGAGAAACAGCCTCAGACTATGCCAGGAGAGTTTAGTTTGGCTATTTGGAAAAACTTCTTCACTGAAATGGTGGTCAGATATTGGAACAAGCTGCCTATGGAAGTGGCAGAGCCACCATCCGTGGAGGTTTTTAAAAGATATGTGCATGTGGCAATCAGGGGCATGGTTGAGTGATGGGCTTGGTAGTGCTGGGTTAATGGTTGGACTCAGTTAATCAAGAGATCTTTGCCAACCTTTCTATAATTCTAGAACTTCATATTAATTCATTGTAATTACTTAATTGAAAAATCTTTGATTTGGATGGAACACACGAAACCTTTACATTTTATAGGTCTGTATCATAGCTTGAGCTGGGCAGTAGAAATGCAAAAAAAAGTTGATTTAATGAAACACAGTCATGTTGCAGGGTCTTGCACTCTCCCCATTAAAATTCTTTTGTAAAACAAAAGCATGCAATTTCATTAAAAAAATAACTACATAGGCTACTCCACATATTATTTTCTTTCGAGGTTGATGCATGTAAAATATCTGTATTGCATTAAATAGAAAGTGAGTGTAAATACGACATATGGAAATCTTCCAGAAGATTGAACAGTAAAAAATTATTTAATGCTGCAAAATATTTCTCCTTTCTCTTAGCTAGCAGCATGCATTTCTTTATAAAGACAATACAAGACTTTTCATGTGCTTATTTTAAAGAAATTTAACCAGACAAATCTTATCTTATTGCTGTATTGCTGTATTGCTGTATTGCTGTATTGCTGTATTGCTGTAGTGGGATTTTTCTAAAGTCAGAAGAAAAACAATGACTTTAATATGAGGTCTTTAATATGAGGCTCATTAAATCAGTGCATATCAAAATCAACTTTGTTGAAGTGAAATTCAATGGTATACAAGTTACGAGGCTGGGCTCTGTTCCACTTCCTGCAGTACAGTTACCTCTGACCTGCCCCAGTGTGAGATCAGATTCAGTTCAATAAGGATAAATTTGCACATTCCATTTAACTCCAGGAACAGACTTCAGACACAGAGTTAAAGTCCACATCTCCAATTCCCTAAAGACAGGTGTCACATTCATTTGGGGTTTGACAGTGAGAAACACTGGCAGGAGCAAGTTCAGAATACTTGGATTTTAAAATCAAGTGTCTGCAAATCAACACCCTCATATTGTCAGAACCTAGTTACATGTCTCTGAATTTCTACTGTATGAAAAACTAATATTTAAAATAGGGAATATGCTTGAAGTGTGAGAAAAATTATCTGCTGTTGCAGAAGAAATCCAGAACTCTGGACTCAGTTCTTGGCAGATAAATACCTTTTGATTCATCTAAACCTAGTGTTGACATTAAAAGAAGTACAAGATGAATAAAACTTGGTTTTCTAACTCTTCTGAGTGTTCTGCATGAAGTAAGATAGCAAAGCCGGCTGAAGTGGTGAAAGGATTGGGTGTACAGAGGTTTGAACTGGATAGTAACATGCAGAAATGTTTTTGTATTTACTATAATCCTTGAACCTTCCCCTTCCTACAACTACCTCCAAAGTGCAGAATTTTTTGAAGTTTAAAACTATTTCAATAAGTCTTTTCCACTTTTGGTTTCTAATTGCATCTAAAGTGCCAAATGTCTCAGGGAAGACTGCTCTCACAATTTATTCAAGATGTTTGAATAAGTTCTAAATCCATATGGAAACACAACCTAAGTATAAAGCCTTTGGATATGTCACCTCATTACACCCCTGCAGGTTCCAAAAAGCAGTGCCAACCCACCTACCAAAGTTGTGAACACCTCTACCTCACATTGTGTGCTCGTTATGTTAAACCGAGCAGCAAGCTGTTAATAAAGATCACGCTGTCAGTAGAGCATTATAGACACCTACTTAAGAGTGTATATTCTTTTGTTCCATTTCCTATTGTTAAAGCATATCAGCAAAATCAGGAGGGAACCAAGATTTCCTCACAGTGTTGGCATCAAGGAGTCTTGCTAGGATCCCATGGAAGGAAAAGGAAAAGAACTAAACATAGTACATGTGCCTTTTTAACCTGACCCAGGAATAGCCAGACACTGAAGTGAATTCAGAGCTTCTCTCTTCTCACTCCCATATGAAGCAAAATTCCAAACAGAGGAAATGAAGAACAAAGTGGATGTTAGGTGATGGTCTGGTCATAACCACATAATCAAAATAAAACAGGATAGGGAAATCTTCAAGAGGTAGTAGAGTACAACACAAACAGAGCATTTTCCCTGGAGACACTTCCTTAATGTATTGGAATGGCAGGAAAGTTCTGAAATCCATTAAGATTGGTGAGTGTTTAAATTCCTGGAAATGCATATAGTTTGGGAGATTAAAGACTTAAATCCAGACAAAAAAAAGCTGCCTACAGTATAGGAGTTGAGTGATAGACCAGCAACCTATCCTTTTAAAAAAAAAGCAATATAATAAGGCTGCTGCTGTTCTGACAAACAGCATGGTAAATACAGATGGTAGTTTTGTTCAAAGTCTCTATGCCATATTTGATGATGCAAAAAACTGTGGGTGTATACAGAAACAATAGACTTAGCTTGGTGTGTTTTTGTAAGTTTGCTTACTTTTGTATTGTAGCAGTAGGCTGTATAATTTGAATAAAATAAAATAAAAGGTGATTAAGATGTCATATTAGCTGTACTTGGTATAAAAGTTTTATGGATAGAACAATTTTCAAAGACAAAACATTATTCCAACTGAGTTCTTCGGTGAATGTAGATTGTTTGCATCTGCTGTGCTGCCTGATGCTTCACAGAATGGCAGATCACTGGGAAGATCAAGAGGCAGCAACTGATCCCAACAGGAACTTCAGAAGTGTAATAGAAGGGCCCTCTGAGACCATCCCACCCTGGTGCAATTATCTCCTGTTACTAGACAAATGCCAAAGTGCATTCAAGTCATTATCAAAACAAAATGTCAAGAGAAAGCTGAGATGTTTATTTTCAAAGCTGGAGACTCTGCCCCAGGAAAGCAAGCCCCTGAATGACCCTGTTCTTCCTTGCTGCATCAAATGACAGATGTAGGTGTAGGGTCATGTCATCTGATAGGCACCAGAGCAAGGGAGTGACATTTCTCCGCTGTGAAACAGGATTCGCAGAAGTTAACTATTTAAAAAATAATCTGTATTTCCTGGCACTTCGATTATACTTATGATTTTTAAAAGGTTCCTGGGAGTTCAAGATGTCCAGTGAATGTGAAACCAAGTTAATGGGAAGGCTCCCAAAGAGCCCCATTCCTCATGAGACAGAACCACTTCAGCATGGTCAATATATATGGGACAGGGCAGACTTTGGAGAGACAGCAGTCAGAAGTTAGGAGCATCATCCCTGCATATCCCTGCATGCCCTGCTGGCATCTGTCAGCAACCTGCATCTCAGGAAGGTTTTTTCTCACCTTGGCCTTTGCTGGGTCTGCTTCTATTCTGGATCTACAGGGGGAGAGCTGATTCTCTCTCTGGTCATATGGGTCAGTGACAGGTAACTTCTATTTGTTGATTTGTTTTGCTTCATACTATCAAAATTAGGGCAACACAGGACTGCTTGTCATGAGAAGGGCTTTGGGTGGCACAGTGGGTTTTTTTAATAGTTTTATTTTAATGAAATTTAATTGAATTTTGAAGTTTTGTATTATTACCCTGAATTCAGCACAAAACTGAAAAGAGTCCTTGAGAGTTTAAATTATTTTTTCACTTATTGGAACTTCTTAGAAGAATGTCCAGGAGATGATGTTCCAAATGTATTAAAATAGAGGAGAGTAAACAGTGTTAGGACGTAGGGAGAGTGTGGAGGAAACAGTCTGAGAGTGTAATAACCTGCAAAACAACCAAGGAACAGAGCTCAGGATCCAGACATGCATTTATGATCCATTCAGCCTAGGCAGCTGCTGATCAATAGAAGTCCATGAAACTTCCAGAGCAAGCATACAGAATTGAAAAGCTGGTTAAAAATTCTAATGTCAGATTTTGGGTTCTCTTTCAAAGCACTCAGTTTAAATTGAAAGGAAAAAATTTCCATATTCTCCTGGTTTTCCACTGTTTTATCATTTCTCAGTAAAACAGCTGGAGAAAACTACTTTTTCTGAGATGATTGACTTAGATCTTTGGCTTTATATCACTGCGTTGAACTGGGAAGGCCAAAGCCTGTCAAAATTTAGTGACTGTTCCAGGCTGCATATAGAGGTAATTAGTAGCTTTAGTTTTATTCTCAGTTGCACAAAGATAAAAAATACCACTGCCATGACTTAAGCTTTTTATTGGCAATCCCAAGAGGACAAGATAGGTCAAGCTTGAAAGCGAATGAGTGGGCTGGGATAGGATAGGGAAATTCCCTCTCAATCCTACAGGTGCACTATTTAAGCCAGTATTGCAGCACATGGAGGAGGCAATAATAGCAGATTTGTGATGCCATAACACCAGATGGCTCTCCTCTGAGCTTAACCAAAAGACAGAAACCCATATTGAAATGGTCTGAAAACTCTTCATTCAAAGATAAGAGACCTCCAGCATCTGTCACCAGAACTCTTGAGTCTTCCCAGGCCTCCACTGGGTCCCAAGAAATTAAAACAGAACAAACTGTCAATGGAGTAATCCTGTCCTGTCCCAGAGTGAAGCAGAGCACGAGGCACAGTGCACCCTCATTGTGCTTGACAAAAAGAACACTTTCAGCACAATTTTATCAGTGTCTGGTTTTTATTTCCTCATTTGTAAGGTTCCTGATATTAAGTTCATCTTAAGGCAAACATTCAGTGTGCACTGATAACAAACTGGAGACACTTAGCTTTTGATAGTGATAAAGTAGCCTCTTTCTTCCATAAAAACATATTTATTTAGCTAAGTTCTCCTAGAAATTTATCCTATTTGTCTTACAGTGTACAAGGAACAAGACCCTTCATTAAGGTACAGTAAAGAAAATTCTATACAATTTTTTTGTGTGTGACATTGGAAAATCTCTGAATCACTTCCATCACTGCTATCAAGACAGAAAGGCAAATGTTGAACGTTTTTCATGTGAAAGGTCCACAACTTTACTCTTTACATCTCAGTAAACTGCTGTGTCATTTTAAAACAAATGGTCATTTAATTCTTAGAGTAAAATGTTTGAATTTTTGTTAGGATGAAGAAGAGAGAATGCAGTGAACAAATCACTAGCTGAATTTTGTTATTTTATTTTCTATTTTACAGTTTGTTGTTCACAGACTGCTATTTCCAGGAATGCATCCACTGAAAATCTTTCCAAAATCGTGAAACTACTCTAGTTCAAAAAAGTTTTTGAACCCAGGGGAATTTTTCAATAAGGACAGTATAATAAGTATTTAATACTAGTATCAAAGTGATCAAATGCCTATCTTATTTTTAAATAACCATAATAAACATTAATACATACTTTAAATCTGAGTTTGCTTGCATTTAAATAGAACTAGAAAATAACAGTTATGGTCCAATTCTTGATTCAGCATATATAGGAATTAATTTTCCCTTTTTTTTTTAATTTGCTCTAAGTGCTTTTAGTTATTACTCCTTAAAATATAATTCCTTAAAAGAAAAGTCAGAAGAAACAACAGAAATATATAATTGTTCCATTCCGTTCACAATTCAAAGAAAATTTTCATTCTTTTAGGAACAAAAAAGAGATAGTTTTACCTAATTCTTATTGAAAAGGTCTCTTTTACTGACATATTTTATCTAATCCTACTTATTTAAGAAAATAAAGGTGCTTTATGGTGAATCTATTTCCAGCTCTACGGCGTTAGAGTGCTTGCCAAGTTTTTCTTGGCTAACATTATCGATAATGATTTTTCAACTGTGTGCGTTTTAGCACTTGAACCACAATATTTACCTACATAACAACTACGGAGAGAGTAAAATTTTCCTCAAATCAGTGTGGCTGATTTATTTTGGTGATCAAAAGCCATAGTGATAAGAAACCAATATAAGTGATGGCTATTTCAAATGTATGGATATTCAGATCTGCTGTAAGCACAGAGTCATGCTTTCATGTAATTGACACTGGTGTTACCAAGTACAGCACAGAACCCAGCAGAGAACATTTCTTTAATTCTTATGTTTAAACAAGTTGCCAGTAAACCTGATGATTAGTGCTGTTAGCAATCTCTATGCTGCAGCAGAGTTCGGGTTTGTGCTCTAGCAGAGGCTGATTAGTCCTTCACAGTCCCCTGCATGGCTGTGTGTAGTGCTCTTTGCCTAATACAAGTTATACCAGTAGCTTGAAGTTCAGAGCCTTTCCCTTTCCATACCTTAATCTTGAAGGGTGAAGAAGATGGCTGTCCTTAATGACCTCATTAATCTGCTGGATCCAAGATATGTATGATTTTCCCACCACCATGGTATCTACACATACAGAGGGAGTGATGAATACCCAGCTTTTTAAGAAAGAATCAATGGCTACTTCCCAGCAGCTCTCAAGTACTTAGATTAAGTAGTCTCCCATAAGGCACAAGACTCTTATTGAAATGTTTGCATCAGCTGATTTATTTAAAAACCACTGACACATCTTTTCTATGTCCTAAGAACATGTTCAAGTGGGATTTCAAACAGTCCGGTTGTTGTAGTAGAGAGGTGTCCTTGTATTCTGTATTAGTTACAATCAGCTGCACTTGTGTACAAAAATTGCCAAGATTCCCATTCCTTTTGAATATACCCACTATTTTTCAAAGGGTTAACAAAGGCTTTCCTGAACAATTTCTAGAGTACTCTCTATAGAGCTTTCTTTTTAGTTTTCTGGTTGGTTGTCTGAATCTTGTTCTGGGAAACAGGAAGGAAATTTAGCCTAAAGAAAGGGGCAGTGCATGGTTTCACTACTGTGGCCAGACCTCAGGGTACATCTTATGACTCTTTCCCTACCTCTCATAGGTGGGTAATATGTTCCTTGCCCAGTCAGCGTCTGAAAACTTCTCTACTTACACAGATCCACTCCAGTTTTGAATCCCAGTGAATCCCAGTTCAGTGCTGTGCAAGAAAGCCTTGGGTGACCAATTATTGCTCATGGTAGATTACAAGAAACACAGGACAGGAATATTTTGCACAGAGTATTCTTATTCTCAAACTTGAAGAAAAACCTGGGAAGATGAGAGATCAGATTTCTGCCATCATTAATAATTTGTGCTTGAATCTACAATTCCTCTGTAATTTATTTGCATTCTCTAAAAGAGGAAAGTTGTCCAACTAATTATATCACGACCCAATAATGTTGCAATTCCCTACAAGTCACTCTGCAAACTGAACCTGGATTTTATAATTATGTAGAGATTCACATAATAGGTTTATATAATTTCATTATCCAGCTAGTTCCCTCTCTATGAAGGGGGGTGAACAAAACAGACAAAAATAGACCAACTTTTATTGCTCTGTTTGCTTTTTATGTGTTGGCAGCCTGGGACAATTTTATACCACAAATAAATGCTCCCCAGAGACGGATCTCAAAATGGTCCAGCCTACAGAACACTAGGATAAAGGTTCAGGTTATGATAATTGTTTGTTGTTGCTTCTATTTTGCAATATTTGAGAAAGGCAAAATCACAACAGAGCAGTAGAAATATGTTTACTTGCTCAGTTCTCATCTGCTTTGGATGTTCAGGCTGGCAGGTCTTTGGAATTGTGTGAAAAGGTGACCAATTCTTGTATCAAAAAGTCTCAAGGATTCCTTCATGATTTTGCAGGAATTCAGGATAATTTCCTTTAACTGTAGTTCTTATGGCAAAACATTCACAGGGAACAGAAGTCTTAGGTTAGAAGTGGCCCATTATTGTTTTTTCTGTAAGTTCAGTAATGTAAGTTTGAAAAAGAAATTATTTTGCACACACATCAGCCTCATACAAAGCTAATAGCTCAGCTCCATGTTTGTTGTTGTCCATTTTGTGGGGTCAGCTGTCCTGATCAAGCTACCGTGGAACTGTGGTGCCTAAATGGGTAAATACTGTCAAAGCTGCATGCTTGGGATGGGTAATGGTTGCACAGCTGCAAAGAGCTCTTCACAACCATGAAATATGTGTCCAATCTAATTAATATTGTGATTAATATTAATATCAACTATTCTTGATATAAATTAATTTGGAAAGGTTATAATGTCTCCTGGGCCAATGGTTGCTCTTTTGGTTTGCTGGCACTATAAAGGTGTTGCAAGGGATTTATCCAGGAGACCATCATTAGATGGGTGTTCCAGCTTCTAGAGATTTGAATCACTACAATATTCTGAAGATAGAAGAAAATGTTTCTGACACATTCTTTGCTTTCACTTCTGAAATGCAGAACAGTAATCATTGCAGACATAATCTCATGAGGTCTTTCTTCATGAGCAGCTCTGAGCAGTCATTCTGTCCCTTTTGCTCTTCAATCTTGGGCTTCTGGGTTGATACTCTGAAGAAAATGTAGCTTGTTGAGTTTGTTGGGACACCCTAGAGATAAAATATTTTGTGGACAAGTGTTGAGGTTGAGAATATCAGCTGCACAGTGATGTTTGGCATGGCTTTCTCCAGAACACCGTCCTAAAGAGCTGACAACAACAACAAATTATTGCTGCTGGTGACAAAACCAGTGATCCCATGAAAAAACACCACAGAACTTATTATCTAACCTCAATGATCCCACAAAGATTGTAGTCCTCTTCTCTTTACTGGGCCCCCCTTGTCCGTCCTTTCAGCTCTGAACTCTCCACGGTCTCTGCCATCACGCATTCACTGAGACGTCTGACAGTCTGTCTCTTCTCGCAGCCACCACTCGGTCCCTCACTGGCTGCTCTCTTCCTTAGCCAGCATCTGCTCCCGCAGGAGCTAGGGGTGCTGAGGTGTGGGACCAGCTGGAAGCGTCAGGCCTGTCGGTCGCAGGCCATGAGCACAGCTGGAGCGAGGAGAGAGGAGCTGCTGCCCTCGGGGAACAGCAGCCCCCGGCAGCCAGCGGAGCTGAGGCGTCGGCAGGGCTCCTGTAAACGATGCAAAGAAAACCCACCCCAGCCAAAGCCGGGCTCTTGGCACCTCTGTGACTGCTGAACGAGTTACACAATTTGAAACAAAAAAAGCATTTTTAAGGCTAAGGGGGAAGGAGGGGGCTTTTGCCTACCTAAATCTTGCCACATGCTGTAGGCACAGACATTTAAGTTTTAGCAGTGGTGGTGATACAACTTTTGTTTTCCTAAGTATGTGCATGTGCTCTAACAAGAGAGAGTTAATGGGAATGGATAACTAGCTGGAAAAATGTGGCCAAGGTAAAACCTTTCAGGTCCATTCATGCCTGCAAATTAATTTAGCTTTAAATTTTACGATCTTACAGTTATGAAATGGTCATGCAAAGCATCACCAGCTAATGTGATCCAAGAGACGGTCTATTATGCCAGGCACTAATCACTAGGTAGTAATTAGGCTGTCAGTTACAAAACACAACATTTGTGGTATTTCCAAATGAAACAGCACCACATGCCACATGTCAAAAATGGAATTGGTTCAGACAGGTAAGCGTCTCTTCTTTTGACATTTGCCAGCTTAACTTCTGAGCAAATTAAAACGTTGTGCCATTGTGCCAGTGAGCCTTGGTTTGACAGAGGATCTTACAGAGACATTCTCAGTGCAAGCCCACAGATAATGAAAGAAGAATTTCCTAAGAATACAATAGAGATTTTCCCCTGATTTTCAGCAAAAAGACAGATAAGTACTCGTCTTGTTATTTGAGACCTCAGGGCATTCCTTTAACACATGCATGAGCAGAAGTTAAGTATCACAGCATCCTGAAGAGTTTAGTGAAGGTCCTTTTATGGCTTTTTTGGATGTGAGGTGTGTATTAGGTACAGCAGTTTTGAACAGTCACCATGGAAGTCATGCAACAGGATCCATTTTGAGGGTTAAAATAGCAATTCAATAGTTCACTAAATTAGGGGACCAAGTACACTTGGTTGCCCATATGCCCCTACATTTTGCTCCCAGGCTTAAGGTAGATTTTTACTCCCATTTACTCACATTTATCCAAAGTTCCCCAGAGCCTGCTTGCTGGGAGAGATAGAAAATTAGGATGCACATAAATTGTTGCACTCATGAACATTGTTTTACTAGCATAAATATAGATAAAGAAAATATTTATGTTCAAATACAGAAATAATAATTGATTCTGACTGTGGGTGATGTAAACAGAACCAGGGTTATTTTTACATTCAAATATGCCACTTGGGTCTCCCACAGCAGGTTGTTTGTGGCTGAACTGTCCAGCTTGACAGCAGGAAAAACTTCTCATGTCTGCATAATTAACCATTGCAGCAGGTACTTCACAAGCTGATGATGAAACTCCCAGATTTACAGAGTAAGAGTTATTTACTGAAGATGTCAGTACAAAATTTTCTGTTGTGAAAAATTGGTGCTATGATGGCCAAAAACCTCCACGGTCCTTCCTCAGTGGAGAGAACTGCTGTGCTTTTCCTGAGAATATCTATATGTATCTGCAGGCTTCATTTCACGTAGTAGCAAAATTCACCTTGGGAAGGACTAACACTTAATACTGGAAAAGGAAAGAATTACTAGAGATCAAGATTCTATCTTTTCATGGGTTTAGTATAACTTATGCATGATTTAATTTTTTCTTACAAGGTCACAGAATCAGAGAATGCTTTTGGTTCAAAGGGTCTTCTCATTCAAACCCCCTTCCACCACATCACATTGCTCAAAGCCCATCCAGCCTGGCCTTGGACACTTCCAGAGAGGAGGAATCCACAGGTTCTCTGGGCAACCTATTCCAGTTCCTTCCCACCCTCAAAGTAAAAAATTTCTTCCTAATATCTGATCTAAACCTACCGTCTTTAATTTCGAAACAATTTCACTTTGTTCTATCACTCTATGCCCTTATGTAAAGTCTCTCTCCAGCTCTCTTGTAGTCCTTTTATGTGCTGGGAGATACTGTAGGGTCACCTGTGAACTTCCCTTCTCCAGGCTGAAGAACCCCAATTCTCTCAGCCTGGCCTCATAGAAGAGGTGCTCCAGTTCTATGACAGTATTTGTGTCTCTCCTCCACACTGTCTCCAACAGCTCCCTCCTGTGCTGGGACCCCAGAGCTGGATGCTCCAGGTGGGTCTCACCAGAGCAGAGCAGAGCAGAGGGGCAGAATCCCCTCCCTGCCCTGCTGCCCACGGGGCTCTGGGTGCAGCCCAGGACACGTTTGGCTCTCTGGGCTGTGAGTGCCATGGCCGGGGCATGTCCAGCCTCTCACCCAGCAGCACCCCCAGGTCCTGCTGGGCAGGGCTGCTCGGGGTCTGTTCATGCACAGCCCGTGTTTGTGCTTGGGACTGCCCTGACCCAGGTGCAGGACCTGGCACCTGGCCTTGTTGAACTCCACAAGGTTCTCACTGGCCCACTTCTCCAAGCTGTCCAGTCCCTCTGTGTGGCTCCCTTCCCTCCAGAGTGGTGACCACACCACACAGCTCGGTGTCACCAGTGAACTTGCCGAGGGTGCCTTTGATCCCCTGTCACCAACCAAGATGTTGAACAGTGCTGGTCCCAACACTGACCCCTGAGGGACACCACTTGTCACTGGTCTCCATTCAGATATTGATCCTGCCAGTTCCTTATCCACTGTATGGTACATCCACCAAATCCATGTCTCTCCAGTTCTGAGACAGGGACGTTGTGGGGAACAGTGTCAAATGCTTTGTACAACTCCAAGTAGCAGGTATCAGTTACTCTTCCCTTATCCAGGGGCACTTTATCCCTGTTGAAGATCACAGTTTGCTCTTAGTGATGTCACCAGTCAATTTTCTATTTTCCATGTGCCTTAGCAGAGTCTCCAGGAGGATCTGCCCTATGATGTTTCTAATCACTGAGGTGAGACTAACCTGCTTGCAGTTCCCCAAATTTTCCTTCTTTTCCTTTTCAAAAACGAGGGTTACTCCCCTTTCCTGGTCAGAGGAACCTTCCATGGCTTCTGAAATACAAAGGATAGCCACTTAATCCATCAGTTCCTTCAGGACCCATGGATACATCTCATCAGGCCCCTTGGATTTGTGCATCTTCAGGTTCCTTAGTTATCCTTGTACCTGATCTTCTCTTACAGTGGATTGTTCTTCATTCTCCCAGTCCCTGCCTTTGCCTTCTCAGGCAGTCTGGCTGGAGCTTATATCAGCTCATTGATGTGGACAGGACTGTACCTTAATAAATAGCAGGAATATTTTTCAGTTTGATGGAAGCCAGCAGGAATGCTTTGGCAATTATTTCTGGGAACAGCCAGCTCACCCACCGTACCAATTTTAAGGGTAACAGGTCCAGCTCCAAGCACAAGCAGGCTGCAGGACAGTGTAATTTTACTGCTTTGCACAAGACCAGGACCAGTTGCTGGTGAGTCTGTGCTTCTTAGAAACATTTATCTGGAGAAACAATTGCTCAGACATTCAGACAGTATATGGACATTTGGGGATTTCTTCTCTTTGTCAACAAACTTGTGTTTTGTGTATCAACCTATGTAGAGCCTGGCTAAATTTGGATAGCTATTTGGCCAGTAGGTGCAAGTAGATTTTATTTATCCCATGCAAATAGGGAGCAGTAAATACTGCAAAGGGCAGAAAATACTACTTAAATATTTACTGAAATTGAAAACATAACAACAAAGCAAGACTTTTTAATAGCATTTAAGCAGCCTCAGTATCAGCACATGTAGGTGTTCTGCAGAGGTGAAATGCACTTAGGTTCACAGCACCATTTAGTCACAAAGAGTTATATTGCCTCATTTTCCACAGAGCTGAAAAGTAAAGGCAGAATTCTCAAAAATTTTACTGGTATCATAAGCCATCATTCTGCTATAACCAGAAACATACAGTGAAAGCAGTTCTGGGGAATTACTTATTGCCAAATGAGGACAAAAGGAGAAACCTGTAGGAAGAAAGAGAGTTACCATAGAAAAAAAGATTCTGAAAGAGACAGACATAAAGATACTCAATACAACTTTTCAGTGCAATATGGTAGCAAGAAAAACTTATTTACTAAGCTACAGGGCATTAGGTCATGGGGAAGAGAGGTTGTATAATCCTGTCTGTAGAGTTCTGGAGAGACTATTGCTAAAAATACTTTTGGTTTTGAGCAACTTACTATAAGGGTGATTGTGCCAAACTGGAACAGACTCATATAACAACAAAACAATTATTAAATGACTGGATTTATGAGGAAAGATAAAGCAGCTAAATATATACGTAACTTGGCTATGAGATATCTAAAGGGAGACATTTATTGTCTGTTAGCACAGTATTCAAAAACTTAAATGCCAAAGAGGCTGAAAATTTGTATGAATTATTTAGTGAGAAATTAAGAGGATGTAGTTATGGCTAATGAAATAGTCTCCAGTGACAGTGTTTGAGAAAGGGCTGGCCCTCAACCATGTAATGCAGCAATAGTCTTTGGTCTTACGTTATCTGCTGCAGGTTTATTGAGAGTACATGTATGTAGTCCAGGGAGCAGAAAATCAAGCACTAGAGGCAATTTCACTCAAAAATTAATTTGTGGCTAATGACATGTAATTTACCCTCTGGGTGGACAAACAGAATGATTTATAAATGTAAACTCTCCAAATCCTTGCAGAAACAAAGTGTTTGGTATGAGGACTACAGCATCTAGCTATCAAAAACTGGAAGATTGTGTGCAGGTTATACATTCATTGCAAACTCCAACATTAGCCTTTCTGTTACTGGTTTACATCTGCAGAAAGTACACATGCAGTAAAACAAAAAAAATTTAAACTGCTCAGTGGATTTAAAAGAATGTAATATCCTGCCTACTGGATTTTCCAGCACAAGGGAGAAACCTCCAGGGGTCTTTCTTTTGTTTCCATGTGAAATGCATGAAACTTCACAAACACAGAGACCCCAACCTCATTTAATCTCCTTCATTCCCTGGCAAAAAGCATATAAAAACTTTGAAGATCTTTGGTTCTGCTAAAAAAATAGACTTCTTCCATTTCCGCTGTGCTGTTACGGTTTTTATCTATGGTGTTTTGTACAGAGCTTGCCAAACAACATCTGTGTTGCTCAGGAAAAACAAATGAAAATGTTTTCAATTTGTTTAGATCAGCACAAAAATGTATTTTCACATTAAATAGTTCTTGTTCTAGCAGCTATCTGATGAAGAATTGACTCACAAACACATGAGTCAGAATTACTCCTGGCATTTTGCTGCCTTAGGTAAAATACCAGCCTAAATACCCAAATACCAATTTATCATCGTGTTTGACAAGTTAATTTAAGAGTGCTTTTTATTCAGTCAGAATTTTGTGAGATAATTTATCTTTTTGATTTTTCATTGCTTTCTGCTCTTATCCTATTGTCTTTAATCAGCTTCATGCTTCAGCATGTCCTTTTGTTTGTGTTACGCTTATTTACTCAGGATATTAAAACTATTTTTGCCATTCAGCTTCTCTTCATGTGTTTTCTTTCTTTTCCTTCCCATGTACTCTTTTACTGGAGTCCCATATCTTTAAACCATCCCAGTTGTCACACTTCGCCACCTAAAGAGCCTTAAGGCTCATGAATGCACATACCCCTGAAGGGAAAGTGCAATTAAAAAGAGCTCCTTGGTATTTTTAAGGACTTCAGTGGAGAGGAAAAGTACAAAATTAGCTGAAGAGGGAGAAAGGGCATAGTTTGAACTGCAAAACGTCCTTTATTCTGTTTTTATGTGATTTTAATGATTATTTATTAGTGTATTTTACCATCTGTGGTTTTTCCTTCCTGTTTTTGAAATGCTGTCTCCCCAAATCTGAAAGCAGAGAATACCTTATAGTCCAATATTCCAGTGGTGGGGCAGACAAACACTCTGTCCCTCACTTACAAATAGGCAGGAAGGACCATTCCAGGTAAGTCTCCTGACATTGGTTCTGCAGGACTAGCTCAGATGTGATTGATACAGATCCTGGACACACATATGTTGTATTTTGGAACAGGTTGGAGTTAGATTTTGACAGAAAAACTCTGTCTGATCCCAAAGGATTTCAGTTTAGCAAAAGCACCCAGGTTCCTGATCTAGAAGATAAGGGTATGAGACAGGTGTGACAGCACAGAGTTTTATTGTTAAGTCCTGTTTTAAACTTCAGGTCAAAGGCCTGAAATTCATGTGTCCTTCAAACAGGGACCTTTCCATGGTGCTCCAAAAAGCTGCAATTCCTGCAAAATGGTCAGAAGCAGACAAATTTCACCAAGAACATGATCCTTTCCTGTCCTTTGCTGGTAAGTTTCCCTTGTGAAACCTCTCAAACTGAAGTAACTATTTGCAATAGATCTCCACAAAGAGATCTGTTTGCATTAAGTTTGCATTAAGATTCAGGAACATTGCAAAGAACAGGAGGTTCTGTAGAACCTCCTGTTTTTTTATATGTTCAAGACATACATATAACATGCATTTATGCACACGCACACACATCTATATATGCATATGAACGCACAATACACATTCATTAAGTGTTTTGAGTATTCATATTTTCTAAGAGAGTTTAGTTTAAAATTTAAGAATTAATTTTAAAGAATTAATTTAAGAATTTAATTTAATTTGATTTAATTTTTAAGAATTAATTTAAGAAAAAATCAGCCAGGATTTTTCTCTTAATGTTTTGCCCTGCTTGTTTCCAAGGATAATTTCTCCCAGTTTGCCTTCTACTGTTTTCAGCAAGTGTTTTTAAGAAGATGTCTTGTGTGAAAGTGAGACCTTAAAATTGTCACATAACCCTATTCAGACTGTCCAGGGAAACTCTGAAACCTGATGCATGAGAAATAGTATGTAAACTGATTATTCAGAAACTGGAAAAATCTCCAGGAGTTTGGGAGTGTAGGCATATTTTCCAAGCACCATGGAAGCACTTAACCATGGTTTAGATGGAATGTGTTACCCCTTGATTTAGTTTTAGAAAAACACTCAAGAAAATGTGAGGCCTCCCCAGGACACACTAATTTTTGGTTTTGAAGTTGCAGCTGTCCACAGAGATTAAGGAATTTGAATCAGTTCCAACCTTCATTTACACATGTCGAAATAGCAAAATTCTGTTTGCTGTGTCATGTGATGGTGCCTTTAAATAAATGTACGGATTTGCATCCTAACTGTTGGCATTGAGAGGAGGATACAAAAAATAGAGGGATATAGGCAATATTATGCTTCCTTCCCATTTCTAATTTAACCATTACAGTAAATTTTGAATATGGAAGTGCATATATGACTTTCATTTCAGTATGAGACCTGGATCCTAAACAGCTTCCAGCTGAGCAGATTCCTGCAGCCTGGAGAAGCCCATGAAACTGACAGGAACACACCAAACAGTCAAGGGTGTGATACTGTATCATCCTCCACAGCACAATAAATGAGGCTCGGTTATTTTAAACATTCTGATATAATAATTCACCATACAACTCCTAATACATCCCAAAGGAAAGGAACACAGCAAGGGCACTGGGCCTGTTGATTTTGCCAATGTGAACAGACTTTGCTCATGGGAACAACTCTCTTGTCCTCAGTAGGAGGGAAGTACCCTGCAGCAGCTGAAGAATGCAAAAAATGTTTCAGAAATAATTTTCATTGTTAGTGGTGTTCAAGTTGTATTTAAAATGCTGTATCATAAAAAAAGAAAAAAAAAGAAAAAAAAAAGAAAAAAAGAAAAAAAAGAAAAAGAAAAAAAAAAAAAAAGAGTCCCAATTATACCTTCACCAGGCACAAATCTTTGTTGAATCTATTACCAAAAAACAAAAGGTTAGAGGTCAGCTGTGGGAAGAAACAGGTCTTTGCTACTGTTCCCAAGCACGCCTGCAACAAAACAGAAGATGTATAAAACCTTTCCCTGCTTACCAGCAGGTACCATCAGCTACTAAATTCTAGGCTCTGTTAATGACATCACCAGGGACCACGTCTTAGGTCAACAGCTTGGCAGGAGGTGCTGGCAAATGTTAAATCAACAGCAATCAAAACTGGGAAGCCAACATGCTTGCTACCATCAAATTTAAAAGAGAACTTATTGTGCCCCAAACACAGCAGCAGGTTTAATAGAAAAGTAGACATGTTTATGGTTTCAGATTTACAACAAGACTTATAAAAACCTTATTACTCAGAATCCAGTCTGCTGCCCTAGAAACTAAGAATGTTACTTTGTTGAGAAGAAGGATCTGTTGACACAAATGTCTTGCCTAGGCTTGCCATTGTGGTTAACCAAAATACATTTACTAGTGAGAAGGTAAATAAAAGCAAACAAGATTCCTCTTATACCACAATACAGTAAGGTTCAAATTGACCAAGCTTAATGCTATGGCATAAATATGCTTAATGTTTATGGAATTTTTCTAGTAGCTGTTTGCCCTGTTGGGCTTTACATCTCACATGAGACCTACTGAATGGGAATGTGTTTTTGGTATTACACATACTTAAAGACCTCATCAAAAATATTCAGAGGAGCTGCCATGAATACCACAGTTAACCACGTTGCAAATAAAATGGGTCATGGTTTACTCCTAGATTAACATGAATAAATCAATCTTATCCCATATAGTATATGTACACAGAAAAATTAACTGACAATAAAGTGATAACACTATTGAAATCATGGCTGTATAAATATAAATCAGCTGCACAGACTGGTCTGAAAAAACACGGCAACTCTTTTATCTGCGAAAGAAGAGAGAAAGTGGGAAACCCAGCTCTGGTGTCTGAACTTCTGCTTGGGGATGCAGGGCCTTGAACGGCTGCTTCTCTAGAAAGTAACCGAAAGCATGCCCAGAATCATCTGAGGCCAATGGAGAAATTGCAGGCCACAAAAAGCTGGATGGCCAGACTCAGATTGCCCTGCTGTCCTGCAAACTCCTCGATTTTCCCCTTCCTATTTGGAAGGGAATAAAGTCAAAGAGAGTGAGAGGGAAACTGAAAAGAAGACAAGGCCACAGTGTATCAATTTCTGTACACAGTCTGTGACTGAATCAGGTTGGTCTTCAAGCTAAGGAATCTTGAAAGACACTTCCCTTTCATCTGAATTTGGATTTTATTAAATTCGTGCTTTAAGACTCATTAATTCTATTTTTAAAATTAAGCTTGAAGCCATGAAAAAGAAAGTAGAAAACAAGCCTCCAGTGGCTCTAAAATCTTCTGTTATTAAGCCTTGCTCCAGAACATATCTATGTAAGTAGATATACAGCATTAAACTGAGCTTGCTTTCTCTCTCTGAGCAAGCTTGGAGCCTCACATCAGAACTGCTACCATTCATATGAAAACAAAAAAAAACCAAAAAACAACAACAACAACAACAAAAAAAGTCAGCAGCTTTTGAAGGAAGGCGAAAAGAAAAAACGTGAAAGGATTAAGATCATGTGACTGCACAGTAAGTTTGCAGTTTACACTGAGTCACAAATCAGCATGGAATGGGCAAGTTTTGCTTAGAGATCACAGATTCCTTCAGGGAAGATCCCTGCAGTGCAGCTGTAATTAGTGACAGTGCAACAAAACCACTCAGTGGAATAATGCTGTCAAGTAATAGAAGTTTTCCACCTCCACAGAAAAAGTCCCTGGCCATGATTTCCTCAGCTTCTCCCTCCTTTCTCTGGCATTTTTCTTTCTTAGTGATGGCAAAGGAAGCACAATATTTCCAGTCACTCTGTATTTAACAATATTGTGGAAAAGCTTGTGAAACAGCATTTCTTACACGACATTCTGAGAGAATGAGGTCTCAGGAGTTGGTTAGACATGTGGTTCAGTTGTGGATGATCAGCCCTGCCCCAAGATTCCACTTTCCCTCTCATCTTCAGACAAAGCACTGTAAACACTCCTTGCCCTCACCATCACCAAGTAAACCAGATTCAGTTCTGTTAGAAATGCCCACTTGGCTGGGCATTGTATGTGAGCTAAAGCCTGACAAATTCTGGAAAGCCTCCAAGAAGGAATCAAGTGGTTGAACATCCTGATTTCCAGTTGTACCTTTCCTCACTCACTGAAAAGATTTCTGTTTGACACGCAGAATTTCTCTGTCATTTTTTGAAAAAATGAGGTAAGCTAGGAGGAGGGAGATAGAGGCAGCACTTTCAGTAGTTGAACCATGTTTCTTGGGGGGGCTTACCAAACGACTGGTATTAGCCATGCTTTTGAATTGTATCCAGAATTACACAAGATCTCCAGCCTTCCAGAATTCCGCTGCCAGAACATGTTCATCAGCTGCTCATCCACAGGCGAAGTCCTCTCCAACTTCCCTGAGTTTCTCTAGGTCAATGTAATTGTAAGGTCACTCTCAACAGTTTTTGAAAAGCCATGGTGATCTGGAAAACTTCTTGAGACATAGAAAAAAAACCAAAACAACCCAAAAACCCACTCCTGTGTATTCAAGAAGGGCAATAAGGAGAATCTGGAGAACTACAGGCTACTCAGACTCAACTAGTCCCTGAGAAGGGGAGGGAACAAGAACTTTTCTGTGAAGGTCAGAATACTGCATCAATTAAGGTATGAAAATATATATATATCTGATCAAATAATAGATAACTTCATTGATAGAGTATTTAACTCTGGAAGTCCTTAGCCACAGCAATTCACAGCCACAGAGTAATCTTTAGGGAGGATCAGTCTGTGCAGACTATTCTTACATTCTCATCACAAGCATTTGCAGAATCACAAAATCAGTGAGGTTGGAAATGGCTTCTGTGCTCATGGAATCCAACCTATGACTGAACACCACCATCTCAATGAGACCATGGCACATCCAGTCTTTCCTTAAACGCCTCCAGGGATGGTGATTCCACCACTTTCCTAGGTAGCCCATTCCAGTGTCTAATCACCCTTTCTGTGAAGAAATTCCTCCTAATTCACTGTTGCTTTCTGTCCCAGACATGATACCATGGCAAGTCTTACATAGTTTATCACCATTTACAATCCATCTCTTAACTGAAATAGGAAATGGTTTTTCAAGGTAATGCTCTGAGTTACTGTTCCTTGAAAAATGATAAATAGATAAAGATTAATCAAAATCTAATATGTAAATCATAGTTAAAATTTATAACATCAGAGAGAAAAAATGGAGCATTTGTGTACTGAGCTAGGAAAATAAAGAGTTAAAACATTTTCTTCCAAATTTTGGCAACAGATTTTTTGAGATTTAAAATCACTTTTCCAAAAAATAGGGGTGCAGGGGTAGTTTTTTTTACAGTGCCTAATGGTAGAATAATCACTATGCTTATGAGAAACCTTAATTTTCTTTGAATCCTGTGGGTAAAGTACCATCGTCATCCTCTCTACACATATGTTTGAAAAGCATTTCAGGCTTTTAGACATTTCTCGGATTTTACAGTGAATAAGGGTTTTCCCTTGTAAAGGAAGTGGAGATGTGGATTGTGGGTGTACATGGGCATAAAATTTAATTTACTGTGGAAGTGAGGTGCTTGGGTGCTATAATTTTGGTCAGTAAAACCTGTGATTTGGGAATTAGTACAGTTCATAATTGTCCTTTTTAAACAACTGAACAATGTACAATTCTAATACAAAAATAGAGAACATTTCATTACAGTGAAAGATGCCTTTAGGATATCTCCTTTAGGATTCACCTCTTATTTAGTGAGTAAGCAGAATGAATTTTAGGGAGAAAGATTAAACATTTGCAGAGGTAGTAAACTGCAAAGGCAAGACCAGCTGGAGCCCTGAGCATGTTCCCTGCCAGGAAGAGGGAATGCATGTGCACAATCTGAAACTCTGTATATCAGTGAGATGGATGGGTACCAGCCAAACAGGCTTTTCTTTGTAGGTCAGCTATAGATTTTCTTCTGTTTCTTCAGCTGTGTCCTGAAAAGCACTTTTAACTATGCTGGCTAATTTGTCTACCATGTGTGAGGATTTATTTTCCATTTTGTCTTGATTTGTCTTGAGATTATCATGATTGAAAGTAGATAGAGAAAGAAGAAAAAATGGAGTGAACCAATAAAGCAAGACTCTGGGACATGTTCGTTTGTGTCCTACTTCCTGTGCACATCATAGCAGTAATACTGCATCTTCCATTTGGACTTTATTAGATAAGGTGAAAAGCAAATAAGATAGGACAGGGAGTGGTGGTGGAAGCACAAATGTCTTCCTGCATCGTTGCTGACACTCAGTGCACATTAAGGGTCCCAGGAAGAGTGTCCCACTGGTCAGTTTAATTTTTGTTTTCTTCTGCAGTAAAAATGGGAAATCCAAATTAATATTATATCATCAAGAGAAAAATCAGGGTTTTTTTCATAACAGAGGGACTCTATCCAGCCGCTGACTGAACATGACTCAGATTAACCAAGGTGCCACCCCTTAAAATAAATCTGTACCTAGTCTGAAGAACTTCCTTTTCCCTGAGTCAGAGCAAATAAGTTTTAAGTCATTATAGAATTATTGTTTCATAGCCACACAGCCCATTAACTCAGTTACTAGCCTCCATTTTCTGCTACTCATTAACATCCACAAAAAATAAGATTTTTTCATAAATGGCATAATCTTTTTCGTTAAACTCATTGTAGCAGTGAAGTGTTATGTATCAAGAAGGTGCTTGAACCATTCACTGCTTCATGTCTGTGCTCTGAAGACTGCAAGAGATTCCAGCTTGTTTCTTGGTATAATTAAAACTGAGTTGATATGTATGAATGTGAAAATGATTCCTTAACTTTAGGGCTGGTCTCACTTTTGTTTTGAAATTACTCACATATTCCTACATTAAACATGTGTAACAAAATCTGTTTTTCTTTTGTTATTTTGAAAGGGACAAAAATTATCAAGGACTGGAACATTTTAATTTTCACATGAAATGTGAAAATTTCACCTCCTAATCTATGGCTACATCCAAGGGATTTTGAAAGAAGTTCAAAGAATCTGATTCGTCTAGATTATTTTAAGTGTAAAAAAGGATTTTTTTGAAAGCAGTCAAATTACGGTAATTCATTCAAAATTAGTTAGTGCATCTTCCTCTTGAATGTCTACATGTTATTTATGCATTAATGTAACAGATTAAGCACTTATTAATCAAAAGCACATCACAACTACTGATAAAAGGAAAAACCGAGTTGACATAAAGGAAGCAAATACCTACAACAGTGGCTCTGAATTTCATGCAGTCTCAATGCACTTTCTCATTCAAAGAAAAGAATAATATCAGAATTATGACCAGAATGCAAACACCTTTCCCTCTAGTGCCAATTATCTTTAACAAAATTGCCTGAAATAACAGCTGCTACTAACCAATAACAAAAATGCTCTTCTTTATTATATCTAATCTAAACAATTCCTCTTTTAGTTTAAAATTGTTCCTCTTTGTCCTACAGCTGTCTGCTTATGTAAAAAGTCACTCTCCATCTTTTTTAAGTCCCCTCTCAGTACTGGATGGAAACAGTGAGGTTTCCCTGGAGCCTTCTTTACTTCCAGATCTCTCAGCCTGTTGTCATTAGAAGAGATGTTCCAGCCTTTGGATCATCTTTGTGTCCCTCCTCTGGACCCAGTTCCAGCAGGTTAACATGCATGTTAACATTTCTTGTGTTGAGGACATAGCTGGAATCATAGAGTCATGGAAACCTTTAGGTTCTAAAAGGTGTCTCTGACAGTGACCCATCACTGTCAGAGATGCAGGTGCCCCATGGGGAGGCTGCAAAGGAATCATGACCTCCTCTGAGTTGTTTCATTTCTGTCATTCCTCATGTGACAGTGACTGGGAGAGCTTAGAGGGCAGGGAACTCTAGAGTTGATGAGTACAAGCAAAAGAGGACTAAGCAATGATAATAAGCAGAAATAAAGAAGAAAAAGGGTGTAGTACAGGATTTAGTACATTGCTCTATTTCCTCATTCTAGGGTACTAGAAAGATGTCTGAGGGTGAATGTGAGTGAGAGTGAATGTGAGTTCAGCTCTTTCCTCAAGTAGAACACCTTCCAGCCTGCAGGAGTTGAAGGTCACTGATCTTGAGATATTGTCTGATGCTGAAGACATTCCACAGACAAGATGTTGAAATTGTACATGGATGAAAAGTTTCCATCAGCTGAGGGTATTTACCAGAATCTTGAAGTTAAACCTAGAGCTTCACAGATGTAAGTTTGTATAAGCAGAGGTGTATTATGGGCCAAATAGCTTATCTTTTTTGATAAAAAGTGAGGGTCAAAACCAAAGAGAACATGAAGAAAAAAAGGTCATGATAGAAAGAAAATAAAAGTCATGGAAGTAAATTAGCTGTAACCTGGAGAATACAGTTCTAGTGAATGCCCTGTGTGGTATTGAGCTGAGGATAACTTACTGTATGCTGTGACCACACTAATCTAACATCAGAGAGGACATAAACCTCACTTTCAAAGTTTAGTGCCACTGTGGAGAAGGAGCCCAGTCTGCAGCACAACCTGAAACCTCAATGGACACACAGACTGTTGCTCTAAATGATAACTTTAAATACCTCTAGGACAATCCCAAAGAGGTAGGTTATCTAAACTACAATAACAAGAACTGCAAGTCTCATTTAATTTCAGATTAGTTACACAAATGACAAAAAACCCCACATCTTCAAAGAATTCCAGGCCACATCTTCAAAGAATTCCAGGAAGAATTCCCTTCATTCTCCACAGCATGCTGCAAACCACTAGAACGGATCACTACAGAAATAATCCAGGCACTTTCTCCATCAAAGCTTTGTTTTTGAAGACACCACATGAACATGTAAAAAATTGGCTTCAGATTGTGAAAGAATTAGGTGTAGAAATTAAAGCTTCCTGGCATAACACTTTAATAGAACAACACTCATCGTTTATGGAACAACTGACCCACATGTACTGGATTTTTGAAAATACAGTGTTTTCTCACACATTAACTCTTCTCTGGTTGAGCTAGTGCTATTCCCTGAACTGCTCTACCAAACAGGCATATTTTCTCCTCCAGGTACTTGCCAAAAAAATCAACTTGTCTTAGTCCATGTCCAAGTGTCTCAGAAAAAGAAAACAGAATGGCAGCTCAAAGTCTGAGGCTATCTTGTAACCTTGTCCTGAAAGACAGCTGTGTGAGGAGGGATTTTAATTCTAAACACCTAAAGAAGATGTTCACCCAGTTTCACATAACGTAGCCTCCAAAGAATAGTTATGTCAAAAACCTTCCTCTTTCCATTGATTACAAAAGGAAAAGTCTGGACTGCACTCCAGGGCATGGTTCCAGTAGATGTTACTGTACTGTCACTTACGTGAGGCTAATATCCCCTCCAACAGAGTTTGTCTCTAACAGCATGTTCAGATTTCCTAGGTGAACAGACTGTAAAAAAACCAGAACAAACAAACAAACAAAACCCCAAAAACAACAGAAAAAAAATAGGCACTTAAGCTGAAGAGGGTAAAATAGCAGAAAGACTTATTTATAAACAGGGCATATTAAGGAACAGTTAGAAGTAGCCTACACAGACATGGTTAAACATACTAGATTTCAGTGTGTAATAACTTAGGAATTCAACAAGGTACAAAGAACAATGAAGCTCAGCATATGAGAAAAATGATTTAGCATGGTACGGGAAAGAGGCAAGTTGCCAGTTACTGGACATTATGCACTGTTTTATTTTTCTCCCCCTGAAAAGCACCTCAGATTTAATTTCACATTAGTTCTGACTGGTTCAGCTAAACAAAAATCAATCCAAACTCTTTGTTCAAATGGAAATCACATCTATGATTTCAAATGCACTAATTAAATGAATAAAACCTTTTGCCTTTCTTTTCAACTATCAAAACTGAGCTCCATTACTACTATTTAAAGCCTTGTATCAGTGTAGTCCTTCTGCCTCTTGCTTAACACCACCTTTCCAAAGACTTGCTTCCTGAAAGAACTCAATTCTGTCTAATCCTCACCATCTCCATGCACTCATTACTTATACCTTCTTCTTTTTTTTCTTTCTGATTTGTAGCCTTGTCTTCTGATAACTTCCAAGCTCATACTTCATATGCTTGGTAACTTACAATACAATACTTCTACATCACTACAACTGGCAAAAATGTGAATCAGCACCTGTGGAATACCAACAAAGTTGACTTCCATCCTACTGCTGTTTTTAGTGAATGTCTTCCTTAAGCCCTTTGCAGTAACAAGTGGCCCTGTGACAAAAAATTATTTTTCTGAGGAAAAGCTCTGATGTGAAAAGACATTAACCCACTGCATTTCCATCCTAAGTAGAAAGAATTTGACTTATTGTGACAATGTGAACATTTCTACACAAAAACCAGCAATTCAGACTTAAAAAACTCCTTCTCCTAAGTTTCACAAACATTGAAAGAAACACATAAATATGTATCTTCCTGAGGGCCATCATAAGCAGGTATAACTTTTGCATTTGGAAATGAACAGTCGAAGAGAAGTGCTTACATTATGCTTATCTGGCTAATTTGCTTATGAATAATAAGAATGACTTAGCAGTGTTCTCTTGAATGACAATTGTTATGCCACTTATGTGGGATGTGTAAAGAGCAGGACAGCACCGAAATAAGTAAAAGAATTTGGGATTTTGGCATGTTGTAATCAGTGGCAGCCAAACAAACACAAAGATCTTCTAAAGAAAGAAACCCGTCCTGAAGGACAAAGATATTGTTGTTTTGTTTAATTAATTTAAATATTCACAGACCTCATAACTGTGGTTTGGAGAGCTCATTTCATGGGCAGGAATATATTTCACTAGACCAGCTTGCTCAAAGCTCCATCCAGCCTGGTCTTGGACACTTCCAGAGATGGGGCATCCACATCTTCTCTGGGCAACCTGTTCCAGCTACTTACCACCTTCACAGTAAAGAATTTCTTCCTAATATCTGATCTAAAACTACTCTCAGATTGAAGCCATTCCCCCTTGTCCTGTCACTCCATGCTCTTGTAAATATTTCTTCTTCATCATTCTTGAGGGCTCCCTCAGGTACTGGAAGGCCACAACTCGGTCACTTGTAAGCCTTCTCTTCTCCAGGCTGAACAAGCCATCTCTCTTTCTTCCAGGGAGAGGTGCTCCATCCCTCTGATCATTGATGGCCTCCTCTGGGCTCACTCCAGCAGCCCCAGTCATTCCCATGCTGGGACCCCAGAGCTGGATGCTCCAGGTGGGTCTCACCAGAGCAGAGGGGCAGAATCCCCTCCCTCCCTTGCTGCCTACAGGGCCCTGGATGTGGCTTGGGATGGACTTGGCTTTAGAGAATTCAGCATAGACAATGCATTTAGAAAGCTTTTCACAGCACTTCTTCTGATTCTTAATAAAAACTTCAGAGAGAAAAAGTAGTGAGTAGTCCAAGGAATCTCCTTTTAGAACAGGAAATACAATTTATACTCTATAAGTTCAAGAGCTCTGTCATTGACACCACTGGATGACCAAACAAGGTAAAAGAAATTATGGTTTTCATCTCTTTCATCACAGTCATCCCTTGATGAACAAATCATCACAGTGTCACTCATTAGAAGTCTAAAGTATTCAAAGATGCTACTTCTTGCAGCATTGTGCAGTTTGTTTTGTTAGTAAGAAACAGATATTTGTACTGTTGTCTCCTTGTCTTCTTTCTGCGTCTTGTTCAAATTCCCCACCTCCTTCACCTCCGTTTTGCTCTCTTTCTTCATATTACTACCACGTGTACAACCTTCTCACACAAGGGGCTGGGGTTTCTTTGGCCCTCCACACTAAGTACAAAAATGTGAAACCTGCAGTCCTCACTATGTTACCAAAGGAAACAGTTTTACTTAAAATCTTGTTTTTGCCAAAATATTTTCAAAGTATCTGGAGAGGAGTCAAACCACAGTGGCTCACAGTTGTATTTCCTTTTACTATTTCCTCAGGTACTCCCAGCACAGCACTAAGTAATTGGATAGTCTTACAGGCAAAAAAAAAAAAAAAAAAAAAAAAAAAAAAAAAATCTGCACGAGACAGTTTGTAGGTTTAAGAATTATGCTTCTGGGGCCTGTGGGGATGAATACAGGTCACACAGTTGCCAAACCTGAAATCCTTGCTGGTGTTAGCTGTTTCTGAAGACAGGAATCAAATATGACAGTTTGTACAAATATACTGATGATATTCAGCCCTTGTAATGTTGTTTCAAATGATCCTAACTTTTGAAAATTGGGGATCAGAGATTGAAATTATCTGTCATTTTACTCTGTTTTGGTATTTGATCCTGCCTCTATTTCAGATGACCCTTTTAATATGATATAGATACTGTAAGTTTAGACTTATATTACTTACAGAAAATTAACAGTGCAGTGGGGGGAAGTGTCTAATGCAGCTAGGTTTGCTGAATTAATCATATAATTATATGCTGTAACTGCTATACAGAAAATTAACAGTGCAGTGGGGGAAAGTGTCTATTGCAGCTAGGTTTGCTGAATTAATCATATAATTATATGCTGTAACTGCTATAATTCCATTTTACATGCCATCTAACTAAATCTTGTTACATCCCAGACTCCAGCTTATATTGAAAACACAGCTGCAAGGCTTCTTGGTATAAGCCAAACACATATTCCTTGTGTACTGGGGGTCTTCCCACAGGCCACCTGTAGTCTATTATTTTTAAATTTTACTTAATTCTTCTCAAGCTATTTGTGGTCTTGCTGACATCTCCAGAGGACTTATTCAACATCTCTCTTCAGAAGTGTTAAGATCTTGAGAACACAGACACTTCACTTTGGCACTAAGGATTCTGTCTGCTTCTCTTGATGGCTGCTGAATTCTCTCCCACTAAAACTGGAAAATATGTTTTAAAGCTGAAGAAGGAAAAGGCTTTTTGTCCTGTGCCTTCAAAATCATCACAGAAAGCCTGATGTGAATGAATTCTCACTATGTTTTTCTTTCTCTGCAGGATCATACTTTCAGGGGGGAAGAATGGTATCAGGCATTGCTCTGTGAAGAGCACATGAGAAATTGGCTGGGGGAGCAGCAGAATAAACATGACTATCACAGCCCACATGGTACAGAGTTTATGGCTAGCCCCAGAGGGATGTCTGTTGTATGCAGTGCACACAGTTAGGGGTTTTTTGGATTGACCTTTCAGTGAGTCAATTGTTCCCTCACATCTTAGAGGAGCCAGTGTTAGCAGATGGACTGTAATGGGTTTGTAAAGAGGAGATGACAGTTCCCTGGAGTACACACTGCTGCTATTCACTATATGGGCCCTACTACAGTAATGTCTTACAGCCCTTAATATGCCTTCTCAAAAATTATTCTCTTGAAAATATGCACACATAAACAACATATATACAGCTGGAGCAATGTCCAGAACACAGAACCTTTCACCTCAAGCTGGGATTCTCTCATCACTCTGTGTAACAGCACCCTTTTCCAAAAAGTGTTAGGAAGAATTACATACTCTGCAGCTTGAGTTGAAAGTCAATATATTTACGCTTGCTGGAATGGAAACTGATATTATTCTGTTCCATTCCTGTGCTGGTTTTGGCTGAATAGAGTTAATTTTCTTCATAGTAGCAGATACGGAGCTGTGTTTTGGATTTGTGCTGAAAACAGTGATGATAACACAGGGATGTTTTTAGTTACTGTCAAGCAGAACTTGCACAGAGCCAAGGCCTTTTCTGCTCCTCACCCCACCCACCAGTGAGGGGCCTGGTGGTGCACAAGAATTTGGGAAAGGACATCTGACCCCAACTGACCACAGGGACATTCCATACTATGGGGCACTGTGGTCAGCATGCAAACCTGGTAGAAGGTGAAGGAAAGGGGCATGTTTGGAGTGATGGAATTTGTCTTTCCAAGTCACTGTTTCATGTGTGGTGGAGCTCTACTGTGCCAGGAACGGTTGAACAGTTGCCTGCCCATGGCAAGTGCCACATGCATGGAGTTTGCTTTACCTACTAAACAGTTTTTATCTCAACCCATGAGTTTTCTCAGTTTTACCTTTCCAAATCTCTCCCACGTCCCACCACGCAAATAAGTGAGTGGTTGCGTGGGGCAGATTTGCTCACTGGGGTTAAACCATGAGAACTGCCAAGTAGAAATAACCAAAAAGTGCAGGAGAGACAAAATTGTTCTCAGATTCAAATACTGCATTGCTGTGCATTGCTGGTATCCTAACATCTCACAGTGTCTTTGTGCTTCTGTGAGATCTGTAGAGACAGATTTGGTTGCATCACTGAGAGTAGTCCTTACTCTGAAAATACATTTTGGATACATAAGGAAGGAAATAAAAATCCATAATTTTTTTGGTTTTAAATCTTGTTCCTGGGAGCAGAATATTTTGCTTCATCTTCTCTTACTACTACGTTCATAACATAGATGAAGTAGCCCCTCTTAGAGAAGAGGCGCAAGGACGTGCAAGGGACATTTTTCATTTTCAGTTCCAGTGAGAATATATCATCTGTCCATTCTGATTTCCAAAACAAGGGTAAAATTCTTTCTTTTAAGCCCATAATGGCTTAAACAAGTTACAGAGACAATGGAGCTGAACTCTCTTTGTGTAGTGGAAGGTTATAGAGCAAAGATGCCAGCCATAGGTCAAGGTTTCAGAGGTTTAGACTGAAGACTAGAAAAACTTCTCCATGGCACAGCATTACAGTACTGCAACAGGCTACTCAAAGAAAAGTTGGCATCCATCCTCCATCCTGGGAGGTTCTCAACATGGAAAATCAGGCGCATCACTTTATTAGCTTTGATGTAGAGTCCTCACTGAAGATGACTATTGATGGCAGAAGTGGAAGAGCAGTGGAAAAAGCACTTTAACAGAGATCTGTCTGTGCTTCGCTCCCTTCTGAGGTGTTGAGCAAATGCCTGCAATGAATGGTCTCTCATGGTTTGAATTGTGCTTTTTCTGTAAAGAAAGCAGGCTTCATAATCCCCATAACAATCTAATTTCCTGTGTTTTGCCCACTCATGCAGGCACTGTTTTTCCCAAGGATGAAAGAGTCTGTATTCCTTTAAAAGTATTTATTCAAAAATACTCCGGCTGCTACCTTCCTATTGGCTGCTAAACTTAAAGAGAAAGGTTTTTCAAAATCACCCTGAAGCCAGACTTTAAAATGAAACAGAGTTATTTATTTTTTAACATCATTGTTTTTCTTGAAGGCACCCCAGCTTACAAATGTTCCCAAGTTATTTCTCAATTTCTCCATATTTGTTCTTACTCTGTTTTATTATCATGAGGATAGAAAATATGAGTCAGTAACCCTAAGATCATCCATTTCACTCACTTTTGGGGGGTTGAAGCCCAAGGCTAACAAAAAGTGTCAAATATTTCAATAAACTGAAAAAACCTCTACCATTTACCACCCACAGCTGTGTTCACATTTGCAGCAGCATCATAGCTCGTCTAAAACATGTTTAAAGAATTAAGCAAAGTAGTCCCACAGAAAGGAAGGTTTAGGCTCTCAAATGTTACACCTGAAAAGCAATATATTATGAGGTGCTCTTTTAAATGGAGCATCTAATGTCCATAGATAAATTTTATATATTCTTTCATGTGTAAATAAGGAATCCACATTTGCCTTAGACTGATGAAGTATGACCAGTCACCTTATTTTCTTTATGAAAAAACTTTACTGTTTGCTTTCAACTTTTAATTTTCCTGACATTTTTAAGGTCAGAGGTTCAGGGCATTTAGATAAGTGTCTGTCTGTTTCTCTAGACCCACCTCGGGTCTAGAGGGCTGACGGGCCCCAGCCATCCAGAGTAGCAGATTTCCCTGGAAATGGTGACTGAAGAAATGTTCCACCACCAAAAGCCAAAAATCTTAAGCCAAAACTTTTAAGCCAAAAGTTAGTGATGACCACTGGACCTTTACTTTGTTCACTTAACAGTTACTCCATGTTTGAAGTGACGTGATTATGTGGAATCAGACTTTGAAGTCTTTAATTGCGGAGTACAGCAAAACCTCTGTGAATTACACCCTCAACAACAACGCCCACAGGAGCCACAAAGAAGAGCAAGAACATCCACACTGGCAAACAGGAGCAGTGATGGACAAAGACGTCCATCTTTCCTTCTAGACCTGGCCACTGTCTTCAACACCACACCAGATGCTTGAATAAAAACACGGGTAACAGTCTCAAACCCACACCTGACTTTAGTTTTCCATTTAGTGTGGGACCCTGGTAACTCTATTCTTTTAAACGATGGAGGGAAGTTGTAGTAGTGCCACATTTTTGGCCTAATGCTGAGAGTATATGTGCAGGAAGTGTGAGTCCTAGCCTCAGTGTTAGGCTGGGTATTCAGAAAATATCCATAAATAACTTCCTGAAATTGGCTACATTCACTGTAACTGTTATTGCACTTAGGAGAAAGTTAATTTGCAGTTTGGCAAACAGTGGCTGCACAAATTCTGGTTTTCATGGGAAATATACAGCACATTCAGAGCATTGCTGAACCATTCCTGAATGGGCATTGTGAGGTGAAGTTTTAGTGCACAAAGATTGGTGGAACCAGCTTCACCAGTTTTACATTTTCAGTCAAGGTGGGTGGAGTTGCCAAGGGTGAGCAGGAGTCATGATAATAGTACTGCTGTCAGATCACTCACAAAACTTTTTTGAGAGAGAGCCTTCCTTGGGAAAATCAAATGTGTACTACTGAGTGTCATTTAGGGACTGCTAACCAAAAATATCTTAGGATGTACTAATAATATTGTCAAGGAGAAATATTCTAGGTGATTAAGTTCACTGGTGGTAAACAAGTGGTCCTTGTGTTTAATTAGGGAACTAGGATCTGTGGGTTGCTCATTCAGTTTAGATAACTAAGACATGCACTAGACTCCTAAATGCTTTTCAGACTTAACTTTCAGTTGTCTGAAAGAAACCTCATCCCCCTCATATTGACAGAATTTTTTCTTTCTTCTTTTTATAAATGTTATCTCATCTCTCATGTCTGATACGAAGAAATATGAATCTTGGGTCGACACATACCTTTTTAAAACCATTATATAAGCTTACCTGGGGTAGCTGCTCAGTAGTATGGCAGAGGGAAACAGTTTGATCCTGAGCCTCTTCATCAGGATTTTATGCTCCGAGAAGGGCAATGAGCACCATTGTGCGATCTTTAATTTTAAAATGAATGTTTTTCCTGTTGATTTAAATAAAGTAATCCAAATATTAAAAAGTGCTTTAAGTGAAATTGTCTCAGAGTCATTCTGCTGATTAGATGGAGACACTACACAGAGATACTTGGCTCTGTTTTTCCTCTGAAGCCCTGTATTTCATTTGTTCGGGAATTCAGTTAACTCAAGGCAAAAGTTCTTTGTGGGAGGTTTGTAGGGTATTCACTGCATCATTATACATTTCTTTGTTATGGCATTGACTGATTTGTATCATGTTCTTGTGGTGCTCAGCAAGCCTGGGAGCTCAGCCAGGTCTCTTATTACACATTTGACTACAGAAATGAGTACATTTGGGAAGACAGAAGTGCTGTTAAACTGAATCATGTTATGTCTTCATTTTTCTGCTTCAGAGTAGCATGATTTATTATGAATTAAGCCAGGCTTGGGGCCTTTGTGTGAAGGCAGTGAGTTAAACATGAATCTGGTATGGACAAGACAGTGATTTCTACAAAATTTCAAAGAAATTCAATAATCTTACAATAGTCACAGTTTCCTCTTAGTGTATCTGTCAGAAAAAAAACAACCCAACCCTCTTTAGTGTGATTGACTCTTGAGCTTTAACAGTTTTATACATTTATGGTTAGTTTGGCTTAGAATCACATATCAGTGTTAGCAAAAAGATGGCTTCTCCAAGTATTACCACTTCATATGCAATCTGATCTAAAGATCAAGCTAACTTCTTTTTGGGACTCATCAACAACAATAATGTTTCTGCAAGAAAATTCTGCCCTGAAATTCATGGCCTCACATCTATCTGTGCAAATAACTAAATGGAGAATTTGATCTCCAAAGAAATCATGCAGGAAACTATATTATTTTCCACAGGGTTCTGCAGGGATTCTGCGATGTTAAGGCCCCCTCAACCTATGTCTTGCTAAATATTTTCTCATATTTTTCTCTCTAAAGGAGAATAAAAACACATGCATTTTTTTCTAAAGTGGCCAGAGAATTCCCTCTCACACAACTTTTTCTAAATTTCTCCACAGTCTAGTCACAGGCCAGAACTGAGTATTCACTATAACACGAATTGGAACTGCTGCATTGACCAATTTTCTGAGTGTTTTGATATTATATTTCAGTCCCGATCCACTTCTAAATATCTGCAAGATGAAAAATCTCAATCAGAGTAGTCCTAAATGACAATCTTTTTTTATTAAACCTTTTCCTTCAAAACCAAGAAAGAAATATAAGTGTTCCCAGTTAAAAAATCACCAATTATGCAAGTCCTTTTCAAAACAATACCTATGTTTTAAAGACTAATAAAATATTAAACAAGTAAAAACATTATTAAACTAGCTGGTGAAAGTGTCAGCACAAAAAAATAGTAGCAATAGCAAAAATTCTACTGGGAATACAGGTAAATTGAGGCAGGTTAGGTTGGCAGGTGTGAAAATATGGCACATTTTTGGAACAAGAGATTCCAAATTGTGGTTGAACACAATGAGAAGATAATTTCTGATGAGTAGCTAATGCAAGAGAAAACTAAGTAAAAACATTCAGTAATGACCTGGAGAAAGATGATTGTCTTGATTTGGAAAGACAGGTATCTGCCAAGGAAAGCTGGAGTTTCCCTTGGAATGGAGAACGTAAACCCCTCACCCCCTTCAAATTATAATTTTGCAATTAAGGGCTTTCAGGCAAAGATTTGGGAATAGGAATAACAGTTCTTTACTAGGAATATTAACAACACAAATGTAGTAGTAAAAAGAAAAAACAAAACAAACAAGCAAACAATCCTAGAAACCCTGACAGAGTCAGAGCTACAACCTGACATTCTGTTGGTCAGGGTGTTGGAAGCAGTCCAAAAGTGAGTCCTCCTGGAGTGGCAGATGTGGTTCTGTTGGAGCAGAGATGATCCTGAGAGAAAAAGGGTCCAGTGATGGTGAGAAGGGTCCAGTCTTCCTCTGGGAATCTGGTGGAACCAGATACCTCGTGTTCCTACGTCCCAGTTTTTATCCAGGTAGGAATGGTTGGCTCCCCCCACTGGGTGGAGCATCTCACAATGGGATGATGGAATGTGTCCTGTCATTGGTGAGCCTTAATGGCCCATTAGCAGAAAATATCCCCCTGGAGGGAGGACAGGTGGTGAAAGAGACAAGAAGCGATGCCCCATCTGGTTTTAACAGCTGGCCCATTATCAGAAGGCACCTGCCCCCCTCCCCCCAGAGTTACAAGAGATAAAGAAAATCAACAGATGATGAAATAGAATACACATTTTTGGTTCCATAACCCAAGACAATGGTCCACCCATAAACTTTTCTACCTTCTTTAGCAGCAACAGCTGTTTCCCTCTATCACCATTAAAAAAAAAATTAAAAAAAACCCAACCAACCAAACAAACAAAAAAAACCAAACAAAAAACTCAAACATATATTTGCAGTACAGACTTCACACACATGAAGATTTTAAGATATTTTGTGAGCTCAGTTGACACTGTACTTGGCTGGTGCTTGGGGCGCTGTCTTCCAGTCGGAGTATCACAGGAGATTTGTTCCCTCACAAGCCTATGAGCTTCCTCCTTGGTTTCGTCATCTGCATTGCTTTAACAGGAGCAGTTACTTCAATACCCAAGACCTGTTCAGGGGGCAAGACTTCATCCATTGCTCCTGAAATTTGAACCAGAAGGTTTCAGTGGCACCACCAGTGAGGCAGGACCCAGCTGTGGGCGTGAGCACGGCGCAGGAGAGGGGCTCAGAGAGCAGCAGGACCACAGGTGACAGGCCACTTTACCCCCAAACCTGGGATCAGCACCACAGCTGGGTGCAGGAAAGCAGCGCCCACAGCGAGTGTGGCTGCTGCGGCCAGGCCTGCACTCTGAACAAAGCTTCCCACCGAGGCAGAAGGTAAAGAAAGGCAGTCACCCAGACTTGCTGGGAAGGGCATGGTGAAGGTTTTGGGCTGTAGTGGGTTGAACACCCCAAGGCACATGTGTAAACAGCACCATGTGTTTTTACCTTCCCAAGCATTGCTTTCATCTTGCTTGAGCCAGTCGGCTGTCTGTTGTCTGAAGGGCTATCTCCTGCCTTTTGCTGAGGCATTAGACATAATTAAATGAGCAAAGGACAAGGTAAAGAGCAAGTTGTTACCATTCTGTTGTTGATAGCTAAGGCCATGATGTTTCTCTTTCCCCTTCTCCCAGAAGTCTCATGTAGATTTTAAAGAAAGAAGTGAAAAAAACTGCCAGCGTTAGCACTGGTCACTGTAAGGTTCACAGAAAGAGAAGTTGTAGTTTATAAACTAGGAAGAAACCTGGTAGACCATGCCCGTGTATTCCTGCTACATGAAAAAGGTGCTAGTGGTAGTGTGCTTTGCTGTGTAAAGGAAGTCCAGTAGTTTGATCATAAGTATTTAATGTATGCTTATGGCCTGGAGGAAGTCTTTAAATACCCTCAGCACTCACAAATCCAGCTCATGCATTGGGGCTGAGGTTGTCTTTCAGGCTTTATGATAGCAGGAAGTCTAAAAGCAGTTAATGTTAATATGACACTGTCCAAAATGCCAAGATAAAAAGCTTTACTGTGTTTTGGTTATAAATAGACTAATATTTTACTAAAGAAAAGAAAGCTATTTTTAAAAGACCTTAAAGATTAATATTTCAAAAATTGAAATGCATGTTATGGAGCCTAACTTCAGTAGGAGCAAAAGACTCTGAGATCATTCCCAAATGCCACTGTAAAAATATATATAGAACAATTTTACAAGAGACATGAAATGTGAAATGAGCTTGGATTTGAATACTGTTACAAGGAGCCAAATAGTAAACTCTAAAGTCTCTTTTTGTTACAATGGAGACATCAACAATGTTAACAATTGCAGGCCTGCTTCAAAGCTTTAATAAAAGCCTTACATTCTTGTAAAACATTAATAATTTCTAAAGCCATTTGCTCACAACTGGAAAAAATAATTTCATTTCCGTGTTTTCTCCTCAGATCATTTAGGTTGGGCTATACTTGTAGAGCTGACCACATTAAGAACCCCAAACATATAAAAGAGCCTGAGCAGTTGTACTACCTGCCAAAGACAACTGTTAGTTTAAGAAGTTGTATGGTGAAAACACATCACACCACTTGCTGGGGTCAGACAAACACACACAATTTAAAGAAAGAGAGAAACCAACCATAACTTAACTAAAATGTTGAAGACCTGGCATGAGTCTCCTATCTTTTTTTTCTCTCCAATTCAAAGATAGGTAATACTTCTCCTTCCATCCTCAGGCCTACTAAAAATAGGACTAAAAATAGGAAGTAAGATCAAAGCAATGTTTTCCTGCTAGGTGAGTAAATAACAGTGTGAAGAGCTGGCTGGATACAAAGACCTGCTTACAGACTGGCAATACTGCTTCAGGTTCAGCTAGCATTACTCTGAGGCTACAAAGCAATTATTCCCCTGGTACAGAAGTAAAATGCAGTTATGCTTGATGTCTTGGTTTGGAAAGACAGGTATCTGACAGGGAAAGCTGGAATTTCCCTTAGAATGGGGAATGTAAGCCCCTCACCCCCGCCAAATTATAATTTTACAATTAAGGGCTTTCAGGCAAAGATTTGGGAATAGGAATAACAGTTCTTTACTAGGAATACTAACAATACAAATGTAGTAGAAAGACAAAACCACCCAACCACACCAGCAAACAAACAACTTTGGAAAATCCTGACAGAGTCAGAGCTACAATCTGACACCCTGTTGGTGAGGGTGTTGGAAGCAGTCCAGAAGTGAGTCCTCCTGGAGGGGCAGAGGTGGTTCTGGTGGAGTAGAGATGATCCTGTAGAACAAGGGTCCAGGTAGTGATGAGAAGGGTCCAGTCTTCCTCCAGGAATTGGGTGAAGCTGAATGCCTTCTCGTTCCTGTGGCTCAGTTTTATCCAGGTTGGAATGGTTGGCTCCCCTCACTGGGTGGAGCATCTCACAATAGGATGATGGAATGTGGAATGTACTGCTTTGGGGAGGGTATAGTTTGGGGATGTGTTAGTTTGGGGAGGTGTTAATGGCCCATTAGCAGAAAAATATCTCTCTGGAGGGAAAACCAATGGTGGAAGAGATAAGAAACAATGCCCTACAGTTGGTCCATTAACAAAAGGCACCCGCCCTACTCCTCCCAGCGTAAAGAAGAACAATGTTTTCAGGAGATGAAAATAGAATATACATTTTTGTTTTCCATAACACTTAAACATCATAGTAAGCAGGATATCTATCTGCAGCCTAAGAGTTTCCTTCTTAGTTATTCAAGGAATGTATGACTGTCTTGAGTAAAAGTGTAACCTGAGGAAGAAATGCAAATCAAAAAAGGATGTCTTTCTATGCCTGAAGATAATCTGAATTAGTCTGATGCATACATTAGGCAAATCTGTTGCTTTAGGTCCATATATTCTTCTCTCTCTCAATATAAAACTCCTTTAATACCTTTTCCAGTTGCTTCTCAAGCAGATTGAAATTTGCTCATTTTGAAGACACATTGTAAAAGGTATCTTCTAAGGAGTACCCTCTGCTGATTATAACAAGATGTTGTCAGTTTTTCCACATTATTCTGTTATGTAGTACATTTCCATATTCAGTCTTTTGCTCTCAGATGCTGGAAATCACAGAGCCAATGAACTAAACTGGCCATGCAGCCAGTCCTACAAACAATACAAAGGGGAAACACAGGATCTGGCACTGTGCAACCCCATTGCCTGGACTGACAAAGGCAGAACAGAGCTAATCACAGAGATTGTAGGAAAGGGAAACAGAAGACGAAACACTGAGGGAGACTCCTTTTGAGAAAGAGACAAGAGGTGGGACATTTTTAGAAAGGGCTCACTATTTATTCAGGGAGAGAGATGGTACAAAAGACTTCTATTAGCCTTGAGGTTTACTGTTGTGTAAAGGTAAAAGGAAATAAGGTTAGGTAAACAGGCAAGCCATGCTCATGGTTATCCCAGCCCTTTCAGAAGGAAAAAGAATTGCTGATAAAAAAAAAAAAAAGGTATAACCTGGGAATCTGTAGAAAGTGTGTGATGGGAAGACAGTTCTGCTCACATGGCAGAAGACAATTTATCTGTCAAAAAGACAGGAGCCTTTTGCAACAATGAGGAGAGTTCCACTGCAGGATTGTAGGTGGAACAAGAATTAGGAAAAGTGAAACACTCTCACAGCTTAGCTACTACCTCTTCAATTTGAACATTTGTTCTTTACACATGATTTAGTTTTTCACACTCGTCCAAATATGCCATCATTGTCCTTTCACATGGATTTAGAGGACTTTATTGTTTCAGTTAAACACTTTCTGTTCTGGATTTTTTGTGGTCAAAATATATTACCATATATATGGAATTGTTCAACAGAGAGAAGAGAAGACTTCAGGAGGACCTTAGAAAAGCCTTCCACTGCCTGAAGGGGGCTGCAAGAGAGCTGGAGAAGGACTTACCCCTTGTACTAGTGATAATAATCACCAGGTAATGGCTTTGAAGTGAAAGAGAGCAGGTTTAAATTAGATATTAGGAAGAAACTCCTCCCTGTGAGGATGGTGAGGCACTGGGACAAGGTTGCCCAGAGATGCTGTGGATGCTCCATCCCAGGAAGTGTTCAGGGCCATTTTGGATGGGGCTCTGACCAGCCTGGTCTAGTGGAAGCTGTCCCTGTCCATAACAAGGGGGCTGAAATGAGATGATCTCTTCCAAACCATTGTAGGATTCTGTGATATGTTGCCATGACAGTCACCAGTTTGGGGCTTCACCCTATACTCTGGGCTAAAGCAAGAACTTTTCCCCAGTAAGTCTTTTTCTATTTCCATGGCTGCTGATAATGTTATTGTCCTCTATGGGACACATGCATGAGCCAGAGTTGCTACACATTTCAGAATTTGTCAAATACCATCCTCCTCCCAAACTCCCAGATGAATAGTGAGATACAGCTCACTTAAACAATCAATTAAACAAAAAAGCACCATAAAGTTGCCACTGAGAAAGAATTCTAATATAAGAGGAACTGGAAGCAGAAAAAATGGTCTGAAGGATAAGAGTCTGAATGATGACAGTTGGAACTTGCTTTTTTACCAAAACCTAATTTCCTTAGTTGAAAACACATCACACTTGGATGATCCCCTCCAGGACATGGAATACATATTGAGATTTGTGTTTGAAATCCTGTGACCTTCCTGGGAAAATGGTCTCCATAAAGTCACAAATGTCTCAGAACAAGTGATTAAATTCCCAATATTACGCTGGCACAGATGCATTCAGCTGGTTTGTACTTAGTAATGGTCACAAGTATAGTAGAAAGATGAGCAATAAATGGAGCTGTGGCTGTCAGTCTTCACCATATTTTGGGCTGATTTCTTCAAGCTTTATACATGAATTTTGGCAATAAACATGGCCCAGTTTGTAGTTATCTGTACTTCTGTTTTCTTTTTATATAGATCTGCTGTCTTTGACAGCCTCATATTTGAGTAAAACCAGAGCACAGTGTGAAACATGGATAAGCTATCCACTTCTGACCTGTCTGAGGTCACCAAACAAAACCAAAAACATCTCACAAAATTTTCATCTGGAAGCATGAGTTGGCTGAGCTGGACACACAAACCCTGTCAAGCCTTCCCTTAAGTCTCGCCAAGATATTAACTTTGAAATAAAGCCTAGTTTTTTTGAGTTCTGTTTTGAAGATTTCTGCCCTATTCAGAATGTCTGACTTGCCATTATTTTAAGAAAAAGGTAAAAGCCAAAGGGGTGGAATTTGGAAGAACATGTGTCATCAGGTCAATTATATTGTTGTCTAGAAGTGAGTGATGCTAGCACATAAAACTAATTTATGGTTATAATTACATGCATAGCACAGCCATAATACCTTTGCCTGACCCATCTAGTAGCTATGGCCACTAGAAGTACATCCATCCCACATAAAATCAACTATTGGTGACCCTCTGTAAACCCCATTTCTGTCTTATTACAACAAAACCAAAGAGATTTGTAGGACCATGACAAATGTTTCAGAGAGCTCTCCTTGTAATAAAAGTTTCTAAAATCTCATCCCAAGTTCCTACATACAGGGTCACATTCCTGAGATATAGATATAGATAGATGATATAGATATAGATAGATATAGATATAGATATAGATATAGATATAGATATAGATGATATAGATAGATATACACCACCTGATTTTAAACCCCTAGAAATTAGGGAACAGATTCAGATCCGATATCAACAGTGCTCAACCCTGACTGACAGCACTATCATACAACAGGAATCATGAAATTGCTTGATTCAGTGCCTACCCAAATGAATAGAAAACTTTCTGTGGGTTTGAGGAAGAGCTGGTTAGGAAAAGGAAGAGATGTCCAACACTGATTTAGATATTAACATGGCTAAGTAAATTTACAGACTTTAAGTCATAAGACTTCATGTTTCTGTAGAGAGGATGTGTGGTTTAGTGAGTGAACAGCTTAATTTCTTTTAGGTCCCTAATAGCATCAAAAGAGTTGTTGGATGAGGATAAAACACATGTGCAGACACAGACAAGAAAATATGTCACAATATTTAGGCTAAAACCTTCAGGTGCAACTACTAGCCAGTTTTTGAAAACACCAATTTTTAGAAATATTTTTTTCTGATTGGTTTCCCACTGCTCTTTGGGAAATGAGGTCTTTTGTGGCTCACATTTTGCACTATGATTCATCACTTTGAAACATGGATCATGTCTGAATTGTTGAAAAGCATGGTATTTAAAAAAAAAATAGGAAGTTTTGCCTGAGAATTTCAAACTGGGTGTTCTCTGCACACATATGGATGGATACATTGTTTATATTCAGTGCTAAAGAAATATTTAACCAACGCCTTCACTCAAGCTCACCCAAGTTAGTGGAAGTGAAACCACTTACTCCTGACCAACCGTGCTTCTGTCCTTTTCAAGGATATTATGTGTCAGCTGTATTCAGATTTAAATACCAGCTAGAAAAAGGTATGACATTATCAAAGTTAGCAAGAAATAGGTCATGAATTTGACTGATTTGGGGGATGTCTACTGGAAACACTTCAAGAAAGCTCTTTCCTGAAAAGGTATTAATGGTTGGTGAGCAGGAATGAGTAACAGGGACTATACACTTATGTGATTGTCAAGAATTTGTCACAAGGTGCCATCACCTTCCTAGGTGCTGTTGTTAGTGAGTCCAGAGCAGGAGTGCTTCTACAGGGCCCCAGGCTTTCTCTGTAAGCAGCCTACATAACCTACATAACCAGCTACATAACCTACATAATCAGCTAGAAAGAAGGAGGTTTTTCTACATGCATCACAAGCAAGCAGGCCATCAGTGGCTCATTTGTGAACAGCAGCGTGGGAACCTCTCAGAATGTGTGTAAACAACCAGCCCAAATAGGGGATCCAGAGCAATGCAGCTGCATAACAACTCCGTGTGTGAAAAGTGAGCACGTGTGTGTCACTCCTGATGGAATCCCTGTTCAGTGCCTCTGGAAAACTCCTGATGACAGTTTTGTGTCATTACAACACAGTTAAGTGCATCAACATGATGATTTAGCCGATTCACTAGCAAATAAATTATTTGTATGGGATGAGAAGAAAACAGGTGTGCACTGCTAAACCCTCAGGACAGCCTCCCTAGCTGCATCAGTAGAAATCACCCAACCAAGTGATTGTTCAGGATTTGCCCGAGTCATACAGCCTACACAGGGAAAGCTATAGCAAACATTGGTTTTCAGACATTCATCCTATGGATAACAGACACCTTCTGCACGGTAGGAATATAAAGTTTTATCTGTCATCTGCCCAGTTTAGTGGCTACTGTAATGTTTCTCCTCTCAGCAGCATATCTGGTCTGAACTATTATCTGGAGGAGTATTTGAGTCAGACCTGAGTCCAGGATCCATCCAACAAGATTTTTTCTGTATTCTAAGCCTATGCTTCTGCTACCAGGCTGCCTCACTCATGCAGCCCTTGGGAGCACCTTGGAAGAGGATGCTAATATGCTTGTGCATTGTTACTCCATCAGTTTATTTAGTCCTTTGCTTTCAGTTTACGTCTTTCGAAGTTCCGAAAGTTCAAAGTAGGTATTATTTATGAGTTCTTAGACTGGATTCATGGCACCTATTTTTAGTTTTAGAAGTGGAGCAGATTGCCTGAGATGGCCATCTGCACTCCTTGTCCAGGGAGAAGGAAAGACCTGCAAAAAGCAACTCAAGCCAGTCAGAAATGGATGCCTAAAATAAATTCAATTAATCACTCTCCAGAAGCTTCTGTTACTCTGATATTAGGGGAAGCTGGTTAAGTAGTTAGACTACAAGCCTAACTCTAAAGTTAGAATTAAAGCCAAGTCTAAAGTTAGCTGAGTCTCATAGAAACACTTTTCCATATTTTAAACTGTCCATTATGAGTATATTGTAACTTTGGAAGAAGTCTCACTGGTAACTTCAAAAACCCTCAGAAGGAGATGAAAAACCACACCCACTATATTAAAACATAAATCACCTTACTCTTAGAAGTTTTTCAAGAGCAATTAGACAAGCCAGAAAGAAGAACATAGCAGGTTACAGAATTTCTACCACAGCGTGTTGGGTGCTTTAAGTTTACATGAGCCCAATGAGAGACCAAAAAAGTTCAAGGCAGAGGAATCCGTGAAAGTTACATATATACCACACACCTTCAGGAAGCCACATGTTGTGACAGACTGGCATATTGCCCTACATATACCTTGTCCTACACATACCTTGTCCTACACATCTGCTTTTGGCCACTGCTGAAGGGAATGCACAGGACTTGGATGACGTTGGTCTGACTGAGTAATCCTCCTCAGACCATGGATTCTCATGTATCTACTAGCCCCTTTACCAGTTCTTGATTCACAAATTTGCTGGCTAGGAATTGACACTTTTGAAGAGCAGTGATCTAAACTAAATTTAAAACACTTGCCAATTAGCATCACCTATCAACAAAGTTCCATCTCAGCTAATTATTTAGAGACTGAAGCCCTTCCTGAAAATATACCCAAAAACCTGGCAATTATAATTGCCTATTTTATTGACAGCATATACATTTTTGGAGTTCTGTTGACCCCTATTTATGCTTAGAAGACCATTAAATATGCTCAGCTGAACACTTCCTTATACTCAGTCTTTCTCTCTTTATCATCCCTTTGTTTGTTTTTTTTTGTTTGTTTTTTTTTTTTTTTAAGGAACTACAGTAAGTTCAGATGCAATATGCAGCCTCACTTTACTGGTTTTGTTGTTCAACCTACTAAAAAGCCACATGAAACAAGGAAAAACTTACAGCTTTTATGTGGTCACTGCCACACTGAGCCAAACCGACTTTTTGGTATCTTTGGACTGTAAGCATCTGAGTTTTAGCTTTACATCCTGTAAAGGAGAGAGGTAATATCACAGGGTGCAGACAGGAAAAAAAGGAGCAAAAGAAAACTTTAAATGTAAAAACTCTGAATTAATTTTTTTTTACTTTAATGACCCTGTTACGTGGCTGTTTGGGTTAGTTTTCAGTAGAAGTCGAGGGATGGTGCAACAATTGTGAGCTCCGTTTACTGGGGCTTGTGGGATGTTTCACTTTTCCTCTTCAGACTGAGAATTCATCACAAATATGCTCACAAGGACTTTAGGTAGCTGTGAGTATCAAGGGGTTCCCATCAGTTTGGACTAGGAAGATACCCTGCCCCTCACTTCTGTGATCTGCAACCACACAGTACCTCGTCTGTAATATCACTGACATCAAGTTACTCTCAAGTAATGTGATACACCTCCAAATGTAACCAGAAACCACAGAAACAGAAAGGAGCAGCAAAATGGTAACAGGTCACATCTGGATATGATTTTTGTGCAAATTGGAGGTCATTTGAACAGGTCAGGGAAGGCTGATTTTTTTTGTTCACCCACTCCTGTAGTACAGGATCAAGGGCACGTCTGACAAAATTGAAAGGCAAGTCATTTAGAGCTGTTGAAGATAAGACCAATAATAATGCTTTGTGTATTACTAATCTGTTACAGGAGAAACTGAAGGAGAAAGCCTTTATAGGACGTATAGAAAGGTTAAGCATTATATGAATTGCACAAATACCTTCTCTTGCACAAAACATGATAAAATTTGGGTCCTCATTCCTCAGTGAATAAGCAATCACGAAGAAATTCCTAAAATTAGGAATATTAGAAATAAAATTTGGTTATGTTTTACCATAATTTTCTATTCACAAATTTCTTGTAGGTTCTCCTAAGATATTGCTCATGGATATTGCTGGAGTTAAGATACAGGATTATGTGATTTTTTGTGTGTGTCCTGAGAGACTCATGCCAAAAATGCTTAACAAATTGTTCAGGTTTTTATCAACTATGAACTCCATTTGACACCTGTAAAAACTGTTAAAAATGTCATGGCATTCTTCCAAAGATACCTGAATTTAATCCAAAGGAAAAAAAGTCCTATTGAAGTAAACACTAAAGTCTATGTGAAAAGTGTTAAAAAATTAAAAGAGAAATTTTTCATTTGCTTTTCTGTATCATTCTTAATTGTATTAAAAATTATCTAATAAGACTATATAATTTGTGTAATTAATTTGATCTTTAAGAACTATTTCTATGCAAGAGAAGCTCTTAAATTTAACTCACCAGTAAGACAAGACAATATTTTAAAATTTACTTAGTGTTAGATTAGAATAAGTCAAAACACATCCAAGAGAACATGAAATAAACTAAATTAAGTACAAGAAGCAGTACATTCAAAGTAACACAGAGCTGAATGAGGCTAATCCACCTTCTTTAAGGGGATTGAGAGGCCTGAGATTGTGTTCTGCATCCAATTAAAAAAAAAAAAGAAACATAAGACAACACTTTGAAAATATATGGATTACCTGGGAGAATAGAATAAAGAGTATTTTAAAAAAGAGTTACAAAGAAGTCTGAGGACTTAACTTTCTTTAGAAGAAGTAAGACCAAGAAGGACATGACTGAGCCCTCCTATATATGGAAGACTGTAAACAGATTCACAGTATCATAGAATCACAAAATGGTTTTGGTTGGAAGGCACCTTAGAGTTCCCTGTGTTCCAAACCCCTGCCATGGGCAGGGACACCTTCCATCAGACCAGGCTGCTCCGAGCCCCATCCAACCTGGCCTTGGACAGTGCCAGGCTTGGGGCATTCACAGATTTTCTGGGCAACCTGTGCCAGGGCCTCACCATCCTCTGAGTAAAGAACTTCTTCCTAGTATCTAATCTAAATCTACCCTATTTCAAATAAAATGATTCATTGCTCCCTACAGCCCTGTAATTTTGCCATTTTGTGGTGCATTCCTAGGCAGACCAATCTCAAGGGAAGGCTCCTTGTTCTTAGTGGGAAATCCCAGTAGGTTATGCCAAGGAGGACAAAAGAGAATTTAAGACATGAAAAGATCAAGTGCTTGTAGGTACACTGGAAAAATTGTAGCATACCACACAAGCAGCTTTTGTAATTCCCAAACCTGGTATGTATTCTCCGTTCAAAACTAACACGACACAGATGCCAAAACCTACATTGTTTTCTGTGCTGATTTATACTGTGGTTAAAACAGAGAAAGTGCCTACATTTTCATACAAAATATTGAATTCATATACAAAACCTCTTTTTTTTTGTCTTTTAGGTTAATGAAAAGCAAGGCCTTTTGAGATGTTTTAAGGCTGTAATCTGCCACTTTATGGATGGGCAGTAAGGGCCACTCAGCTGTCTTAGCTGGAAAAGAAATGGAAAGTCCTAAAAGGTGAAGGACAAAGATTCAGTGGCAGAAGCTGCTGCATATGCCAATTTCAATGTTAAACACTATATTTCCTTTATCTTCAAAATTAGCAAGATTTAAATAATTCGATATTACTAAGAAAATTCTGTTTTCCCATCACTTTTCAGTTGATTTAGCTCTCACATCTGGGCTCTTTTTCTAATATGCTTCTATTAAAACTGCATCAAAATCAGATCCATCTGAATTTCATAAAAATATATTCTAAATCTTACTGAGTTAAGCAAGAATCTCTACTATATCATAATAATGTGTAAGTAAGGACTGATGAAGATAAAATTTTCTATCTCATTCACTTTAATTCAGATTCTTCCAACACTACAGGGAAAAGTGCTTCCCTTGGACTATTAAAGAAATAATAGTGAACTGAATTCTTTCCATATCAGTGTTATTAAGAGTTATTAAGATAATGTTTTTTCAAGAAGAGACACAATGCCGTCAGGCACCATATTAAGACAACACAAGTCACTGTTCATCTGAGAAAAGCAGCTGTTCCTTTGTTCTATGAGGGCTCCTGCTATGCCACTTTTGGGGTGTTTAGTTCCTTATCAGCTTGATGATGCACTTCAGATCAGATTTGGACTTGGGAGCAGCTTTCCAAATGATCTGTATAAAGGTGATGGCATCAACGACGTTGCAGACAGCAAAAGTTTAGGAGTTGGGCAATAATTTCACGTAGTAGGAACTAATATAATTACCAAAAGTCATATAAGCAGATAAGAAGGGGTCAGACAGAAGTGTGAAAGGTGTATACAAAAGTTATATACCAAGTTGAAAATTGTTGCAAAAATCTCAGAGGCTCTTTCAGTCAGAAGGGACCTACAGAGACCATTTGCAGTCCAACTGCCTGACCAGGCTGATAAAAGTTAAAGCTTGCAATTCAAGGCATTGTCCAAATGCCTCTGAACACTGACAGATTGGGGATATTGATCATCTCTCTAGGAAGCCTCTTCCAATATTTCACCACACCATTTTCAGTGAAACTGCTTTATTTTCCAGTTGTAGTCACTGTTTCTCATGTTTGCATTCTTCTTAAACTCTTTCCCAGGGATCGAAGCAGTAAACAAGGTCACTCTATGTAAACTATCTTGTTTTTCACTTTTCCCTCTTCTGAGGAGGGACTTTGCTTGTTGACCCTTGGTGTGGCCAATGGGTCCAGGGATCCCACCTCTTAGGTGGGCACATTGTAAAAAGGTATAAAAATAGGTTCTGAGAATAAACCAGCCCCTTTTTGGAGCATCAGCCTTCTAGATCACGACTCCGTTTCTCATTGATCGTGTCCCACAGCGACATCCAGTATCTGTATTTATTTGCCAGCATTAATAGTGCACCAGAAACAATGACTTCAATTTGCCTTGATACATTTCATCAACTTCCCAATGTGTTCATTGTACATCTACATAATTAATAAATGGTCTATAAATAAAGTAGGACATGCAGCGTGTTTAACCTTTGACTTACAGGAAGAATTTAAAATACAATAAAACTACTACTTTTGGTATTTGACTGAAATTCTTAAATTTCACACATCCTTCAATATCCCCTTTCCAGTCTTCTCAGAGTTTGCCAACTCTGAAAGTTGGCATATTTGAATGGGCACTATGGAATACAGTGTACATGGAGCTTTGTAGGAAACAGTCAACTCTAAGCTTTCTGCTTCATGTGTGTACAGCCAGGTCAGAGGCAACTTACATCCTGGTTTTACACTAAAATATCTGTTTAAGAATATTTGCAACTACATCCCCCTTTTCTATACAGACTTAAAGACAACAGAACTAAGAGGTGGCCATTCCATGCAATTCTGTGATTTTGAAATGGTTGTTGGAAGATAAAAAAAATCTAACCAAAATAAAAAATTTTTGTCTCCAGAGTTGAAGCAAGTTAATGAATTAAACTGTAATGTTTCTCCAGGGTTCTTCTGAATTCCACCAGTTCTCTGTTCAGCTGATATGGTAAGGGCATTCAACTCTTCACAGTCGGTAGGCAAGGAAGGTACTAATGGCTTGATCCTGCAAAAGCTGAGTTACAAAATTTTGCACTTTTTGGAATCCCAGGAATGTGCAAAGATTTAGAATTTATACTTCTTGGATTACATTTTTTAACCCAATTAAATCTGACTGTGCCAGATGCAGTAGCTGAAATTATAGATTTGGAACAGCTATTTGGAGAGTGTTCCAAAGTAGATGTAAATCAAGCACCATGATTATTTTTAAATGAACCAAGAAGCAATTTGTTTTGTTTAACAGAAGTTTTTTAATACCACAAATTCTTGCATATTTGCATGTGTGCTAGCTGGAGTCTAGATTACACCTACATTGCAAAATAAAGGACCCAGGAAGGCGCAACAGCGTGGAGAGATTTTGAGGGATCACTGCTGTTCCTTCATCACAGGATAGGTAAGGAAGGCAGTATGAATTGTACAGCATGTGCAGATGTGCAGTTGAAGTTCATTCAGAGTATTCAAAACCTATGGAAATCTGAGGCTGATAATATGCATTTTGAGCAACACTGCTTCTGCAAGGCCTAGCATATTTCACCAAACTCAGTCCTGATACCTAACCCCAGCAAATTCAATAATCCTGTGGAAGTCAGAAGGCAAAAATAAGAGTGGATGTGTTAAGATTATTTTCATACTTACCAGTGTTGACAAAACTGGGCTATCTTATCACTGTGAAAACATTTTCCTAATAGAACCATGAGTTATGCTCTGTCACTTAGGTAAACACTTAGAGCCTTCAGCAAAACTCTATGTGTGTAGAAAACACAGTATGTCCCTATTTTTGTTATCCCCAGCTTCACACAAACAGAGAACATGCTGAAAAATGCCAAAAGACATTTTAAATGAACTGCAAAATAATTCTGTATCAGCTTAAGTAGTATTTTCATTGCAGTTCTGGGTAGGAGATGGCTCACTGAGAAGAAAAATTGTGAGAAAGTTTCTTGGTTGTATTTGCCATAAGTTTGAGTTTTCTTTTCAGCAGTAGAATACAAAATTCTGGTGGCAAGCGAATTAGTCAGGTATAAAAGCTACTTCAGGCAATGACTCAATCTTTCTGTGTAATTATGGGAGAAACAACAGGAGTCAAATAGAAACATTATCACCAGGCTTTTAACAACCTACTCACTGAACTGATGGGTTGAGCATGGATGCATTAGGACACCAGAATCCCCAAAAAATCAAGGATTTACCATGACATTATTAGCTTCCTGTTGCACAATTTTAATTTCCAGCTGACAATCCCATGAACTCATCTTTACAGCTGATAGAACTTTCCTCAGGCATAGCCTATCACTATGCATTTGTGTTTGTCACAAATCCAAAACACTGAAGCCACTGTATCTTCCCTTGCCTTCTCTGTGGACTTTATTCTGTACATACCCCTCATAAAAATAAACAAAACTAAAAAACACCACCAACAACAACCAAAAAACCTTAAATAGAAGGACCCACCACGCCCCCCCCCCCCCCCCCCAATAAATTGAAACAAACAGATCAGAACTCCCCCAAAAAACAAAATCAAATCATCCATCCAAGAATCATCCAGGAAGTAAATATCTTCCTTTTCTAAAGCCAACGTTATTACTACAATTATGATGAAGATGGAGATCCCAGGGGCATATATATCAGCAAATGTTGTTCAACTAGGAAGAAAACAAACAAAGAAAACTAAGTATGGGTGCCATCCAGCTGCCTGAAAGGACTGCCTAAAGTATGCTTAAATGGGAATGTCATGAAACAAAGATTTCCTCATTAATTTATTCAGTTTTACAGAGAATGCTCCTGATCTCCTTTTTCCAAACTCTCTGGGATAAGTCACAGTGGAAAAGAAAAATGATGATTTTATTCCTGTCATGAGCTTTTCCATCGGTTCTAAGACAAGAAACTGTTCTGACTTAGTTTCTAAAATACTGTATCCAACAACTCCTTTCCTTAAACCTCTAGGCAGCTAGCCTATCCATTCTCAAATGGAAAGAACACATTTACATTAACAGATCAAGTTGTCCAGGAGAACTGTAGAAACTAAGACAGAGGGCAGTGACTGACTCCATTTGATGTAGCTACAACTTGCCAAGTAAGTATTTCACTCAATCACAAAATTGTTGAGATTGGAAGGGACCTCAAAGTAATCAGAGCTCCTCAGGGCTCTTATCAAAGAAAATTCACTAAAAGTGCTGACAGAGTCAGTTCTAGAAGATCCCTTGTGGTCATCCATCCAACACAGACATCCAACACAGACAGAGCAGGTAGAATTTTTCACAGGAGCTAGCCAGAAGTACAGATCCTCAAACTGAACACCACCCCCCCACCCCAGTATTTATTGTTGGAAACAGCTGATTCTGATGACTCTACCTGGTAAGTCATGCTGCTTTCTGTAGAGATGGATGCAGCCAAAAGTCCATGAAGTCTCCAAGATTTTCACAGAATCTTGTAATGGTTTGGGTTGGAATGGGACCTTTAAAGGTCATATAGTCCAATCCCCCTATAATCAGCTGGGACATCTTCAATTCAATCAGGTTGCCCAGAACCCTATGCAACCTGGCCTTGAACACTTCCACAGATGTACCATCCACAGCTTCTCTGGGCAACATGTGCCAGTGTTTCATTACCTCATTAAAAAAAATCAAAAAAAATCTTTCCTATTGCTAGTCTCAATCTATCCCTCTTTAAAATCATTACCCTTTGTCCTGTTGCTACAGGCCCTGCTAAAAAGTCTGTCCCCATCTTTCTCATAAACCCCCTCTGAGCACTGAAATGCTCCAATAAATTCTCCCTGGAGCCTTCTCTTCTCCCAGCTGAACAATCCCAACTCTTTCAGCCTTTCCTCGTTGGATACATGCTCCAATCCCTGATCACCCTTGTGACACTCCCATGGACCTGCTCCAGCAGCTCCCTGTCCCTCCTGTTCTGGGTCCCCAGAGCTGGATGCTCCAGGTGTGTCTCAGCAGAGCGGAGCAGAGGGGCAGAATCCCCTCCCTCCCCTGCTGCCCACGGGGCTCTGGGCAATTTAGAGAAAAATTTAGAGGAAGCTGCATCTTGCTCCTATGCAGAAGTTTCTGTGTAATGTTTCAAAACCAGCATTTCTGGGATTGATAGAGGTCAGCTCAAACTGAAAATACCCTCTTAGAACAGTGCCGAACAGCCATATCCTCACAATTATTTGCATCCAACACATACTCATTCTTGTACAGGAGTTCTTTACTTTTAGTGCTTTTGAGCTATGGCAGAAGTGGTGTTTAGGAGGTGGCTTGACAAAAATGTTTGTTGTGTCAGGCATTGAATTTGGCAATTAGTCAAAGATGGATGCCAAGAGAAACGGACCTTGAACCTCACCTCTGCACCTTGTTGGCAATTAGTTTGGCAATTAGTATTTTCACCCTCATTTGACAGCATTCCAGTTGTAGGCCCATTAGAATAAAGATAAAGGGGAGATAAACCAGTTTCATCCCCAGCCTGCTTTACTACCAGGGAGCTGATCTAGTACAAATAGTGCATGAAATGACAAAACAACCCCCAAAACTCTTTGGAATGACTGTTAAATCTCTGAATGGATTATTACCCATTTTCTTTTGCAGCTGGCTATTAAAAGAAATGAAATATCAGGTCCACAATTCAGCTGTGAGAGTTGGCAACAGTCAAGACATTCCAGCATAAATAGAGACAAAAATGCATAATGCCCAACTTCTTATTGAATTTACTGAGATTTTTTATGTCAGTGGGATGGTGAGATTCAGAACTGAGTTCACGAGTATTTCAGCAGTAAGCCAGAAAACTGAGACAAAATATCTATTTTTTTCACTGAAGCTTGATATATACAAAGACAGTGAACTTTATTCAGATGCCTGAAAGATTAGATTTCTGATATTCAGTGGCATTCTGAATGACCATGAAAAATGTTCCTTTCATCCAGTAATACCCATCCTCAAGAAAAAGAGATTGTCACATCCACATCAGTATATGCACTCTGTGCCTAAAAATTAATTGGAATGCTTTGCAGGCATTGGGAAAAAGCCAGAAAAGAAAATAAGTTGGTCACTCATTCAATAATCTTTTTCTTAAATTTTAGTCAATACCAGCCTAGAAGGTGGGTGGTAATGTGTGGTTCTAAATCTCAGTTGCCAGTTATGTGCAAAGGTAAAGAAAACATGAAAAGAAGCCTGAAAAACACAGCAATTCACTATTGTATTTTATCACTGGATCATATTTTACTTAAATGCGCACAAAATGTTTCAAATTCTGAAGTTTAAAAAAATAATGCAGGAATCCCAGTGGGTGGGGTGGGGCGGTCATAATAAGCTTACATAAGTGCCACTTTCTAATTTGGCAGCAATTTACCACTGACCTCTCTCTCTGTGCTTTTTTCCATGTTGCCTGGAATGCCCCTGAGAGAAATACTTGTCTGCAAAATCTACCTGTGCTGTGAAGACTGAAAAAATGCACAGCTTGGTATACACTTATTTTTATGTATTATTAGAGGAAAAAGAGAAGCTTTCAGCTTCTGCATTATTACAGAAGACAGCTTCAAGTATCTCACCTATCCAGTTTTACTGATAGCTGACTGTTAGTCTTGTTTTCTCTTTTTCTTGTTCTTTGCAGATGGTAGCTCTATTCTGTCCTGTGCCATGTCTCTATGCAGCTGAATTAATTTAAATTGTTCTAAATGTGGAAATTGCTGTGATCCCAACAAATTCAGATTCCAAATCTCCTCCTTAAAATGAGCTGTGAGCTAAGTTTAACATTCATCTTGACTTTTGGTGTCACCATATTTTACACATCTTTTAGTACAGAGGTAGCCTTTACAACACCTTACACATTATCAGGGAATTTTTTATCACCATCCAGAGAGTAGCAGCAACTGGAGGAAAAAAAACCCCAACATATCTCCTTAATACAGGGGAGCATCCCAGACAATTTCATGAGAGCTTTTGAGGCACAGCTAGGTATGTTTCATGTCAAGACACAATAGATAATTCACCTGAAATACTGTGTGCCATTCCCATCTCCCATGTCTGATGGGATGAACTGAATCCAGAAGAGCCTCAGTGAATTGCTAGCACGAGCATCCAAATGGACACATGGGAAATAGAGCAAGTTTTGTTTTGCTAAGTCTGAAAGGAGAGAGTATTGCTCTCTTCAAACACTCAGATATTTGAGAATTGCTCTCTTCACTCCACTCAGTGACGGAGAAAAAATATTTAAACTGAAAGAAAACCTTCACTGTATTTATACTGTGACATATAAAAAGAACTGGCTGGTAAGAACCAGTAGTGAATGACTAAATCTAACCATTCCCCTTTGAAAGAGCTTTTGGAGAAGGCCTTCAGATGAATCAGACAACAAAATTCAATTAGTTTCCAGACAGGGTTTAATCTGCTTTCTCTGCATTTCCCTATCTTAGCTAGGGAACTACACTTCATGGTTCCTTCCTGAAGTGTCTTCCTACACAACACAGCCACAATTCACCCATTTAAAACTTTGGAATAGATTTAACAATTTTAGATAATTTATTGATTTGGTGTTACAAGGAACTTGGGCAAGATTTCTTTGCATATTTTATTTCACTGTACCTTTCTGTAATTTGAAACATCAGAAGCTATTCTTTCTTATTAATCTAAAATAAGCATTCTACAAAAGCAAATCAAATTACAGGAAGAGATTAGGAGACACTTCAGAGAAGGCCAGCCTCATGACAAATTTTCTCTGAAGACCATTTACATGCCAAGGTAGACACCACAAGTCTGTTAGTTCATGCAGAACTCTTCAACCAAACTGGATCTCTGTTACACACTGGTCTCTCCATTAAAATGAAGAGCCAAAAGATCAATCAAAATCCTATGTCTAGTTTTCAAACAAACATTTCACATCCAGCTATCAGTGAAAATACTGATCTGAGCAGAAACTTGTACCTGCCTCTCTGTGATTTATTTTCAGAAACACTATGCTGCCCGTACCTGGTAGTAAAATGCTTGTATAACAAAGTTCTTCCCAGAGAACATATTTTGGCAGCTACTAGTTCACCCATGACTGATAGATAGAGGTACTGTACAAATCACCCACTGCTGTAGCTGCGCCATGGGAGAGCTTGTGTCCCACTGTGACTTGAATTACAACAGCGGAATCAAGGTAAAAATGAAACCCTAAAAATTAGTTCAGCTTTGGTGCTCGAAGGAATTTTTAGGGTTTCATTTCTACCTTGATTCCGCTGTTGATACAGTTTTCAAATCATTTAGACCAGTGCTCTAGCTGCATATTTTAAACTTTAGAAAAAAATATTATTAGATACTCGGGCATTTCTGTAGTGCAAGACAAACTTCACTTACTAATTCATACCCTAAGACCTCAGTTTGTGATGAAGCCAGTGCATTTGTTCCAGGAAGGACTTTTTTTTTTCCAAGAGTCAGGAATTCAGAATATCACAGTTAGTTGCCCTCACACAGAAAATGAGACCAAATTTCTGCGTTTTGTCATGCTCGTAATAGTGTTTATTTTGTGAAGACTTGTTTTGCTTCTGAAATTCCTTTGTGAGTTGTGCTGTCTGCAAAGAGCTGTAGAGCAGTAACTCCATTCTTTCACATAGCACCACTTGGATTTTTGTTCTGTTTTACCAATAAAGACTGTGGGAAAAGTAAATTAGAATAAATCAATTTAGAGACTACACTTCATTTGGGAAGAGATGGACTAGATGACAGGGTTTGTGGGGTTTTTTCACTTGCACATATTTTATTACTTCCTTGTATTTATATCTAAAACCAGCTTGAACTTTCCTGCATACAGCTTCGGTGAGTAACTGGATACATTACAATACCTCAGAGTCTCAGTCTATTTCTGAGAAAATCTAGGTGTTGGAGGAGACAAAATGAGATAAATTAGTGTGGCTTCTGCATGGCAAAATGTGAATGACCAGTCCAGTGGAGCAATGAGGAACCAGAGTTTCACAACTACTGGGAAGTTAACTGGAAAGGACACTCAAACACTTATGCACACCAGAGTCTCAAAAGAGTCCTGCATGACAGGATTTTTTTCCACAGCATTCTGGAATATCACAGATCTATGAATTACAGTAAATAGACTTCAGTTGTGAAAGTCAAGAAAAAAATTAATCTTATTCCCTTTCCCTGGAAGCATTTTTTATGTTGCTTAGATAATTATACTTTTTTGTAACAGTAATTAAAAGAAAAATCTCTGACCTCTGTGGAATCTGTTAGTTCCCTGAAGCAAAATGTAGGCTTTATTTTATTGAGGGCACTAAAGTTGGGGCTGACAAGCCAAATAGAATTAATTTGCAGAAACAGGATTCAAAAGTGGGCATCAGTCCAGGGGAAAGAAGTTCCCAATGGGAACATTTGCAACCTGATGTTTTTGCACATAAGAAAAATTAACTTAGCTCCCAGTAAATCCACTACCAGTTCTCAGCTTTGAGGAGGGAAGAAAATCTTCCTCTCCAGACACTTCCCCTAGAGATCCGATCAAAGCATGCAGGAAATGCAGAAACACCAACATGCCTCATCAACACCATTCCTTCAAACCTCAGCTCTCACGCTAATGGGAAGAATTTTGAAGCACTTGGAAAACTTATATACAAATTACTGACATGGAAGTCATGTCTAGGATAGGTAACTCTGAAAAAGGTGCCATGAATTCCCTGTTGACTTGTTTTCTGCTGCTCCTACCAGCACTGCTACTCTGTTAAATCAATGGACACTTCAACCTAGGGAAATGGACATCCTTAAGTCACTGTTTTATGAATTTACTTTACTCAGGGGTAAGAAGAAATTAGTAGGCTTTCTTCTGTAATACTGGGCAGTAGAAGGGAACTTCAGGTGATTTGGCACCTTGCCATTGATCACACACATTCATACCCCAACAGACAACACATTATGGCACGTCCAAGAAGTATAAGACAAAGGACTTTCACTGACAAAATCATAAAGCCTAATCTCTTCCACACCTTCCCCCAAACTGCACAAAATGAGAAGATTTATCACCGCTTTTGCCTGTGCTGGTTTAATGAAGTGAAGGAAATGCTACTCACATTAGTGAGGCTGTGTGCTTTGGTTGCCGTGAGTATCATACTCAGTGAAAATATGTGATGGAAAATCAATAACTCTGAAGAGTGAGGGAGGGTATTTAACACAGTCACTGTTGAACAAAGATATGCAGTCTACTAACTGAGAAAAATTTCCAAGTGTAGACCCTAAAATGGAGTGACTAGTTGAAGTGATCCTGTGAAATATGGATATACAAGCCAATTTAATTAACTTCTCAGAATAATAGATTCACATACCAAATAAAACAGTTCTTTCTAACATAGCTATATGATACAAACTGACCTTTTGGGTGATTTTGTAATCACAAGAGGGAGGACAAAACTGGAGGATATATTTCATTTTAAATAATGGCAATGTTACATACTTCAATTTTATTTTTTCTGCATTTAACAGATGCTTTTCAATAATAAGTGAATGTTGTGCTTTGCCTTGGTGTCCATGTTATTGTTTTACCGCAAATTCTACAAATTGTAATGTCATGGAGCATTACAGGGCTTCACGTGAGAAACCTGAACAATGAAGGAATATTCTGTGCTGGCAACAGTGGTTCAAAGAACAAAAATGGGTTATAGTGACAGCTGGTAGATTCAATTCCCATGGCTATGAATCCACAGAAGAAGATGGGATTAAGGTATTCTCCAAAACTTTCCAAATAAGGAAAATCTTGGCTTGATGTTATTCTAGATAAAGCAAACTGCAGGGAAAAGAGTTTTCCATTAAAAACTCCCTGCCTTCAGCTTCTTAGAAACTTAGCACAAAATGCCTTTTGCTCTCACAGGGAGTTGAGGCGGGGTTTGCAGAACAGAATTCACAATGCACCAAGGAGGGATCAAGACACTCTGTGACAAGGAAGGGGTATTAGGCATTATTAGGCCCAGGGCCATGTGAAAAGTCACCCACTGGCAGTTCACTCATGGCAAAGAAATGGAAGATTAAGTCGCTCATGTTATAACAAAAAATTACAGTTTTTGGTTATAGTTACTTCTAGACTCACCACTTGAGATCAGCTTTACAAACAAGCTACAAAGTAGCAACTCCATAAAAAGAAATGCTATTTAAGGAGAAAGAAAAAATGGAAGAGGGATTTCTCTCTATTATTTACATGAGGAAATCTTCTGAATTTTTCCTGGACAACTATGGATGGTTGGAGAACAGGTGGGATTATCACCCCAGTAGTGTATAAGTAAAACATAAGTAATAGAGAGGGGAAGTGGTTTATTATTTGGACTGTTTAATGCTTTGAGTTATTTTTATTAACAGCTACATAGCTCAAACACTGAGAGACACCTGGAAGAAATATCTGATCCATTTCCATTTCAGTGGTAGACTGAGAAAGCTCATAAAACACCTATGGGGCTTCTAAAGAGCCTTTTATGGAAAGAAGGAGAGATTTGATCTAATATAGCTAGCTGATACTTTTAAAAGGAAAAGAATCCATGACTACAACACCCTAAAGGCATATAAAAGACATCAGAGCTACTTTTCCCTTATTTTTCTTTTGGCTGAAGGAGGAACCAATGTCCTCTGATGTCTTCTCACAGGGTAAGGGCAGAGCAGTCGGCTACACCACACCTACACACCAACAACTTCAGTACTTCATTTTGCCACACCAAGACCATTGTTTCATGTCATAGAAGGGGAAACCAAATTACAGTAACTGGAGGATGTCAACTGGTTAGATTTCACCTAATCATTTCTAAACTGGCATTTTAGTCATACTTCGGAAGTGTTTTCTGGAGGGCCAGGATCAGGAGATGGCTGACAGCAAAGATGAGAGAGGGGACAAAAGGGTTCTGAAAAGATACCTGAACTCATAGTTTAAAAAGTTAAAAATAAACTATTCAATTATTTATAGTTGTAAATAGTTATAATTAAAGGAGTTTAACTCAGAGTTTGCATTAAAGGAGAGATCTTTTGATAGGAACAAAGTAGCTTGGCAAAAATAGAGAAAGGACAACAGTTTAAATAATGCAATGGAAATACCTAGTGCTACTGAAAACATACTGAACTAGGGATTAAATCCATCAGAAAAAAAAGGGAAAATATTTAACTAAAATAGTGTTTAACACCTAGACTAACAAATACCACATCACACTCCCACTTCAAGGCACCTTCAGATATGAGATTAAAAGAAGTCAAGTATCCATTTTAATATTTATCTCAATAAAAAAAATAGACACAGTTAGAAGCTAAAATTTGAAATTTTTCTACATCTGGGGGAGATAGACACTGAAAATTAAGTAGGAGGTAACAAGTCTCTAAAAACTTATGGTTAATTAATTAATATTCTTTCTCCTTGACTGGAAGTACCTGCTAGAAACAAGACACTAAATAAAATAACTTTCCAGGCTATCAGGACTTTTTCTCCAAATCACAGCTCAAGACAGCATGAGGTATAAAAGCCAAACAATAGTAGAAAGATAACCTGCCATTCCTATCACCAGTGCATAAACATGGCGACTTCTGCATGAACTTGCTTTACAGTGAGCTTTATTTGCACTGAAAATGTCTCAGGCCAAGAGTTCAGAGAGTCTAATAAAAAAACTCACATAATCAAAATGAAGTGTTCAAAACAATCCTAACACCAAACCAAACACCGAGATTTATTTACTGGTTACCTCAATAAGACTAGCAAGCAAGTGGCTCTTTTCCCCCTAATGGACACAAACTTCTGTTTTGGTAACAGAAACCAGATTTACAGGAAGCCTGGTGCCTACCAACATTCAGTTTTCTCAACCTTTGCTTTATACCAAAGTCCTTGAATTAACCCCAGAAAGGTGAATGAGTTTAGGCTAAAACAACCACAGAGCATTTCAGTTCTCTTTGTCAGAGTAACAGCATTTCCTAATCAAGGCCCATCATCAAGGCAGGTATAAGAGCTAGCATTTTCAGGTTTCATATTTTGCAAATTTCTTACTCTGGACTCAAAGTTTGAAAAGGCTTGGTGAAAGAAATTTAGCAGTCTATTCATGTCCTAAGAACTTTGCATTATTTACCTTTCACAAAGAAGCCATAGAGACAAATGTATTGACATAAAACCAAAACACACACAAGCACACAGAAAGCCTGCAAATACAAGAAAAGTTTCCAACACACCTACACAGAGTCTTCATACGTTTTGTATGCAGGTGGAATTTTAATGTTTCTTATCTGAAATCTTAATCGGATCCTGTTTTCATTCCACTACAATATTACCAATTTCATTACATGAATAATGGAAGTAGCTGCTAATAACAGAATTCCATTATGTTGTAAGACAAGAATGGTCCTGAACCTGACAGTCTCAGTACATTGGTTTAACATTATCTTCAATATCTCCAAAAGCATAAATAGACATTTGTCTTTCACCTTCCTGAAGTTCTATGCCTTTATAAGGAGTTTTTCAGGGATTTCACCTAGCACTGTAGGGAGTGAGACAGAGAAGCCTGGTGTTTTGTCAATACACATCACTTTGAGGTTTAAACCAGGTGGCATTTATGTAACAGCTATGAATAAATAGTGAATGGGGGGGATATGTTCTGAAAGTGGCTGTGAATATACTTCTGTGCGGGGGATAGCTCTGGGACATCCCACCTGTAGAGTACAAGCACCATCCTATCCTACAGCAATCTGAAAATATATATGCTAATAGTGCTAGCCCAAGAATAACAGAATAGTTAGGGTTGGAAGGAATCTCTGGAAATCATCCAGTCTCAATGCCCCTGGCCAAGGCAGAGTCGCCTGGAGCAGGTGACACAAGAATGCATACCGGTGGGGTTTGAATGTCTCCAGAGAGGGAAACCACCTTCACCCACCACAGCTCCCTGGGCAGCTGTTCAGTGCTCTGTCACCCTCAATATAAAGAAATTCTTCCTCATATTTAAATGGAAGCTCCCTTGACCTTGCTGACCCTTTCTGATGCACCCAGGAACCCATTGGCCGCCAAGGAACACTGCCAGCTCACGGACAACCTGTCAACCACCAAAACTCCCAGGTCCTTCTCAGCAGAGCTGTTCTCCAGCAGGTCAGACCCCAGTCTGTTCTGGTGCTTGGGGTTATTCCTCTCCAGGTGCAGGACCCTACACTTGCCCTTTTTGGATCCCATTAATTTTTTCCTGGCCAACTCTCCCCGCTGAATGAATTCAGGTCCCACTGCATGGCAGCACAGCCTTCAGGTGAATCAGGCACTCCCAGCAGCAAACTTTCTGAGGGTACATTCTATCCCTTCATCCAGGTTGTTGATAAAGAGGTTTAATAATACTGGACTCGGTATTAATCTCTGGAGAACACCATGGACTAGGCCTCTAACTGGATTCTTCTCCACTGATGACAACCCTCTGAGCTCTGCTGTTCAGATGGTTCTTGATGCACCCCAGGGACACAATGCACATTTCACGAGCTTATCTATGAGGATATCATGGGACACAGTGTCAAGTAGAGACAGACAATATCCACTGCTCCCCACTCATCAACCCATTCTGCCATGCCATCATGGAAGGCTCTCAGATTGGTCAAACATGATTTCCCGGTGGTGAAGCCATGCTGATGGTTGTGGTGATTCCTCTTACATCTCTCTAGGGAACCTGGATGCTTTATTGCCTCTCTGTATACAAACACAGCAGGGGGAATATGAAAGAAGAACTAGCAATCTCTGTGTAGTTATGGAGCAATCATGTCATTGGAATTACTGAGACGGTGGGATCACTCTCATGACTGAAATGTTGTCGTGGATGGCTGTGTTCTTTTTAGATAGGACAGGTCAGAGAGGCGAGGGGGTAGAGTTGCCCTTTATGTGAGAGAGCAACTAGAGTGTCTCCAGCTCTACCCAAGGACAGGCAAATGAGTTGAGAGCTTACAGGTGAGAATTAAGGGTCAGGCTAAAATAGATTACACTATTGTGGGTGTTTAGTATTGGCCATCTGGTCAGGAGGAGTTTCTTTTTAAAATCTCTTGGAGATGCTCCTGATGATGCCCCTCTGTGCCTGATTGGAAGAAGAATATGTGAGGAGAATAGCAATTACATCTTTAGGGAACAGTGTTATAGAAGACACAAAAGGAGGATAAAGCAAGGTAAATCAATAAATTAGCTGGTGCTTAGATTTACCTCTACATACTAGAAGAGGTGGAGTCCAGAAGAGGGGGAAAAACTCCAAATGAAAAAAATATGGTACCTGATCTCAGATGTAGAGAATGTCACACAAGTAATTCTCTGAAGCATACCAACCTCTGGTGTCATAGCTTTTCTAAGCCCAGTGTCTGACTTCACAACTTCACTGATGTATTTTATTGGAAATGCCTGTGTAAACTAGCTATGTGACTGGAAATGCACATAATGGCAAGACAATAAGAGGGAGCTTCAATTTTCCTCTTATGCAGTTCCAGTTTTTGAGATAGTCCAGTTTAATCAGTTTTTCAACTTGACAGCTTTTCACATTCACAGACATTTTTACTGATGAGCAGAACAATATTGTGCAATAGAGTAATACCTCCATTAAGAATCTACTGTGAAACAATGAAGGAGTTTCTAATTCAATTGTGTCTATTTCCTGCTTCTTCCCCCATCCAACTTTTTTAGTTTTACAATCAGACAATGGTCATTTATCAAATGCCAAGAAAATATTTTTGTGAATCTATGGAGAAAGTAGTAACTAAGACTTCAGATCTAAATTTAGTAAGCCAGCCTTGGGAGAAGAGGACATGAAACTGAAACACATCAAGAAGAAGAGGAATTGAACCTAGTCTTCAACCACCCTCCTCCCCAGAACATAAAGAGCACTTTACCACTTTGGCACAAAGAAGCTGTTGCTTTTTGTGGAGTTGAAATCCTCTGAGAACAGTTACATGACCAGGAAAGAGATAAACACCTTTCTGGTGCAATTCCCAGTTAACTGAGATGTGGTTATTGGTACTTTTAGCATTAATATCTTTGGCTCCTACAGATCTAGGCACCTTGAGGATTAGGCAACAACTCAATACGGATTTTGAGAATCTAACTCTTAGGTTTAGTCACCCATATCCCACAGCAGCATCTAAGGCCTTTTGTCGATCTAGGCTGTGGTCCAATAGCATCTATTGCTGGGAAACAGAGCAATGTCCTTTGTTAGAAATACCAGTGAGGAGAGTTATTGAAAGGAAAGATGCTTTCTTTTTTTTTTTTAACAATACACAAGATGTAAAGAAAAACAAATGTGTTTTCCAATCAGGTAAATAGAGATTAATCACAATCTTAAGATGATTGGTTGTGCATAACTTGTTATTTTCTCAGGCCAACTAAAACAGAACGGAGAACTCCTCCAATGAGTTTCGCAATCAGCTTAACAGAATAGTCCTTCTTCTTCACATTAGCAAAGTTCTTACGGCCTCTGTTAAAACTAGTTTGTTGTTTCTTCAATTTTGTGTGAGTCAGGAACACAAAAAATTAGTCTCTAAATAACTCTCAGAAACTATTAAAAACAAATACAGTTCAGAGAGCAGAGTACTCATAAAACAACCAGGCAGAACAAACAGGTAGAATTATTTTTTGCATGAGGTATGCCGATGGAAAGTTCTTAAAACTTAGTCATACATTTTGCAGGCATCCCCCTTAAATTAATTTTTAGTGAAATGGAGTGGAGAAGAAACAGAGATGCGCTATATTATGACAACAAATTGATACCATTGTATTTCTCCTATGTTTCTTCTGTTCTTTTTCAGAAGAATCCTCCACCCTTCTCCTGCTTACTAGTATTTGAGCAATTAAAAGAATTAGGGCAATTTATTGTAGGTAGAGGTCCAAAGAGATGACAAATGTTATGGCCAACCCTCTTTCTAGCTTTTATCTGCATTCCACAGCCCCAATCTACTAAAGTAATTTTTACAGCTATTTATTTAGACTCCTATTATTTCTGAGAAAATTATCTTTTTCACTGCTTCAAAGTCACAGATTTTCTAAAAAGATTTCCAATTCCAAGATGGAACAGCTGCTTGCAAAATAAATAGCTTCTGTATATGCTCCTAATTTTTTCTTCTCAAAAAATAAATTTATTGCATGAATAGACAGAGAGGCACAGACTCTTTAAATGAACACCACACCAGAGCTAAAAAAGTCTCTATTTTTAAACATTTTCATAAATTACTTCTTTAAGATGCTCTTTTTCAAAAACTTGTGTGCAGTAATTCTGTCCTGAAGATTTTTTTTTCTTCAGTTTTAACAGACTTTAGATAGAACAGAAAAAATGTAATGTTGGGTTAGTCAAATGGCATAAATTGTTTAAATAAAATCATTTGAGAAATTGTTTTTAAACAGTTGTGCTAGCTGATAAACTTCACAGACTTTGTTCTGTTTCACTTGCCCTATCCAGAACTCCGCTTCTGCAAACTATACTGTAATCGTTCCTTCTCTGGGGTTAAAATGAACCTTTAATTTGGAAAAAAATCAATAATTTTAATAAAAAATGGGTTTTATTACATTTTTTATTAAATTATATTTTATATATTTAAATTTGGAAATGTTGGGCATGTATACTTGTGAGCACATTCCTGATATTTGCTCCCAGGTACTTGCCAAGTGTCTTAAAGTCAAAAAGTGTTTTTTGTTCTTTCTGGAATTTGCAAATAGTAGGCATTTGTCATGTCTTATAGCTGTCCACCTCCACTGAACTGTCATGCTGAAAAAGAAAACACATTAATAGACGTATCGGTGCAAGTTAACTTTAAAACAACTTCTCAGCCCACAGTTATAAAAATGGAAAATACATTTCACTGTAAAGAAAATCTGCAAATTAGCTAATCAAGCATTAGCCTCAGGGGGTTTAGGCTGGTGTCAATAAGGGCTTTTAACATGGCACACATAAAATCAGACTGCAAAAATAACAGACTTAAGCCGTACACCACAGTGTGACTCGTTTTCACTCTGCCCAGCTGCATGTTCAGGATGGTACTCCAGACTCCAGCACAGTCTAGAAATACTCAAGCCAGCTTTAAATACACCGATTCAGGCATCCAAATCATACTAGGCTCAGCGTCACTGTGCTTGGCAAAATCTAATTTACACAGGTAGAAAGAAGGCAGCCAAGGCCATTTTAATATTCCAGACTCTTTTGTCCCTGTCATCATTTATTACCTTTTTTAAAGAGACTCCAGTACAGCTAGGAGGTGTTTTCTTCTCCCTCCATTGGAGAGCTGAAAAAAACCACTACTGAAGTTTGGGGACAACAGCTTTTAAGCCTGTTTTTCCCTATCTTAAACTTGAAGCTGATCTTTCACTTTTGGGTCAAATTGCTGAAGCAGATCCATATCTAATTTCAAAACGAGGTTGGAGGCTGTGGTTTCATTGGTCATGCAAGGACTCTTCTCAGATCAATTTAGACAGCTCAGGGTTATGCCACCAGCTCTGGGCTTGCTGCTGAAGGCACTTTTACAAGCCATCATAGAAGTGCTGGGACTTCTGGGCACTTCATCCCTGTCCTCTTGACTCATGGGGAGGTAAATCAGCATCTGCAGCTGGTGAGAAAATGAGCCTGGTGCGATTCTTTTGGAGGAGTACCCTGTGCTGAACTCTGCAGAGAATGCAGGTTTCCTGCTGAATGCAGGCAGTGTGGCAGTAGGCTGTTCCACCACGGGGAAGGCAGGGGCTGGCCCACCATGACAGAAATGAGAAGCTTTTGAGAAGGAATGAAAACCAAAGATTATTGGAAGCTGCAAAATTGGTTGAGGTTGTAAAATCCAAGCACTGCTGCTGTCTTTGCAAATTCACTTCGCAATGTGACCTTGGTACATTTTGGTTGGGACTTACCTCTCCTTTGCAATGAAACCAGATGCCATTCCCTCCCTTAACAAAGTAGTTTTAACAGAAAATAAAAGAAAAAAATAGCAAAAGAAGTTCTTCGTTTCCCTCCCACGCCCCTCAATTTGCCATCTGACCATGTGTTTTAAATGTTTAGAAGCATGAAACAGTAAATGTCAGGAATCAGGATTTTCATATGTTTATACTGGAGGCAAATCCCAGTGCTTCCAAATACCATGTCCAAATTCAGGTTGCAAGTATAAAGAACCTGACTGTTAATTGAGGTTTTCACTTTATTTAGAGGGCTGTGTGACTACAAATACACCATTTCAGCATACATTATTTTATCAAACTGAATTAGAAAATTTTTGTGATCTTAAAAGAAAAAGCACTCAGAGAGAACATTGATATCATACTGATGTGGTTTAAATTTGTAAGAAATCTAATACAGTACACAAAATTTCTTTATGTGGTGTTTCTATGTTTAGGGTTTTTTTTACCAGACACCTGCTTCCAAGCATATGGACGAATATATTCAAGATGTACCTTTACATGTATCTGAGGACATTAAAAAGATGACACTGATCTTTGAATGAATGGCTGAGATTGGTCATGATGAAACTGGTTTTCTTATGGAATAGGCAATATTCAGAAGCTGATTCACCTATAGTCAACATTAAACCCAACAAACAAGACCACTGCCAGCCCTTTTTAGTTGTCATCTGAAGTTACTTAGGCTGATTACAGGTTACACCAGGGCCTGTAATCTTGTTCTGAGTACAAAAACCAAAACGGTGACACCTGTTTCATGTCTACCTTTCCTTATCTCTTATTTATTGCCAGCAGTGAAAGAGATGCATGTATCAGATCTTGATAAAAATCTGACCTCAATTTGCACATTTTAATGTGCTGAGCATTTCATGTCAATACTACTGATTCTCATGCTATTTGCCCAAAATCTTTAGGCTAAGTTGCCTTTTGGTATCAAATATAACCATAGGCATTTTTATTTACTGCATTCTTTCTGATTAAATCATTCAGATTGTTTTACTATTTAAAACAGTTTAAGCATGCCTTCAAAAGGATCATTATGAGCTATTAAGATACGCATGTATCAGCTTTCCATGAAGAATTGGAAGACTAATTTCAGTTTTAGTGTAAAATCCACAAGAAATAGATGATTCACAATAAACTGAGAGTTAATAATTCCTTAAATATCTGAATAGCATGAGTCTGATAACTGTGTGTTATTTGAACTGCATTTATCACGGTTTTTCAGCAAGTCACCACCATTTAACATGCAGATAGAGGCAAAACAAGCATAAAAATCTGTTTGCCTTCTGATGGAATGCTGTTGCTATAAAGTTGGTGAGGAGTAATTATTTAAAGAGAGCAATCATCTTTCTATTGTGTACATTTATTGTGTCCAGACTACAAAGCCTTACATTACGTCTGGAGATTCCAGGCATCACCACAGAAATACAAATAATATCACTGCCTTTGGTCCTGTGTCCACTAAATGCAATACTTATGGCCTGATAAAAATTATAATTTATAACAGGGGTGAAAGTTTTCTTGCAAAATGGTTGTAATGTGGAGGTTTGTTTGTTTGTTTGTTTCTTTCTTTCTTTTCTTTTTTTTTCTTTTTTCTTTTTTCTTTTTTCTTTTTTCTTTTTTTTTTCTTTTTTCTTTTTTCTTTTTTCTTTTTTCTTTTTTCTTTTTTCTTACCTGTGAGGAAGATTGCTCTTACATTTCTGTGGGAAAAAACTTATCCCTCACTTTAAGAACCCAAACTGCAGAACCTATCATCCATTCTCTCTTGTGTTTCTGACAGGAGACAAATAAATTTCCTGTGGATTGTTTCAACCAAATCCCTTGTTTTCTAATTTTTCACTGAACTACCAGATGGAGTTGCCCATGGCTGTCCATGGGTAAGGACTATGCTAACAGTTTTCAGCCCCAGACCTACCAAACAGAGAGGTGAGCAGCAATCTACAGGAATGAAATGAAGAGTCACACACACTTTCTGCCATCTCATGAGCCCACATACTAGAAACCTATTGCAAACAGGTGAATGGTACCACTGCTGACATCTAAGACATGGTGTTGCAGAACAGGAGAGAAGACTCCATTCCACATGCCCCAAGGACCCTCTGGTCATTGGCACGTCTGCTCCTGATCGTGGAACCCCAGAAAGGGTGAAACGGGAGACAAGTTGCGTGTGCACCCTCAGAACAGAGACAGTGCTATGCACTACGGCAGGCACTGCTTTCAAATCAAAGAACATCTGTTCTGTGCTCCACTCGATGTCAGAACATACAGTGTTCCTTCAGTCCAGCTTGCTGAACCTTAAGCAGAGGGTTTAGGGCTTAGTTCTAAGTGAGTTATTCACATGAAGGGGTACGGTGTGGGTCAGGTTCAGCAAGGGGCATTAGAATATGCAGTACAAGACTACCACAAAATGGAATAAATCCAAACATTACCATATTTTCTGGGAAGAAAATAAACACTACCCAAGAGAAAAAGTGGACAGAAATCAGAGACCTGACCTGAGCTGTACATACCACAGTATTGTTGCTCAGGTTGACATTCCCACTGAATCACTGGCCAGAGCAACACTGCTGCTGGGTTCAGTCACCACACTGCGAACCCAACTGTTAAATACTGCAAACTCAAACAATAACCTTTATAACACACTGAGATCATTTTATTCCCACCCAACTTTCCTATCTGCCCTTTCACTTTATTATTTAAGGATCTATTACCATGGGTTTGTACAACTATACAAGGCCTGATCTTGTGAGGTGCTGAATACCTTCAGCTAGCACCACACATCACCAGAGGAATGTTTTGTCTTTGGCTGCATTTTCAGCCTGGCTGTTTCCCCTGTCTTTTCCACATAGTGGTGCTACATGATCCATGTAAAGGGTACTGTCAGTGTTCTTTGTATGCCTGATACACAGAACTTTTAAAGTAATTAATTTAGGAAAGTGATAATTTTAAGAAGTAATGAAGCATGTCTCTAAGTTTACAAGCAGAGAGTATTTTCACTGACATCAGGGGAACGACTCGTTCCCCTGAACAAGTGTTTGATTTTGTTAATTGAGGCAGATCTATTAAACTATGGTGTGTTTTTTGCACAGCAGTAAATAGATGTAATGCAGATCAAGATTTGTTGGAGGAGGGCACCTATCCATCCCAATCCTGTCAGCCAGATGCCAACACCTGTAATGGATGCCTGGAACAGTGTAAAGGCATTCCAGATACTCCAGCCAGTGTGTCAGCTTTTTCCAGGGCCTGGCTCAAATGCCTATCCACAAATGCACATGGTATGGAGAACAAAGAGGAGGAACCAGAGATGTGCGTGGATGATACCATTGGCATCGCAGAGGCATGGTGGGATTGCACCTAACACTGAAGCATTGGAATGGGAGGTTTCAGGCTTTTGAGGAAGGACAGGCTAGAGAGGTGTGGATGGCATGTAGCCCTCTATGCTAATGATCAGCTGGATTGTATGGAAGTCTGCCTGGGGAAGGATGAGGGGCTAGACCAGAGCTTGTGAGTGAAGTCTGAGGGGAGGGGAGGGCAGGGGCAGGAATTGTTAGAGTAAGGATCGGTTACTGGCCACCCAGCTGGGGGGATGGTGTAGGTGAAGCCCTCTGCAGACAGTAAGAGTGTCTTCATGCTCACAAGTCCTGATCCTCATGGGGGACTTCAACCACCCTGACACCTGTTGGAGGGAAAACATGGCAAAACACAGACAACGCAGGAGGTTCCTTGAATGTGTTAACCACAACATTCTTACACAAGTGATTGAGGAGCCAACAAGGAGAGGTGCCATGCTGGACCCTGTGCTCACCAACAGGTAGGAACCAGTGGGGAATGCAGTGCTCCAAGGCAGCCTTGGCAGCAGTGACCATGAGACAGTGAAGTTGAAGATCCTCAGGGCAGTGAGGAGAGCACACTGACAGCTCACTGCCCTGGACATGAGGAGTGCAGACTTTGGCCTCTTCAATGATCTTCATGGTAGAGTCCCATGGCATAGAGCCCTAGAGGGCAGAGGGTCTGAATTTCAAGAATCACCTCCTCCAAGCATGGGAGCAATGCTTCCTGATAAGGATGAAATTGGGCAAGAATGCCAGGAGACTTCCCCGGATGCATAACAAACTGCTGAGCAAAGTCAGAACGAAAAGCTCTCAGGGGTTGGAAATGAAAACATGTAGACTTGTGAGGAATACAAGGAAATTGTCTGGGAAGCTAGGGATGAGGTTAGTTCATTATCTTTGTCAGTGACATGGACAGTGGGATCAAGGACACCCTTCACAAATCCACTGATGTTACCAAGATCTGTGTGGTCAATATACTGGAGGGAAGTGATGCCATCCAGAGGGATCTGGACAGGCACAAGAGGTGGGTATGTGCAAACCTCATGAAGTCCAGCAAGGGCCAGTCCAAGGTCCTGCACCCGGGTCATGACAAACCCAGGCACAGATACAGGCTGGGAGGGGAAGTGATTGAAAGCAGCCCTGGGGAGAAGACCTTGGGGGTGATGGTTGATGAAAACCTCATCATGAGCCAGCAGCGAGTGCTCACAGACCTGAAAGCCAAATGTATCCTGGGCCGCATCCAAAGGAGCATGGTCAGCAGGTCGAGGGAAGTTATTGTCCCCCTCCACTCTGCTCTAGTGAGACCCCACCTGGAGTCCAGCTCTGGTGTCCCCAACATAAAGACATGGAAGTGTTGGAGCAAGTCCAGAGAAGACTACAGGGTTGGTAGAGGACTGGAACAGTTCCCTAACAAAAGTGGGCTGAGAAGGTTAGAGCTATTCAGCCTGGAGAAAAGAAGGTTGTGTGGAGGCCTCATAGGAACCTTCCAGTTATCTGAGGGGGGGCCACAGAGAAGCTGAGAGAGGGACATTTTTTCAGGAACTGTAGTGATCGGAAGGAGAGTAACAGGTGTAAATTTAAAGAGGGGAAATTTAAGCTGGATGTTAGGAAGAAATTATTCCCTGTGAGGGGGGTGAGACACTGCAGTAGGTGGTACAGGGAAGTTATGCGTGGCCAACCCTCTGGATAAGGCCTTAAACAAGCTGTTCTAACAGGAGGTGCCCCTGTCCATGACAGAGGAGGTTCGGACTATATGATCTCACTGCCCTGACCATTCTAAGAGTCTAAGATTCTGTAGGTCCCTGTCCATAAGTATTAATCACCTGAAATACCTGTATGGAGAACCATAACAGATCTTTAAGAGCTTTGTGCATTTTAGATTTTTCAAGGACAGAGGTCACTCCATTAGGTCTATCAATAACATAAAATAATACATATAAATGTAAGATTCTGAATCCATTTTTAATAAAGAAATATCATGTTTCCCAAATTTTAACACTTCAGTTATACAGCTGCCAAATTTCATTAGCTTTCTATTTCCAGTCAAGTACTAAAACGAGGTACCAGTCTCCAGTTTTTGTACAAGAAATTTTCCACTGACTTTGGGAGCCTGATTTTGTCCATTAGAATTTCATACAAGAGGATGACTTCCTAAGGTATTACCAAGAGCTGTAAAATTATTAGCTGGACACACATGCTAAACCTATGAATGTGAACAGTGTTTGCACCTAGTTCATCTCTCCTGTTCACAACATGAAGAACCAAAACCGATCACTATTAAAATAACTATTGGGAGATTGTCTGTACATTGGAGTGCTCTGATCTCAGGTTCAGGGGAATATCAAGCTACTCGTTAATTAAAATTTATGAATTGTGTTTTTCTAGCCTGTATGAAATACCAAATGCCCATATGGGTATCATATCAGTGTTTGGTCACTAACTAATTGCAACGTCTGAAATTAAAAAAAAAAAAAGAAAAAGGTAAAAATCTTCCAGATGAATTTTTGAAATGGACATTAATTTTCCTGGCTACAGTTAAGAAAACAAAATTTAACATTTACCAAATCACTGACAAAATACAGCTTAATATAGAATCAAATTTTCCATGAATATTTATGACAAGTGATTTATGATTTATGTTATTACTATAGGCAGTAGCTAAATATTAGAAAAAATAAACCTTACGAAGAAACAACATAGAATATTTTTCTCTAGTGTGAAGAGGTTATGAATTTTCAGATGGAAGTAGTCTGTATGTGGAATGAGTAGATCATGTCAATGGGATTTAAATGTTTTAACTGAGTAGTTGTGTACAACATCTAAAAACTATCTACAAGTGTTGCAGAGCAGAATGAGTTAAATAACGTGAAGAGTACGCTTGAATTGCTAAAGATTGTACAGCAAGAGCTGTGAGAAAAGGTTGTGAGAAAAAGTGCAGAAATGGAGAAAGATACATAAAGAAAAAACTACAAAAATTGTGTCCCCCTCCCAAAGAGCAAAACTACCTGCTGTGATAAGCAATTGTGAAAAGAAAAAAAAGAAAAGAAAAGAGAGAAGAAAAAAAGTACACATTATGGCCTGCTAAGTTGCATGAATTGCTTGTAGGCAGAAAAATTAGAAATTGTTATGCAGAAGCTAAAACAACGCATACATCCATGCCTTTTGTCAATAAACATCCTTGGCAGCATCACACTGTTTAGTCCATCTTTTAATCACCATTAAGAAGTAATTAACAACCTTTTAAACTAAACTGTTCCTCAACATTTACAAGCTGTACAAAGATTGGAAATAATAAAATGCCATTGCAAGTACAGGCAGGAAATACTTTAATGCATTTCAAAATCAAGACAAAACAAAATGTTGTTACCTGCAGTGAGTTTTATGCAGAAAAAAGAGTACAGTTAGTGCATATTTTCACGAACCTATACTCGTTCCAAAACTGTATTCTACACAAACTTACTTCATTTCAAAAACTAGGAAAAATTCATTAGATCGAACTTTAGTCTTCAACATAACAGGTCAAGAGATTTTAATAACAATTAAACCTTCTCCAAAGGATATAAACTCATGAAAATTACTGTAATTTCTCTCCACAATTACATGAATTCCACAATCAGAAAAGGCAGAAATTTGCGTTTTGTACTATGTAGACAAGGCATAAGATGCAATTTTCCCTGCTGAAGGAAGTACACCAGAGATATGCTCAACTACAGATTTAACAGTCTTGAATAAACTCACTGGTCCTGAAGTATATCTTTAGAAGTGTTGCAGGGTTGAAATGGAAGGCTAACAAGAATTTTAATTTTTTTTTCCTTTTCTATGTATTAACAAATAGTAATTATAAAATCATACTTTATTAATTTCAAAGTAAATCTCTTTCCACAAACATTCAGCATGTAGTACTGTACGCCAGTACAATTGCTGCCAGGTACTTCACAAAATTACTCAGAAGAAACAGAATAATGTGCAGGAGAAAACTCCAAAAGAGACAGGGATTTGCAGGCCTTAGAAGAAAGCAAGGTGATAAACACAGAGCTCCTAAACAACTACTCATAACTGAGACTACTCAGCACCTACTTTTCCTGGAGCAGAACTAAACACTGCTCAGCACTCAAAGCTAGTTTGAACCCAAATTACACCTTTCAAACCCCACCTTTTGTTCTGTAGGTGACTTCAAAAATAACTTCAACGATGGGATAAGCCTGATTTACAGAACTACTGCCAGTCTCACCACCTTCAAAAACTTTCAGCTGAATTATTTTGACATTAACTATTTCATGTAGTAACTCAAAGCTTTTCTTGAGAATATCACTATGGTATCCAATGTATAAAGTGTATGTATCTCCAATGTATCTCCATGTATAAAGTGTATTTCTGCAATAAATTGCTTTTTCACTGCCAAACCCTCATCTTCCAGGACCCTTTCCTTAAATTTCACTTCTGAGCTGAAGGTTCAGAAAAATTCATATTTGAATACAAATGATGATTTTTTTTCCAGTCTGGTAACCCAATCCAATCTTTGTGAGCACGTTGCTTTGTGATCAGTGTTAAATTACTGCTGCTTTTGAAAGAAAATGCTGTATAGAACTGAAAAACCTACATTTTGATCTACAAAACAATTTGAAATAACACTGTCAATCCAGCTGTGTGACTTTTAACGTCTATGTCTGTCTGATTTTCTTTACAAAATTAGGCTCCATTAAAATGGGCCTTTTTTAAAAGATGTATTGAAAATTCCCCTGAAACAATAAATCATCCTCTCCCAAAAGGTTTCAGCTATAATCAGCAGTGTGGAAGGAGGTAGTGTCTCAAGGCTGTTGAAAGGCACGCTTATTATTAAAAAGTCCATCAAGTTTTAAATCATTGCCATAATGGATGGGTGTTAGAAGATGCTGTAAATTATTTTGACTGCCCTCATCTCCCATTTCTAACCATTCTACTCTCACTTTCCTAGTAAACAGAGAAAGCAGGAAGCCTGCTCAATCTGATATTTTTCTTTGCAAATTATTATACCATACTTCATAAAATCTTGGAGGGTGATTTCAAAACTTTTCAGCTGTTCAGGAACCCAGACTAATCCACTGAAATCTACTGACCTCACATATGGAAAATAACCAATTGGGAAGTAGTGAGCGCATCCTCTTTGAACTTTTTCTTACACAGTTCAGACTTAAGCAAAAGGCTGTAAAACATTCTTTCCTATAAACATTAAGCTTTACAATACCATTCTCCTTCGGTTCTCAAATTAAACTGGAGCCCATATTTTGTTGTTATTTTAAATTATCTGAAGTAATTACACCTTCCCCCTTCTAAAATGTAGAAGGCAAGGTTTATCCAGGATCATGATGTTCGGTGTTGTTTTAAACCACTTTGGAAGTCTGCAGAAACTGGACTCCAACAACTGCTTTTGATGCCTTAGGGTTTCAGCCTGTATATTTTTCATATATTTGTAATCCTGCAAACTTGGGGTAAAATTACTTTATTACCTGAAGCTGTAATTGGAAGATTAACTCCCAATATGGAAATAGACCAAACTTATACAAGTGTGAAAACTCATGACCCATCATACATTTTTGGGTGTAGCTCCTAGGAGTGCTCTGTCTGCCCAAAATGTACCTGAAGACCCTTCAATAAATATACCTGGTTTTTACTCCCTTAACTCTGTCTGGCCTCTGTTTTAGGTAGCCCCAAAAAAGGCATCACTGCACTGAGAGGAAAATAGGTTCCCAAAACCAACAAGAAGTCTTTGTTTTAGATTGTTTAAGATGCAAGACAAACGAAATTCTTTGGCAACAAACAACCCTCAACAGACCTTCAAAATAACCAGAGCAAAAAAAGCCAATCCTTTCTCTTACAGGCATGAAAGAAACAATTTTTAGTGTATTCCTCAAGATTCCTATGTACTTTTCCGAGGCACTACTTGAGATATTCCCAATGTCGCTGAGGACTCCCTCCCAAAACATGCATGCATTCAGACCTCTGTCCTCTGCACTGTATCTCTTAGGAAGTGCTCAGAGAATTGCACACTCATTCCCAAAGCTCAGCTTCCTGGATATTGGTGCACTGCTAATTCTCAGCAGACAGTTTTTCTTCCCTAAGTGGACATCTTTTTCCTAGTAAATGTGATATCTTTGGCAGCCTTTTCCAAACAGACTCCTTTCCCTGAAAGATCAAGCTTTCATTTGCTGTTTTTGTTCCATTCACTAAGAGACCAGCTGAGTGTCCTGGTACTTCTCTTCATCATATTTTCATTATTTTACAGAAGACTTTTGCTGCTGTCTTGCCTCTACAGTTAAATGTGTGGGAGTTTTTCTACTGAAATGCATGGGAGCAAAAAAGAGGTCCTCAAATCAAGGGATGCTTGTCAAAGTCCAGCTCAGTCGCCTTCCTGACCAAATAATGCTTTTACTCTTCATATTTGCTGGCTTTGTTTACAGCATGCATTCTGGTCTCTAGTAAGGATATAGTAGTAAAATGTTATGAATCAACAGAAGAAATACAAACTCTATAGATATTTCAAACTCAGTATCTTTTTCTGACAGTTTAACTCATAAATTACAACAGGGAATTTTACAAAGCTTTTCTTGACTTTCATCTCCAGAACAGTATTTCAAGCAAGTGAAGAAACCAAATATTCTCATTTGAAGTCTGAACTAACAGAAAACTTTCATGCATTAATTCATCCCCAACGTAATGCAAAATTCACCACTACATCACCTTTGCCTTCACTCTGTTTTTATAGGAACCAAGGAATATGTTATTAATACATGAGACTCAGGTGATAAGTGTGTTGAAACATTGAGGGAACCATTTCCCTTATGACACTCCTCACATGAGCCAGTACAAATGCATGTGCAAAATTTCTAACACTTTACTCACTCCTTCTGTGAGTAAAGTGTTAGCAATGCTCTTCACACCCCCAAAGAGATGATATTCTTGACCTTCTCACCTCCTCTGCAACAAAACACTTCAGCATACGATTCAAAAGGCAAATTAATGCTTTTTCTTCAAGATCTGGAGAGACAGTACTAAGACTCAATGCTTTGTTTGCATCCAACCCTCACAAACAGTCTCTTTTCCATTCATAATGATAAATAAGTAAATATCTACTTGTGTGTTTCTTTTGAACAGTCTGTGGTATTGATGGGATAATGAAATAAGTCATTAGGAAAAGGAAAATCTTTTATACTCTTGTCATGAGAGCTGCTGCCATGGTTTAGGAATGGTATTCCCCAATTTAGTGCTCCCACAGAAACCCAAACCCATGCTGCCCTTGCCTGCTCCTTTGTGTTCCCTTCTCCCTTCCCCCACCAGTGGGGTGGAGAGGAAAATTGAGGCACAAAAGGTGAAGATCAAGGGTTGAGATAAGAACTATTTACTGGAAACAGGAGTGAAAGAAGAGAACTACCAGTAACAACAATAACACTAAAGACAGAGAGCAGAGGGTACAAGAAAAGAAACATTACTGCTCACCTCGGAAATCGCTGACAAGAGACAATATTCAACCGCCCCCTCCAGCTCAGAACAGGCATTAACACAACCAGTCCCTCCAGCTCATAACCAGACCAGCCCACCAGTCCCCTGACCATGTTTACAAGATGGGACGGAGCCCCTCACCCTTGGAAAAGACAACTTTCCCCTTCTCCCATGCAATGACTTGGGTGGTATAGACTAACCTCTTGGTCCAAACCAAGCTCCTCCTAGCTACTGCAAAAATTAATCCTATCCAAGCTGCAACCAGGACAGATGCTTGATACAAAGTATAGGCCAGTGGCTTTGATTTACAAGACAATGACTGAAGGGAATGTAAGAGGAGTGGTGCCACAGCTGCCATTTCTGCCTCCAGGACTATCCAAATGCCAGGAGCAGTCTCCACGCAAAACACAAGCAACAACAGAACTGGCAAGGATGGCCTGATGAACCAAATCTATGAACCAAATGAGGTTAAATGAAGCCACCCAACATTTTGGCTTGCAAGGCATGTCTTAAAAAAGCTGCATCAGATGTCTATGGCATGCAACCTGCCTCCTCAGCATGAAAAGGCAGCACAAATGAGGCAACGGCAGCAAGAGCAGAGCAGCAGGAGCAGAGAGCCCAGGAATGTGCCCCACACTCCACAGTTGATCACCTGTCTGTGCTGGACACAGCAGAACACATCAGGTGTGAGAACATGCACTAGGCTATAATAGTGATCCAGGGACCCAATGAGCAGGCAGAAGAACAGAGGGACCTGGAACAAAGCTCCAACTTTGTTGACAAGAGCAACAGACCTGTCCAAGATTTGATGGGTCTGAAACTTCTTGCAGACCCATTTTGAGGCTAATAATTTTTCAACAGTTCCTCTCTGATTTGTTTTGCCTTCTCTGCCCCTCCTTGTCTTCACAGGTTCCCAAGGTGCTGAAAAGAGGTTCAATTTTTGTCACAGGAAGTAGTTATAGCTCAATAGTTCAATCTTATAGCTCAAAAGGTCCTTCTTGCCTGGATTTAGGAGGAAGCAGAGGACACATTACTCCCACTGCTAGCACTGATATCCCAAAGGATATGGGTTGTAGCCAACCTCCTAACAGCCCTTCTGGCCTCCCCAGCCCATGAAGAACCTCTCTGCACAGGAACTCTTTGAACATTTCTCTCTCCATTCTTAGCAGTGAAAACCCAGAAACCTTTAAAGAAAGTCTCATCTCATCTTCACAGTTCCTTGTGAGGGCAATGGGGCAGTGGGAGCACATGACTTTTGCTACTCAGCTTTAATGGCTTCACTTATTTCAGAGTGGTGATTGACAGGCATATTACCATGCGCATTTTGCCAACATCTTCTTTTCATCTTACATAGAAAACTTTGTTCCATTGTACTTTACTTACATCAAATTTTGCAAAACTTACCTTTATGTCTGAAGAGAGGGCTTGTTCTCCCAGGCCAAACCTAACAGACTCTTTCTGAGAACTGGGATAAGTCCCTTGAGGGTAACAGGGAAAGTATGCCCCTGAAGCCAATTTAATTTATAGAATCATAGAATATGCTGAGTTGGAATGGACCAACAAGAATCATAAAGTGCAACTCCTGGCCCTGCACAGTGCACCCAAGAATCACACCATGTGCCTGAGAGAATTTTCCAAATGCTTCTTGAAATCTGTCAGGCTGGTGCTGTTACCACTTCCATGGGGAGCCTGTTCCAATGCCCAACCACCCTCTGGGGAAGAACCTTTTCCTGATATCCAGCCTATATCTCCCCTGACACAACTTCAGGCCATTTCCTCCAGTCCTCTCACTGTCACCACAGAGAAGAGATCAGTGCCTGCCCCCTTGCTTGCCCTCACGAAGGAATTGTAACTGCAATGAGGTGTCCCATCAGTCTCAGCCACTCCTCACAAGGCTTCTCCTCCAGACCCTTCACCATCCTTGTTGCCCCCACTTTGGGCACTCTCTAATGATTTAATATCTTTTTTACAGTGTGGCACCCAAAACTGCCCCCAGCACTCGAGGTGAGGCTGCCCCAGTGCAGAGCAGAGCAGGACAATCCCCTCCCTTGGTGGTGATGCTGTCCCTGATGCCCCAGGACAGCCTTGGCCCTCCTGGCTGCCAGGGCACTGCTGGCTCGCTTGCTGTTGACCTGGAGCCCCAGGCCTCTTTCTGCAGTGCATCTCTCTCCCCAGTCTATACACACAACCAGGGTTGCCCCATCCCAGGCTCAGAACCCTGCACTTCCTCTTTTTAGATTTCATATGGTTGGTGATTGCCCAACTCTCTAATTTGTCACTGTCTGTCTGCAGGGCCTTTCTGTCACTCACTTGCCAAACAAGAATCCCTTGTGAACTTGCTCATCACAATCCATCAGCAAGAAGCTAGAAGAGCCACTAAAGTACAATCAGGTCTGATTTAAAAGTCCAAGGTTATCATGATTACTCAAAAAAAAATTTCCACTGGACATTTAGTGACCACAAAGTTATGCCATTACTCTGAATTTTGCCTCATTGTCTCTGAGACTATAAAGTTAAAACAGCCAGATATCTTTCAGTGTTTCTTTAAATCTTAGTATATGCATGATACTTGAAAATACTTTTCATTGCAGTTGGCATTTTACCTAAGGCTGTAACTAGTTGCTTCCCTGGTAAAATATCTTTTTTTCCTAACCATGAGGATATAATTGAGATTCTCAGGTTTATTTTTTCTAAAAAATGTTCAAGTGTTAAAGCAAATTACCCATCAAAGAGAAAGCAGTTACTTCAGTGCAGTGATCTGGCAGGACACCAGGGCCTGTAGTACTTCCTAGAGACAATTTTCAAAACAACCTTGGAAAACAAGACACATTTTTTAACCCATTGAGGTAATCTACAAAAACATCAAACTGTAAACAAAAGGAAAATGAACCAAAGGAAATCTCTCTGTTGAGACATGGCTGTTATGTACTGGCAATGAGCAAAACTAAGAAGGCAGCACACAGTGGTGTCCAAGCAGACAGAGGCTCTCCATGGTGTAGAGCCCTGTGTCCAAACATCCACTGTCCATTGCAGGACACAACTGATTCCAGAACTGATTCCCATTAAGCTTTCCACAAATGGTGTGCAGGAAGAAATGGAATTTGTTTTGAGTAATTGGACCAGAGTCTTTGTAAAAGCAAGTTAAGGTCTATCTGTAAATAGAAAATCACAGTAGAAATTAGCCAATTGCAACCCGGCTTCTTGTTTAGAATAATTTTCTGCATGGGGCTGTCTCCCTGCCACCAAAATCAAATTATGAACCTCAGTCTGTTTTTGCAGTTACTCTCTATACCTTATGGATCTTTTCAGGTCTTTTCAGGTCTTACCTAGGCTTTTGGATTTCTAATGTAAGTTTCTAGCAAAGTGTAGCCACCAATTAGCAAGTCACAGAATCTATGGAGATTTACGTGAACTTTGCAGTCTTCCTGCGTGTGTTTTATATATCTTTCTCTCAACTGCACCTGTTTGAGCCTGAAAATTCTACCCAGGTACTGATGTCAGCATGTACACTCAGGAAGCTCTTTTCTACTGTGTATGGATCTTTAAAAGCTCTGTGGCCCATAGACCAAAAGTAATTAAGTAAGGAAGCCAGCTGGGTTTTAGGCATCTGGCCAACATCATTACCTTTGAAATCCCAGTTGGTGTTTATCTACAACCTGCAGCTTCTAAACACTTTTGCAATCTGACAGTATTTGTGCCAAGGAGAATATTTTGCCAAAACACTGCAAATACTGTGTTTTTTCATTAAGGTAATGTATATATTGGGTTTTATACCTGTTGTCTAGCTATGTGAGAATAAATGGTACAAAACTACTCCTGCTAAAGGGACAGGTTACAAAGATTTAACCTACAAATGTGCAGTGGTGGCTATACTGAATGCCCATGGCAGCACACATCCATGCTCTACCACTGCCCTCACTGTCCCTTGCCAGGGAAAAGCTGAATTTCATGTAACCACATTTTTTAAGAACAGATATTTCTCAGGCATCCAGGCTCAGTGCACTGTGTTACATATATAAAAGCACTTTGGGCTTTCTGAATCCTCTGCAGGCAGTCGCTGGGACAATGCACATACTCTGTCCAGCTCCTGTTCAGAAAATTGCCACATGAATGAAAACAGATGAACCACATCCATCCTGTCCTTGAGACATACTTAAGGAAAGGAAGACTCCTAACATACTTTGCCTTACCCTCTTTGCAAAGGCCAAATATGTTTCCCATGCCTTTATAAGAGATTATTTCTAACCCAGCAATAGAATAAAATTACAAATTTCAAATTGGATCAAAGCCAATCAGGGAACCCGTCCTTGCCAGTATTATCCCAATAACAACATACTTAGCTGCTTATACAGCACAAGCTGAAAACAGTCACTTGTATTAACATTTTTGATGCAATGCCCACTTGGAATCAGAAGGATGCTGTATAATTCTCCAGATGGAGAAATCACAGTCGTTTGACTCTGAATCCTTCTTCCTGATGTTCTTGTGTACATTTTTTAGTTCATATCCCTGAAAGTTTTTGGTTTTATTTTCAATACCTACATTCTCCTTTACCTCCTTACCATCCTCACCACCTAATGCTTTTTTTCCTTTTCTAAATTTCCCTCTAAAGGATGATGCCAAGAATGTACTCCCTGCAAAATTTGTACTGGCTTTTGTTTTCTTTCTGGTTGTTTGGGGTTTTTTTTTTTAATCTTCTATGGTTATACATTCCAGTTATACACATTCTTTACATTCCCTCATTATTATACTGAGTCCCAGTTATTACTTAGCATTCCTTTAATTCCCTTCTATAAGGCTCATGTCTTTCTATTCTACTGTGAAAAAAGTGAGTGAGCTCTTCCGAGCAGTTCCTCTAGATGGTTTGGATTGCTTCTCTTCCAAAATCACATTGGAATTGTATCTTCTAATCTTTTGATGCTGGGGCTTCACTTTTCTTGACACATCACTGTGTGTGGGAGAACGTCTGGTGTGGAAGTTCCTCTTCTGAAGATCACCTCTGAAGCTTCAGAATGATTACTTTTTGCCCCAGGATGCTTCAACTCAACCTGCACTTCTGAAAGTATTTAGTCCTACTGACTGAAATAATGTCCTTGTTTTGCCTTTAACTCACAGTAAGTCTTGCATATATATGCATTGTCCTTTACAGAGTACAATGCTGGTGATTTATTTAAAATAGGGTGGTGAGGCACTGGCACAGGTTGCCCAGAGAAGTTGTGGATGTCTCATCCCTGAAGGTATTCAAGGCCAGGTTGGTGGGGGCTTTGGACACTGTGGTTCAGTGGAAGATGTCTCTGCCCATGGCAGGAGAGTGGAAACAGATGATCTCTGAAGTCCCTTCCAACCCCAGCCATTCAGTGATTTATTTCTATTTCATATTTTATACCTTAGCCATTCAGTGATATATTTGTATGCTTTTTATCTAACAGAAATAGTTCAAATTTAAAACTTCTGTTGACAGGAGGAGAAGTGCCAGCAAACCTTCAGTCCTGGACATGAGGATAAATAGTAAATGGAGTCCCCTGGGAAAATGTTGATGCAGATGCTGGGGTCTATCAGTGCTGGTCATTTTTTAAGCATCACCTCCTAAGGGCAAAGGAGCAGGTAATTCCTAAGTGCTGAAAGTCAAGCAGATGAGGCTGAAGGCCAACTTGGCTAAACAGGGATCTTCTGTTAGAAATAAAACCAGTGGAAGGAAGGTCAGGTAGCATGTGAAGAATACAGAGATGCTGCTTGCTACTGTAGAGAGAAAATCCATTGTTCCAAAGTTCAACTGCAGTTGAAGCAGGACTGTGAACTGTGAGAGACAATAAGAGTTATTTTTAAATACAGTCAAGAACTGAAGATGGAAAATAAAGGGTATCACCTAACCCTTAAATATATAACTTCCCATATATAGCCAATATGGGAAGTTAAATATAACTTCCCATATTGGCTAAAGCGCCACAGCAGAATGCTGCTGGGGGTATGTCCTGTGAATTTCTGTACTGTGTATTCATCCCTGCCTTTTTTTTTACATCTCAGTGTGGACTGCTTTTTTTATTAAGGGTCTTGTTGCAGAGTCAGCTGGATTGAGAGTCCACTCAAAAGAACCCAATGACTTTTGCTTGCATGCATGGAAGCTTTCCTTCATAGTTTGGCCTCACTGGGTAAGGTTTTGTAACTTAGGAAGCCACTCTTAAGGTCTCATATAAAGGCCACTTACACAGAGGGACAAAGTCACAAGAAGAGCTTAAAGCACTTTTCCTACTGAAGAGATCAGGAGTTTTTGGGTCAGAGACTGTCAGACAGAACACAAACACAGACTCACAGAATCATTTAGGTTAGAAAGGATCTATACTGAACTTACTGAAACCTCAATGTTTTGCACACAAATACCTCTTAAAACTACCAAGGTGCCCCCAAAAATTTTATAAGCCAGCAGAAAATCAGGGCTGTGTGTTCCCAACACTACAGATGGAAAAAACTCCCAGAATAAAGCCTCAGACCTTATCACAATTGCTTCCTGAAAGGAAGTGAGGCTAAACAGTGCCGAAGGCCAGTTGAAGTCTGCTTGGAAACCTTGTCTCTTGTTGCTGTAGGTATCAAAATAGGAAGTAAACAGCTTAGAAACAGTGCTGAGAATGGTTTGGAGGAAGTACAGCTTCCTCTCCCTGCACTTGCTATGTTTGCTTATCTTCCTTTCTCTCAGCATACCCCCTTCACTCATTCCAGCCAGAGACCTTCCAGAAGTGGCCTAGAAAAATAATGTTTATGCAAAAAAAATCTACCACCAACTCACAGCTCTGAGAAGCCTTGCAATGCTCTGCTTAAGAACAAGAGCTTGAGGATATACTTCACATCACTTAGATCCTCTCTATTCCAGCTCCAAGACTTTCACCAAAGATGCACCTCAAGCAGCAGGTGGTCTTAGATCTTTGCTGAAGATACAACCTGATTCCGATTTTCACCATGCTTACAGACATATGACAGCAATGGCTAAAACACTTCGAAGTACTTTACAGGCATTACTTAAAGGCAAAATACAGTGTTTCTGGAGTTTTCTTTGGGTCTTCACTGGATTTGGGAAAAAAACAATCCCCAATCTGCTTGAGCTTGTAACATACAGAAACAACCAGAGAATACAATGGTCTTTTCCTCAAAGCTTAGAGGCCTTTATGACAGACATGATTACAGTAGATCTTCTAATGGGAAAGGATGAATGGACACATGAATTTGTTGAAAACAAATGACATGAAACCATTCCAGTTTTCTTTGTGGCAGGACCAGTCATTGGGTGAAGAGAACCTGGAAATGTCATTTACATTGATTTACACAAGCCCTTACTAGACTTTCTCAGAAGTTAATCAAGTTAACTCAGAACTTAAGAAATATTTTCTAGGTAGACCAACAATTAAATGGGTGCTAAACAGGTAGAAACCAGACAAGGTACATCTCAGTTTTTCACTGCAAGGAAAAATCAAATAGGAATCCTGGTCAATTTGCCCTAAATTGGGACTGATTCGGCATTCTCATGAGTGATTTGGCCAGCAAGATGTAAAATATTACTATTATTAAATAGCTGGTGACTGGGAGGAGGGGTGGCCCTAAGGAATTCCAGTAGATAAGGGTAACTGAGTACAAAAAGAAGGGGAAAAGGTTGCTTGTCCAGAGGAAAGGAGCAACAGCTGAAACACAGAAATTGCCTTCCAATATGTGAAATGTAAATGCAAAGTGGGAGGGCAGAGCCTGTTCTCCCTAAATTTCAGCAAAGCTGGCTATGGCTTTAGGGGGTCTAGGTCAGAGGAACATCTGTGGGCAATTGATACTGCCTGGGGCTAGCACAACACTCATCTCCCAATAAGCTCTGTAGTTTCTGATTTAGTTGCAATGAAATATTTCTGTAAGCTATAAAAAAAAAGGAAGGTAAAATCTGAGGTAAATATGTATAAAATCTGCAGACATTTGGCTTTGGTTAGTCAGTCACTAGTCAGTCAGTCATCAGGCAGTCACTAGGCTGACTATAAAATGAACAGGGAACATTTTCAAATTTATTTTCATATTTTAACACAAGATCAGATTTTCACAGTGAATTATGCAAACATTTTGGATTGATTGTTTCAAAACAAAATTAACTATTTGGAGGGGGGAAAGAAAAAGACATGTCCAGATTGCAAGCTAGTCCAAACTTTACATGTGAGTAGTTTATAAAGTGTAACTTTTTAATTTCATTGTAAGATGATTTTTAATATTTCTAATCAAGACATTCTGATAACACCACTGGAAAAAGATTGTATTTTTTATCTGTATTTATCTTGTATTTTTTTCAAAATCTCATCACTTCAGTCCTTTTGCTAAACAAATATTTTAATTCCATGATTATATTAACTGGACAAAACACTCTACTGGACAAAAATGCTACATCAAAGCTCTGCTGGCTGCTATTACAAGAGGCAAACTGTAGAATATGTGGAATTTCAGCCTTTTCAGTATTCTAGAAAATCTGATCAAGATTTTGCAAACAGTTTAGCTTTGGTGCACTCACAACTTTTAACAGATATTTTTTTTTACTGGGAGCCATTTGAGAACAGGAGGGGTTTTTTGTTTGGTTTTTTGGTTGTTGTTGTTGGGTTTTTGTTTGTTTGCTTGTTTGGTGTTTTTTGTTTGTTGTTTTGTTTTGTTTTGTTTTGTTACCAGTAAGTAAACAAAAAAATCCATCTAAGAAGAGAATCACTGAATTTGCTGAGTTGGAAGGAACCCACAAGGATCCTCAAGTGTAACTTCTGGCCCTGCACAGGACCACCCAAGAGTCACACCATGTGCCTGAGCATTGTCCAAACACTTCTGGAACTCTGTCAGGCTGGTGCTGTGGCCGCTTTCCTGGGGAGCCAGTTCCAGTGCCCAACCACCTTCTGGCTGAAGAACCTTTTGCTGATATCCCAACCTAAACCTCCCAGAACAAAACTTCAGGTACTTCCCCTGGGTTCTGTCACTGGTCACCACAAAGAGAAAATGACAGAATCACGGAATCTATCAGGTTGGAAAAGACCTCTGAGATCATTGTTGGAGCTTAGGTTTGTTAATTCTTTTTTTTTTTTTTTTTACTTAGAGAATTTTTCCCCATAAAGTTGGTAAGAGACTAATTATTGGGTGCTTGACCAAAACAAAGAGGTAGCCAAAAGTTGGGAGGGGAAAGATCACAGAAGTTTTTGGGGCAGCTAAAGGACAGGGCTGGGGGCAGCTGCTCTCTGTTGCTCTCGGCATCGCAGAGAGGACAGGAGGCTGCTGCTCACTGCGGGAGGAGTTCACTGTCCCACTGGGTCCGGTCCTGGGGAATCCAGCACCATCTGCTCGTGTGCCCCGGAACTCTGAGCTGCCTCCTCCTGCCCTGCTGGAGCTGGGCCAGCCCTGTCCCACTGCCGCTGTTTCCTTCGGCCCTGCTTGGAGGCTTTTGCTGCTCTGTGGCCCCGCACCCCCTGCCCTGCCCTGCCCTGCCGGGTCATCTCCGCCGTTCCAGCTGCCACCACTGAGCTTCTGATCCCATCCACCAGCCTGGGATTTCCCACTGCTCCAGCTTGGTGCTTTCAGAATCTCAAGAGATCAGACTGCCCCGGGCTTTGTGAAAAGCCCCTCGAGGTTCCTGGTTCTGTTTACTATTAATGCTGTAGTTGTTTGTTTGTTTGCCTTGTTATACATACTAGTAAAGAATTGTATATTTCTGCCTGAAAGTCCCTTTAATTTTCTGAATTAAATAGTAATTTGGAGGCAGGGGATTTGAATTCTCCATTTCCTAGGGAGGTCCTGCCCCTCCTTAGCAGATACCTGTCTTTCAAACCAAGATAATCGTCAAGTCCAATCTGTGACCTAACACCACTGTGTTAACTAGACCACGGCACTGAGTGCCACACCCAGTCTTTCTGCAAGTATCTCCAGGGACAATGGCTTCTTCCTGGGCTGCCCATTCCAATGCCTAATCATCCTTTCACTGAAGAATTCCTCCTACTGTCCAACCTGAACCTCCCCTGGCACAGCTTAAGACTCTGTCATCTCTTGCTGGTTGCCTGGGAAAAGAGATGGATCCCCAGCTGGCTACATCCTCCTGTCAGGGAGCTGTAGAGAGTGTTAAGGTCTCCCTTGAGCCTCCTCTTCTCCAGGCTAAACAACCCCACCTCCCCCATCTGCTCCTCAGTCTCTGCCTCTCTCCTTCCCCTCACTGAGGGAATTGTAACTGCAATGAGGTCTCCCCTGTCTTCTCTTCTCCAGGCTGAACAGACCAAGTGACCTCAGCCACTCCTCACATGGCTTCTCCTCCAGACCCCTCACCATCCTCTTGGCCATAATTTGGATGCTCTTTAATGGTTTCCTGTCTTTTCATGTGGCACCCAAAACTGCCCCCAGCACTCGAGGTGAGGCTGCCCCAGTGCAGAGCAGAGCAGGACAATCCCCTCCCTTGGTGGTGACGCTGGGCCTGATGCCCCCAGGACAGCCTTGGCCCTCCTGGCTGCCAGGGCACTGCTGGCTCGTGTTCAGCTCACCACTGACCAGGAGGCCCAGGTCCCTCTCTGTGGCACTCCTTTCCCAGCATCTCCATCCTCAGTCTATACATGCAACCAGGGTTGCCCCATCCCAGGTGCAGAAGCCACCTATCTTTGTTGACTTTCATCAGCTGGGGATTTCCCATCTCTCTAATTCGTCAAGGTGTCTTTCCAGGATGTCTCTGCCTTTGAGGGAGTCACCAACTCCTCCCAGTTTTGTATTATTTGTGAATTTACTTAGCATCCTTTCCAGTCCTAAGTACATGTGATTTATGAAGATGCTGAGGAACACAGGGCCTAGGATGGAGCCCTGTGGAACCCCACTGGTGACAAGTCACCAGTCACTGTAACCTTTTGTGCCCCACCCATGAACCAGTTGCTCAGCCATCACAGGATGTGTTTGTCCAGCTGTGAGCTGCACATTTTGTCCAAAAGGATCCTGTGAGAGACAGTATCAAAAGCTTCGCTGAAATGCAGAAAGGTAAAAATAACATCCACTGGCTTCCCTTGGTCAACTTGGTGGGCTACCTTGTCATGAAAGGGAGTTAGGTTTGACAAGCATGACTTTCCCCATAGGAAGCTAGGCTGGCTATGATCAATGACTGCATTGTCCTCCAGGTGTTTTTCAACCCTTTCCAGAGTAAACCTTTCTGTGATTTTACCAGGCGTTGAAGTGAGTTTGACAGGCCTGTAATTTCCGGGCTCCTCCTTCTCATCCTTCTTGAAAATCAGGACCTCTCTGGATTTCCACTCAAAAATTATCCAGAGAGACTTTGCAATGACACCAGCCAGCTCTCTGGGCATTCACAGATGAATCCCTCAACAGGTTTGTAAGGGTCCAGATGGAGCAGCAGATCCCACATGTGTTCAGAGTCAACAGGGAGCTGATCATTCTCACAGTCATGGTCTTGCAGCTCAGAGCACTGAGACCCTCTTGGTCCATCATCCATGGGGAAGATGGAAAGACTGCAGTGAACACACCTGCCCTGTCTGTGGCCCTCTTGGTGAGGTGACCACCATCTTCCTATTCTAAAAAGTAGAAGCCTTTAACAGTGAGAGTTGCCACTTCTGCTTCAGGCTGAGATTAAGAACAGAAAACTTGAAGGGTCAGCTTCTGACTTTGACATTTTTTGTGATTACATTAACACACAGAAGAGTGTGCAATGTAAATTGGGCCAGAGTTTTGTAAAGAAAGATTTGGGAGTGCCACGAGGTAAAGAAAGGCTTTAAAAATATACTTCAGAGATCCTTGGATTTTTATGACACAGCTGAGTGTTTTTTCTGAACCTTCCTGATTTGAGGTTGTAAGGCTCACTGTCAATATGCAATGACTGAAGGGAGGTAAGAGGAATGGTACCACAACTGCCACTTCTTTCTCCTGGACTACCAGGGGGAGCCTCCATGAAAAATGCAAGTGATGACAGAACTGGCAAGGATGGCCTGATGTCTATGCCTGTCCTTCATTTCTGAAGTGAAATGAAGCCATCCAACATTTTGGCATGCAAGGCACAACTCCAAAAGGCTGCATCAGATGACTGTGGTATGCAACCAGTGTTTCTCAGGATGAAAAGACAGCATCTGAGAATCTTTGTGGCCCTCAAGCCAAGACAAGGAAAAAGCAGGAGCTGAGCAAAACACATTTGTCAGGAAGTCACATAGTTGTGCACATCTCTGTATTTTTCCATGGCAGACACTCTTGGCTTGCAAATCTCACCAACTGCTTGTGGCATTTTAGGAGTATCCAATCAAGTCATCCTGTGTGAGGCAGTAACTACACTTGGTACTCTGGTTGTCATCAAGATTGTTGCTTTGTGTGAGCTCATGTAACCACCTTAACTGCCTCTGGTCAGAGATTTGCCAACAGAAACTTCCACCTATTTTTCCTGTTCAGTGATGGAACAGGAACTTTGTGGCTACGAGAAATGTAAGACTGGCCATGTTTGTGATGTCATGAGACAAAATCTCATTGAACTCATGCCAATATTGAACCATTTCAAAAGGGATAGTAAAATTGTAGCCAGCCAGAGCCAGGAAGTCCTACAAAAAACCTGTTTTTTGGGATACTGCACTTCTGGTCAGCATCACAGAACACCAAGTTCAGCCCAATGAAATATCCAGTCTAACCAGGGCACATTAGGAGTCCTCAAAGGCTGACTTCCCAACTTTATCTCTTTCTCTAATCATCATACAAGATTTTAAATACTAAAAGCTCTGGTCTCTGAACTAACTTCTCTATCTTAGGTCCTGCTCTGCTGAAACCTGCCAACAGTGATCAATGGCAAAGGTCTGGAGCTTGACCTTCCCCAGCTCTTGGGGGAATACAGCCCAGCTTGGGCTGTCAGGAACAGAAAGCAACCCCCTGGCTTCCCCCTTTCACCTTCCCTTGGCCCAGGCAGTGGCAGTGCACAGGACCCAGCCAGCGTCACAGATATCTGCCCTGCCCTCAAGGGTGGTGCTGGGGCATGGCCCTTTGTGACCATGGCCTGGTGTGACAGTGGCTGTTTGTGATGCAATGCCCTAGAAGAACACCTCCTTCAGGAAACAGCAGCAGCCCAGGGCAGCGCTGACAAGTCTGTGGGAGAGGACACCAAAGACAGCCATGGAGATGAAGGAGCAGTTGGCAGCATGGCCAGAGAGTGGCTTGGGTGTATCAGCTTCCCTGAGCAGGGATGCAGGTGCAGGGACAGGCCACCAGCAACAAGCAGCACAGCAGGAACCACCAGGGCTGTCACTGTGCATTGAGTGCTACCAAAGCGCTACATGGCTGTGGAGGCACAAGAAGCAGGGGCCTTTTGTGAGGGAGATCATCATCTCCTTCAAGAGGCAATCTCCTGAGGACCTGGATGGGAGCTGCCCAGCCAGAAGCGCATGCAGACAGGCCCCAGTCTGGAAAGCCTCCCTGCCACAGCAGCAGGGTGGCTTGGAGGACAGGGAGCTCCAGCAGCCAGAGAGCCAAGGACAGGGTTTCTCCCTGAGGTGCTCTGGGGGACTTGATGACACACCTGGGCAGGTGAGTGCCAAGGATGGAATGGGATGGCCTGAGACAGAACAGGACAGGGGTACAAGCCTCTCAGGGGTGGCTGGCTGCACCACATCACAGGTGACAGGGAGATTGATGAAGGGTATCTTGAATAAGCAGGTGATACTGGAGCAGCTAGGAGCCCAAGCTCCAATAATTGAAGCCATAACCTTGACCAGAGAACAGGCGTGTGAAGGCATCACTGACGCAGAGCTCTCTGAGAAAGAGGAATGGGCAGATGCCATGGACACAGAGCTCTCAGAGGAAGAGGGATGGGAAGATGCTATTGACACTGAGCTGTCAGAGGTGGAGGAATGGCAAGACATAATAGACACAGAGCTGTCTCAAGGGACAGATGCTGTTGGGTCACCTCCTGTCCACCACCTGGTCAGCTCCTTGGACCTAGAGGACAACACTGGTCCCAGGGAGGGTCCCAGCTGCCCCAGCACTGTGGGCAGAAAGGTTGCAAGAGAGGCAGCTGATAAACACCTTAGAGCATCTCCTGCCCCAGTGAACCCAGCAAATGCCCAGCTGGCTGATTCTGCCCGGCTTGTAGTTCCTGAGGAAGAGGAGCACCACACACCTCTCAAACATGAGGAGGTAGAGCCACCAGTTTCTTCTGCCCTCATGGAGGCAGCAAGAGCAGCAGATGCAAAGAACCAGGCAACTGCTCCACATAGCCCCATAGCTGATGGCCCAGCTCAGCTGGACACAGCCCAGTCCATGGTGGTTGAGGGCCTCGACAAGACTGTGCTTGTGGTCCAGCAACTTGACGAGCCACCAAGAGAAATGTGGGGCCAGGAACAAAGCAAGGACAAGGTGACAGGACACACAGCCACAGCAGAAGTGGCAGAGGATCTGCAAGTTGGCTTGCACAGCTCTACAAGCAATGCTCTGCTACTGTTGAACTCAGCTGATTACATCAGAACTGAGATCATTAAGAGGGCCTGGCTTATGATCCAGGGACGTGTCCAGGAGCCAGAAGAAGAGTGGGAGCAGGAAAGAAGCATGGATGAGACAACAGCAGCAACAGCCATAGCAGAGGGGCCAGAGATCCCAGCACATGCCCTACACAGCCCCACAGTTTATAACCCACCTCTGCTGGATGTGGCTGACTACATTGGAACTGAGATTGTAAAGAGGGCCTGGCTTATGGTCCAGGAACCTGTCCAGGAGCCAGAAGAAGAGTGGGAGCAGGAAGGAAGCAGGGACAAGGTGACAACAGCAACCACTAGGGCAGAGGGGCCAGAGAGCCCAGCACATGCCCTACACAGCCTCACAGTCAATAACCCACCCCTGCTGGACATGGCCAACTGCATCAGAACTGAGATTGTAAAGAAGGCCCATCTTGTGGTCCAGAAACCTTTCCAAGAGATGAAGGAGCAGCAGGACTGGGAACAAAGCCCAGCAACTGCAGGATGTGCCTACAGCCTTCTTGCCTCTACTGTCATCAACACCCCAGCTTGTGAGACATGGCTGAACCATGCCTTCAACCACTTCCACAACCTGCAGCACAGGAGAGAGGCTGAAGGAGGAATGATCAGCCGACACCATGGATCTGCTAGACACAGCCCAGTAGGTCAGAGATGAGATACTGCACAAGGCTGTGCTTGTAGTCCAAGGATTCCAGACTATGGAACAGCAGGATCTGTGGAACAGCAGGAGCAAAGGAGCAAGCAGAAGAACAGAGAGACCTGGAAAAGGGCCCAGATTAGAGGATGAGAGTTACAGACCCATTTAGGATTTGATGTAGACAAATTTTGATACTAATAAAAGTTGTTACTTTACCAACAGTGCCTGTCTGCTTCGTTTTGCCTTCTCTGCCACTTCTCATATTCATAGGTCCCCAGTGTCTTAACGAGCCTTCTGACATGAGCTTTTAATGCTGCTCATGCTCAGGCCCTGCCAGGTGAAGTTGTTATATCTCAATCCTATAGCTCAAAATCTCCTTCTTGCCTGGATTTAGGAGGAAACAGAGGAGACATTACTCCCACTGCTAGCACTGAGATACCACAGGACATGGCAAGGTTGTAGCCGACCTCCAAACAACCCTTCTGCCCTGCCCAGCCCGTGAAAAACCACTCAGCATAGGAACTATTTGATATTTGTCTCTTCCTTCTTGGCAGTGAAAACCCAGAAAGTCCCATTTCATCTTCACAGCTCCTCGTGAGGGTGATGAGTCACACAACCTTTGCTACTCAGCCATAATGGCTTGACTTATTTCAGAGTGGTAATTGACAGTCACATTACAATACACATTTTGCCAGCATCTTCTTTTCCTCCTATTACATAGAAAACTTGGCTCCATAGTACTTACATTAAATTTTGCAAAACTTACCTTTATGTCTAAAAAGAGGAGCTGTTTTCCCAGGCCAAATCTAACAAACTCTTTTTGAGAACTGGGATAAATATTTTAGTTTAATTTATAGAATCACAGAATATACTGAGTAGGAAATAAGCCACAAATACTCTGTGGAACCCCACCAGTCTGATGTCATCCCAGTCACTGTAACTCTGTGTTCCTCACCCATGAGCCAGTTGCTCAGCCATCACAGAATGTGTTTGTCCAGCTGTGAGCTGCACATTTTGTCCAGAGAATCCTGTGAGAGACAGTATCAAAAGCTTTGCTGAAATGCAGAAAGGCAACATCAAATGAATTTCCTAGACCAGTTCAGTGGGTCACCCTATCATAGAAGGAAATCAGGTTTGATAAGCATAACATTCTTCTCATAAAGCCTCACTGGCTGTGACCAATGACTGCATTGTCCTCCAGGTGTTCTCCAGTCCTTCCCAGAATAAATTTTTTTGTGATTTTACAAGGAAGTGCAGTGAGACTGACAGGCCTGTAGTTTCCAGACTCCTCCTTCTCACCCTTCTTGAAAATTGGTACAATTTGCAGCTTCCAGGCAGCTGGGACCTCTCTGGATTCCCACTCAAAAATTATCCAGAGAGACTTTGCAATGACACCGGCCAGCTCTCTGGGCATTCACAGATGAATCCCTCAACAGGTTTGTAAGGGTCCAGATGGAGCAGCAGATCCCACATGTGTTCAGAGTCAACAGGGAGCTGATCATTCTCACAGACATGGTCTTGCAGCTCAGGGCACTGAGACCCTCTTGGTCCATCATCCATGGGGAAGATGGAAAGACTGCAGTGAACACACCTGCCCTGTCTGTGGCCCTCTTGGTGAGGTGACCACCCTCATCCTGTAACAGGCTGAGGTTGTTTCATCATAGCCTTTTGCTATTAATGTATTTGAAGAAACCTTTTCTTTTTCCCCACAGTTCTGGTTAACTTCACCTCAAACTGAGCTTTGGCTGCACAGATTTCCTACCTACAGCAGCAAGCAGCCTGTCTGTGTTTTTCTCTGTGATGTTTCCTCTGTCCATAAACCTTTCTTTTTCATCTTAATTCCAAGAGAAGGACCCTGTTCAGACAAGCTGCCTTTTGCCTCATCTGCTTGACTTACGAGATTTAGGATTTGCCAGCTCCTGTGGCCTTTGGAAATCAGAACAACCTCCGTTATAAACTCTCTGAGGCTAAGAATTATCACCTTTGTTCATTTTTTAAGGGACAAAACTGAAATGGGACAAATTATTCAAATAACAATTTACAGGAAAAAAGAGACCATTTTCAATATGTCAGGCTTGTGAGAAGGTCCTGACATACTGAGTAGGCTGATGTCAGTTGAATACTAAATATTGAATTCATATTATAAACTTCACATATTTTCCCCACACAGACAGCATCTCTAAAGACCTGCTGGAAGCAGAGGACAGTTATTTCTAAGTGGGACATGCTCACATGTGTTCCAGACTCTGCTAGGAACTGAGACAAGGTAAATACTCAAAGAACTGTCCCTGGAGTTTGGAACTTTCTGTCCAGCAGACACGAAGAGTGAGAAATTGCATTTTTCCCAGGGAAAATGGTGGAGCAAACCTCCATTTCCTGTCTTGAAAATGTAGTTGCTCTTCTCCAGACATGGCTATGTCCACAGTGGAGAAGAAGCATACTATAAGCAAGAGGCCTTGTAAGCCACAGCATGGAACAAGTATAGAATGGGGTGTTTCCTTCCTTCTCTTTCTCTCTCTCTCAAAAAGGTTTCAGATGGTCTTGTTTTCATCCCATTGTAGAGAAGTAATAAGCTGAAATATTTGAAATAAAAGGGGATAGAAAAACAGTTTCCTTCCAAGCTTCAATTTACAGGCTATTAAGACAAGGCATTTTGACCTCACTGTTCAAATTTCATATTTGCTTGGCCAAACCCTGGTCTTTTGGATGGGAATTACGTACCTGGAGAAGCAACAAACTGCAAAGCCTCCCCACAGAAGTGGCAATGGCAGTATCACATCGAGAACCAGACCCTGAACCGGGTCAGTGCTCACAGCATACAAAAAATTCTTCAAAACCACCCTTTTCTTGCAGTTTAACACTGCCTTCTCCTTTCTGTGAGAAAGACCCCGTGGTCACCTTTTGGGAACTTACTTTATACATATTTATTTGAAATTCTTTTATATGCAAGGGAAGTTCTTAAAGAAAAGTAATAATTACTGTGAAAGTCACAGGTTTTATATTGGGAATACACACATCATTTCAGGACTTTGGCTATGTAACAGTTTTCATCATGCTTTTCTGATGATAAAATAATTCTTGCTAGAGAATGGAAGTTGCCCTAGAGCAAAATGAAGTAAGTTATATTTGTGTTATGTGAAGTGTTTTGTGATGTGACTATATATGTATATACACACATTTTTATTAAAAAGGAGAGAAAAATCCCTTTTAGTTCATGTTTAGAAGTTTGGATTAAGTGCCAAGTTTGATTGAAAGGAAAGCTTAATTTGAACACCTGAACCAACAATGGATGTTTCAAAATCCATACATACATTGCCTGGCTTTTATTTGAAAGTTCAGAAAATAATGGTGGTAAGAATTTAAGTACCATGTTAAATCTTCAGCCAGTCTTTCCACTCAATATATTTGTTAAAATAATGTGCTGAAGCAGCAGGAATTTATTATTGGGCTTCTCCACGCAAGACACACCTTGGATTTTTCCATTCTAAATCTTTTAACAGATGCATAAAGTAGTAAAGGGCTTTATAGAAAAAGCTTCATGTATGATGTAAGTTCAAACAACAACATAATGAAGATATGAAATATCAACTCTTGACATATATCTTAAATAGTTTCAGACTTTTAGTCTAATATTTTTAGGTGGTTTTGATATCAACAATTATATAAACTGAAATCTGCAACAGACATTATACTACGGAGAGAAATCAGTTATCATTAGCATATATTTGGACTTATAAATTTGGACTTATAAATTTCTGGACTGAATTTTTTCAACTAGCTGGGTTTAAGTATGACTTTAATAAATTCAAAACACTGCTATACCAAGCATTTGTTCGGCATAATTGTGAGCTAATCCCACTGTTGCAAGATTTATTGACAGACTGAGTGGTGCCTGAGACAAAGGAATTGTTGCTGTGTCACAAGAAGTAACTAAAAATGCCTAGTTTGTCTGGATAGACGAAGACAGATGATAATATAGAGAGCCTGCACACCTAACACCTTACCAGGATACACAATGACTTTGATTTCTCAAATGCACATACAAAACACTAGAACAAATGTAGAGGAATCAGACACAGAGCAAATACACAGGTACAGTAGGAGGTATAGCTTGCAGGTTTCACTGTCACCACTGGGATAGTGCAGCTGGTACAAGAACTGCAGAAATGGATTAGATCAGATTTCCTCTTTTCCCTGTTGGCTGCAGCACAGACATTGGTTTCTTGCTCACGGGCCCCTCGCATGCCACCTTCTTTACAAGAGGCAAACCTTTCCTGATACCATGCACATTTTGACTCTAAAAAGGATGGCATTGTGTTGCACAAAGGAACAGCTAAGCTGTTGTGAAATTACACTAGAACTTAAAAATGTAGGTTTTCTTGATTTTTTAGTGTAAGAGTTCATTTTCTTTCCTTACTTATTTATAATCCTACCTTTCCTCTAGTAGCATCCTATAATTCCTTCCTGGAAAAAAACACATGAAGAATATGTTATTAACCCAACACCTGTACAAATCAGTTTCCAAGCTCAAATCTGGAAAAGACAGACCTCTTTGAAGCTTGTAAGATTTCAAGTCCTAGGTTATTATTATAGTCCATTATAAGTCCTAGGTTTTAAGATACATCTGATGGGGTTTATTTCATCTCCTAAGGGGTATAAAACACAGTATGCAAGCTGTTTGTAAGGTTACTGAAACAGAAGTCATTGCACACTGAGATCAAGCAGCTGTTGAATCAGTAAAGCAGAATTAATCCAAGGACTTACAACCAGGTTTGCATTTTTTTAGAGCCTCTCATGTTGCACATTAGCTGGGCTGCATGAGATAAGCCATGGTGTCTCGTCAGATTTCCAACACAGCTTCTTGGGCAGTGAGTGAGCTCCTGGTTAAGAAATTATATAAATTAATTAAACTTATATAGTGTTTTGCATCATACTGGAAGAGGGTTTTTTGTGGAAAGAATAGAATGAAACTTTTTATAAGGAAATAAGTGACACAGGCAGCAAAATATGTGAATTTCAGTAATTATGTCACTATCACAATGTGCTTCTGGAAGTAAATCACATTTTTTCTCCCAGCAGGATACATATTGCTGGGTAGAATCCACTGCCTGTGGGCAAATGGGAAAGATTCCTCTCAACTCAGGGTCCAGTTTGCCATTTCATTTAACTGACTATTTGAAAAAGAGAAACCAACTGTAAGAAATTCAAAACAATGCCTTTGCTCAAACAAGATTAATCTCACTCATTTTTGTGTTTGGAAGTTGTCAGAGAATCTGTGCTTGAGCAATTAAAGCTTTGGTAAGGACTTGCAGCTCGAAGGGTGTTTAGAAAATGGTTTGAACAACTTCAGGAGTATTTTGCGGCAAGAATAATTAGGCAGTGAGGGTCAGAACATGTGAAAACAAAACTGTAGTTTCATTACTGCTGCTAAAAATTCCCAACCTATAAAGCTTTTGTAAAGTTTCATAAATCACATAAATTTAAGTAATCATTAGAGGATCTGTGTTATCAAGATTGGTAGCACTGAGAGAGCCGATTAAGCTTTTGTTGGCTGCTCAGTGAAGAATTAGATCCTGATTAACAACATGGAGATAGGATACTCTAGAATGCAGCTGCATTCAAAATTACTGAAAATCTGAAAATGTGATCAGTAAAAATGTTGATCTGGTTTAGCATCTTAGAAGAACATTTGAATGAGAAATGGAAGAGAGTGACTCATTAGATAATATCAGATGGTTCTGTTCACAACAGCTACTGAAATTATGTGTATGAGAAATAGCACCTCTTCATTGCATATTTAAATATCAAAGTGTTTAATCTTTTGGGGGAGAAGTGGTAGATCTGTAAACACATATTTTATAAGATGTGTACTCTGCCCCAAACATGGCACACCAGTTACAGGTCAAATAAACCATCTTAGAAGAACCTGGCAACTAAAAACAAGCACTGAGCAAGGAACTAGAATGTCTAGAAGAAAGCACAGCTACTTGATTATATCATCTGGGCAGATTCAACCCCTAAAATACAATCATTTCCTGGAAGAGCACACATAGTCAAAGAGAGTGATTTTTACAGTTGGGTTGTGCTCACTCCTGTCACAGGTCAGTTTCCAGCCACTGTGCAAGACACTTGGGAATGAGCAATGTCTGCACTCACACTGTCCCCAGTGAACTGCTTCTTCCTTTCTCAGAAGCTGGACAAATTTGGCTTTTTCTTAAAATTGCTCCCAAGCTAGAAGCCCACATCCTAGTTTCAAGAAACATGACTTGCTGCTTAGGAATGTAAATCACTTTGCATCCTCGTCTTTGAGAAGCCTGACTCAGCCCATGGAGTGGGAGAATGATCCCTTTTGTTCTGCCCCATCCTGGGGGTCATGGGGTGGGTGACCTCCACACCCACGAGTAGAAAGCTCCTGGCAGAGGAGCAGGCAGGAAACCAGGGCAGGTCATTTTGAGCTGAATGTGTTTCATTATTTTGGTGAGGGCATGCCCTCCAGCAAGCTGCAGCAGGAAGAAGGTGGATGATGAGATGGCAGACAGAGCATTTCAATGCCTTTCAAAAGAGGACATCTGAGGGCTATCTTCAGGGCTTGATTTCATATGCACATAGGCACAGTATATGCGGAGGCCTGGCTTGCTGGAAACTCCTGGGGTAGGCAGCAACATTGCACAAGAGAGGGAAGCAGAGGCTCTCCTGAAATGTTTTTAAAATGTTTTGTCAAAGGTTTTAACCTACTAGTACAAACAGATTATCCCAACCTTTAAACAAAGAGCACATCACAGGGTTAGGGCAGCTACCAGCAAAGTATCAGCTACACACCAGGAAAGGATAGCATTGCTCTGAATCCACAGGCATACCCTTCAGCCCCTGTGGATCTGCAAGTGCTGAAACAAAGCAGGCAGTGCTTCCTAGTCTTCTCACCCAGGCACCACTTCTCTCCTATGACTATGAGGTCTTTAAAGTAGAATCTCTATTGGGACCGCATATCTAGGAGCAACAGAATATTGCACAAAGCTGTTGAGCATCACTTAATGTGACTTAAACTGCTGAACCAAAATTTTTATGTTCATAATCAGTGAAAATTATATTGATTTGAATAATTGCCCCTCAGCTGTGAGGGAAACCTTAAGTAAACAATGGAGTTATTAATAGTTACCACAAAACAAAATTTACATTCCCACTTTGCCCTTTCATACATTGGAGGACTGTCAAAGGATTTATTTACTTTTAACTAAATGGCTTACTGATTCCAACAAAGCCAGTAAAACATAAGCTGATTTATGCAGATGAACAAAAGGAGACAATTGAATAATGTGTTGGAAAAGATTTGATTATGTACAACTCTACTATTCATATTTTGACAATAACTACCAGCCAGCAATAGCAGTCTTCAGTGAGGACAGCAAATAGTAGAGAATTGCTTAAAGTCCAATATTTAATTCATATATTTATGAATTAAGTGAAGTAGACTAATCATAAAATCAATTATCATAACTACCAACATGCATAACTGGTAAATGTGATTGTGAAATTTTGCTAAAGGACTACAAGGAATTTTAAGTAAAATTCAACTCCATTAGAGCAAAATCAGGTGCAGTTTCATATTCAGATCTCTTAAAATAAAGAAAAGCTCAAATTCTTAAATAGATATTATGGCAATTGCTTAAAAATCTCAACATTGTTATTATTAAATAATTAAAAATAGCTGTTAGGGCTTCTATAAGGAAATCCTGCCCTAAGGCTGATGCTAGGACTACAAAGGTAATGTCATATAACAATTGCTGCTCAAGGCTATGGAGTACTTCTGTTTACCAGTATAGCTAAGCATTTTCTCATTGTAAAAGTTCAATTAATGTAATTTTATCCGAAGAGATCAGTGCAATAATGTTACAAAATAGGAGAGAGAGAGCGAGTATTGCTCACATTGGATTTGCTGCATGCACAGGTCCTGGGTTTGTTGAACAAATGTTGGAATTCAATATTTTCTTTATTCTAAAAACCTGAGGTTTTCCCATCAAGAACACATATGTATTTCTTTTGAAACTCAAGGGATCCCTTGGGGAAGCTGAAGCAAGTTGATTTATCTGACTTCTCTGATTCTGAGCCAGCTGGGTGGACTCCATCACCACACCAGCTCCCCAAGTGTCTTTGGGGGGCTGGTCAGAAGAGTAGGGAAGCTCTTGGAGAAGGAAAGGTTCCTGATCACTCTGATGTTTGGAAAAGCTAATACTTTCCCAGAATTTCTGACAGCTTAAGGGACTCTTAGGAGAATCATAATCTTTAGCTGGGGAGTTGATCCCCTTCTTCACATTCTGCTTGAGAAGAAATTTTGCTGTAAGTGGATGCTGAACTGTTCAAGCCAAGCTCAGCCTTTTATTGTTTCTATGATTCCAGTTTTTTGTTTTTGAATCTGAAGGATTTCAGAAGGGATCATGAGAGAGAACCTACTGTTGCAGCTGCTGCCCAGGAGCAGACGTCTTCTTCAAACACAGGTGCAGTTTCATATTCAGATCTATGCAGGAAGATTGTATTCCTCTTTTGTTAAACAAGCCTCATGTTCATTTCCAAGTATCATAACCATAAATAGTATGCCCTAAATAGAAAATTTCATTTGAAGGGTCAAACAGCCTAGAAAAGTTGAAATATAGGTTGCAAACAGTATTATCTCTGAGTAACAGCACCTCCTGTGGCTACTTCTTTCAAGTCAGAACGGGGTTATTTGGTTGGTTGTGTTTATTTGTTTGCTTGCTATTTTGTTTTCTTGTGTTTGGGTTGTTTTGGTTGGTTTTTTTGGTTTTTCTTTTTTTTGCATTACTGCCTGAATAGGAACTCCCAAGCAGAAAAAATATCCTATAGGGACAATAGGTGCAATAAGAAGAAAATTAGCTGTGCATTTGTTTGTAGTTCCAAGCTTTCAGAGAATAACTAATTTGCACTGTTTTAGAGTAATTGTTCACTCATAGAAAATTTCTGTTTCTGAATACTAATTTCTTAGTGTGTATTTGGCTGGTTAAAATTGAATTATTTGTTTAAGAACTCTTCCATATATTCACCACTTTCAAGTTCACAGGAAACTTTGCAAACAATAAACATGGCACCAAACTTGCTGATTCCTAAGTAAGGAAAGATTCTCAAATGCTAAGCTTCAGGATTTCAGCAATAGCAATAAATTCTTGATTGCAGCCTTCCTGAGAGAATCATAAATATTTTTGTCAGTGTGCAGTTCTACCATTTGCTAAATTATGCGACATTCATGGTAGTATCTAAAGTCCAAGTCATAATATCTTGCCAGGAAGCTTTCAAGCAGCTCTTGGGCTGCACTAAGGTTTCTGTTTGGTGTCAAGCAAACATCATCATTTTCCCTGTTGACTACTATTTACTGACATGACTTTCTGGACGGCACAACAGAAGATGCAACTTACGAAACGTACTATTACGAAAGAAAGCAGAAACAAATGGAAGTGTTGTTTATTTGGTAGTTCAAATTATTTTATGCCTAAAGCAAGAAACGACATCCCTGCAAACAGAACAGGTAACAAATTCCTGGGAAGAGGAAGCAGCCACAGAAGCCCAGCAAAGGATTTAATGTAACATTAATTCCCTGTGTATGCTCTGTGCATGTCTGCACAGCTTCGACTTAAACACAGGGTGTGATACTGGCAGAAATTATCTGTAGGTTGAGTTTTTAATTTAAAGCTAAAGAAAAGTGTGCTGAGAACATTTTGCATGCAATGTTACAGAATTATGCATGAGCTGGCTGCTATGTGGGATATCAGGTTCCTCCTTAAGCACAGAATCCTCTCCTTTATATATAACCCCAAAATATTGCAAGGTTGATACATTTAACTAATTCCCAACAGTTGTTAATCTCTGTGTGAAATATGTCATAAAACTCACTGATTTATAGGTACCATTCTTCCTTCCATATCAAAATTAGCCATGAACTTGAGTTTGAATGTTTGATTTTAGATTTGGTTTTATTTATCCTAGTCATTATTTTCTACACAACAAATTTCCCATTAATCAGTGAAGTGTGCAGTGAAACAGATCAGAAATGTTCAATAAAGTGTGAGAACTAATAATTAATAATAGTTTTAATGAAGATATTGCTTCTCCATCATTTCTTTTCTCAGAGGACAAACTGAAAGACATAAAATTAATCCTCTTTGCCAAAGTTAAGCAACAAAAATTCCAAGGGGAGTTTTTCAGTGAAAGCATATCCAAGTAGAAAAGTCAAGTGTTTTTGTGGTTCTCTAACCATCTGTGAAGCTGTCACATAAATTTTATGGCCCTTTTTGGGGATGTTACAATTCTCTCATAAGTACATTGGAGATAATCCAAACTCTTGAAAGTATTTTCTAGGTACCATGAACATCAGTACCCACCATGCTAGCACGAATTGTGTAGAAATACAGAGGATACTTTTCTTCTGTTTATACAAAAGAAGGGCTCTTTCTTCACATGTAAATGGGACCCTTTTGAGTACTGTGTGTAATTTCTTAAGCACCCAGATATGGGTAATTAGTTCCTTTGTGAAAATCTGACTTCCATGTTGTAAAGTAGAAATGTAGAAGCTCTTGAAACATACAAAGATGGATACTTGGTGAAATTTCTCCACTTTTGGTGGAACAATTAGGAATTCCTGCAGCTCTTACAGCTCCCCTCTCTCAAGTATGTTTGTTATCTTCTGCTAAACTCAGTCTTGCAAATACGTGAAATGGATTAAGTTCATCCTTCTCAGCCAGTGATTGTTCAGAAGGGTGGAAGTTCATGAGTTCATTTTACACAAGAGAGGGAAGGAAGGAAGGAAGGAAGGAAGGAAGGAAGGAAGGAAGGAAGGAAGGAAGGAAGGAAGGAAGGAAGGAAGGAAGGAAGGAAGGAAGGAAGGAAGGAAGGAAGGAAGGAAGGAAGGAAGGACCTTTCTGAAAAAGAGAGCACAAATGTATTTGTTAGAGAAATTGAGGCCTGTCAGTCTCTTAAATCAGTGGGTATTTAAAGACCTTCTACATCTCATTTCCATGTCCCTAGACCATGGCTAGATTATGAAAAAACTAGTCAAGGGCAAGCAAAAGATCTTTAATTAGCCATTGCCCCCTACAAATGAGGTCACCAAGGCCATGAGCTTACTCATCATCCACCAGCAAAACGTATTGGTAAGAAGTCAAGCCATAACCACATGCCAGGCTTTCTCTAGCTCTAACCACATCTCTTCCAGAGGGACAGCAGCCTCCAAGAGTGCTCTCCTGGAATGGTCAACTCTGAATCTTGCTCTAACCTCCAGGTCCCTATGACAGCCTTGGGTTTGGATGCAGCGAAAAATAATAACCAAAGAGAGCTATTTACACTGGCCATATCTCTATTGGGTGCCCTGTGCGCCATTCTGGGTGTCTTGTCTTTACAGGCCTAGCTCTTGTCTGTTCTCATATGCCCTCTTGTGCCTCCAGCTCTCCTGAGGTATTAACATCCTTTGGCAGTGCCAAAAAGAGAGCCCAGTTCATACACCCTGATACTGCTGCACGATGCAAAACAAACCCTGGGAAGTGGGAACTGTCTTCAAAAGCACTCTGCTGATCCACACATCACGCCTAAAGGTCAGAGTTGACCACTTCCTACAAGTGCACCCACTGTGCTGCTGGGGCAGCCATTCCTGGAAGGCTCTCACCATTTAACTTCTTTCCTAATCCACACAAGTACCAGTAATTAGCAGGGGGAGACTGACTTGACCCCATGGCACCCCATGAATTTTTTTCTCCTCATGGACTTTGCTTCTCTCATCCCATTGGAAGATCAAAGCCTAAGATCTAGATAAGCAGAAAAAATATTTCCAATCCACTTGTTATTATGCACCTGGGAGAGTGGGGATCAGATTCAGCAGGCAGTTTATTTACTACATTTTGGTTTATCCCTTCTATCTAGTGGGAAGAATTTTTTGTGTGAAGGAAAGCAGCACTTCCCTTTGCTTTTGAAGCCAGCATCTTCCAGCAATCTGCAGACGATCTCAGTATGTCTCTTTTGGAGCTCTTGACATAAAAAACAATTAACCATAATTATTTACACCACTTTCACATTTCTGCCTTTCACTTTAGCCATTACATTGGGTATTGGCATTGCCAACTGTTGGTAACCATGGGCACAATGGTGTGAGAACAAGACCCCACAGTGCCACGGCAGGTCCAGAGGGGAAGGAAGGGTCACAAACTGTAGCATTACACAATGATACCTTTCTTACATCCACAGTGCCCAAGACACATCATCCTTTAAAAGAGAATTACTTTCTAGGGGGAGGGTAAACAAAGGTATGGTCTTTAAAGGAAAATAACATGCTTCACAAACATTTTGAAGCCTTAAAAAAGACTGCCCTACAGCCTCTGGGCAGCAGTCTGACTGGCTACTGTAAGCCAGTAAAACAGCCAAAATGCATTTCACTGAGAGTAAACAAAGCCACAAAGCTAAGCATTCAAAATAAATTTTGAGAGCATAAAATAAATTTTTGCCAACAATACACTGTCTATTTCAATGAAAATAGAAATATTTGGGCTCCTATTATTTTTAAGAGAAAATTTTCATCATGTACAGTAATATAATCCAAATACTGCAATAGGCTTTGCTTCAGTTAGGAACTCAGAATGTTCTCTCTCCTGAAGGGAAAAATGAAGGTCACTTTATGCTTGAGTAGAGGTGAGGAGCAGAGGAAGAGCTTCTGCCCAGGGAATTTGCTAATTTTTGAATGTACAGACTATGTGACTAACCTTCCTTTGATTCTGAAATACCTCAGTGACTTAGATGGAAAAGTCCTTCTTTCCTCCATGGACAATCCTGATACCATTTCCTTATGCATAATCTTTGACATTTCTGTGCAATTCCTAGAAATGCCTCAGAAAGCTGCCTGCAATATGCTTCTCCTCAGGGAGTTTCTCATCTACAGGTGCAACACATTTGCCTTAACCATCCAGCTTGAAAACATTTAAGCCCCTCTTCTGCGCTCACATCTCCTTTCCCTGTTTTCCTCCTCTTGCTGTGCAGCCTGCCCAGAGCTGCACTGACGTACCCCAACAGACTTACCCTCTGCAGAGGGCATGAAAAGGGCTCCATTGTGAAAATGGAGGGCAACTTTAATTCTTTTAAAGTGGGAAGTGTAAAGTTCCCTGTAACTCAGCCTGTTCCTCTGGCATCAAATCCATTTGTACCAATGGCTCGGGAGCAGATGATTGAAGTCAAGAGCAATCTCTGCACTCAGTGGACATTAACCCATGGAACTATAGCCAATAACCTACCATATTCCCCTTCCTTTCCCAACCTGTTCAGCCCTCATGTTAGCCTGAGAAATGTGTTTACCTATTCCTCTTCACTCGCAAGGAAACTGAGTGCAGAAGAGTTCACCTCCAAACAAACCTTCAGATTCAAAATGGGGAAAAGTACAATAGAAAAGCACATTCCACCACAGATTCAGCTTGGAAAAAATTGCTTAGAAATTTTATTAAATGCTTTTGTTCAACCTGCATATATGTTAGAAATAAAATAATAATAATAATGAAAAAAAAAAAAAAAAAAAAAAAAAAAAAAAGGCAGTGGTCTCTCCACTTTCCTTTTCCACAGGACCTTATCCATTTCTTTGGAATCAGGCCAACATCTCCAACAGCAGGCTTACAAAACGCATGTTGGTTTCAATCTATCCATTTTCCTCCATTGCCCCGCAGCAAGGTTTTCTTGTTTTTGTTCAGAAAACTGTGAATTACACATTTGCGCAATATATGCAGAAAATTTTTAAAAAAAGACAACCCACAGGAGGCCTTGGAGCAAAGTTTCACTGATGACTTCTCCACAGAAAAATGCTGGCCAGTCATTCCACATTTTGTGGTTCCATCCAGGGGTGCTGAGACCTCCAAAATCAGTTCTGGAATTTTAGTGCCCATACCCAATTATACTTGGGTGTTTTCTCATTACAGTTCTATCCTCTGTGGTGCTGGTCACCTCATCACCATCAAACCACAACTCCTACACCTCACAGGGCCTGGGACAAGCAGAGCAGATTCATAGCCATTTTTCTGCCATGTTCTCCTTTTTGGCTCTTCAGTCAGGATTAAGGAGGTGAAGGGAAAGGTGAGCATCTCAGTGAATGTGATAGATTACTACTCAGATGAGAGGACTTTTTGTTTTGTTGGGTTTTTTTAAACAAGATCAGCACTGGTGGCATCTGAGGAAGGATTGAGAAGCAAAATGTCATTTGAGCAGACAATAAATGGCTTATCTACAAAACACTCAACAAACAAGCAAACAAAACAACCCCTAAACCAAACAAACAACAAAACAAAACAAACAAAAACCAAACAAAACCCAAACTTAAACAAAACAAAAAACAAAAACAACAAAAAACAACAACAACAAAAAAAACCCATCCCACCAACAAAAAAAAAAATTAATGGAGTTGTCAGAATGGCACAGTAAAGCAGAATCGTAAGTTAAACATATGTGGTTCTTCCTCAGGCTGGTCACAGTTGAAGGCAATAGACATGGTTTTGTCAATACTAAAAACAAATTCAGAGTTTTGTTGCCATGGTTTCAGCATGGTGTAATTTCTGTACAGGCTGATTGGACAGAGACCTTGCCTTTCTTCCCAGTCAGCATGAAAAAAAGTAAGAAAATCATAGTGAGAGGCAAAGATTTATAACTAATAAAGTATACGTGCACATTTATCTCTTTTCTTCTCTGAGGGATGTCATAGTGATTTTATGATGCTGTTAAGGAGAACCTTTGGCTTGGATTGGTTTGGAAACACAAATTCTTTGCATATCATAGTTGTTAAGTAGCCTAGTTTAGAATTACACAATGTTAACTCTGACCTACATGTATTGGAAAAAATTACCCTTTGATATTAAGAGATTTTTCATTCAATAACTGAAGAAAGCTATTTTTCACCCTGGATTCACACTTTAAAGAAAAAAAAGAAAAAAACATGTTTTTCAAACCAGGCTAAAAACTAAATGTAAAAATGAGCATTTATACAAAGAGCAATTTGTCTAAACTGATGCAACATCACTTCTTATATTAAATTTGGAGCTATTTCAACAATTGTTGGGGAAAAACAGCGAACCTTGGAGCTCAGAGTGCTTAAGGGCTGCTGTGGCAAGTTTCACCATCCCACTGCTGTGCTTGGAGAGTGTTGTGTCATCGAAGTGAGGCACAGCTGCAACGTTGGAGGGCTGAGCACATAGATTTGGATTTGGCCACAGTCCTTGCTGCCCCCAGCACGGCACAGATGTGCACCCTTTTCCCCTTGTAGTAAATGCTTGAGCCACTGCCAGCAGCAGGGAGTTCCCCTTCTCAAGGGGAATTTGTTCAGTATGTCTCTAGCCTAATTAACAGAGTGACCAAGGAGTCCAGGGTTTAAGTATTTCTGTAAAGAGATTATCACTACAAGAGATTGTTTGCAGAAACAGAAGTTTCAAACAAGCAATTTTAAGTAATGCTTCAAGGTGCAGGATGAGGAAAGAGCTGCTACTTGTGTTGTTCCAAAAATTGCTTATTCACATCCTCATGTAAAACTGCCCATACTACATCTCTTGGGTATTTTAAAATGAACGGGAGTTTTGTCCATCAACCAACAGTGATAAAAATTTCCTACAATTTATGTATGTAAAAGGAGTATGACACACAGGGTTTCTGGTAAGAAGCTGTGTTCTGGTTTCCAGCTCAAACCACAGGATGTTGTTCTGGACTAAGGACGTCACTGCATGTCAGGTGTCACCAACTGGGGCTGGTAGGACCAGAGGCTGTAAGGTTAGTCCTGGCTGGGGGCATATGAGCACTGCTGGGCAGCCATGGACAGGGATACAGAAGCTCTGCAGGATGCCCTACTAAGCCAGGGATTTGAATTTTTATGCAGCCAGGATCAAGAAAGGATTTTAGCTTAAATTAGAAGATGTTTTTTTAGCCTGTCCAGGAGAGTTTATTGTCCTGTAAAGAATGGTTGAGTTGGAGGACAGAGACAGAGGAGGAAAATGGGCTGTGATAAACTGCAGAGACACTGAGGGAAACATTTCTAAGACAGAAGGTAAATGAGTTGTATTGAGAGGGAAGAGTCAAGAGTGAAAGAGTCACGAGTGAAAGAGCAAGTCGGTGAGGGGAACTGGTCACATGTGCAGCAAAAGTAGGAGCAACAAACATGTAAAAACACTGCATGCTCTTTGGATTTCACACCACAACTTACACAGTTCCCTCCAAATATGAGGTAGCCACAGCAAGTAAACCATAAGGAGTAAAAGATCCTACTGTAGAGATATTTTACCAGCTCCATTTGAGATTAACTGTTCAGTATTGTTTTTTCTTTTAAAATGACATTTTTTTCTGGCTCACAACTCATCATTAATTTTGTCTGGAAGCCACAGGGAAAAGCAAGAGAGACTTGGCAAGGAATGTCACAGTTACAAAGCTTCTTCTCCAAGTTTCCTGAGCAGAGCTGTGCTCCTTCAGATGCACTGCCCCCCATGGTGCTTCTGCAGCCTGGGACTGATGAATTTGAGCTTGTTCGGGGGGGCGGAGTTGGGGCACATACAAGAAATCCACAGAAGACTGTCCTCCATAAATTTGAGTTACAATGTGACTCCTTCCCACAGACTGCAGATGTCCGTGAATTGCTCCATCCTGGGTCCCCTCCACAGGGTACAGTCCTTCAGGAACACAGTACTCCAGCGTGGGTCCACAGGGTCACAGGTTTTTTCAGCAAACATGGTCCAGAATGCACTCCTTGCCCATTGGTCCTTGGTCCTGCCGGAAGGCTTCCTATGTGGTCACAGCCTCCTTCAGGCATCCACCTGCTCTGGTGTGGGCTCCTCCAGGGGCTGCAGGTGGATCTCTGCTCCCCCCTGCACCTCCAGGGGCTGCAGGGGCACAGCTGCCTCACCATGGGCTGCACCTCAGGCTGCAAGGAAATCTCTGCTCTGGGAGCTGGAGCAGCTCCTTCCCCTCCTCCTTCACTGACCTTGTGTCTGCAGAGCTGCTCCTTTCTGTGTTCAGATTTCTTCTCCCTTCTTAACTCTAATATCCCAGAGGTGTTGTCAATGTCACCGGCTGGCTCAGCTGTGGCCAGCAGCAGGTCCATCTTGGATCCATCTGGCATTGGCTCTGTTTGACACAGGGGAAGCTTCTGGTAGCCTCTCACAGAAGCCACCTCTGTAGCCCTTCTGTTAGCAAAACCTCACCCTGCAAGTTCAATACAATAAAAAATCCAGCATCCAGCTGGTAGCTAGTCACCAGTGGTGTACCTCAGGAGTCTGTGCTAGGGGCAGTTCTGTTCAATATTTTTATATTGATTTATTTATGACATGGATGAAGGTATTGAGCCTTTCATTAGTAAATTTGCAGACACTAAGCTGGGAGCATGTGTCGATCTGTTGGAAAGGTAGGAGGGTTCTGGAGAGAGACCTGGAATGGTTGGATGGATGGGCAGAGTCCAATAGGATGAAGTTTAATAAATCCAAGTGCCAAGTCCTGCACTTTGGCCACAATAACCCCCTGCAGCATTATAGGCTGGGGATGGTGTGGCTGGACAGTGCCTGAGCACAAAGGGACCTGGGGTACTGGTGACAGCAGCTGAACATGAGCCAGCAGTGGGCCCAGGTGGCCAAGAAGACCAATGGCATCCTGGCTTGTATAAGGAATTGAGCGGCCAGCAGGAGCAGGGAGGTCATTCCTGCCCTGTACTCGGCACTGATGAGGCCACACTTTGAGTACTTATTATGTTTAGGGTTATTGGCTGGAGACAGAAATAACACAAACTCACCAAGCATCCTCAACAAACAGCCTTGGGTTTATTACAGCCACCTCTTTTGTAGGGGGTTTGAATTTCCCGGGTTTAGACAGCTGGTCTGGTCTTAACACCGCCCAGCTCCTTGACCAGTGATGTGTCTGCACTCTAGATTGAACGTGATTGGGTGAGGTTCCTGTTTGAGTCCAAATCTATCTTATCATTGTTCACCCAGGGACTTGTTCTACTTCCTTTCTAGAATGAACCAGGCAAGCCAAATTGGGTTTATGTTATAGCCAGTTTTATCTTGTCCAGCTACAAACCAGCGGTGCTGTGACAAGCACTGTGTCCAGTTTTGGCCCCCTCAGTTCAGGAAGGACGTTGAGACGCTTGAGCATGTCCAAAGGAGGCAACGAGGCCGGTGAGGGGCTTGGAACACAAACCCTGTGAGGAACGGCTGAGGGAGCTGGGGTTGTTTAGCCTGGAGAAAAGGAGACACAGAGGTGACCTTACCACTCTCTACAATTCCCTGAAGGGTGGTTGTAGTCAGCTGGGGGTTGGTCTCTTTCTCCAGGCAGCAACTGACAGAATGAGAGGACACAGTCTTAAGCTGTGCCAGGGGAAATATAGGTTGGATATTAGGAAAAAGTTTTTACAGAAAGGGTGATAAAGTACTGGAATGGTCTCCCTGGGGAGGTGGTGGAGTCACCATCCCTGAATGCGTGTAACACTTTTGTTCAAACCGGGCAGAAACACCAATTATGTAGTGGTTTCACATTTGCCTGAATTCTGTTTGCCAAATTTAGTGTAGTCTTTTCAGTGTTTACTCTCTTTTTCCCTCTGTGAGATAGGATCAGGAGAAGAAAAGCAGGCCTGAACTTAAAGATATAAAGATAGATTTATTAACATGCACTAAAAGAAGAAAATTAGAATCAAAATTAAACTTTCAAAACACTCCTCCTCCTTCCCCCAATTGTTCTTTTTCCCAGAAACAACACAAAGAGACAAAACCTGTGACTTTCAGTCATTTTCACCATTTAAAAATAATCTTTCATCAGTTCTTTAGGAGAGGAGTCTCTCTTAGAACTTCCATGGAGATTCCCCACTGACAACATAGAGTTCTCTTGTGGGTCTCAACTCGCACAAAGACAGCTGCCCAGGAATCTGTCTTTGTGAAGTCCCTCCCATTAGCAGTGTTCCCAACACTGCATATGGGTCATGTCTACTTATTTAGGGTACCGTTTAAGGATGCCTCCTCTAGTATAAAACAAAGATTCTCTTCTTTCATCTCCAAAATCATCTTCATCTCAAAAATTAGAGATCTCCTTTTTCCCTAGGAGCAAAGGGCTTCAGTCCACAACTTTAAACAAGAGCCATGCATTCCCCTCAAACAACATTCATATGTTCCAGGAAATAGTCCATTCTCCATGGTTTCACAAGAAGTCCAGCCAATTAGGCAACTCCTCACTCCTTTGTCTCACTTAGGACTTCCACTCTCTCTTCACTGACTTCATGCTGTGTCTTCTCTACATCGACTCTGTCTCTTTCCTTCCTGCCCACAGAAGGATTAGTGCTCTGGAAGTTTCATTTTGTGTCAGGAAAGAGTTAAATCTTGCCCAGGCCTACAGAGGATATGATGGTTCTTCCCAGTGGTGACCGAAGGTGGTAGGATGAGGCCTCACTGGGCTGGGACAGCGCCTTCGGTTCTGGCTGCTGCAGGAGAGTCACCCGGAGGAGGGAGGGGGCTCAGCCCCAGCAGCAAAGCAGCAGGTGTTTTACAGCTGCTGGAGATCCAATCCAGGCTGGGAAGAGAGCATATTCTCCTCCCCTTCCCTGGCCTGGGAGTCACCGGTCCCAGCAGCTTCCTGGGAAAAGCCTGGCCCAGGCAAGGGCCGGCCGGGCTGAGCACAGGCCCCGTGAGGGCCCACAAGGACAGACAGGGACCAGCCCTGTTACCTGTTCCAAGGCAGGAAGGAAAAAGGCAGTTTCACAGGATCCTCTGATATTTAACCCTGTAGGTTCACAGAGACATATCCCTTTCTAATTGATTTGTCAAGCTACAACTTCCTGAAAAATCACTTCCTGGCCAAACCACCACAATGTGTTGTGGTGGACGTGGACTGGACACTGGACGTGGTACTCGGTGTCATGGTTTAGTTGAGATGTTATGACTGGGTTGGACTCAATGCTCTTGAAGGTCTCTTCCCACCTAGTGATTATATGTGATTCTGTGTATGAAATCATTATTTGTGTGGTGTTGGACCAGATTACATCCAGATTCTTCCTCTACTGGCACTCAGTTGCATTTCATTCCATATTTATTGGGTAACAGCCCAGGACCTACCTTGGAAGGGTGGGTTTGCATTTTGGATCATTGCCTGGTAACTGGCAGAACAGGACCCCTTCCACAGAGCAGGCACAGGGGTTTTTTCAAGGGCGTGGATTTGTGGGAGAGGGAGAATGTTACAATTTTTTTCACAATACTTAATATATAGTGACTCAGAGACCATTGAGGTCTCATTTTGGCTTCATTCAGCCCATTGTTAACTTTCTGCCCCTTTCTTTAAAAGTCAAGGGTGGGTAACACATCAGTTGGCTCTGCAACTTGTGCTGTGGTTGGAATTTGTCAAGTTAGAATTAAACAGAGTAAGTCCCAAAAGCAGAGCTGTTTTGAGTGTTTTGGGTTGGTTTGGTATTATATGGTTTGTTTGGGGCATTTTAGGGGATTTGGGTTTTTGTGGGGTTTTTTTTGCTCTTGTTTGTCCATGTGGGTATTTTGCTGCTGCTAAGATATGTAGGCAGCAGCTGACACTTTAAAGCTGCTGTCAAGGCCCTGAGGGTACCAGTAAATCTTACTGTCCCTAACTAACATCCCACAGGGCCTCCCTGACACACACAGCACCCTGAGACAAGTCAGGGGATGGATTAAGACAAAGATGGAGCCATTCCTCCTGCATCATCCTGCTTAGCTTACTACTAAAAAGGTATGCAGGGGATGAGTGAGAACCAGGGGGAAAGTAACCAGAAGAAATTGTTGAAGAGATTTGTAGGGAATATAAAAACACAGTAAACTGGGATTTTCTGATTATTGCAAATGCAACATGTAACAGAAATCTTCTCATTCCAGCAGAATTTACTGTTATGGAGGTAGTTTGATGAACTGTCATGTCAGGGACATGGTCAGGACATGACCTGGGAAAGCTCCAGCTCTCAGGTCTGTAGCTCATAGGGATTAAAAGGGTGCCTAGGTGGAAGGCAGTAGTAAAGTGTTCACCAGCAGCAAACTGCACGCAGTTTTGAGGAACGTGACTGTACCCACCTCAGTGGGCCAAAGAAGGAATGTAATGGCCAGAAGAGTCACCTAGTTCTGTTACTCTGCTGATGTAGCAACACTGAACTTCCTTCAGGCCAATTGACAAAAACAAATTTTTGGCCTTCTATATAGCAGTACAGGGGAAGCAAAAGTAAAACTGAAATGGTTTTCACAATCGTGTTGTCTCTTTTTGAATGCTTAACTCTTCTAGAAAAACCTGTGTAGTTCAGAGAGCACTGAGACAGATTACTCAGCAAAGCCTGGAAACACAGACCTGTCGGTGAGCTCACAGGTATCACCAGGTTGTCGGGGATTTTATTCCTGATGAACTTCCTGAGCAAAATTTACCTCATTGGCTTTCCAGTCCCCTGCAGTGTTCTCAGCAGCAGCTCCCATACCGCGGCCGGCGGTGCCCTCTAGCTGCCGGGGATGCTCCAGGTCCCACCAGCCTGCTCTGGTCTTCCCTAAAGAACGTCTGGCTGTTATCCCTTCCGCTGGAAAGCACCTTTGTTTTCACTCGAGGCATAAGACAAAAGGCCGGTGTTTCTATGCAAACTGTGTTTTACTGCACTTTCAGCCCATTCGTGTTTTATTCATCCTGCTTCTCGCCTTTCTTCTGATTTCAATGAGTTCTGGTTTTAGTCAGATGCTGCTGTGATTGCCTCTAAACCTCTTCCTACACGTTCTAGAAATATTCTCCCTTCTCTTCCACCTGCAAACTATCATCAGCCCCTCTCTGATGTCCCAATAAGCTGACAATAAAGAAGTACTGTCTATTCAAATTTTTATATTTCTCTACCACTATTCAGGAGGGAGAAAAAAAAAAAAAAAAAAAAAAAAAAAAAAAAAAAAAAAAAAAAGTGAAATAACCTGTGCAATAAGAAAACCTTTTTATGCAGATGAAAACTGTTACTTCGTGAAAGTGTCTGTCAACAGTTCTAAAGAGAATTTTTTTGGGAAAGTGCTTATGTCCCAGCAGACTCCATGAGCCACAGAAGACCTCCTGGAAATTCCCATCATAAATGGATCAAATTGGAGGCTCTGATGCCATCCAACACCTGTGCAAACAGAGCTGGTGTTACACAGGCAGTGTGCCCTGCCACAACACCCCTGTGCTGGGCTCACATATTTCCAAGGGGAACCAGTGCACCACTGCTCAGGGATGACAGTGCACCTACATGGTGAAAAACTGACATGAATTGATCTTAGGTCTCTCAGCAGCATCAGAAGATGGCCACGTTTCTGCCATGGCTCATTTGTCCTGAGGTACTCTGAGCTGCCAGCCATCTGGCCATGAGGGGAGATACCCTGTTCTGAGTCATATAAGGCAGATGTGAAATACCTGTAACTCAGCTGGTGTTCATCAGCCACTCATTACCCTTCTGCCTATTCCAGGAACTGGTCTGTGTCTGCAGAATATGGCCCATGCATCTTCCATGGTGTGAGAAATGCAGCGAAAAAGCCAGGGACTGTGCTTGACACTCAGGAAAGGATCTGCTGGAAACGGCTGATGGCTTCTTCCTGAAAAATCTCATGCTATGCAATATCAGCAGCCAGCTGCTCTAATTTTCTTGGGCGTTGTCTGTGTCTGTGCATTCATTATCCCAGAGCATGACAAGGGAATGCATCTCCACCAGAGGTGGTGGAGGTGGTGTGAGAAAAGAAGGAAATGGATGGCTGAGTTAAGGACAAACCAAGCCGAGTGAGCTGGAAACCAGGACTATGTGGATAAGCTGATGTTAACACATCTGTCAGAAAACTAAAACCTCATTTATGTGAAGCATATGAATGAATGTAGACAAGTCCTGCAGACTTGCAGAACTCAGAAAGGGGGTCTGTAACCCCTGCTGTCCAAAGCTCCTCTGTGCTAGAAGTTCCTGGGTGTTACCAAATGGTCGTTCTAACCAATTTCTTCAGTATGAATCCCAGCAATTTCCTTCTGGACAGGATGGAAAGCTGCCCCCCATGTGCATCCCTGCTCTGTTTGCAGTGCAGGTGATGAGGCAAAATGTTGGGCTGTGACTGCAGGTAAGGCCAGTGGCTCGGCCTTTCAAATTGCAGTGAAACCTTGATCCTTTGGACTGTAAGAGCCTATTTTCAAGCACTTACAACATTGCCAAACTATAACCATTTGGAATGAAATTTTCCATGCCAGGTATCTGCCTCAGGCTGAAGTTTTTGGAAAATGTCCACAAACTTAGCCATTTCCAATAATGAGGGTAAGGAAAAATTCTATGTTTTGTCCAAGTTAAAAAGCAGTTGTGACCTTTCCTTTGAAAAGCTCTGGCATCTCTCTTCCTTGGAGAGGGTTTCCTTTCATCAGAGATATCCCCTTGGCCCTCCTGAAAACCTGCCCAAATCTGGCTATGTTATATGCCTTTTAGGAAGCTGAATTTGGACATGCTCAGGGAATAACTATGAGATTCCTTTCATTTTAGAAATTGAACTCCTGAAGTTTTCATCCTCCCTGAGCAGGTTCCAACCACAGCTCAAGCCAGACTTCCCTTGCAGTTTCAGCTGCAGATTTCCACAACCCATGGCAAGGCCAAGCACCTGAAGAAGGAGAGCCAGGAGTCTGTCTCTTGCACTTCTGGTGATGTTCATTGGGGTGAGACAATGTGGAGGAGAAAAATTCCTGGATTCAAATGCAGAAAGAACAAGAGCCAGCATGTGGGTGGTGATGGGGGAAGGAAGATTCAGGAATCCTCCCAACAAGACAAGTAGAAGGGCAAGTCTGGGGATGGCACGTGGATGTGACCGGCAGTGTGGGATGCAAGGCAGGACAGTGGTGGGAGGCAGGAGGATGTGGTAGCTGTGGAGAATGGGGGAAATGAAGCCAGAGGGGAGAGGAGGAGCCCAGACAAATCTTTTCTTACCTGGGACTTTGGTTCCCTGGAACAAACCACAGAGCCTGGAGTGAGAATTTTTGCTTGCCACATCTAATATGTGAAATGTGCAGCCTCAGCCCAGACACGAAAATTCATATGTATTCTTTCCACTAATCTTTACAGCTAGTGAGTGAAAAGGGACTCATTTCCTTCACATTTGAATGATGCTGTAGAAGCTGATTATTTCTGAGAGCTTGACTATAAAGGCAGAGTATCATGGGGAGAAAAGTACATTAGAAATCAATAACTATTTAGGAAAAACGTTAATAGTAAGACATAATGAAAAGGTGTTTTAAAGCAGAGGACAGGGTTGAAATTCCACAGCTAACTTTTTTTTCCTTAGGGTTTTCTTAGCTATTTGCTATTGAGATATTAAAGTCATGTGATATGTTTGTAATGTTGCCTTTCCTTCACTGTCTGATTTTGTTGTCAGTGCTGTCATTGTCCACGGTACTGACTGCCAGCTTCTGCTTCGAAATGTGGAACAACCATGGGCATAGATAGCAATGCAAGCTGGGATCTAGTGTTGGGAGGGGTTATTCGGAGATGAAAAATCTGTAGCACAAGTTTTCCAGAAAGGCAGGCAAGACTGGATCATATCTTCTGGAAGGCTGACTTGGACTGAAGAAAAGATGATTATTTCAGAAGAGGAAGTGATCCTGGGAAATTCTCCTTCTCTATACCGCATTTTCTTCTAACATTTTTTCTCAAGGATGCTTAGAAAGGTATGCATGAAAGATGCATGTCTACATCATATCATTAGATTAAATTCACATCATAGAAGTTTTCATTTCTACTAGAAAATGTCCAGACTCCTGCAAACCAAAAAAAAACTTTGAAAACACTGACTAACAATTTTGGAAAAGAACTTTCGATGCATCGACAGGTTTGTGCTGACAAAAGGAAGCATTACAGCCCTCAGTATGCTTGCCTGAAGTTCTTTGCACTGTATTCAATGAATACTTACAGCTCTGCCACAGGCACCCACTCTATTTCCTAAAACAGGAACTGGGGATGCTAAGGACAAGCACAGGACCCAAACTTGTGGAGACCAGGCTAATGGCAAGAACTTGTTAACACTGGAGTGCTGATAGCACAGTAAATATTTGGTACTAAAGGACTGATTTTTTAACAAAGAAAAAACCTGGACTTTCGCTGTTGAAGTCACGTAAAGGGGACTTCCTCTGCTTGACTGCAGGGAGGTTTGTGTGGCCTACTCAACGACTGGACATAAATCTCCTGCCTGGGACAGTGACCTCCAACAAGCCCTGCTACCTCCAGCAGCTTCCCCTGCAGCAATAATATTCTCAGCTCCTTGCTGCTGTGATGGGAAGTGCATAAGCACTGAAGCTGAACAGGATACATTTTTTCTTGTGGGATATATATATATATATATGCAGTAGTGGCAGTAGTTATTAGGCAATTTTTATTGTAAACCATCACCACCAAAGCAGCCTCTCTAACTATTATTTCCCAAGAGATCTCTGGACCTGGGAAGCTTTCACAGTTGCTCATCTGCATGCACTAGGGAGAGGACATTTACCATGTTGAATTTATCCCATCCTTCAGCCTTTGGGCAACAAAACCTGCTTCTCTTTATCCAATGTATTAACTATAGAGGGGCAACAGGTTGGTTGTTTGGGTTTTTTAGAGGCATACCCTCATGCTTCTAGAATGCTTCTAAATTTTTTTTCATAGCATCAGAAGCTCAGAAATGCAGGAAACTATTCACACCACTGTCTGGAGTGTGGATTCAGCCTGAGTGAATATTCAAATGCTTCTCCAAAGCTTATCTGGCCTAGCCAAAACCTCCTGAATTTCCAAAATTGGGCTGGGCATTTTATGAGAACAGGATGTCTTACAAGATTTTCAGAATTTCCTCTGCTAACAGAAAATACCATGAGATCAGCTTGGAAACCAGAATAATTTATTTTGATTCAAAATGGACTGTAATGTTTCCAGATCCCTAAAAGATTTGAAGTGAACTGGTTTGATGAAATCAATTGAGAGTGGAGGAGAATGACTCCTTTTATTTTGCCTTCCTTAATCCAGTTTGCTTTTCTCCAAAGGCATCCAAAATAACTCCATTCTTGGCAGACGTATTTCCCGTTTCAAACCTAGCCCTGCCCTTGCTCCAGCATTGACTTACTGCTGGAGCACCTTCTCTAGAAACAAATTATTAACTTTAAATTCTAAGCCAGTAATTAATTCTCTTAAAGGTCAGGCAGATCAAATGACTTCCACATCAGCTCAAAGCTCCTCCATCAAAAATGAGATGAAAATGCTGGTGTTCCTCATCCTCATTCCAGTACAGCATCCCAGGTTTCAAAGGCTACCCTTTGGTTTGGAGGCTGAGGATGGGCAGCTGGATATCTGGATGGGTTTTGCTGTGGTGTTGATGGTCTCTCTGCTCTTTGAGCATTCATGACAGTCATGACAGATCTTTAGTATTTGTGCTCTTTAGGATGGCCCTTTTTTTTTTTTTTCTTCTTTTTTTTTTCTTTCTGTATCTACAATGGAGCTGGGTTTATCTGGAGCAAAAACTGAAGTTACACCTACCAGCAAAGCTCAGGTGAATCTGTGGCTGGCAGCGTTCTGCTGAAGGGGAGGCACAGCACCTACATCACAGCACCCATTTCGCCTGCACTTGGCACACACCACCCAGGTTCCTGGGGAATGTTTCAACACAAAAGGGTACTTTATGACTCTTACAAACTTTCCCCAGAATAGTCTGTTTTCTTTTTGTTGCCTGTAAGAAGGAACACAGACATTCTGGTGGCTGCAAACTCATGAAATGTAGATGCCAAGTGTGATAGAGTTCAGCTTTGCTGTGAACCACTGGATGGGGCCAGGAAACATGCAGTGGCTGCTCACACCTGCTCTGCCCTTCTGTTTTCAGTTTGCTTTTATTATTTGTTTCTCCTCTGGTGAGTAGTTGACTTTGATGATTGAGTTGTCCCTTTAATGCCCCAGAAGACTGTCAGGCCCTAATTGTCTGCTTTGTATGGAGACTGTCCCTTTCTCTGATCTGTTCCAGGGGGATAACAAAGGTGACCAGAATGGGGCTGCTCTTCTCCTGTACTGCCAGCTGAGAAAAACTTGTGTGTTTGTGTCTCTCCTGGGAGACAGTAGCAGCAGTGCTAGAGCTTTTTTTCACACTCCAAGGAAAGCCAAATCCAACTTCAAAGAATGATACACAGTGGCTGTGACTATCTCAGAGAACAGAGATCTGGCCAAGTCTGGACTGCATCCACACATCTCAGCTAGAGAAGATGCAGCCCTACCATGAGAAGAGGCAGTCACTGGTCCCACAGAATAAATGTGTAAAAGCCACTTCAATATCCTGCTTGGAACTACAGCTTTTTACACATTTTAAAAACTTGCTCCATGTCAGAACTTGGAGAAGTTAAAGAGTTTGAGAGGGAAAGTCCTGCAGCTGCAAACAGATGAAAGAGTGAGTTCAGTGGTCACTGAAAGGGGAACAGTAGAGAATAACTGTACAGCAGCGCTGTAGGTGATCTGAAATGCTTCTTCCAGTGATTGAATTTGTGCAGCCTGGCTTCCTAACAGTGATGCATTGAAACCCAAAGATGGCACAAGACCAAGCCTTTGTGAAAGCATTTTGGAGGGGATGGTGTTTGGCCTGGTATGTTAAGGTGAACAAGTTGCCATGGATTTAATTTTACTCCAACATAAATAAGTCTTCCTTTTAGGATATCAGAGCTAGCTAGAGATACATATATGCAAATATCTGTGTTTCTATCAATGTATAAACTCTTCTGACAAGAAACTACTTAAAAAGGGAAGCTCCCTTTAGCCAATAGACCAATCATTTCTCTCAATGCAAATCTGAGATCAATGAGACTGACTTGTTGGATTTATAAACTAGAAAAATGGCATCACACTGACCTCTTTCCACTTACTGAAAATAGGTTTTAAATTACTTAACTGGAAATTGAAATAAAGTTGTAATGATAAACACAGCTATTTACCAAAGCAGTGTATTTGTGAGGTGAATACTGTGTTCCTGGAAATGCAAATCAAAATTTTCTTTAAAAATATCCTCTAACTCAGGATCACATACTCAAAACAGTGGTTAACACAGGGAATTCTAAACAGATCAAACTAAATCATGTCTAAAAGGCTTTCTGGTGTTAGAAATTTGCAGAAAATATGCAGTAGCAGAGAGGCTGTTCTTGGGTTTAAGTTCCTAGTTAGTTAGCTAATGCTTGAAGCTGAAGTAGCATCTTTGAAATTTCAGCTTAGGTATTAAGAAATCATGTAGGTGGAAAGGGAGGGTTTATTCAAATTCCTTTCTTCTGTCACACCCTGGTATGGCCCAGGCTGTTGGAGAGGTACAGCATTCCCTGTACAAATACTTGCTGACCACAACAGAGCCTTGTGTCAGATGTGGCTGAGCATGGGAAAGATCTGCATTCTTTCCCTCATGAAAGGTGAGATATTAGTCCTTTGAATAGCTGTGTCTATCCTACAGTCATCGCCTTAAAATACAAAGAACTGCCTCCCTCCAATGCAGTCTAGGCAGGGAAAAGGAAAAGCTTCAGCAAGAAAAGACCACTCAAAATACAGGTCTTTTTCAGAAGGCATTTCCTAGTGTCCCCCTCTCCATCAGTCCCTGAAGATGTCTTTCCGCAAAACACAAAGCCCATCTGTGGCCTGAGACTGCATAGGGCACCCCAGCAGTAAGTGGAATTTATGGAACTATTGTAGGGCAGCTCATAAGGAGATTTTTCCATTAAAAAAAAAAAAAAACCAAAAAAAAAAAACCAAACAAAACAAAAAAAAAAAAAAAAACACCAACCCTGTATTTCTCCTTATTCCTAACTATAGTGGAATAAAAATAAAAATATAAAATTACCAGAAAAGAATATCAGAAAAACACAGAGGGCAAGGGAACAAAAAATAACACAAGCTGGACCTGTGTCACACTTGCTGCCAGGTGTCTGTCCCGTGTCCTCCTCTCTTGCACACGGCACGGTTCATGTTTCTGCTTCTCCTTGTCAGAAAACTTTGGCAACAAGCTCCTTGACCAGTTGAAGGATCCAGACACATTTTCAGGAAATGGCATTTTTCGTGTCCTCAGATAGTACACAAACCTCACAGTTCTTGTGCTAATGTTTAACTGGGACCTTTTCACTGAGCTGATTGTTAACACGGATTTCACACCCCTGAAAGAATGTTCGAAGCCTACAAAGAAAGACATTGTCTGCTTTGTTTAACAAATGACACTATTTCCCTTCTGCTTAGGATTTGTAACAGGGAGCAAGAAGGATGGGCAGGACACAGCAACTCAAACCAGCAAATAAATCTCATCCCTTCATTGCACTTTAGGCAAGAACTTGTAATAAGATAAAAAAGCATGTCTCTCTTAATCCAATAACTGTAAAATAACTTTAGAAACTCAGATGCTTACCAATCCATCAGAACCATAAGAAAACACAGCTTCCAACACCATTTCAAAATACACTTTTTGAAAGACTGATTGCTTTGCATGTATTTCTGTGCAGACAGTAAGATCATCCTATCATCATGCCCTTAACTTCCACAAGTGAGAACTGATAAAGTAATATAACAATGTCACTGTAAACATTAACAGAGCCATAATTCTCTGGCATTTCTCACACGTCTTCAAAGTCATCATTCTCTTTACGTCTCTGACATGCTGAAACTAAAAGTATGTCTGTCTTTTAAAACTTCCTTATTTTATGCCTAGAAGTGATTAAGCTTGTTCACAGCCAAGTCGTATGAGTCAGGCTGTGCCATTCACACAAAGGGTGCAGTGGACAAAGGAAAGAGTCTGGCCAAGGACTGAAACTGTCAGCTTGACCAGTCGCTGATGTGCAGGTGTTGTAGCTGCAGTACAGCTGGGGAGGAGAAGGGAGGACACTGCTGCAATATACCTAGATTTGTTTGTCAATCCAGAATGATATGACAACTTGGTAATGCACTGGGGAAACCACAAGGCATGTCAGGAAAGAGCAGGAGCCAGATGACCTGCAGGGGACAGCAAGGCCATGACAGAGGTCACACCAAAAGCCCCATTCCTGAATCCATGGATGCTCAGACAGGGTCAGTCAGCCACAGCTGTTTTCACTAGGGCATGTTGTGATAAGACAAGGGGGGATAGCTTTAAACTGAAATAGAGTAGTCTTAGGTTTGAACTTGGGAGAAATTCTTTACTCTGATGGTGTTGAGGTACTGGAACAGGAGGTCCAGAGAAGCTGTGGATGCCCCATCCCTGGCAGTGCCCAAGGCCAGGCTGGATGGGGCTCTGAGCAACCTGGTCTGGTGCAAGATGTCCCTGCCCATGGCAGAGAGGTTGGAACAAGATGGTCTTCAAGATCTCCTTCCAACCCAAACCACCTATGGCTTCATGATTGTCAGCCAGATCCACAGTGATGAAGCAGAGCAGAGGCCAAACTACAAAAGCAAGTCAATGACAGGGTGACAATGAGCAAGGTGAAAAGCTGGACACTGGCATTTCCACAACACAGCTCAGAATGGCACCAGTGGTCTGTGCTTGACTGGAGCTGATTGGCAAAGCAGAGGAGACCTCACCCAGGATTCCCACTGCTCTTTCACAATGACCATTTTCTCAGTATCCTGGGAACAATTCCATTTGCATTGAGTGAGTGCTGGCCAGAAGCCTGGGCAGCACAAACCCCAGAGTTCCGGGTGAGCACAGGGCATGGGCAACACGTGTGACTTGACGTCTTTCCAGATTCTTTCTGGGATGGAATGAACTGAGGGGCACCGACATACACCTCCTTGGTCATTAAAGACCTCAGAGAATCTTCTGTCAACAGGGTTAGAATCTTCTGTCAGTAAGGTTTGAAGCACACACATGGAGGCGGCCCTTGGTGTCCCCAACAGCAGATGCTGTGTCAGTTGTGAAATATAGCTCAGCTTAAGGGGAGATCAGGCTAGTACTTAGAAGAGAAATCCATTGAGGGTTATAAATGCATGGAAAACCCAAGCAGCTGAAGAAATTCCCAAGCTGAAGGCAGAGGTTGGGAGGATACTCCAGGGAAGCATCCCATTTGCTTTTCCTGGCTTTGCTTCTCACTGTTTATCACAGCCACTGCTGGAGACAGGATACTGAGCTGGAGGAGACCTTGGTCTGACCCAGGACAGCTGCTTTGATGAACACACAAGTCACACTAAAGGATCAATTTCATCCCTTTTAAATTGGGAGTGATTCAGACTCCCTGCATGGAAGAACCTCAGTGAAAGGCTTGGCCAAAACTCACCTTCCTTCATTCATCATGCAAAGACCATTCCTCAGAATGACCAGTCCAAAGACTCTTAATCCTGCGGCTATGTAGGATGAATCTTGGTCTTAATGTTGTTTCCAATCCTACTGCAAAAAGAAGACAATAAAAAGAATAATTTGCAAAGTCCTTATCCCTTCAAGAATTACAGACAAAAGTTTAAATATCTATTTTCCCAAATAATTGCAAAACTGGACAAGTAATTTGACTCCTGCTGTAAATGTAAAAAGCTCCTCTGAGGATATATGTAGAGGTATTCTTCATAAAAACAATCCTTAGATATGTAAAGAGCTTATCCTTTGTACAGACAAATGTTCTGGTTTGTTGTGTAAGTCATCAGGTCAGATGAGAAATTTTTTTTGCAGATATATTTTTCTATGTTGTTACATTATCTCTTGATATGACAGGTGAGTTTTGAACAGGCATGGCCCCTGATCAGAGTCCCCTTTGCTGCCTGAAAAGGCAGGTATCTGTGCCCAAATAAAGAAACTTCATTGGGGACAAGATAAACAAAACCTGAAAAAATTCAAAATCTGTCTACATGTGGCCCAGCACAGCATGCCCCAGCTGGAGCTGTCTGCACTCAGTCAGCCAGAAGACATCAGAAGGTATCTGCAAAACAGCTGGAAAAAAGCAATAGCACAAACAGGCTCTCACAGCCACACACAGGCAAGGGAAAAAAATTAGGGGAAATATAAGTATTAAGTGAATGTTCAAAGCTTGGCCCAACTTCCATTTAATTTTAAGTGAAAGTCCTTATTGCAGTGCAGCACAAGATAGCCTTGAATTTTCTTTTCCCCAAACCTACAATGGTTCTGTGAGCTTTTGAGCATTACAATAAAACTTAAACCCAAAAATATTCACTGTGTTTGGGTTCTCTTTCAAAAACTGGGATTTAGAACTTAGATTAAAGTCTAAGCAAGTAGTGTAACCCCAGGTACTGGATAATTAAGCAATACATTTCGTTTTGTTCTATTGATAATTCGTCTATATACAGGAGTGTGCACACATATGCAAAGTAGCAGTGAACTTCATTTTTGTCACCCACATCACATGGATTCTGTGATTATTTTAACAACAACATTTGTTTTTCCTTATTCCCATTGTTTAATTGGAACAAAAACAACCTGCAGTCCCACTTGCAAACTGCATAAATCTCCCAGTTCAGTTATCTGTGCAGTCAAATTGTGTTGGAGCTCTGGGGCAGTATGAGAACTCAGGCGGTCCAGGAAGTGTTTATAGAGATAAGAGATTTTCAGAGAGAGGAGGGGTGGGGGGTGAAGAGAATGACTCGTGTGGGATTGCAGTTGCTCTGGGGTCAGAGGCTGCAAAGAGGGCTGCAGGACCACACGGCCTTGGTCCCGTCGGAGGGGCTTTGTCCTGCTTTGAGGTACCAGGGAGACGCACTGAGCACCGGGCTGGAAAGCTTTGGTCCCGTGTGAACGTCCAAATTCAGGCCTGAGGGGCTTCTGGCAGTCCTTCACCTGCGGGCAGCTCGACATCCGCACTGAAGCGACATCACATCAGGAATGACAAACAGGCCCTTGGGGAGATGTGAGCACCTTTCCCGTTGCCCGGAAAGCTTGTGATGGGAGAGTTAAAGAAACGCAGAGTGCATTGCGTGGCTTACAAACAAAGGCCAAAGTAAACAAAAAGCAATAACTTATCCCTCAGAAGTCATCGATTTCCCCTATTCTCACACTAGAGTGCTGCAGCGTCAGGAATCTGTGTCCACAGCCAGCACCAGGAAATCCTGACTCCCGCGGTCTAAAGCTCAACGGGATCATTAACTCCAGCAGATCAGCAGACAGCTGGGAATGAGACAAGCGGGAGCCTGATGTGGGCAGAAAGAGCCCGAGAAAAGTAGCAGTAAATGAAAAAAGGCATCAGGCTATGTTCTCTGCTGCTTTCACACCGGGAGAATGAGCCGCAGCTTCAGAGAGCAATGGACAGGGAGAAATGTGAAACAAGAGGTCAAGGTGCTGAGAGTTTGAATTCTGGGACATTGATTTTGTGCGGTTATAGGCAGCAGGGAAAGCAGGACTCTTTCTAAATTGCAAAAATAATCAAGGAAAACTTAATATTAAATGCTTATTAACTAATTTGAGATGTATACAACCAGTTTCCAAATTAATTTGCTCTGGAAAGCTTGGAAATTATTGAAAGTTGAATGCAATGTCAGAAGAGCACAGGAATAGAGTGGCAGGGTCTGCCTTCCTATTTGCACACGGTGAGCAAGTAATTTAATTTAATGCAAGTAATACAGGAAGTTTTCTGTATCCAGCCAGAGGACACATTGTGATCCTGGAAAGGAAGGTGCTGAAGAAGCACAAAAATTGAGTAAATTACTGATTTCATGGTCCGTGTAAAAGTTGTTGAGAACTAGGTAAACAAACTCATTTTCCCAGTATCATTAATGTAGTGGGAAATGAAAGGATTAGTTTGATTTAACTTGTGACAGAACACTTATATACCGTGCTAAGGGCTTATGCCTTGCAGATGGGGAGTTTTTAAAAGCATATCCCTTCTAGCTGTGTTGCCTTGGCTCCTCAAAGCTGAAAATTTCTACAGACATTTCAGGGAATCTGGTTTAAATGCCTGTCACACAAGTAAAGCTGCCTGAAGATTTTCAAGAGTGAAGGCAAAATTCAATGTTCCCTAAATTATGTAAATTAACAGAGAGGATGAAATAAGAGTACCAAAGGGCAGTACAGAACCACTAGGGCATCTTGGCTTCTTGATTAGTGTAACTAAACAGAATAAATGTGAAAGCAAGGTTTCCAGGTTTGCTGTTTGAACTTGGCAAATCTGCTCAGATGCAAAAGGATGTAAAAGCCTATCCAAGTATTTGGAACAAGCAGCTATCAAATATAGTCCAGAAGAGATAACTGAGGGACAATAAGGCTGGAAGTAAAAATTCACAACAGGAAATACATGTTTAAAATGCAGGTGCTGTTATCTGATTGACTAGGGACATAAAATTGAGTTATTACAGATTAAGTCCTTTACTCAGTGTACAGCTGCAGACAAGAGCTGCTTTTGAGGTGATAGCAAACACATTGCACTTTCAAATTTAAAGAGACGGGTTTTTAACTGATTGATTTAAGATACTCCTTTAGCAGTAAATTCCATCTTACTGCTTTCTCACAATATTGTCTCTTTCATTTATGAAATGGAGTTGCTGGGCATCCCAGGCACTCTCACAAGGTTGACTGCCATCATCTCCTGGCTTCCTTTGGATCCCCCTATGGCTTTGACATAACAGCTTACAGAGCCATCTAGACACAGGCGGGCATTATTTCACTTGATGAATTGGAAAGGGTGATACAAAGCTCTTACTTGGACAGTTTATTGTAGATCCTCATCTTCTCTACAGCAGCTGCCTGGACATAGGCAAATGCACATGGATCTTTTAATCACACATGTGTGTTCTGCACATGGCCTAGCAGCAATGCAGAGTAGCGGTGGTTTTACTCTGCCACCAGATTCTCCCAGGCTTTGCCTTGCTTTGTCAAGGAACCAGAGGTACTGGGGTCTAGCAGGCATGATGTCCCCTGCTGCTCCTCTCTGCTAGCTGTGTGCAACAGGGCACCCAAACCCTGCCCTTATCTTTACCCATTTCTCCTATTCCAATTCAGTTCAAGTTGGCATCTTATGTCCAAAGCTTCTCAGGTAAGTCCTGACAAGACTAGGAGTCAGCTCCTCAGCTGAATTGCAGATACCTCTACTGTCCAGGTCACATTTTATCTGGTGCTTTCTGCCTCGGAGGTCTCCACCTCAGCACAGGAAGAGTTACAAGAAACACATGCTTAAGATTCCATAGCCTGTGGCCTGCTGTGGCACAGCTGCTGACTTCCCACTGCTCGTCTTGGATACTTTACCCTACTCCCAACTTTGGAGCTGTTGGGATTCTTTTAGGGTTTTTTGCTCTGTTCACAGAGCAGCCAGCCTTACTGTGCTTCCTTGCCACACCTGCAAAACAGAAAATGGCCCAGTATCTCTCAGAAAAGAGGGCAGAGGCCATTGTTATTGCAGTGCATAGAGAGGATGAAGAGGACCAACATCACAGCTCTTTCATGGTGCTCTGAATAAAACCAGAACCTGGTGGCTGGGCCCAGCAGAACAACCTATGTAATTTTTGTGTGGAAGACCCTTCAGCCTGACTATCCAGTCAGCAATGGCTTGCTCCTGCCCTATCACCCTGCAAACTGCTGTGTTCATTGGCATGTTCCCCTGTTTATTTAGGTGTGACAGGTTTCCGTTGTTATTTGGATCAAACCTGCCTCATTATGTTCATTCCAAGCACTGCCTGCGTGCTGTTTTGTTGACATCTCCTAGGCATGCAGGGCACCAAGGAGATTAATAACATTCATCCAAATGTTTTCACAGAGGCCGGTACAAGAAAGAAATACTGGTTCTGACCTTGCCGACATGAAATACAGATAAGAGGCATTTGGAATGTGAGGGCACTTAAGTCTTATTGCAGCAGAGGGAGAATGTTACGATCCACAGGATTTCAAGTTGGTTTTCTTTTCTGGAGGCTCAGCCGTACTCCCTCTAATGCAGGACCTCAGGGCAGAGCAGCTCTGTGCAGCTGCAGCCTAAAAAGGAGAGTGGTTGAGCATTGCAGAAAAAGCCTCATGCAATGAGTCTCTTCAGAGTATCACCTCACCATCATCTTCAGCACAGAGACTGAAGTCCAGCTCTGTTCATCTTTAATCTATGCTTTTCACCTGCAATATCCTGGGGAGTGATGCTGGGACACTGACACACACAGAGTGATACTGTGGGATCTCAGTGTTCAAAAGCTTGAGGAGGTAGAGCTGGAACAACCACAGCAGATTTTAACTCTCTGGAGCCAGAAAGGACATCATTTATGTGCTCCCTAAGAAGAAGCACATACTGGCACTCACAATAATGTAAATATTAAAAAAAAAAATAAAAGTAACCTAACTTTGAGGATAGAATTGAAAAGGAAGAAGATGTATAGGTGCAGATGCAAGGAATTGAAAAGGAAGAACATGCAAGGCTTTGGATGTGTTTCCAGCACCATCAAGACCTCCCAGGAGCTTCTGTATTTCAGACTAAACTTTTAAAAGTGCAGTTACATGTACTAATGATTGGGTTCCTGACACACAAACACACAGTGGAGCCCCATCCTTAAATATCAGCCCTTCCACTGACTCTATTCCCAAATGTCAAGGGGGATCCAGCCTGCCTGACCCTGAGCATGCACTCACAGAACTGAGAGGCCTCTGGCTGACCTCATGAAGGTCACCTTTGTGGAGGTCCTGAGGGCAAGGTCTGAGTTTTGCACAGCTCTGTACCTGGCTCAAGGAGTGACCTGCTGCTGGAGTCATAGGAACACCTGCTGCTTCCCTGCCTTCTTCAGGCACAGCAGCCCTGTGACATCAAATCTCTCCACCTGATGGCAAAGCCACCACTCCTGTAGAGTTGCTTGTAGCTTCAGACCCATGTAACTGCCACAATGTGTGCCACCAGAGTCATTTCCAAGTAGTGACTCAGTTACAGACAAACCTTTTTGCTGGCCTGCTTCCCATTTTCCCACTTCCATCAAAACTAAATTTGCCTCCTGCATTAGAAGAACTGGAGAGAGTTTTCTTCCTGCTGCCAAAGTGGAATTCATTGTCTTTCACCATGCCATTCTGGCCCTTGACACCTTCTTGTGCATCCCATTCTCCCTCAGATACATCCATATAAAACCAGGTTCAGCATTCAGTAAATGTCCAGGTAAGAAATTCCTGACTTTCTACATGTTACTCTGTGGTACAGTATCTGGGGTGCCTGCATCTGAATTATGTTTGTCCCCTTGGCCCTTGAGACCACGCTGGTTTTGCCATCTACACCTGGCTGCAGTTTCTCAGAAGCTTCTGCTCAAGGTTCTTGTTCTTTGTTGCTTGGTTTGACCACTTCATCTTCCAGCTGAGGAGGTATAACCTTGTCCTTTCCACCCTCCAAGACCTGACTATTCATATCCCTAACAACCTGATCTAATTAGATTGTCTTAGAACAAAGGTTGGATTAAGGCCTTTGGAAGTGCCTTCAAATTTCAGTCACTCCTCAATTGTGGTGCCTGCAACAGACAGAAGATTAGTAAATTGAAGTGGATGATCAAGGATGAGTATGAACATGCAGCAGAGAGTGTGAGATTCCCCTGAGGCCATGAAAGCAAGACTGAGAGGGCTGGCAGCTGGGCAATGGAACCACCTGAGAAAGGCTCAGCAAGCCATTTGGTGCCAAGAAGGCTGAGGACAATCTATGATGTGGAGCCCCTCAGCACCAGGCAGGAAGCTTATAAAGCAATCTGAGCATTTGAAGATACCACCTGAGTAGAACTGCAGTATTTGGGAAAAGAAGTATAAAATTTTACCTTTAGTAAGAGCACTTTACATCATCAGTATGGATTACAAATATAACACTACAGCTATAAAGATCAGGGACTTCTCTGATTTCTTGCATGAAAACAAAAGAGCAGTTTCACGAAGAAGAAAAAAGTTAATATGCATTAAACACAGCACACTCTGTGCATACACAGCACCCCATCAATACAGGAGAAAATTAGACAGGCATGGGTAAGGACTTCAATATTGTTGACTTAATTCTTTTATATTTTGACCAGCACAAATTAAAGGTATCTGTTTCCTTTCCTTACTAAGTACAAACCATTATCAAGGTGGTTTACTTACTAAGATCTACCATTATCAAGTCTAGAAGATAAGAAAATATTAAGGTAAGGTAAGGTTCATGCTGTTTTTGGATGAAGACAGGGTGCAAAACCCATGAGTAAGATCATTAAGGAAATAAGGGTTTACAAAAGAATTTACCAACACATAGGCAACAAGTGGAAGAGTGCAGAGTTACACTTCCAGAGCCAGTTGGGCATGGGACATAGGGAGATTTTATTTGAAGGTTTTTTGTTTTCTTTCTAACAAGATGTGATTCTATGAGTAGAAATCGTGTTTATGATCCTTTTCACAAGCCTTTAAAGCCACTTGTTAGTGTTGGACACTAAGTGGGATCTTGGCAAAGAAGTAACAAAGGAAGAACTATAACAATCATTAAAACATGCCACAAGAACAGAGTAAAACACATATACCTTGTGACACTTATTATCCAGAAAAGGTGATTTCATCTTTGCAGGATACAACGAGATCCAATGATCTGCCCTCTCAGTGAGGGTAGGGAATGGAGAGCCACACAGCAGCAAACACCCGACGGTTATTGATGTATTAGAAACCACAGAAGAACCTGTGGATGGTCCCACAGGAGTTAGAGCTCCTTCCCACAAAAAGTCTGTGGGATCAATATCCCAATTGAATACATTTACACCAATGCATGCAGCATGGGCAAAAAGTGGGGGAGCTGGCATCCCAGGAAGGCTGGATATCTTACAAGGAGGAAACCTTAAAGGACAGAAACCATGTCCCCATGTGCCAAAAGTTGAGCCAGCAGGGGAGAGAACTGGCCTGCCTGAACAGAGAGTTTTGGCTGGCAGTCAGGGAAAAAGGAGAGTTCATGACTAGAAGAAGGGGCAGGTGATTCAGGAGGACTAAAAAGATATTGTGAAATTATGCAGGGAGAAAATTAGAAGGGCCAGAATCCAACTACAACTTAATCTAGCTTCCTCTGCAAAAAGCAATAGAAAATGTTTCTATAAATACACACAGCAACAAAAGGAGGGCTAAGGAGAATTTATATCCGTTACTGGACATGCTGGAAACATAGCAACAAAGGGTTAAGAAAGGCTAAGGTGCTTTATGCCTTCTTTGCCTCAGTCTGTAATATTAACACCAGTTGTTCTCAGGGTACACAGTGAGCTGGAATACAGGGATGGGGAGCAGAATGAAGCCCCCATGATCCAAAGGGAATCATCAGTGACCTGCACACAAGTCTGTGGGCCAGACGGGATCCACACAGGGGCACTGAGGGAGCTGGTGGAAGTGCTCACCAGGTCACCTTCCGTCATTTACCAGCAGCCCTGGCTCACCAGGGAGGTTCCAGCTAAATGGAGATTGGCAAAAGCCATGCCCATCTACAAGCAGGGCCAAAAGAAAGACTCAGGGAACTACAGGCCTGGCAGCCTCACCTCAGTGCTGTGGAAGGTCATGGAGCAGGTAGATCATCCTGAGTGCCATCATGGACACACACAGGAAACTAGGGGGTCAGGCCCAGCCAGCATGGGTTTGTGAAAGACAGGTCCTGCTTGACCCACCTGACTTCCTTCTGTGGCAAGGGGACCCATGTGGTGGGTGAGGGAAAGGTTGGGAGTGTGTCTACCTGGACTTCAGCAAAGCCTATGGCACCATGTCCCACAACATCTCCTGGAGAAAATGGCTTTCCATGGTGTGGATGTCAGTACTCTTCAGTAAGCAAAAAACTGGCTGGTGGCCCAGAAAGTGGTGGTGGATGAAGTTGGCAGCCAGTCACTGGTGGTGTCCCCCAGTTATATGCATTAGGGTCAGTGCTTGTGTGGTATCTTTATTGATGACTTGGATGAGGGAATTGAGAGCACCCTCAGCCAGTTTGCAGATGGTACCAAGCTGGATGGGAGTGTTCATCTGCTGGAGGGCAGGAAGGCTCTGCAGAGGGATCTGGATAACTGGATCCATGGGCTCAGACCAGTTTTGTAAGGCTCAACCAGGCCAAATGCTGGGTCCTGTCCCTGGGTCACAACAACCCCTGCAGCTCCAGGCTGGGACAGAGTGGCTGGAAAGCTGCTGAGTGGGAAAGGTGCTGGCCAACAGTGGGTGAATATGAGCCAGGGTGGGCCCAGGTAGCCAAGAAGGCCAGAAACATCCTGAATGTGTCAGCAGTGGTGTGGCCCAGGACCAGGGCAGTGACTGCCCCTCTGTACTGGGCACTGTTGGGGCTGTACCTCAAATCCTGGGTTCAGTTTTGGGCCCCTCACAAGAAAGACACTGAGGTGCTGGAGTGAGTCCAGAGAAGGGCAAGGAGCTGGGGAAGGGTCTGGAGCACAAGTCCTGTCTGGAGCAGCTGAGGGAGCTGGGGGTGTTTATCCTGGACAAAAGGAGGCTAAGGAGGGACCGTGTCACTCTCTACAAATGACCTGAAAGGAGGGCGTAGACAGGTGGGGGTCATCTGTCCCAGGTAAACAAGCAAAAGAACAAAAGCAAATGGCCTCAATTTCTGTCAGAGGTTGTTTAGATCAGATATTAGGAAAAAATTTTTCTCTGCTGTACTTGTCAAGCACTAGAACAAGCTGCCCAGTGAAGTGGCAGAGTCACTGTCTCTGGAGGAATTTATAAGTTGTGTAGAAGTCACACTTAGGGACATAGCTAAGTGGAGGAGTTGGCAGTCCTGGGCTAATGGTTGCACTTCATGATCTAAAGTTCTTTTCCAACCTAAACGATTCTGTGACTCTATGATTCTAAGCAACAATCCCAAGCAGCAATCATTTGACAGCTATATTAATTCATCTGAACTTGGATGGAGAGAGGGACATCAGACCTTTAACTTTAATTCAAGTTACTTTCCAAAATCAACATTCACCAAAGTCTTGTTGAAATGAGCAGGCACAGAGCCAGGATTGCACATTCATACCATTATGTTCAGCTCCTATTGAAGCTAAAGCAAGACTTGCCATTAGCTGAGTTCAGTTTTTTTGCACTCAGCTGATGTCTGGTGAGGTTTGGGAATGGTATTTGAAACCTGATGACTCTGAATCTGGTTGATTTATTATATCATTAACTTATATTTTTCATGCTTTTGAGATCTAGTTGTGATAGCTGACAAATCTGTTTTGCTTCCCCATCTCACATCCAGCTTTTAGATGCCTAATTTTATTCTAGTATAATCACACAGTATTGACTGAGACAGTCTCATGCTTGAAATTCATTCTGCACCTCGATCTTCCCAGAAAAGGCATGTGATGGAGTGGTTTCTTCAGTTATTTTCTTACATCAAGCTTCATAAACTGGGCATGAGACTCTGAAATCAGGTACCTCTTCATTGTTGGATATCTATCAACAAGGCCAGTCTTGTGGATGTCCAGCTGGCACATGTTCCTACAGGTCTCTCCTATTCCAGCACTCAGTTATCCAGACTGTGGGGTTCTGGCCTGTACCTTGGCAGTCTTCGTGCCTTGCCTGCTGACATCTCAGCAGCCTTGCCAGAAGTTGTTTCAGGGAACATAAAGCAAGACTGCTATGTCTGTCCATCCCAAAGGCCTGGCACGAAGCATGCCAGCCCTTCCAAAGCCTCGCGTGCTGCACACAGAGAACCACAATGCATACTCCAGTACTTTGTCACCCACTTTACTTTCCATGCCTTTCGTAGGATTATAAGGTACTAAGGTTTCATTAAAAGCTCATAATTGAGCTTCCTGTTTCTTTACTGTTATCCTCAAGGGCTCACACATTTCAATGCATTTTGGTCACAGACTGTGAGGGACTGGGGTGAGAAAAAGGGCAGAATGAGATACTTTCCTCCTTTCCCAAAACTGCAGCCACATGAAAACATACCATATTTTTTACAGCAGAAATTGCATTTGTCACAACCCAGGAAAAATCCCTGTGCATGCTACTGTTTCCCCTCATGGTAACACTGTTGAATGCCTCTTCTCCACACTGTGGCTCTATGTCTCACATTCCTCCTCTCTGAACAGCACCACGGGTCTGTCCCAAATCACGCCTGTTGGTCATCACCCCAGATCTGTGGATGGCTCCAGCAGGGCCGATGCACCATGCAGGTCAGGACAACTTGGCTGACTGTCCTGCTCCAGACTGCAGTGTTCATGCACAGATCCAAATGACGGGGATGTCCCTGCACAGCCCCCATCTGCTGATTTGCTTTGCATAAGTTATTTTCTCTTACTCCCAAGTAAACAGCCCACCCTGCTTCAGTCACCTGTGATCCTAACTTCACTTCTTTTATACCCTTGTTTTTCACTTTGTCTTTGATTAGCAACTCCACTCTGCATCATTCAGGAAATTACTCTTTTCACACGTTTTGTCTGTAAGTTTCACTCACTTTTTTAAAACTCATTTAACCCCGGATTGGGTTGGTTATGTTCTTTTCCTAATGCCCAGCAGTTTTTCTCACTGCTGCTTTGTTAGTTGCCCTCCAGTGGGTTCTCCATCCGCAGAGATTCAGGCAGATGTACAGAATTAATATCCAGTGCTGGCAATAGTTCTGACCTAAGCAGGAGGCTGGACTGGATCTTTGGGTTGCATAGGAGTCTCCACAGCATCATTTCTATGATTCCTGCATGACACAGCACCTGCAAGGGTGCTTTCTGTCACTCTGTGTTTGAGACCTCCGAACTTCTACATCGTATAGTCTTTGAATTACAGCTTTGTGCAGAGTCTCTGCTTTATTAGGCCTACTTGTTCATGCTCAGGAAAAGACCTTTACAGGAACTAAATCAGTGTAGGATTTCAATGGAAAAGGATGTTCTACTAAAACTCAGCCACACTGGCAACCTGTCTGCCAGGGAATAGATTTAACAACAGTCCTCTATCACTTGATCACATGATGCAAAACTTCCAGCAGGCTGTGTCCTTTCCTGCCATCACATAGTTATTTTGTTGTTGGTTCCAGGCTGTAGAGCCAGTGGAATGCATTCTTGCAAAGCCTGATCTTAAAACCATTGGGATTTGTACAAAGTATTGGATCAGTTCTGCATCCTAATTCCAGAAATGGGCAGATGGCAGAGAGCAGAGCCATTCTAAGAGAACATATTGGAATGTCATAAGAAGCAATAATGAGTAAAATTTGTTTTCATAGTGAAACATTTCATATGCATGACATACACTGCACAATTACTCACATTCTTAAAATGAAATGGATAAATGTTTCCAGCAGGCATCATCTTCCAACAATTCTTTCAAGTTTATGCCAAAGGAAAAAAAAAAGTAAAAAAGCAGCTAGTAAAATTTCTGTACAGAACATACCAATATTGTCTCCAAAGCTATCAGACATGTTTTCATGAAGATTAAAGTCAGGTTAAAAGAGAGGCATCCAAAACATATTTTTTCTAAGGGTGGGGATAAGTAAGTGAATCACGTAGGACCACTGTTTCACGTAAGATATTCTGTTTCCATTAGAAACGGGCTGTGGATGAGTTCATGTTCCAAACCATATTTATCTGTATTTGTAATTCTAATTTAGCTTAAGCTAGGTTCAGATCTGATCAAATGTCCCTCTAGAAGTGGCTCCCAAATGGGTGAATGCTTGCAGAGGAGTGTAAAACTCTGAATGGTCTCTCTTGTTAGTGTGGCTGGCAACACCAAAATCTGTCCACGTTTAAACAAGGTGCTTCCATCCCAGGTTTGAAGATTCAAAAGCAAAAAAGCTGATGATCTACTTTCTGCATGCCTTTATATTACTACTCCCATTCTTCTTGCACACACAGCATTGAAAGCAATCCCAAACTCTATCAAGTCAATATCTACCCATCTTTATCTGTCTCTTCAGCTGCTATCTGTGCAACTCTTTCCAAGTAGTTTTAAAAAATCCACTCCAATCTTTTTTGGTTTAAGAGATTGGTGCTAACTTCACACTGAAATAATCTGTTGTTATTGCCCCACCCTGCATGTCTGCTTCTCTGTCTAACCAATACTTTATCATTTCTTACTTGTCTATAAAATGCCCAGTACATGCCTGATGCTGACACAAATAAATAATAATGCTCAGTTTGCAGGCTAGGATCATATCTAGGTATTAAAAGTGAAAACAAGACTTTAGCTATTGCCCACTATTACTGATCTGCTTTTGAGCAGTGATTTCAGATGACACCTTGGCAACATTGCAAATACCTCAACCAGAAACCTTCAAAATATGGGCCTGTGATTGCTGAAGTGGTGAGTGCAGGACCAATCAGCAGCCAAGATTGAAACAGGCCATCTAACAAACCAGCTGCCCTGGATACACACACAGTTATGCAAACCTGGGCAGGGAGATCCAGCCTCAGGACTGGGCAGGTCTTGGGAACAGCAGGGATTGCTGCAATTTCAACTCTCAGGTTCATGCATATGAAATGTTCACAGATTCTTTGTTATGCTTACTTTTCACAGCTTTTTCAAGACTTCTGCTTGAAGCTGGTAGTGTTCTTGCTTATTTCAGTGGTTTTTCCTCTCTCAGCTGCTCTATTACTCCATGTATTTTTTTCCAAGACACTTTCCTCTCCTTTTCCATCTCTTCATCTTACACATTCTTAATTTGCTCTGTCTTCTTATCATTTGATATATCAGTCATCGTTGCTACCTATTGTTTGCAGCAGTAACATCACTTGCCTACACTTGTAGTTGGGCACAAGTAAATGCCATGGAATTTAACAATCTTTGCTCCACCCACTGACCTTTTCCATCTCAAAGGCATAGACACTGACACGGCTGCAGTGCAGACTCAGTTGCTTTGTCCTACTTTTCCTCCCTTGAGGAAGCACCTGTCAGGGATACCAATTGATTTACACTTGCCATGTGGATTGGGTGTAAGTGATCTGGACAGTGAGATGTCTGGTTCTGTCACACACAAATGGATGCTGAAACCACCCACATGTGTCACGCACAAGGCCTCACATCCTACATCACATCCTATTTAGGAGAAATCAGTAGGTTAATACATTGCTGAGATCAATAGTTAGATGATAGATACTGTCTGTGATGTTAAATCATGGTAAAAAACATTATCTCATGCTATAAACTGTTGGTCCAGACAATCCACCAGCCTTATTATTAGACAATTCTCAATGTGACTAATAGTGTGCCATAAGTATCAGAGTGAATGAATGCTTTATAATTTTCTTTCAGCTTTTTTTTCTCTCTAAAAATGATCTATAACATTTTTGCAGTGTTTTCTGGTGATTACTCATTGTGTTACTCATTATGCACTAAATTGCCAGCTAATTGTCTATGAAATGCTGACCCACTCTGGTTTTATGGCATCCAGCCAGATACCTAAGAGGAGTTAGAGCCCTAACACCTCCCTGACCTACACTGTTCATGAAGAACCATGTTCTGTGCTGCAGAATTTCACCACTAATTGCTCCAAGAAAGAGCAGCAAAATGTTTAGAATCAACTGGCAATTGACAGTCTCTGCTGAAGTCAAGATCACTACTTCATCATTTAAAGATTCTGAGATAACTTCATACAAGACATACAAAAACCCCTTTGTTTTCAGACAACTTGTTTCAGACCTTTTTGTCTTCTTCTGGATTCTTCACTCTCTTAACTCTTTTTCCTGCATATTTTCCTCTTTACACAGTCCAAAGTTCTTCAGACAGGGATTGTCTTTCTTTTCATGTAAGGAATGTACCTACTGTGCCCTCAGTTCTCCAGCCTGAGGCCTCTAAACATAAAGAAATAAAAATATTATTACTTAGGATAATAGAATAATGAATTGTCCTTAGAAACCTCATTAATTCCATGTGCCCCACTGTGTGTCCTGTTTTTGTCCCCTCCTTTTGACCAATGACTGGGCATATGAAAGAAGATGCTTGATTCAGGGTTACCCTGCAGGGACTGGTTTGCTATTCTAACCAAGTTCTGGGAATAACAGCACATTTTTCATCTTGGAGAAACAAGATACAATAATAAAGAATATTAATCAAATATTATATTGTGTTCTCATCTTTGGTGAGCCTGAAACTATTTTCCACACTAAAAGAAAATAAATAATTAATAAAGAAAGCTCTTTTGTAAAGGAACACAAGCTGAAAAACATCCTATAAAGTTACAAAGTAAAACGCAGTGTGTTTTTATAATGGCCCATGAAATGCTTATAAATATTGTTTATTTTCAGTACCATGGACCTCTGAACATGCACTAGATGACAATTAAATGTCTGATTCATTTTTATAGATATTTTTCTTTGGAGAACCTGGTTGCATATTTATTGAAGCACACCACATGCCAGTTCTTCTCTGTTTGTCATAGTAACCACAGCCAAATGCCATCTCAGCTGAAAACAGTTGTCCTTCAAAGACTAGAATGTATCAACTCAAAAAAAAAAAAAAAAAGGAGGTTGTAATACCAGTGTGCTCACTGTTTTTGAAAGGAAAAGCATCATGTTTTAAGGCATTCAATACATGCAGGAAGCACACTTCAGGATGTCTCTCCTGGTGTTTTTCTTCCCTTACTGCACTGCAGACAACCCCATGTTGTTATTTCCCCTTTTTTCCATACTCTAAGTGTAGTTTCTCCACTCTAGATACATGCACAGCACAATGGGAAAAATGTTTTGTCCCATGCAGTGTGTAGTAGTTTCCTCTGAAATGCCCTCTCACTGAAGAAAAAGAGCCTGTGGCTGCCTGACAGCACGAAGTCCCATTTTCCAGTGGTCATGCACAGTTCACGGGGTGCTGCTCAGTTCAGAGACCATTCACCCAGGAGGAAAACTGGTATTATCATGGGAAGGTAGCCTCCAGGTTGCCTCAAGAAGGACATAGGAGCCCTCATGTACCACTCCAGCCAGAGGGAAACCTTCAAGTTTCGATGCTATAGTGCTGTGGTTACACAGCTCTGGTTCAATTACTGCTCTCTGCATGAGACAGCATATAAATACACACATAAATTTGAAATTTTGACCAGTATGACTCTGACTTCCAGGGAGGCTGAGCCCCAAACCAGCCCAAAGAATTGGACATTTTAGCCCTTGCCTTTAGGAACATTTAAAAGCCTAACTCTGGAGCTGGTGTGCTTCATCTTTTGATACATTAAGAGCCTACTCATTGAGCTACCTTAGATGGATTCATATGGGTTAGTTTATTTATCTGATGTCCGAAAAAGCAAGAGCAGAACCGCTCCCCAGGGTTTTACTGCACATTATAGTGAACATTTACATAAAAGATTTTAACAGCTATAGAAAATTCAGGGAAATGGGTTATCATCCCCTTAACCTCAGTTTTTGGCTTCTTTTATCTATGTATTCAGCATAGGCTGCAAGGAAAAGAGTGCATTTCTGCCGTATTTATTGATAGGTTCTTAACAGTTCATTGAATTCTGTGAAATTCCCTGATTTCCTGCTTTTATTTGCTTTTATTTCCTCTGTTTGCTGCATGACAGAGGCACATGGAGTAAAGGGATTCAGCTGCAATCTTAACATCAGCCTGCACTTCACCTAGGCTGTTCTGGAGTGCTGGGGCTCAGCCTTGGCCAAACTTTTTCTTGGAGGGTGGGAGTGAGCACTAAGGTAAAGTGGCAGAGTAATTGAAATAGAAATAGTGTTACAAAGTAAAAGGTAACTGTAAACTCAGATGGAATGTGTAGACAGTACAGATTTATCAAAATACCTAAGGAGATGTAGCCCTTACATTAACCACAGAAATGAGTGACAAGTAATCTGCCATGGGATTGCTACTGAACTGTCTTTTGGAGGACTTGATGACTTTCTCAGGATGTCTCCTCAAAGCTGATCCGGGTCTCAAGACCCTCAGTGTGGCTCTGACCCCCCTCACACAAGTTTCAGTCGGCCATTGAGCTGTGTGAGCTGGAAGCTCTCCAGTGACCATGGACACAGGGCAGAGCTCTGGGGCTTGAACAACTCAGAAGAGCAGAAGGCACCTTGTGTCCAGGTGGTGATTAATCCTACTGGAGCAAACAAGTACACTGCAGCTGAACTGAGGAAAGGGATCACTGGAGGGTGATTTTCACTGCGAGTTTCACTGCTTGGGCTGGCAAGGTGTAGGACAGAGGTGCAGCCTTGAAGGGTGGGTGAGCCCTGCATTGATCCAAAACTGCAGGCAGTGGTAGTTATAACCAGATACATGAGATTGTGCTTGTGCAACAACTAGATCCAGTAAAATTCACACCATCTAACTGAGTTTGGATTGAGGGAGATGCCAGAACAAGGGAGCCATCTGTAAAGCTCTCACCTTCAGCTGTAGCTAAGAAACAATTTCCTCTTCTACAGCCTGTGCAGTAGCTCTGCATCTGTGCTACCTTGCTATTTGGCAGGAATCCTTGGAAAAAATAGAACATAAACACTCCAACAACACAAGAACAACATATTTTTTGGCAGATCCTTCTTAACCAGACATGTCTAGGTCTGCAGGCAGCAGGTCTTCTGTGGCCAGTGGACATTTTGGGGAGTTGAAGCATGCACCAGGAGCAGCCCCAGCCTTCTTGCTGTATTAGCAGAGATTCAAATCAGTAATAACTTGGAAATAATAACAATGGAGAAGCAGCTGGAAACACAGGTGCAGAGTGAGGGATGACAGGAACTTCCACCACAGTCATAAAACTGGGGGGAAAAGCAGACGCTCACCCCATCCCCAAAATTGGTTTTCCTTCATATGACTCAAGCAAGGATTCAGTTGCCTGTAGACAGAGTACATGGTGGGAGCTCTGGCCAAACTGGAAGAGATGACGGGGAAAAGTAGTGTGAAGATGCAGTCTTCCAGAAAACCTCTTGTGCTTCTAAATTCTCCTCCCAAATACCATTCCTTTGTCTCTGCTGCTTCTGCAGTCCCTCTTTCCACCTCTTCACTGGCAGGAGGCGCTGAGGTGGGAACAGCAGAAGGAGGTGGCTGGAAGAGCTGCAGCCTGACCTCTCCTACAGGAAGTGTCCCACCAAAATGATGTTTCATCAACTGTTCTGCTTTCCTCTCTTGATAAATTTGAAGACCTGAAGGAATACCCTTCTCCACACAACAACTCTCAGCAGGAAAGAGAAAGGATGGGAAAGGAAAACAAGCTGAACACTGAAATTTATTTGCACTGTTTAGAGGATTTGGAAAATTTGAAGGCCACCACTTTCTGCATGTTCTTGGATCACAGCAACACAAGAGAGCAGCCCCTCTTGCTCAGGGCACAGCATCTTTGCTGCGTCAACTGCACCTGCAAGGGTGTCAGTGCACCTGCAAGGGTGTCAGTGCACCTGCAAGGGTGTCTGCAAACCCATGAGAGTTGTTTGCAACAGTTCCAGGATAGCTGCAGCTGGCAGGTTGGTGGGCCACCATTAGCCAAGATTGCTGTGCATGCATTGTTGATCTCATCTAAGTCTCATCTGCCCCTCTCCAGGCAAATGTGGCAGCCAATGCAGTGGTGGAGGGTGCATTGAAATATGTCTTAGTTTTCTGGTTTCTTGGTTCATCCAGACAGATCTGGCTGGAGCATTCAGGTTTTGGTCACAAAATTTGGGCCTTGCCCTGTGCAGATTTGAGATGTGACAAATGTGTACACCAATGTGTCAGAGTTCATAAGTGCTTCTGCATTCCCTGAGCTAAACTCAACCTGGGAACCTGGTCCCCCAAGAAGAATCAGGAAAGATACTGAAGCTTCAGGAATAAATGGAAATTAGACCTATCTGTGTTTCTTGCATGGGAATGCAGTACAAATCCACTGTTATTAGCTCTGATCCCATCTACAAGGCAATGCTACACACTAAGGAGAGCCAAGAAAATGCTCTCAGCAACAGCAATGTGAGTATGAAGTTTAGTATTTATGTTTTTCTGACAACTCAGATTACTCAGTATTTCAATAATGTCCCTGTGGTCCATGACGACTCTCTTAACAGTGTTAGCATGTATATGGGAACAAAGTATGTTTTGTTACATGTTCATGTATGTGAAGTAGTTCACATGCTGGACCTAAAAGTTAGATCAAGCACAGTATCAAGCACCAAAGAGCTATAGTCTCTCAGTAATTTATGTTAAATAGGAAGAATAAAACCATGTTTAGAAGACAGTTTGGTAGTGTATGAAAGGTATCCTACTCATATCAAAGGAAAGACAGCATTCAGGATTTTGGGCCCCTATCAGTGAGGAGTTATTCTCTCATACTTTTTAGCACTAGCATTTTCTAAATAATTAGACAAGTGCCACATAGCTAATTATCTCCACATCAGACAGGAACAGCACAGCCACTGCTTTAGGAAGTATAACATTTTATCATGTAAGTATGAGCCAAAGAAATGTGTTTGAATAAGTTTGACTTCTAATTAAGTCTCAGATTCCAAAACAAAAATCCATCTTGAATCTTTTCAGCTAGGAGAAAAAAAAATCAACCTAGTCTGGACATGGTTGAAGTTCAATGTAACCTTTCCTAAGGAAAGCTGAAAGCCACTAGAGCAGCATTGCAGGCAATGTACCCTTGCTGACATTTTTCCAAAGAGCCTGGTTTACTGTGCCCAAAGCAGCACTGAAGTCCAGAGAAAATAAAGTAACAACCCATGTGAGACACCATCAGTCGCTGACTCCAGAAGATTCATGTAGCCCATAGAGATTACACTAAAAACTGCTGCAACTAAGAAAACAAGGTCTTATTTCAAGAGTGTTTGACTGTAATAGCTGATTAGACACCAGCTTTGACCTTTCCCCCTGGAACTACAGCAGATTTTTTGGTATTTTGCTTATGTAGAGCAATAGGATGAAATAGGACCTATTTTCAAAGAGAGTAACATAGCACTTGCCAGAAGATGAACAAATATCTCTGATCTCTGAAGAGCTGCTGCAGCAATGAAGTGTGGGTCATTTAAATCATGAGGAATCAGGTATGTTCAATGCAGTACTTCTGTGTGCTGACTTTGCTGATTTATATTAAGGGATAATATTATGAGCATCACCAGGAAATCAAGCAATTGAAGATTCCGTTTTAGCAATGGGAAAATCTCTGATCCCATCAATTTTTACTTTGGAACAAATTAAAAATTTGTCTTTCCTTTCTTTACAGAACAATAAGTAGGATAAATCCTTCCACTGGGATACACACTCCAGATATAAAATTCTGCCAAAACTATTCCTAATTCTTGTTTGCAATGATGAACCAGATTTAAGTAGCCCATATTGGACTCAATAAGGGCAAAACTAATCATACATGGGTCAGTTACATCACCAAATGTAGTAGCAAATGAGGGTTGTGATTTTCAAACCAGACTGTGAACTGGATGCTAATTTCCCAGTGAGGGCCAGAAGGATTTGGGTGAAAAGGATCATGTGGTAAGAGAGACAAAGATTAGCTTTTTAGCCTCTGTGAACTATCTCATTGACCTAAGGACCCCCCTTTTAAAACAGCATAGATAGTGTGTTATGCGGTTCATATTACACCAAAGTTATCCCCCTGAAAATGTTGTTTTCTCTCTCATCCCCACTAGAGCCCACAAGAAGTTCCCACACACACAAGGTGTGTTGGAGGTCACTTACTGTGCAGAAGAGGCAATAAAAGAAAGCACTCTGTTGGACTCTCTGCTCTTTCTCTGTGGTTTGTTTTTTTTATATCTTTGACAGACATAAATACATGAGAAAAGATTGTGAGATTCCAGATGCACATTTTTTGGGGGACAACAGAGCTTTAGTCAGATATAAACAACCCCAAGACTTTACTTTCCAGGTTACCCCATTCCTTCCAGAGGATTTCAGTCCCTTAACTATTCAAAATACACCAGGATAAAACAGATTCTACCTCTCGTTCATATTCTTTTAACTGGTTGAATGTCAAGGTGTAGTTTTAAAAACCAGATGGAGCTGAACTACCAAAAAGAGTGAGCTGACTCTTTACCCGATGCCCAGGTCCAAGCTTCTGCTCTTTCCTCTCAGCCTCCATGGCCATATAGACAGGAAGACACACACTGAAATACCTGAATACTAACCTATCCCACTCCCAAAATCTAAAAAAGAATCTTGTGAAGCTGATCTTAACACAATTTTATTCTTTATTTTTCTCTGGATCACCCTTGCAGCCTGGGGGCCACTGTTGATCCTGTAACAGCAGGCACATGGTGCTGTGGGACCAGCACCCCCAGAGACAAGGGCAGAGAACACACAGGAGGTGAAGATGAATGAGAATATTTATCACACCAGACCTGGAGAGCTAAGAAAAGGAAAGAATGAGAGAGCAAGATGCAAATTGAAAGCTGTGCACGAGACAGCAAGCGCAGGTGAGGACAGGAGCACAGAGGGAAATAACCTGCCCTGAGGACGGAGACAGAGAGCTATGTACTGCATGCACAGAAACGCAGTTTGCTGGATCACAAGAAGCAGAAATGAAGGGAAGCAGTCAGCAAAGCTCCTCACAGCAGAAGAGGTGAGGAAGAGCCAGAAAAAGAAATTTGCAGCATATACAATTTACTACTTAATAAAAGAAATGAGAGTGTGCTAAACATTGAGAAATGCACCTGTTAAATTTGTTTACAGACAGAATTGTATTCTCCGAGCTTCCTCAAAAGAAGACGCTGAAACATACTAAGCTTGGCTTAGGGCTCAAATTTTTAGTTTTGTCCAGAAGAAAAGATGCTCCTGAGTATTTTGCTAATTAAGATTATAACCTGACTGAGCCAATAAGATTGAAGTCAACAAGATTTTGCCATTGAATACTCCTAGTTGTTTGCTTTTGCTTTTGAAGACTGATGGCCAACAAAACCTTTCTAAGAAATATACGAATATAAAAAAAGTGGTGCTGAAATGTTCTACCTCCAGGTTGACTGATTTTAGGAAAAAAAAAGAATTTGTATTATTAAGAGATTATAAAGATACTGCCACTTAGACTAAATTCTTTCTCCTTTTCCTTAATTCAAGTTCACCATTTGGGACAAGTAACTTCACAGCTAAGAAAGAAGTTCTCTTACTCAGTACTCTCACATCAGTGAAAGATGTCAGATCATACCTCTTGTGGAAAACAGAGGTAGCAAAACAGTTGTAGAAGGGCTGGAAAAAAAAATCAAAAAAGGTCTCTGCTAGGCCTTGGAAGAAAGATTTTTGTGAGTTTATTTCCCCCATGAACAGGCTTGTTTGTACCATTTGTGTGATACTGTGATGAAAGTTTGTTCAGTAACATTCAAATCTGGAAGAAAATTGGCTATGTCACTGTCACACTAGGTCTGTGTTTCCTGAAAAAAAAATTTATCATTTTTTAAGATGTCACAAGACCTCCTTACCTTGTATTTTATTAATGTAACCACTTACTCCCAAATCAGAATATATTACTTTTGGGCTATTTTTCCCCTCTGGCTATGTCAAGGAATTGCATTAACAGCAATGTAAGTGTAGTCTGTAGGGTTCCAAGCTGGAACATAGAAAATCTTAATGGAGTAGAAACTTATACCTAAATGCCTGCTTTTCACTGTGGCACTCAAGGACCCAGGTTATTTAATGAGGTATTTTGCATAATTGAAGAGAGGAAGTAATTGCTCTAAAAATGGATACAAAAGATCTGCATGGATCAGGTGGATAGAACAAGAAATAACTTATTAAGAAAACATCTGAGAAAAATCACAAATTAGAAATGATCAAATTCCACAGGTTCTGTGGATTAGCTCTGCACAGGAAGCAGACTAAAAGGAATCGGGCAGACTTGGACAAATGAAAAAGAAATTTAACCTGAAACCAACCTTAAGGAAAGCCACAAAAAGGCACATGTACATCTAAACATTATTCCATCTATATGTTTCAGATACATTTTGATACTTGTTTGATAATATTTTTTAAGAATGAACTAAGAAGTTTCTCTCTAGCTACAGCCACTTTTTATCAGTCATATGTTACTTAATTTGCAGATCTTCCAAAAATAAGAAAAATATTATTTAAAGATGAAATAAAATATTTTAGAATTATATTTCAATAAGCTAAGAAAAATACCCCAGGCCAAATTAATCTCTGTTGCCATCACACTGACCACAACAGAGCTGCATTTGGAAATTTCTTCATCAGCCCTGCCAGCCATGTATCCACATCTTGCAAAACTAGGAACTAATCCAACAAGCCACATTTCTGTGCTATTCACTATCCTGGAAGTTCATTTGCTGTCAGAGCCACTCAGAAGGAAACTTTGCATTTCAGTTCTGTCCCTGCATAGTTATGAGAAAAGCAACAGAGCTGGGAAAGGCTCTGGAACACAAGTCCTGTGAGGAGCAGCTGAGGGAGCTGGGAGTGTTTGTTGCAGAGAAAAGGAGGCTCAAAGGGCACCTGATCCCTCTCTGCAGCTGCCTGACAGGAGGGTGTAGCCAGGTGGAGGTTGACCTCTTCTCCCAGGGAACAAGTGACAGGGCAAGGGAAAATGGCCTTGAGTTGCACCAGAGAAGGTTTAGATTGGACATCAGGAAAAGTTTCTCCACAGAAAGAGTTGCCAAGCACTGGAACTGGCTGCCCACAGAAGTGGTTGAGTCACCATCCCTGGAGGTATTTAAAAGACATGCAGATATGGTACTTAGGGACATGATTTAGTGGTGGGTTTGGCAGTGCTGGATTAATGGTTGGAGGTTTTTTCCAGCCTTAACAGTTCTGTGATTCTTACCTGCAAGGACCCTGTCTCTCTGCTTCATTAATGAGTAAAAATGTGAGACAGGATCTGTAAGAGCCCTGACTCTGATATAAAACTGCCCTTGAGTCAGACCAGTGGTCCATTTAGTCCACTTTTACATATCTGGCAGTAGTAGATGAGACACATAGCCCCATGAGAATGGTACTTTCTGTTGTCCATTCCCCTATCCTTTCCCAGTACCCAGGACTAGGGATGTTAGTGAGTACATTTCTCCTTCATTTCTTCCAGATTCCCTTTATGCACATGCCTTTGTCACATCCTTTTGAACCTGCCTCCACCATTCCCTGTTACTATAGGCTCCCAAAGTGTTTTTCTTTTCCTAAAACTGTCTCAAACTAGCTTCACCCAGTGCCACCTACTTCTTGTGTGTCAGGGGAGTTGTGAGAACAGCAATCCTCCATTTTGTTTATCCACCACCTTCTGTGTTTCCTAAACTTAATTGTAAATCTCCTCAGCCACCTCTCCATGGACTGAGCAGTCACAGTGTTTGCTGGGGCTTCACACAGGTATGGATCTATCCAGTTGTCCAAGAGGGTCTGCCTCTGAATTAAGCTAGTGAACTTCTTAGTTTATGGCAAAAAGAAATAGGCAAGAATTGCCATTTCTTCAGTAAATATATTTTCACAGTAAAACCCAGATAGAGAGTAAGGTTTGAAAGGTAACTATTCAAGATTCTGTTTAGTCTTTGAAATATTTTTTCTACTAGGATACAAAGGAATTCATCACTCATATTTACGGACTCATACTAAAGATACCAGTATCGTTCTTAGGCACAGACATGATGGATTTAGCTAAAATAGAAAGTTAAAGCACCTCACATAGAAACTCTGAGAAACCTGTGACCACAAAACAGCCAGCAGTGGCAGATTAGAATGCCTACCTGGAGATGAATTATGCTATCAAAGAAGGTGAAGCCCAAATAATAACCTTGCTATGGCAACAATCAAATTTTACTAAAGATCTCTGTCATCACTTTGTCACATCAGACCTTTGCAGCTGGCTCTAACAAGGCACTCAGAACAGTCAGGTTCTGCTAAATAGAGCAATTACAGTAAAATGAAATGTATAAAGGTCCTCTGACTGCAATTACCATTCAAAAATTGTCAGTGAGATTCATACATACATTATAGGGACTGCCAAGGAACGAGGTCAACAGTAATTCTAAAACACATCACAAATGTTCTGACAGGCTCTGTGGTAAGCAGAAAACTAGTTTATCTTATTGATATGCCTAAACAACATTCTCCACATTACCTAGTTTTTCTAGCATGAAATACTATTTTGTAAAACAAATGGGAAACCAGCTGATATTTTTCCCCCTCCAGCTGCCCTGCAAAGCCAAGAATATAAACCAATTACACTCATATTTCAGAAGTCACCAGCCTTCCAGGCTGACCTTTCATCTGCCAGATTTTAGCCTGAAAGGTATTGCAGGGTAGGGGGAAAGACACCAAATGTGAATTCCATTGGGGTTTATAACAGAAGCATTCAGAGCACAACAACATAAATGTAACTCTGTCATCTTGGATGCCCCACAAGACCAGTTCTTTCTCTCAATTCCTGATTCAAAATCAGGGACGGCTGAGATGTGTCACTTCCAACTATACCTTGTGTTACTTGCACTCAGTGTAAGCTCATGGGGACTCAGGGCCTCATTCCTGCAAGTTGATTCTTGTGAGCCTGCACAAAATCCCACTATCCTCAACAGGGCTTTGCGTGGGTGTAAAGGTTTGCCTGAACAGATCAGTTTGCAAAATTGAAGCCCAAGAGACTGCATTTAAGTGCATTTTCATCTCTCTCTCCTCCCTGCAGCTGGGCCTTAGTTATCTCTGCCTCTAGGTTACCCCTCCTCCCCAACTCAGTCAGTCAAGACTCACATCCCAGGTTTCTCTGCGCTGAAGTCCAGACATTCTTGCACTCCACTGTTTTACACCAAGGGCAATATACTTCACTCACCCCTTTTTTTTTTTTCTCCTCATTACCAAGCACCTCTTTACTCCCCATTAAAACAGACCAGCCTAGAGTCAGCCTCAGCTCATGATATCCTTCACTCACAAAGACAGGTCTGAATCATAGCTGACATTTTCTTGAACTAGAGGAGACTCGTGATAACAGAATTCCCAAGCCAGGATTTGACTCTTTGGAGAAATACATTTATGATCAAATTCTATTCCAGAATAGACTCCTTTTGGAACTGTTTTTCAATTTTAAAAATACATGTTTGTACTAAATCCTATAAAATGCATCTCTAAAGAAAAGCTTTTTGGCTTTCTGTCCTTTGAAGCCTCATGTACTAAACTTTATTTTGAGTATTTTATTCCAATACCAAACATGAAAAACTACTGGTAGTATAACACTGAGGATCGAAGAGTCTCCATGATTTCTAACCCTAGTTTTCACTCCATTTGTTGTTGATTGTGATGGTAAGATTCAGGCTGGTTTGTTCCGATTCAAAAGACCTGTTCCTAGAAACCATTTATTATGCAGAAAATTATATTTGTTTAATCTTTCATAAGGACCAATATTTTCTGAAATCTGGATGCTAGGGTTCCCTTTATCTCACAAAATTCTGTACAGGGTAGCCTAATTGGGTTTTAAATGTGAGGACAGCCTGTTTCATTTCTTCACATTTCACTGTAAAAAGATAGATATCTTTTTTGAGCTAAAAGTCTCTGTTGGTCAGTAAAAATACTAGCAGTTATTCTCAGCAATTACCATATGTAAAACTCCTAACTACACAGAATACTCACTCACTTAAATGCATCTTTGACATAATCCCACATAAAACGGGCAGTAGAAGTTGGTTACTAGAGCCCCCCTTCACAGTAAAAATAATTTCAGCAGCAGATTTATTAATGAAACATGACTTCCCCCTTGTACTATAAGAATTGTATCACCTGGCTTCCCTGTTTACTCTATAACAAGCCTTTCCCTGAAGTTTTCTCTAAGTGTACACGGTAAGAGGTATAGATTAAGGTGGACTCTTACAGGAACTTTTCAACAAATCCAAACACTGAAACAATCCCTTTTGCTCACTTTTCCTTTGATCCTACAAAACCCAAGAATGACTGTAACTCCAGAAAACCAGTGTTCTGGTTTTGGCTGGGGCAGAGTTAGTTTTCTTCACACTGGCTGATATGTTTTGGCTTTGTGCTGAACACAGTGATGATAACAGAGATGTTTTAGTTACTGCTGAGCAGAGCTTACAGAGCCAAAGCCTTTTCTGCTTCTCCGACTGCCACGCTGGCAGGGAAGCTGGGGGTTCTTGGGAGAGTGAGAGGAGACACAGCCAGGAGAGGTGACCCCAACTGAGCAAAGGCATATTCCAGACCATGTTCCATCATGTTCAGGATATAAACTGGAGGAAAGAAGAGGGAAGGGGGCACGTTTGGCATGATCACATTTGCCTTCCCAAGTGACACTTAGATGTGATGGGAACTGCTCTCCCTGAGATGGCTGAACTCCTGCCTCTTCCCATGGGAAGTGGTGAATTAACTCCTCCCTTTGTTCTGCTTGAGTGTGTGGCTCCTTCTTTCCCTATGAACCTGTCTTTATCTCAAGCCATGAGTTTTCCAGCTTCTACCCTTCCAATTCTCTCCCAGTCCCACTGGTGGAGGTGTGAGCAAGAGGCTGCCTGGGGCTTGGCTGCTGGCTGGGGTTAAATCAGAACAACAATTTATCACCCACCAAAGTACTTTGAGACCTTACAAACAAAGGGGACCTGGCCACAATTCACCCAAAGAGCGGCCTCACCTGGGGCATACCAACTCCTTTCTGTCCATTTGCTGTGCCCAGGAACATGGCCCACATGCATCTACGACAAAAAAAAATGGAATAATAAAATTCTAAAATATTTTATTTCATCTTTAAAAGCTCACTTTTACCATTCTTTGGTTCTATGTAATCCTATACCACAGAGAAAGGTGTTATGCATCATAACTTCTGAGAGACATAAGAGGTATAACAAAGTCAGGGGCAGTGGCACTTTCACACTGAAGGGATTTAAAGTTCAGAGAAGAATGGGCATTCTCAGCTTTTGATGAATGCTGAAGGGATAGTATCTGCACACCTTACACCAGGTCTAGGCATTAGGTTCATCCCTTCACACATATTCAGACCTATTTCTCTCCGTCTTTCCACTTAACACATTGACAAAACTAAGAAGATATTAAAGTGTATTACAGCTTAACAAGACTAATAAATTCTGATTTTTTCCACATTTAGTTGGTCAAAGTTAAACAATTTTTAATGCACCCTTTGCTGTTTTTCAGTGTTAATCTTTTATTCTCTCTTCTCCTCCCAAAATAACACAAATTATATTGAAAGAAAATGTTGGTGTTTTTTTAATTACTTCTGGGCTAGGACCAAGTTTCTAAGTGGGAGCAAATTTTCATGTCCAAGTTATAACCTCTGAAAAACAACTTATAATGAGAATGCTGACACAATTTTAAGTGGAGTGACATGAGTGGTGCCAATATAATGTAGTCAAAACATGTGGGAAATAAAGTATTTTGTTCCAGGAGGATATGAAATTCCCAACTCAGAATAAAGTATACGTCTGGTGTTTACTGGATTCTAGCAAACGTAACAATTTTGCAAACATGCAAGTGCTTCAGGGAATATAGGATTCACTCACAGTTCAAAACCTCCTCATATCAGATACATTTGAGACAAAGGGATTCATAAGCCATGGGGGCTAACTTCTTTTCTTCCTCCAGAAAGTCAAGTGGTATTTACCCCAGGTGAATAATGGTAATGGATAAAATAGGAGTTCAGCAAAAGAGCTACCTAGAAGTGTTCAAAAACCTACAGAAAATCAAAATTGTTATCAAGCACCTAAAATTATGTACATGCAGCATGGGAACCATAGGAACACACCAAAAAGGATGAGAATGGGAGTTTATATGTCCGTTGTGAATCAGTAGATGTAGTTTCAATGCTGATATGAAGCAGAGCCTGAAATGAGCTATTATCATGTTGTTTTTTATTAGTTGTTAAGCACATTTTATTCAGCTCTTCACCAGAGAGCCTTTGTCCTATTGGATTTACAGTTGCAGGCCCTCTGCCATTTGTTCCAGCCAACTCTTAACTCCTCTCAAACTCCAAGTGTCAAGATGGATAAAGAGATCTGCCAAGACATACCCAATGACTGCACAGAAAACTACACTGAAGCACTGATGCAGGGCTTGAAATAGAGAAAGAGTTAACTGCACTTTTACAAATTACTTACTGTGGGAAATCAAGAAAAAGGAAATGTTTAGGAGTGATGTGAATGGGAAGAGATGGATTAGTAAAACAATGGATTAGTCCTCTCTTGAGGACAGGAAAATTGGCACAGAGAACTGCAGAGAACACGAGCTCTGCCCAGGAAATAGGAAGGAATAGCTGTCAAAGGAAAAGGAGCAAGAGGATGGAAATGGACTCTACAGGACAGGTAGATATTGTGCCTCCCAGGCAAAGAATGCAAACAGAAAATAGGAAAAACCTCATGACTCACATTTGTCACAGGGTTGTCCCTCTGCCTTTCTTTAATCTTGCCCTCAGCTGCACAGTCTCCCCCTTGGACTGACACAGACACTCATCTGATGAGAGAGGGATCATCTTCCCAAAAGAAAACTGCTTGCTTCTTCCTGTTGGCTAATTTTCTATCAAATTAGAAAACCTGAAGAGCAATGGAGAGAATATAAGAAAGACTGTATCTTGTCTACACCAGTGAGTCACTAAATCAGTTTAGCCAGCTTCCTCCCTAAATGCAGCCCTAAAGTGCACACTCTTCTTCAGCCTTCCTCAGGGGCTCCATGATATAAAAGCACATTTTTTTCTGACAGGGTGCTGCCTCACTCTCTCCATTGACAGATTCACACTTGAATGCAAGCACAATTGAACTTCAGAAGTCTTATTATGAAATCCTACTTCGTTCTCAGCTGTTTTAGCAGGTACTGGTGTCTTTTTTCATAATGCCTGAAAATGTGGGAAATTATTAGTAAGAGTCACCCTGGTATGCTGCTAGCCACACAGGTGTCACTGAGCATTTCATAAATATGAAAGCCTCTAACCTCTAGGCACTAGTTACCCAGTCTCAACTTCACATCAGCACATTTTAAGCAGGGCCGCTGTTTATACTTAAAATAATGCTGACATCTAGTGGCTAACTGCACTCAGAGGTCTTTACTGGTCTGAAAGCTTCACGTGTGATGTTAGTGACCCTTCGACCTTTGTGAGCAAGAGGCTCCAGCTGGAAATGTAACGTCTATCCCAACTATTCAAACTGTGCACTATTCAAGCAAAGAAAATGCATAGTTCTGCACAGAACATAATTAAAAAGAAATACAGGCAGAATAAAAAATTCGCCCTATTTTGTAGTTGGAAATTACCGTGTAATAAAAGAGTTTAGAGGCCAGATGATTAAAAGATGATGGGGTCAAAACTGCTGCCAGCTGAAGCTAAAGGAAAATTAAGATTCCAAACATTCCCAGAAATATCATGACAGACAATGTCTGAAAGTAGTGAGATTTGATGATCTGGAGCAAGGCACAACGAATACTAACCCTACCCCAATTCCTCCTCACTGTTAGTTAAGAGCACTGTTGCTCCTAGGCTGACCAGGGAGAAGACTTCCCGGGTTAAAGAATTTCAAGTGATGCATATACAAAGAGAGCACATGCAGAAGAAGCTAGACTTTTAAGACAGCCAAAGAACCTGAAACATGGCCAGGGTGAAGATTAACATTGTCTTGTCCTGTCTTATCTGAACAGTGAGCTCTCTCTTGAGAGACTTATAGGCTACAGATGAAATAAAATTATCCAAGGTTGAACCTCTTTCTTATGAAGTCCTGCAGAGAAAAACTGTACATATCTAATTTTGGCCCTATATTACATCTCTGCTCATTTTAACTGCCTGAAAACTGGAAAAATCTTATAGATACATCTCCTGCAAATGATGATCACTACTCATACACCTCTCCCTCACTGCACTTGCCTTCTGATGTATCAGAAAGCAAGAACAGACCTCTTGATTATGCAGCACATTTAGATTTTCCACAATAGCTAAAACATCTAGTCCTTGAATAAATGACCGGAAATATTTGTATATCCACAAGCCAACTAAACTGTGAGACAGTACCCTCTCCTCAGTGTTATGCAAAGCACATCCGAGATTTTCACAAAATGTTGATTGTTAAGAGGAGCACAGCGTGATCCTGCCTCCCATCTGGTGCAGGAGCAAAACAGACAACCCAGAGATGAGTAAGTCAGCCTTTCTCATGGCCAAATTGCAATTGTGCTAGTTTCTCATGACAGGAGGTGCATGCTCATCTGCAAACAAGTCACTGGACTAGGAAAGGGGCTCCCATCTGGAGTACTGTGCCCAGTTCTGAGGTCCCCAACATAACGTCTTGGATCTGTTAGAGTCCAAAGGAGGAACATAAAGATCAAGAGAGCTGGAGCACCCCTCCTATGAAAATCAACTGAGAGAGCTGGGGTGGTTCAAGCTGAAGAAGGCACCACAGAAACATCACAGCACCTTACAGTACCTAAAAGAGCTGGGGAGGGACTTTTTACAAGGGCATATAATGATAGAACAAGAGTTAATGGCTTTAAACTGAAAGATGGTAGGTTTAGATGGTAGGTATTAGGAAGAAGGTTTTTACTCTGAGGGTGGTAAGACACTAAAACAGGTTTGTCCTGAGAAGCTGTGGATTCCCCATCCCTGGATGTGTTCAAGGACAGGCTGGGTAGGGCTCTGATCAACCTCACCTAGTGGCAGGTTTGCATGGCAGGGGAGTTGGAATTAGGTGATCTTTAAGGTTCCTCCAACCAAAATCATTCTATGATTCTGTGAAATATATTTCATACACTATTGTGTTACTTTTTTCCCATCAAGGAAGGTCCAAAGAGGCTGTTGCTGTACTTTACAACAGTACCTGGTTTCCTTTCAGATCAGACTTTGCTGGAGGAAGGCTAGTGTCTACTTCTTCCAGGTGGCAGGGAGTGCTGGAGAGAACAGGTGGCAAAGCAGAAAGCAGGATCTCACAGGTGCCATTGCTCCTGCTATCCCAGGAAGTATGCAGACTGGCACTGAAAAGCTGACAGGGATGAAAGATTGTTTAGGGAGAATCACAAAAAGTAGGACCATACCAAAGTTACTGATCATTCAGGAAAACCATCATGTAGTAGAGACATGAATTCACACTTCATGGCACAAAAAATACTGTATTTCAGTACCAGAAAAACAGATATGAGTTGAGCCCATCTCATCAGATGACAAGCCAAGTCCAGATGTAGCAATCCATCTTCATCAACGTTGTAAATTCCACGTATCTGAGAGCAGTAAATGCTCAGTGTTTTATGAAATGGCAAAATTCTGAGGCAATAGAGGCACTATGTTACCTATGTGATCTGTGCTGGTTTTCATCTCATTGCTCTGGAAGCTCTCCTAGTAGCTGAAACAGAATTCTCAACAACAGCAGACACATTATTCTAAATATCTTGAACAATGAATATTGTATTTTTTTAACATATTGCATAACAAGACAAAAATATATCTGCAAAACATTGGGCAATTAACACAAGGAATTGACACAGGAACTTTTGTCCTGAACACGAGCAAGGACTGCTCTCTAAATCCCCAATCCCATCATTAACACAGTAAGAGGGTGTTATTTAAGGCAATGTTTTTAATTTCAACTCTCATTACTTTGAAAACAATGACTCAAATCCCTGTCCAACCAAATTCAAAGTATTTATTGAAGATTCATGTGTCAAGAAGTGGAAAAAAGCCCTCTCACAGATGTTTCATTTCTGAGTGCTGCAAAAGCCTCAGCACTACTGGCAGCCAGCAGTACAGAGGACCCAACTAGCCTTATTTACAAATATTTGCCATCTTTACCAATACTCCCTCTGAGGTGACTATAATGTTTTCCCAACAGTCCTCCACAGAATATGGAGGAAGCTGACTCTAAAAGATAAGAAAGTATTTGGAATGTTTGGAAACACTTTCAAAGTGATGGACTCCTCCTACACAGTAATGCAGTGTTATTATAGGCCATACACAAATAGCTAGTGAACACAAATAGTTCTAAAATACTTGCAATGACCTTTTCTACTCTACAACAGGCAAGAAATCCAAGTGCATGGAGTGACACCTAGGTATCACTGGTGATTTATCAAGTAATTGCTGAGTTGTTAACTAAAAGAATTTGATTAATGATTTAATTACTATCAAATAAGAAGTAATTGATGATTAGAAATTAGATGGTAATCAAACGGTGATTAAGTGACTACTTAAGGGTAATTAATGAGTGATCTGACAAAGACCTAAATGATGACTTAGTAATTCAGACAGCTGTCAGACACTGTACTATTTAACTCACTTGCAATAAATAAGTCAATACTGTAATAAATAAATAGGTGTATATATAAAAACGTCACTAGCACACAATGTACCTTTAGGCTGAAAGTAAAATGCTCCTTACCTCACTGCAGAGATCAGACACTGGTAAGGTCTCTCAGCCCTGAGGAGTGACCTGGAGAGCTGTCCCTGCTGCCAGGGAGGTCAGGGCCCGGCAGCACAAGAGCGGCAGAGCTCAGTGGCTCGAGGTGGCCACAGGTACTTAGAGGGCAGTGAGGGACTCACCGCCCTGGCGCTTGTGCACCTGTAGGGCTGTGACAGCTTTAGCTTTGTCCTGTCCCAGCTGGGGCTGCTGCTGTTATGTCCTGACAAGACATGGCCCCGGAGCCTCGGTCCCTGAGGAGATGCAGCCTCGCATGGCTCTCACTGGGATCAGTCCGGCCGGCTCGTGGGCGATGCCCGAGCCAGGGCACCGCTCAGGCCCATCACCAGCCTTAGCAGTGCACATATTTGCTGCATTAACTTATTATGTAAGTATTGCTGCCAGCACAAAACTTCCATTTAGTAGCCCTTTATACAGATGTTTGTCTGAATATTTGTTAGAGAAAATGTAAGTTATTCAAAAGTCATTACTGAGGTTTATCCAGGAAAAAGAAAAAATTCTCACTTCTCTGAACTATTGCATACACTGCTGAAGATTTGCCCACAGGATGTCATGCTCTTTTATGGGAAGGCTTCCAATTCAGATTTTGCATACATTGAAGTGAAAAGCAGTGATATGAGTTACTTCGTTCCACTTCTCTATGCTTTCCATACATCCTGCATTCAAAAGATCCATAATGAAAAAAGAGATCTGTTTGGAAATATAACAGTATTCCCCTACCTTGTACAAGGATTCCCATCCTAAATGCTGTACTGATCAACGATGCCTATGAAAGTACATTAGCCATGACTCAAGTAGAAACCAAATGCAAAATAAATCTGAACATTGCAGAATTAAAATTTCCTGACTAGGTGCTATTCTTAATCCCCTTGAAGACAAAACCACACAAAAAAAGAATGTTTAATTAATAATGCTAAATATCCATGCAAATTTTAATTCAGTGGAACACTCAAAAAATTCTTTAAACAAATCCATTGTACCCTTCATTAGATGTATCAGACCAATTGTACCAAAGCTTTGAGCTGATACTGACCTAAAGCAGATCAAAGCTCTTGCCCAGAGCACTTAGCAGCCTCTTTGTCCTAAAACCTCCACACAAGAGGTTAACAGCTCTCTTCCTTGGTCCAAAGACATGACCTCCACTTGTGGAAAGCTTCGAAGTCCTCACAAAGCTTCCCAGAAATTTACCTACTTAGTTAAGATAATGGTTTCAAAGTGTCAAAACCCAAAGTCAGTTAAAAATTATATCTTAGTATAAATTCACTTATCTTTAAGCATTTTGTATTGGTAAATGTAATGTTTATCTATGAAGATTTCTTTATAAAAGGAATTCCAAACATTGCTATTAGGTTTTTCAAAAACATTTCATTAAAAGGACATATTTGATGAACTTGTGATTGAACAGAAGTTTCAAATTTAAGTGGAATGCTTTGTAGTGGTTTTGGGGTTAGTTTTTGCCTTCAAAGTGCAAACATATCATTTCTGGATCGTGTTCTAAAAAGGTTCTGAAAAATAACTAATTTCTTTATCTGTGCATTTTCTTCTCACCTTCTCACATGGCATTACCACAAGCTTGAAGTCTAACAGACTATTTTCAACAGTTACTTAGAGTACAAAGCAAAAAGTCTCAGCCCAATAACAATCTGGCAATCTAATAGAAAATGCATTCAAGCATGACTTCTGCAAGTTAATTTTCAAAATCCCAAACTTCAGCACATTAAAAATAAAGATTTTCATAGCTCCTTAAGGATCACAAGGAAAGAAGTTCAGTGTCCTGAAACAAGTACCACAAAACTAAAACACCAAGACACAAACACATGTACAGGAGTGATAGAAATACCTAGATAACATGTTTCCAAATTTTCCCCAAACTCCAAAATGTTTGTTCCCAAACAATTTAACAGATAAGCCACAAATATTCTCCTGTTACAACGAATTGTTTGGACACATGAAAGGCACATTTGATGCCTTAAGTTTTAGCTTTCGTATTTTCCAGATTCTGTAGTGCATTAGTATTTAACTCTGAACTCCATATAAAGTGCTAGCAAGTTCTCTCCCCAGTTTAGTTAGACAAAACAATCCTCTTCCAGCCCAAGAACTATGGGCATCGTTACAGCTTCAAGCCCCAAAAGTATAAACAATGAATTGAGGAAAGCAAACTGGGAGGATGGGACTTCATAGCCTGAAGCTGTAATTGGACAATTAACACCAATATGTAAATGGACCAAAACTGAAGTTTTGTGTGAAAACTCGTGACCCGTTGTCCATCTTGGGTGTAGGCCCTGTACTGCCCAAGGTGTATCCTTTGAAGGCCTTTTTAATAAATACCTACTTTATTCCTTTGACTCTATCTAGCCTCTGTGCTAGGTAGCCTCTCAAGGCATCACTATTATTAAATATTAACATAATAATTGCTGTGTGAAAGTAAGGTAATACACCTTCCTCCTTCAGCTGCACAGGAATTATACAATCAGGGTTACTAGTTCTCCTACTACTGAAAGGGGACTATACCACATACACTGACACATCTCTGAAGGAAAAAAAAAAACAAAACAAAAACGGGTTATACAGAAACAAGCCTATGGGAAATTAATATTGCTCAAAGGTTTCCTTGGACAGGTGGGCAGTCTTTACATCATAAAAAAATACTCATGCACTACAGGTCACTTTAGAACTTCTCAGGCAACCCACACAAACAAGTTTTCTTTCCATTAACCAAACCATTGCAATTACAATCACCCTCACTTATGGCAAGGATATCCGTCCACGTGATGGCTCTCATCACTTTTTTCCCAGGAACTATCTCACCGATATTCTCCAAGCTGTTCACGAACTCCAGGGGGGAAAAGCATTTGTCCAGTACTTTCATTGCAGACAATAATTCAAGTATGAAGAAAATTACTTCCTTAGGTAAGTATCCATGTCGGCATGAGTAATTCAACTATTTTGGGTACACTTTATCACAATACTAA